>CM046954.1:89691760-90891760 GCA_025698515.1 Gossypium sturtianum
CCTCTAACTTCTGTTTGTTTGTCAAAAACTCTTTTAAAAATTTCCTTGAATCTGGCATCTGCGAAAGAGCTTTAAGAAACGGCAAGTTAATATGTAATTTCTTTGGAAGTTTAAGAAATTTACCGAATTGTTCCTCTGTGTGGTCTTTCTTTATCGCATTGGGGTATGGCACACAAGGTTGGTACTCTATAATTACCGGGTTTGGTTTATCATGGCTTACTTCAACCTTACCTTCCTCTACCACATTCTCTTGCTTTAATTTTGGTTCATCTAACCCTTCACTATCGTGAGCAGTTATTGTTTGAGGTTGCTCTCTTGGGTTAGTTTCGGGGTTGCTAGGCAAGATACCTTGTGGTCTTTCTGAGATCAGCTTAGCAAGCTGACCTATTCGATTCTCGAGCCCTTGAATCGATGCTTGCTGATTTTAAGCTACTGTTTGGTGTTTTGGAAGCGTGTTTCGACACCAAGATAAATTCCGTTAGCATCTCCTCAAGGTTCGGCTTTTTTTCCTACTGGTAAGGTGGTTATTGAAAACCTGGAGGAAGTTGCGGTCTTTGATTACCTTGACCACCCCACAAGAAATTGCGATGGTACCTCCAACCTGCATTATATGTATTACTATAAAGATTATTTTGAGGTCTAGAATAGTTACCCATATAGTTGACTTGTTCGTTTCTCCGTGCTAGGGTTGTAGGATAGATATTACGTGTTGTTCACCCCTCCTCCATTTGTATCGTCATCAGACACGGATGTACTGCGTAGAACCATACAAACCATCAATTTTTTTATTTAAAAGCTCTACCACGGTTAGATAACATGGTGACCGCGTCAAGGTTGAAAACACCTATTTGCTTTATTAGGCATTGTCCTCATGTCTTGCCACCGATAATTATTCGGTGACATCTCTTCGGTTTGGGAATTTGTATGTTTTATTTCACTCATCAAAAATCAAGGGTCTGACGGGTTTCTTCTAGTCATAAACTAGAAATACTGCTGAAGCAAAGAAAGAGAAAAATTAGCAAAGTTAAAATAAAATAAAAAATAAAAATAAATTGCAAATAAATAAAATGGCTAAAGTAATAAAAATTGAGTGTTCTTAATATTTTAGTTCCCCGGCAACGGCGCCAAAAACTTTATCGTTGGTATCGATAGTCTTAATATTTATATAATAAATGATCTAGCCTAGAAACTAACTATCACCACGATTGAGGCAAGTGCACCTATCGAACAGTAGTATAGCTTAGTGGCAAGACCGGATTGTCGAACCCAAAGGAACCAAAAGTACTAATACTGACTTTCTTTTTTATTATTTAGCCTAAAGATTAAGGGATGTGTTAACTACTAAGCTAAAGACGCTAAGATGAAGAGAATGAATTGGGGAAATACTTGTGGGAAAAACCAATTGATTAAGACAGTACCCAAGGAAGAATCCACCTGGACTTCACTTGTTATTTAACTCTGAACTAGACGATTTTTTCACTTGACTTGATCCGTAGGATTCCCTAATTTATATTAATACCTCTCTGGAGGCTACTAACGTCTAACCCTAGGTTGATTAATTGAAATCTTTTTCTAATTAAAACCCCTAGAATTGCATTAACTCAATCTATGGACTCCCATATTAGGTTTGACCCTAATCCGACAGATTTTTGTCATCCTATCTCTAGGGTTGCGATCAACTCCGCTTAATTATGCTAGATCTACTCTTAGGCAGGGTCTATTCCTCCTCTGGCCTAAGCACATCAATACTTGAATCAATATCCTGAAATATCAAAAAAGAATTAAGAACACATAATTAAGAACAAATCAAGTATTTATCATATAGTTCAGAAAACAATAACAAGATCTGTCTTAGGTTTCATCCCCCTCAGGTATCTGAGGAGTTTAGTTCATAATCATAAAAGAATACATCTCAGAAGAAAAGTAAAACAAAACATAAGAAAACCCTAAAACCCCCTAAAGGAATTGAAGGAGAGATCCTCCGTCTTGAGTATGATTTCGGCTTCTTGAGATGAATCAACTGGCTTTCTTCGAGTAAATTCCACAATTCTGACCTCTCTGGCTCGGCTCATTGGCCTAGCTGGACGCCCCCGACAGAAGGCTTCTGTCGACTCCCCCTTCTAGGTTGCTCTCTAGGGTGTTTATATAGGCTTTCGGGATGCCTTACTTGGCCCCCAAGTATCCTAATACGAGTGAAATTCCTCTTTGTCACGGCAGGGACACGCCCGTGTGAATCGAATCCAAGCCGTGGTCGAGTCTGCTAACGGGGCACGGTCGTGTGGCTTGGGCCCAGGCCGTGCTGACTTCCTACTTTGGCCCATTTGGTCCATTTTTAGCCCGTTTCTCGTTTTTTTCATCCTCCTATGCTTTCCTAAGTATAAAACATGAAATTAAAGGATTAGGAGCATCGAATTCCACAATTCAAAGGATAAATCATCCAAAAAGCATGCTAAATGTGGGATTAAAATATGTATAAATGACGGTTTATCAATCCTTTTCTTTTTCGTATAGGTGCAGATCAAGTAATTCGGAGATGTGTTACAAAATCAGAAGCGAGTAAGAACTTGGAACACTGCCACTCAAGACCAACAGGATGACATTACTGTGGGACTAGGACAGCACATAAAACACTTGAATCAGGTTTTTATTGGCCCACACTGTTCAAGGATGCAAACAGGTATGTTACTTCTTGTGATAGATGCCAGAGAACAGGTAATATTTCTAAATGTGATGAAATGCCTCAAACTTATATGCTCTCATGTGAAATATTTTATGTCTGGGGCATTGATTTTATGGGCCCATTTCCTAGTTCGTTTGGTAATAAATACATCCTAGTAGCAGTCGATTATATGTCAAAATGGGTAGAAACTCAAGCTTTACCTACCAATGATGCTAGAGTGGTAGTTAGATTTCTTAAGAAGCTTTTTTCTCGATTTGGAACACCTAGAGTAATTATTAGTAATAAGGGTACGCATTTTTGTAACGCTCAATTTGTTAAAGTTCTTAAGAAGTATGGAGTGCATCATAGGACAGCTACCCCTTACCACCCTCAAACTAGTGGACAAGTTGAAGTTGCAAATCTAGAGCTCAAATGTATCCTAGAAAAAATTGTAGAGTCAAATAGGAAGGATTGGGTGATAAAAGTAGATGACACTTTATGGGCCTATAGAACTGCTTTTAAAACACCCATAGGAACATCTCCTTACAAACTTGTTTATGGAAAAAGTTGTCATTTACAGTTTGAACTAGAGCACAAAGCATTCTGAGCTATAAAATTCCTAAACTTTTATCTTAAACTTGCGGGTGAGAAGAGATTGATGCAGCTGAACGAGTTAGATGAGTGGGGAGCGAATGCTTACGAGAACCCACGATTATATAAAGAAGTGACAAAGTGATGCCATGATGCTCGTTTGAAGCATCCCAAACAACTCGCAACTGGAAATCTTGTCTTTTTATATAATTTAAAGCTCAGGTTGTTTCCCCGAAAGCTTAAATCAAGATGGTCAGGTCCATTCATAGTACAAATCATTTTCCCATACGGTACGATAGAGGTAACTCATCCAGAATATGGCACATTCAAGGTAAATGGTCATCGACTTAAACTTTATAGTGGTGAGGATTTTAGACATGATAGAGAGAAGCTTCAGCTCTGCGAACCTTCGTAATTGTGCACACAAGGTAAATCTAGCTTAGACTTTAAATAAGTGCTTCTCGGGAGGCAACCCGAGTGTTAACACTACGAATTCTCTTATTTTCATTTCATGGTATTCTTTAAAAATTAATTAAATAAATAAAAATGCAAGTTCTTGACCCACATGGACGTGTCCAGGCCGTGTTCATTACAAGGGGTTCAACAGTGAGTTACACGGCCAGGCGACATGGCCATGTAACCCACACGGCCTGGACACATGGGCGTGTCATTGGCCGTGTGATCAACACGGCCTGGACACATGGATGTATCCTTAGCCGTATGGATCCTAAGACATAGTTTTAAAATTTTAAGGAAATCGACAATGAGTTACATGGCCTGACGACACAGTCGTGTGACCTACACGGCATGGACACACGGGCGTGTCCTTGGCCGTTGGATACTGGGACTTAATTTTTCAAAAATTGACAGAGACACGGCCCAAAAAAGTCCAAACGAGCATGTGACACGACCATGTGGACCCCACGGCCTGGACACACGGGCGTGGCCTAGGCCGTGTGAAACCTGGAGCTAAATTTTTTAATTTTAAAACAAGTCAGAGAGTTACACGGGAAAGACACACGGCCGTGTGCGAGACACGGCCGATCCACATGGGCGTGTGGAATGTCACACTGGCGTGGGAGAAGCGAAGGAGGTTGCACACGGCCATGTGACACAGCCGTGTGAAGACTGGGCTTGAATTTTTATCGACACAGGCTAAAAAGAGACTATATGGGTGTGTGACACGGCTGTGTGGCCCAACACGGGCCTGTACACGACCGTGTCACCCCATAAATCCCTAACCCTAATTAATTTTTATAAAAATTTTCTTTTTCTTCATCTAACCACCCTAGCCGCTGCTCCCATTCTTTCCCCCATTTCGACCGCCATCAACAGCCCTCACTTCGCCAGCCATTCCTTCAACCGTCTCTTCTCCACTCATCCTACGAAACTCTCCTCCCCTTTTCCTCTCCTCCTCCTCCACGACCCATCACCGAGCCCAACCCCATTCCTTCTTCCCCTTCTCTTTCCCCCGATGCCCGCCATGAACCACCCCCGCACCAGCCGCCGCGTGTCCCACCCACTCGCCAGCCGACGGTCCTCTTTTCAACTCCCTTGTTCTTCTTTCATTATTATTATTATTATTATTATTATTATTATTATTATTGTTGTTATTATTATTATTTATTTATTATTATTATTTATTTATTATTATTTATTTATTATTGATTTTACTAATTTTATTTCTTGCTTTATTCATTCTTGTTTATTTAGCCTCTTTATTGATTGATTTTGTGCTTATTCTTGATTGAATTGTTGGACATTTCTATTAGTTTATTTTATTTTAGTTTATTTTATTATTTATTATTATTATTCAGCAGTATTGTACATTTATTTTGTTTTAGTTGATTTTATTTTTGATTTTATTCTTGCTATTTTAATTGTTCATTTGTTATTATTGATCATTATCAGTTTTAATTTTTCATACTACATTTTTGTTTGGATTAGTTTTCTATGTTCACAGTCACTTTCTTTCTTAGTCCATTTGATGAGCTTAACTTAGATTCTTGTTTTCTATGAGCTAGCATCTAATACGTTGATTCGTTCATTGACTTTATCGGATTGTTTTATTGTAGGTACACTATGACAAAGACACGCGATAAGACTAAGGCCACTGTCCCCGCTTCCAAAAATCGGAAGACCCACTATGCAACCTCCTCCTGGAGCGCTTCCTCTGCGGCCTGCCACCCTTATCTACGATTTTATGCGGGCCCCCAAGAGGATCTATTTTAGTTACTTCAACAGCGCCCACTCGACCTAGGCCGATGTATTGATTGGGTAGCGTTGGAGCAGGTTCGACTAGCTGATGATATTCATGCCTTTATTACCACAGCTCCATGGGACAGATTCTTCTCCATCATCGAGCCCACCTACATGGAGCTTACTTTGGAATTCTGCGCTACATTTCTTCTACAGCAGGTCATGACAATTCATGATGAGCCAGGCACCATCACTTTTCGACTTGGTGGTTTGGTACGCCAGATGAGTGTCCCCAAGTTCGGTGCTGTTATGGGACTCTACACTGAGGAGTTCATGAGTACTAATAACTTCCTCCGTCTACATCGGCATATCCATTACACACCATCACGTTGTTGGACAGAGTTTACAGTGAGCCAAACACTTTATGATGCGAGTTGTTTGAAGGCGACTTCTCTCTCTCCAGCTTTACAGTATCTTCATGCACTTTTATCTCACACGTTGACCGGTAGGAGAGAGAGCACCGGAGTCGTTAGCACTCATGGTGCTTATTTTCTTTGGAGCATGGCCAATGGGCATATCTTTGATTTGGTATACTTCATCGCCTTAGCCTTCTGCCATCAGACTGATCGCCACAGGAAGGGCCCCATCTGTTTAGGCCCTTATGTGACTCGCCTTGCTCGACACTTCGGTCTTCTCGACACACTGGAGTAGTCCACTACGCTTACCCTAGTCGGCCAAATGTTCCCACAGGGAATCTCTAGCATGATTCATATGAGGATGATCGAGCGGCGTCGTGGAGTGGATCCTCCCCAGTATCGATTATTTCATTCTGGCGCTCATAATGAACCTGAAGACTTCACTGATGATGTTCCTCTCCATCACGAGTGTAACACCCCAAACCCGGTCAATACGCCACGACCGAATCTGGTATGTCACTAAGGAAAATATTTTTGAAAGAATCGAATTAACAATTAAATTTTGTGAAAAACTCTTTGAAATTCTTTATTTGTGGAAAATAAGTTAAAACTGAGATTTACTTTGAATTACATAAAACTTAAAAACTTAGTTGATGAATTATAGGATAGAAAACATTTATACCTTTTTAAGAAAATTTGAAATATCACTTTGAAAATCCGTTTGCAATTGAGTATAGAAACTTGAATTTTGGAAATCACTTAATTTGTAATTTTTCTATCGAACTATTCATATTACCCGATGGTAAGATTTTTTTAAAACCATTGCGAGTTTTTAGTTTAGAAAACTTTGAGCTCAATTATTAGATTAACCAAGTGACATGCTTAAACATGTTTAGAATAAATCTCAAAGCATATAAATAATCCAAAACTATAATTAAACAGGCCTTATTACAAATCCATAAAATATGAAAACCAAATTAAAATAAAGTACCCAAATGGAAGTTCATGTAAAATCAAACTTTATTGCATGGCCTCCTCGAGTTCATCCGGCTCAAAATCCGCGATCTCACGATTCACTGAAAATATAAGGGAGAAGGTGAGTCACCAAGACTCGATGCATATTCCCTCTCGGGTAAATACCACATACTTAAACAAATTATAACAAAGCAACATATATGTATAATGCACCCAACCTAGCCATCCATAACTCCTTTTCTACCCGTGTGGTACCAAACCACTGGTGGTGCAAACCAACGGTGTCCAAAGACACAAATGTGATACCAAATCACGGTGACCGTAGTCACGAATAATCCATCGTGGGGCCAACCCACGTGTGATACCAAATCACCGCGCGACGATCCCATATCTCAAAAGTGGGGCCAACCCACGGTGGAATTAACCACGGGGACAAGTCGCTATGAGGTGCCAAACCCTCGGTGTCCAAGACATGAATGTGATACCAAATCACCTGGTGGTGCCAAACCACCGGTGTCAGAAGACACGAATCATCAAGTTGTGGGGCCAACCCACGTGTGATACCAAATCACGCGCGGACGATCCCATATCTCAAAAGTGGGGCCAACCCACGGTGGAATTAACCACGGGGACAAGTCGCTATGAGGTCCCAAACCTCCGTGTCCAGAAGACACGAATGTGATACCAAATCACTTTGGTGGTGCCAAACCATTTGGTGTCCGAAGACAGGAATCATCAATCTTCCCCTCCTCTCATATTGCCCATACCAATGCAATAGATAAACAAATCATGTCAATAAACTTTGATATGTATCTCATAACAAATATATCATAAATCGTAGATCATGATTTCAATCCACATGTATTAACAACATATTGAAACGGACTTACCCGAATCCTCATTCATACCATCATGGTATCATATCCAGATCTCATCGATTTACCCACTTTCATAATATGATTAGTTATATAACACACAAATATACATATATAAACCAAGTTATAAAGTGTGTAAGATACACACCTTTCACCAACGCAATACTAAAATCCAAGGATCCGCTCTACCGCACTAGATCACCTTGCCCCACTTGACTTACCAACCTTTGATCGTTAGAGAAAACTTAGATCGATTGCTTCCGAAGTCCCAAAAAGCCTAAATGAATAATCGATTCCTATAATGGTTAGAACCTTGCTAACAATGCCCAAAGATTCGGCTTTTGTCCACAAGAAAATGACTTAGAAAAGAGAAAAGAAATAATAATAAAATCGGCCATGAACACTTACCTATTATCCAATTCGATTGAAGAAAAACCAAAAGAATCTACCCTTGAAAATTCGGCCAAAACAAAACAATAAGAGAAAGGGAAGTTTTGGCAAAATGATTAAATAGTCAAAGAAATTGGCTATGGTTGATTTGTAATAACAAAAAGGATTCGATTAAAGTGGAGAAAGAGAAAGAAAAAGGAAGAAGATGGAAGAGATTTCGATCGGAGAGGAATGTTTATGGCTTTGAACAAAAATGAAAGAAAGTAAAAAGAGATGGAGAGAAGGAAGTTTCGGCCAAGAGAAAGTAGGAGAAATATGGGTTGAACAAGTATGTAAGAATGGGAAAGATGTTGTGAAAAAGAAATTCGACCAAGCACAAAGATTGTTTTGGTTTTGATACACTTTGATGCACTAGGAGAAACTTGCAAAAACTAGAAAGGATTTTTGGTTATGACACAAAAACAATTATTGAAGGCCAAAACAACACCTAAAACTCACCTTATGACAAAGACACATTCGGCTATAGGAGTGTTTGAGGAGAGAAAAGAAATTGGTGATCATAAACTTAGGAGAAATGGCCAACTAGCTACTAACCTACCAAAGCTACCAACAAAAATCGGTCAAGCCCTCCCTAGACCAAGATGCAGTCCACATACATGCACTAAAGGCCTAGAATTACTTTCCAAAACATTTTCCTACAACCAAGCCTTATGTCTCCCCAACCTTCCATAACCTTAAGATTCTTATCCCCTATTTCATGCTTTCCTTAATCCAAAATTCAACTTACCAAAAACTTAAGGTCCAACCTATCATAAACATAGGTTAACCGTCCATTAATGCTAGAACACAAAATAAAGTCTTCAAAAGTGCTTTCCATGATACTCGAACCTCTAACCTCAAGCCACCTTTCAAGCTCATTAACCAACTTGCCACTTACTCCTCTTATGCTTTAATCTAACACTTAAATTAACTTAAGTGCTAAGTTTACTTAATCCACTTCATTAAATAAACCATACTAAAAATTATTCTAACTTCCTAAATAAAATCAAGCCTTCATAAGACTATGCTAACACACAAAATTCATACCCGAGCCAACACAACTAATACTCAATTTTTGGGATGTTACAATTCTACCCCCTTAAGAAAATTTCGTCCTCGAAATTACCTGATCAAAAGAGTTGAGGGTACTGCTGCCTCATCGTATCCTCCGGTTCCCACGTAGCTTCTTCCACGCCATGATTCCTCAATAAAACCTTCACTAAAGGAACGGACTTCCTACGCAAAACTTTCACATCTCGATCTAGAATCTGCACAGGTTCTTCTTCTACCGTCAGATCTGGACTCACCTCTATTTCCTCTACTGCCACAACATGCGATGGATCAGAACGATAGCGTCTAAGCATGGAGACATGGAACACATCGTGAATTTGTCTCAATTCCGCTGGCAACTCAAGCTGATAAGCTACTGGTCCCACTCGTCTCAACACCTTAAACGGCCCAATAAACCTTGGACTTAACTTGCCTTTTCTCCCAAATCTTAACACTTTCTTCCATGGCAAGACCTTCAGAAAAACTTTGTCACCCACGGCAAACTCTATATCCCTCCGCTTGAGATCGGCATACGACTTTTGCCTATCCGAAGCTTCCTTCGCAGACGAGCACAATCGTCTTAACCTTATCCTCGATCCTCGCAACCAACTCTGGTCCTAACATCCGACGCTCACCCAACTCGGTCCAACATGTAGGCGTGCGACACCTCCTACCATACAATGCCTCATATGGTGCCATCTTAATGCTTGCTTTGTAACTATTGTTGTATGCGAACTCAGCTAATGGTAAAAACTCTTCCCAGCTGCCTCTGAAGTCCAATGCACAACCTCTCAACATATCCTCTAAAATCGAATAACTCTTTCATTGCCGTCCGATTGTGGATGAAATACGGTACTAAAATCCAACCGCGTACCCAAAGCCTGATGTAACGCTCTCCAAAACCTCGACGTAAATCTAGGATCTCTGTCCGAGATGATCGACATTGGCACACCGTGCAACCTCACTATCTCCGCTACATACAACTTAGCTAACCTCTGCAGGCGAATAATCCATCCTTACAGGAATGAAATGAGTCGACTTAGTCGACGATCCACAATCACCCAAATCTGAATCCTTCTTACTAGGTGTAAGAGGTAATCCACCGACAAAGTCCATAGTAATCCTTTCCCACTTCCATCGTGGAATCTTCACTGGTGAAGTAACCCAGACGCAGAATCGATGCTCGCCTTGACCTGGACGACACGTCGGACATTTACCCACAAACTCGTTACCTCACGCCGGACACTGGCCACCAAAATCGCTCTCTTAAATCCCGATACATCTTGCTTCCTCCAGGATGCATAGCATATGGGCTGTTATGTGCATCCCGAAGAATCCTTTGCCTCAACTCAACATCCTTCGGCATACAAGCTCTCCCTTTAAAACACAGTACTCCATCGTTAGACAAACTATATTCCTCAAAACCTCCGCGAACACGCAACCTCCGATCATTTAAACCATCATCCTCTAACTGCTTCTCCTTGATTTGCTCTAACCAAGTCGGCTTGACTTGCAATTCTGCCAAAAGACTCCCATCATCGTATAAGTTAAGTCGAGCAAACATCGATCTTAAATCCGATACAACCTTACACCAACGCGTGCGCCACCACGCGTGCCTTGCCGGGATGATATTCGATCGAGCGATCGTAGTCCTTCAACAATTCGATCCATCTACGCCGCCTCAAGTTCAAATCCTTACGAGTCAAAAGATACTTAAGACTCTTGTGATCCGTAGACTATCGACTTCTCTCCGCACAAATAGTGTCTCCATATCTTCAAGCAAAAACCACAAAGGCTAATTCCAAGTCATGCGTCGGATAATTAACCTCATGTGGTCTCAATCTGTCGAGATGCATAAGCCACTACCTTCCCTTCCTGCATCAAAGACACATCCCAAACCAAGATGTGATGCATCACAAGATGTAGTGAATTCCTTGCCCGCCTCAGGTTGAATCAAAACCGGAGCTTCAGTCAGAATCTTCTTCAACTTGTTAAAACTTCCTTGCTGCTTCTCGGTCCACACAAATGGAACTCCTTTCCTCAATAACTTGGTCATAGGTGCTGCTATCAAAGAAAATCCTTCTACAAATCTTCTGGTAATACCCCGCTGCACCTAGAAAACTCGAATCTCACCCATCGACTTAGGCGGCTTCCAATCCAACATCGCCTCAATCTTCCGAGGATCTACTCTAATCCCCTCGGTGATACTACGTGACCCAAGAAAGTCACCTCCTAATCCGTAACTCGCACTTACTAAATTTGGCGTACAACCGCTTTTCCTCGAGAATCGCAACACTACTCGCAAATGCGCATCATGCTCCTCCTCCGACTTTGAGTATACCAAAATATCGTCTATAAATACCACAACAAATTGGTCCAAAACTGCTGGAATACTCGATTCATCATATCCATAAATGCGTGCGCGTTAGTCAACCCAAACGGCATCACCGTAAATTCGTAGTGCCCATACCGAAAAGCGAAAAGCTATCTTATGGATATCACCTCTTTCACCTTTAGGTGATGATATCCGGACCTTAAATCAATCTTGAGAAAACCACGCTGCCCCTTAAGGTGATCAAACAAGTCATCTATCCTCGGCAAAGGATATTTGTTTTTTTATCGTCACTTATTCAATCAAGCGGTAGTCTATACACATCCGCATCGTACCATCCTTCTTCTTGACGAAGAGTACCGCGCCCCAAGGCGAAACACTTGGTCGAATGAAACCTCGATCCAACAACTCCACGAATCGAGCCTTTAATTCCATCAATTCCTTCGGTGCCATCCTATACTGAGCTATAGACACCGGCGCTGCCTCGAAAACAGATCTATACTAAATTCAACTTCACGGTCCGAGGTAGTCCGGAAGTTCTTCAGAAATACGTCAACATATTCCTTTACCGTGCGGACATTCCCACTTTAGACTCCTTAGCCTCCAATGCACACACATGAACCACAAATGCCTCACACCTTCTTCCTAACCAACTTCACAAAATTTTCAACGCAGATACCACATTGGATAGATAATCTCTTCTATTACCTATCATGACCACCTCTTCGCCCTCAACTGTCTTTCAAAACCATACGCTTAGCGGCAAGCAATCCAAACTTGCTCGGTACTTGGCCAACCGGTCCATCCCAAGTATCGATCGAACTCCTCAAATGGCAATTCCATCGGATCGCTACGAACACTACCCCTTGAAGTTCTAGGGTACATCTCTATACTGACTTATTTACTTCCACAGAGTGACCCAGAGGGCTGGCATCTTGTCATCTTCCTAGAAGTAGTCTCGAGTCTAGATTCATAGTCTCTACTATGCTACTCGGCAACATACGAATGTGTCGAACCCATATCTATCAAAGCAATATATGGTTCACCAAAGATTAAGAACGCACGGTTATGACGCCCTGCGCGTCGCCTCCTCTCGACGTCTCACGTGCATACACCAAACCAGCCGTCTTGCCTCGGTATTGCCAAGCACCTCCGCGCGGCGACGCCTCGGCCTCGACCGAACCATTACCTCCTCTACCATTACCACGACCTCTCGTGGTGGCGGTCCCTCATTTCGAGGCCCGAACACGACCTTGACCCTCCGATCGATTCTGGCTAGCTTACGTGGGCGGTCTCTCACACGATGATCCAAATGAGCCACACTCGAAACATCCTTTCCCTCCGGTCCAACATTCGCCCCAATGATATTTCCCACATCGGTTACACCGCTTTGGTCCTTGATTAGTAGTAACAGGCCTCCTGCATCGATTCGGCCCACTTTGCCTAGCCCTCTTTGAGAATTACCGGTGATCCCGATGATCCGTAACCTCTCTTATGCTTGTTCCGGTCAGTAACTCGCTTGCAGATTCCTTGATTCCTTCGGCTATCTTAGCCTTTTCAACCAAAGCAGCAAACTCTCGCTCCTGATGTGGAGCAATCAACAATCTCAGCTCGTCCCTCAAACCATCTTCGAATCGAATACATCGTTCGTGCTCCAATGCCACAATACCTCCAGATACCTGGCTCGGTCTTAAAAATTTCGCCTCATATTTCGACACGGACTTACTACCTTGGATCAAACTCGAAATGCCTTACGCGCACAT
This sequence comes from Gossypium sturtianum, assembly GCA_025698515.1. Taxonomy (NCBI): domain Eukaryota; kingdom Viridiplantae; phylum Streptophyta; class Magnoliopsida; order Malvales; family Malvaceae; genus Gossypium; species Gossypium sturtianum. Next base: position 89,705,050 of record CM046954.1, read on the forward strand.
CAATGTAATTAGACCTAACGTATTTCCGCTGATACGCTGCCTTGAAATAATCCCAAGTGAGATCCTCCGCTGCAGCACCATTCTGTACTGTGAGCCACCACTGATATGACTCATCCCGAAGAAGCGATACGATCCCTTTCAGCTTCTCCTCGGCATTCAGATCCAAATCATTCATGATTCGCTCCGTCGCCTCTAGCCAATATTCAGCCGCACTGGGAGCTACGCCTGAAACACCTCGAAATACCTCCGCTCCATTGGATCGGAGTCACTCAGATACGGATTTCCGAACTCCTGTGCCTCCACCTATTCCAGCTACCCTTTCAAGAACTCGCAGCATCGCCTGAGACACTGCGTCATCCCTCGTTTGATCCTGTTGCTCAACTCCAACTGCTGGTGGTGGGGGTAGTGGTACTTCATTCTCTGATCCTTGACCGGACCTCACTGGCTCAGACACAGCCATCCTACCTCGACCACGTCCACGCATAACACGACCTCGACCACGAGTACTCATATCTAGAGTCTCGACTTATCTGATTTAAAAGCGTTATGCATTAGTTAATATTCCACTTTCTTTAAAGCACAGTTTTATGAATAATTTTAATAAGAAATTATTTCGTGAGTACATTCAACCTATAGTTTGGGTCTCTAGAGTAGTTCCTACTACTATACAGTCATGCCAATATCATCATATCATATCATCAAAATCAACAGTTTGATGTACTTACCAGGGCGGATTGATGTCGGAGACTCGGGGCCATGCCTTTCCAACCATATAATTTTCAACAAAAACATTTTAAAATCCATTCTTTAAAACATTTTAGGCCTCGGGCCCACAGCCGAGCTTTTGAACTTGGCTCTAATACCAATTTGTAACACCCCAAACCCGGTCAATACGCCACGACCGAATCTGGTATGTCACTAAGGAAAATATTTTTGAAAGAATCGAATTAACAATTAAATTTTGTGAAAAACTCTTTGAAATTCTTTATTTGTGGAAAATAAGTTAAAACTGAGATTTACTTTGAATTACATAAAACTTAAAAACTTAGTTGATGAATTATAGGATAGAAAACATTTATACCTTTTTAAGAAAATTTGAAATATCACTTTGAAAATCCATTTGCAATTGAGTATAGAAACTTGAATTTTGGAAATCACTTAATTTGTAATTTTTCTATCGAACTATTCATATTACCCGATGGTAAGATTTTTTTAAAACCATTGCGAGTTTTTAGTTTAGAAAACTTTGAGCTCAATTATTAGATTAACCAAGTGACATGCTTAAACATGTTTAGAATAAATCTCAAAGCATATAAATAATCCAAAACCATAATTAAATGAGCCTTATTACAAATCCATAAAATATGAAAACCAAATTAAAATAAAGTACCCAAATGGAAGTTCATGTAAAATCAAACTTTATTGCATGGCCTCCTCGAGTTCATCAGGCTCCAAATCTGCGATCTCACGATTCACTGAAAATATAAGGGAGAAGGTGAGTCACCAAGACTCGATGCATATTCCCTCTCAGGGTAAATACCACATACTTAAACAAATTATAACAAAGCAACATATATGTATAATGCACCCAACCTAGCCATCCATAACTCCTTTTCTACCCCGTGTGGTACCAAACCTTTGGTGGTGCCAAACCACCGGTGTCCAAAGACACAAATGTGATACCAAATCATGGTGACCGTAGTCACGAATAATCCATCTATGGGGCCAACCCACGTGTGATACCAAATCACGGCGCGACGACCCATATCTCAAAAGTGGGGCCAACCCACGGTGGAATTAACCACAGGGACAAGTCGCTATGAGGTGCCAAACCTCCGGTGTCCGAAGACACGAATGTGATACCAAATCATTGGTGGTGCCAAACCACCGTGTCCAAGACACGAATCATCAAGTTGTGGGGCCAACCCACGTGTGATACCAAATCACCGCGCAGGCGATCCCATATCTCAAAAGTGGGGCCAACCCACGGTGGAATTAACCACGGGGACAAGTCGCTATGAGGTCCCAAACCTCTGGCGTCCAAGACACGAATGTGATACCAAATCACCGGTGGTGCCAAACCACTTTGGTGTCCAAGACACGAATCATCAATCTTTTCCTCCTCTCATATTGCCCATACCAATGCAATAGATAAACAAATCATGTCAATAAACTTTGATATGTATCTCATAAAAATATATCATAAATCGTAGATCATGATTTCAATCCACATGTATTAACAACATATTGAAACGGACTTACCCGAATCCTCATTCATACCATCATGGTATCATATCCAGATCTCATCGATTTACCCACTTTCATAATATGATTAGTTATATAACACACAAATATACATATATAAACCAAGTTATAAAGTGTGTAAGATACACACCTTTCACCAACGCAATACTAAAATCCAAGGATCCGCTCTACCGCACTAGATCACCTTGCCCCACTTGACTTACCAACCTTTGATCGTTAGAGAAAACTTAGATCGATTAGCTCCAAGTCCCAAAAAGCCTAAATGAATAATCGATTCCTATAATGGTTAGAACCTTGCTAACAATGCCCAAAGATTCGGCTTTTGTCCACAAGAAAATGACTTAGAAAAGAGAAAAGAAATAATAATAAAATCGACCATGAACACTTACCTATTATCCAATTCGATTGAAGAAAAACCAAAAGAATCTACCCTTGAAAATTCGGCCAAAACAAAATAATAAGAGAAAGGGAAGTTTTGGCAAAATGATTAAATAGTGAAAGAAATTCGGCTATGGTTGATTTGTAATAACAAAAAGGATTCGATTAAAGTGGAGAAAGAGAAAGGAAAAAGGAAGAAGATGGAAGAGATTTGATGGGAGAGGAATGTTTATGGCTTTGAACAAAAATGAAAGAAAGTAAAAGAGATGGAGAGAAGGAAGTTTCGGCCAAGAGAAAGTAGGAGAAATATGGGTTGAACAAGTATGTAAGAATGGGAAAGATGTTGTGAAAAAAAGAAATTCGGCCAAGCACAAAGATTGTTTCGGTTTTGATACACTTTGATGCACTAGGAGAAACTTGCAAAAACTAGAAAGGATTTTTGGTTATGACACAAAAACAATTATTGAAGGCCAAAACAACACCTAAAACTCACCTTATGACCAAGACACATTCGGCTATAGGAGTGTTTGAGGAGAGAAAAGAAATTGGTGATCATAAACTTAGGAGAAATGGCCAACTAGCTACTAACCTACCAAAGCTACCAACAAAAATCGGTCAAGCCCTCCCCTAGACCAAGATGCCGTCCACATACATGTACTAAAGGCCTAGAATTACTTTCCAAAACATTTTCCTACAACCAAGCCTTATGTCTCCCCAACCTTCCATAACCTTAAGATTCTTATCCCCTATTTCATGCTTTCCTTAATCCAAAATTCAACTTACTAAAACTTAAGGTCCAACCTATCATAAACATAGGTTGACCGTCCATTAATGCTAGAACACAAAATAAAGTCTTCAAAAGTACTTTCCATGATACTCGAACCTCTAACCTCAAGCCACCTTTCAAGCTCATTAACCAACTTGCCACTTACTCCTCTTATGCTTTAATCTAACACTTAAATTAACTTAAGTGCTAAGTTTACTTAATCCACTTCATTAAATAAACCATACTAAAAAATATTCTAACTTCCTAAATAAAATCAAGCCTTCATAAGACTATGCTAACACACAAAATTCATACCCGAGCCAACACAACTAATACTCAATTTTTGGGATGTTACAACGAGGACCCACCACAGCCTCCACCTTCGAGTCACCACCCTGTTTTTTCTGCTGCTACTTTAGCGGACCTCCCGGAGCGGTTCACTCGCTTCGAGCAGTACTGCGTTCAGAGGTTCGATAGTATTGATGTGACTTTGCAGCAGATATGTCAACATCTCCGTATCTCCTCTTCAGCGCCGACGACTCACAACACTGACATGTCTGATGATGAGGACCATTGAGTCTATTCGTTTTACTTTCTTTTTATTTTTATTTTTATTTTTATTTTTATTTTTATGTTTATTTTTATTTTCTTAGACTTATTTTGTTTTTATCTTTTGAACTATATTTAATTTTATAGTTGTTTCTAATCGAGTGTAATCCCTTAATCTTCTTCACTACTTGTGTTTATTTTTAGTTTGCTCGGAATCATGCACTACATCTAGCTTTGTCTACAATTTCGCTTTTCACTATTCTGGGGATTTCATCCAATATTCAGGGTAGTTTCAATTTTCTCCCTCTCTTATGATATTCTGTTTATACTGTGATTATTTGTGTTTGTACATTGAGGACAATGTACATCTTAAGTGTGGGGAGGTTATTTATAGAATTATTAGAAAAGCCCTAAATGTCTTGTGTTTAAGTAATTTTCTCATACTTCTATTAGAATGAATTTTTAGCGACTTGTGCTTTTTATTGATGTGTTTTGGATTAAATTCATAGGTATTTGTGCATTGATTGTTTAAACTTTAAGACATGAGAGAATCAAGCATAATAAGTTGATTTTGAGAATTAAAAATTTAGGTTGTTTCCCTGAATTGAGGTATTATCTTGAAGTTTTAAATTTACAAGTTTGACATCAAACCATAATTTTTTGTGAGATTTTGAGCCTTTAGAGTATACACTTTTCTTGCTCATTTTATTATTTGGTTGTGAGTGTGTCAATATTGATTTGTTATTCTAGAACTTGCTTTGATTATGCATGTCGAGACCACACCTTTGATTTGATATACTGAGATGATAAAGGCACTTAGGTTTTAAACCACTTATTCCCATAAAAAGCCTACCTTCATAATTAACCCTTAATGAACCCCGTTGAGCCTAACACACCGTTTTTTATTTATTTACCCATTCATATTAACCCATAACTCACTCTTTTGATTCATTGAGAATTTTTCCCGTTTTATTGACTCCCTTTTTATCGAGATTTGATTTGATTAGTTGCCTAACTATGCTCTTTTGTTTCATTTGCTGAGTTATTTCTTCTTGTTCTCAAAAAAAATTGATGAAAAAATATATATATAGATATACATTTATATTGATTATTATTTAGTTCTATGTTAATTGGGCTTGAACATTTAAATTCATATTTTGAGAAGAAGCTCATGTTATTCTTGAATAGTTTTCGATTGATGTAATTGTTTTTAATTTAGCATTCGTTTATTTTTCTAGTTTGGTAATTTATCAATTCGATCTCGATTTTTTACCATCTTTTTCAACCTTTCTCCGTGCATTTAGCCTAATCCCATTACAACCTTTTAAAGACCTTTTGATTTGTGTATCATCTCATTTTATAGTAGTGGAGATTTGATTTTCATGCAAGCCTATGGTAATGACTTTTCATGTTTGACTATTGAGTGCTTATTTTTTAACCTTGAACACTTTGAGTGATTTGAGTGAATCTTTAGTGAGGAAGTCGATTCTTGTCAATTTTGAATTAAAGGTAATTACTTAGATAAGGGGAACACCTATGTTTTCGTACTTTAAAAATGTTCGACTTGGATTGTTTGAATCTTTACTGCTTTGTAGTTGAATTATCAATGTATGATTATTTGTGAATTATGACAAAACATTATTAATGCGAATTATAAGTTGATAAAGATTAATTTTTAATTGTAAGTTGAGGATTTTGCTTGAGGACAAGCAAACGCTTAAGTGTGGGGATATTTGATAAACCATAAAAGTAACATGTTTTTAATCCCATTCTTGATGCATTTTTGGATGATTTATTATGTAAATTAGTGAACTTGATGCTCCTAATCCTTTAAATTCATGTTTCTATACTTAGGTGAGCATAGGGAAGTGAAAGGAGCGAAAAATGGGCCAAAATCAGACAAAAAGAGCTGTTTTTAGGATCCACACGGCTTGAGCATTTTCCACACGGGCTGGGCACACGCCTGGGTGAGCCACAGGGGCTGGCCACACGCCCATGTGCCAGCCCGTGTCGATATCGCTCCCTGTTTCCCAAACACACGAAAAAAAAATCAATTTTTAGGCTTTCTAAGCATTCTAAAGTCTATAAATACACACTAGAAAAGTACCTAAGGGGATGCGCAGAGAAGAACGAAGAAAAGACTCGAAGAACACCATCGAATTCATTTTAGAAGCGGATCTCTTCAAGATTGAAGATCTCTATTCAATTTCTTTAGAAGTTTTATTGGGTTTCTTTATGTCTTGTTGTTTTCCTAACTTTGAGATGATGTTATTCTAGATTATGAACTAAATTCCCTAGATACCTAGGGAAGATGAAACCTATATGAATCTTATTATTTGATTTCTGAATTAAATGATAAATACTTGATTCTTGTTCTCAATTATGTATGCTTATTTAGTGTTCTAATATTTTCAGGATATTAATTCATGCTTAATGTGCTTATTTCAGTGGAGCAAAAGTCCATATTTAAGAGTAGATCTAGCATAATTGAGTAGAGTTACATGCAATCCTAGAAATAGGACGACATAAATCTATCGGATTAGAGTCAAATCTAATAGGGGAATCCATAGATCGAGTTAATGCGACAATATGGGTTTTAATTAGAAAGAGATTTCAATTAATCAACCTAGAGTCAGTTATTTTTACTCTCGAAAGAGATATTAATATAATTTAGGAATTTCTACGGATCAAGGCGCAAGTGAATAAATCGTTTAATTCAGATTCAGAATAATAAGTGAAGTCTAGGTGGATTCTTTCCTAGGCATTGCCTATCTCATTGGTTTTATTCGATTATTTTTCCTAATTCATTTCTCTGTTGCATTCTTAGTAATTAGTTTAGTTAATTTTAGATTAAAAACAATTCCTTCAATTTATCGGCTAGATAATAGAAAAATAGTAAGTACTAGTACTTTTAGTCCTCGTGGATACGATATTCCCGACTCACCAAAGCTAAACTATTATTCGATAGGTGCGCTTGCCTTTGTCATAATTTTAGTTAGTTTAGTGACTCATCAACAAGGCATTCAAAACAAGCCAAAATCATGTCATAAACATGAAATATCACCACATACAACCAATGTGCCCTTAGGCACCTCAAATGACAACTTAAAGACATGTCAACCAAGTATCTCAACTTACCTAAATGACCAAATTCATATATGCATATTCAAACCACATTTTACTTTCTTTCATTCTACCATATCAATCACACATCAAACATGATAAGGTTACTTATATACACATCAAAATATACCAAACACAAGTCATATAAATGGTTAATCTCAACAAAACATTTATATGCCAACATTGGCCAAAATAACCTATACATGCCATTATTGTAACACCCCTTACCCGGGTTCTACGCCGGGAACTGGGCCCGAGGTGTTACCGAACTCAAACCACTTAATCGCCACTTAGGCTCAACATCATTACTCACTATAACCTCATTCTCGACTTATGAGGCCTCACTCATACACACGAGGGCTCTCGAGACTAATCTGGAACTTTTACGATCCTTAAAATTTTTCTCTTTTATACAGGTCTCACACGCCTGTGCAAGATTAGACACGCCCGTGCATGGACACACACGCCCATGTTCCCTAGCCGTGCTAAAACCTCAAGCATTCTGCCAATTGCCCTACGACCACGGCACGCCCGTGCTCCCCAACCGTGGTGAACACTGACTTCCCTCGCACGGCCTAGAGTCTAGACACACGCCCGTGTGGCTAGCCCGTGGCCAACACTGATTAATCCAACACGCCTAGGCACGCGCCGTGTGACTAGTCTCGTGGTCTATTCTGCATTTTCAAATATTAACATGCACGGGGACGACGGCCACAAAGACACGCCCGTGGGCTGACCGTGTGTCACACATGGTCTAGACACACGCCCGTGTGTCTATCCACATGGTAAAGAACAAGACTAAGTGTCAGGTTCTTTTCACCCTTCTAACATACACAACATATACTCATCTAACACCATCATAATCAACTCAAATTGAAGTGCATTCTCACATAGAAAACTACATCTTTCTTTCATATAATGTAATAGCCAACAACCATGGCATTATACAAAATAAGCTATCCATCTAAAGGCCAACACATCTTAGCCATTTACAACAAAATTTACTAACTTATCTAGCCCCTATACATGCCATATACAAAACATTAAGTTTCATGTACCAAAGTGTGCTGATATGTGGGCTATCTTCTGATGATCCTCGTATCTCAATTCAACGCTTTTAATCTATAAGACAAGGGAAAAGAAAGAGAGTAAGCTTTGAGCTTAGTAAGTTTACACATAAACAATTAAGCAACATAGTATAAGCTAAGCAGCCATTAGCATTATACCAACATATAATATACAACTATGCTTACTCTTTCTATCCCTTACCATATTACCCACACATCATGAGTCACATGCTCATAACTATTGAAATGCACCCCTGCATTCAATATCACATTTACATAATATACAACACATCAGTATTGCTTAATAATACATCCAAATAGCTAACTCACATAGCTAATCCACACAACTAATCCACATATATTATCCACAAGGCTATTACACAATTAATCCATACAGCCAATATCTCGGTGGTTTCGCACTTAGCACACCACAATCAATTTATAAGGTGGTATCGCACTTAGCCTACCACAAAGGTAATCATAGTGATCTCGCACATAGCCACTAAATGATATACCTAACGATAGCATCACACATAGCCAGCTCATCGTCAATATGCATTTGGATAGTATCGCACTTAGCCCACCATCTAGCATTATCACAACACATGCACAAGTCTATTTACTCAATTATCCATCCATTCAATCTATATTACATTCATTGTACTTGAACCACATAGGTTCCCAATCATTTTCATTTATTCTCATTCATTCTCATTCATGCTACACCCTAGCTAGCATTAACAAATTGTAAGTATGAATGCATGGTTTATACATAGACTTACCTCGATACTCAAAAGTATTGAAATGTGCAATTTAGTCCACCACTTTACTTTTGCCTTAGTTTTGATCCGGGCTTTGTCTTTCTTGATTAGCAAGCTTGAAAAATTGAAGGAGCCCTAACAATGACTTCTCTAATTTTCGACAGCTATGGGAAGAAGATGAATGAATTTCTATCATCTTTTCACCTATTTTAATCACTTAATTGATAAATGACCAAAATGCCTTTTTTGATAAACTTTCAATTTTAACTCATCCATGCCCATTTTTGTCCAAAAATTAGAATTTGGGTAAATTGCTATTTAAGGACCTCAAATTAATAATCTAAAGCTATTTCACACAAATAGCTTTTAGAAACACACATTTTGTAACTTTTGCAATTTAGTCCTTTTGGACAATTCAACCACAATTTCACAAAATTGCTTCATGAAACTTTCACACTAGCATGCATACATAATATAAGCCTCAAAAACTCATTCATGACCCTCGGATTTGTGGTATCGAACCACTATTCTGACTAGGCCCTAAACTGAGATGTTACAACTCTCTCCCCTTTAGAGATTTTCGTCCCCGAAAATCTTACCAGTAAAGAGGTTTGGATGTTGCTCTCTCATAGCTTCTTCCATTTCCTATGTAGCCTCTTCCACACCATGTTTCTGCCATAACACTTTCACTAGTGCTATGCTCTTATTTCTCAACTGTTTCACTTCTCGAGCCAAGATCTTAATCGGTTCCTCTTCATAAGACATATCTGGTCTTATCTCAATTTCTGTTGAAGGAATCACATGTGAAGGATCGGAGCGATACCGTCGCAACATCGACACATGGAACACGTTATGAATCTTTTCTAACTCTACTGGCAAAGCCAACCGGTAAGCTACAGGCCTAATTCTGTCTGTAATCTCATACGGCCCTATGAACCTTGGACTCAATTTCCCTTTTCGTCTAAATCTCATGATTTTCTTCCATGGGGACACTTTTAAAAACACTTTGTCACCCACTTCAAACTCAATCTCTTTTCTTTTCAAATCCGCGTACGACTTCTGTCGATCCGAAGCAGCTTTCAGACTATTACGGATTACTTTCACTTTCTCTTCGGTCTCTTTTACTAGATCGACCCCATGGATCCGCTTCTCACTAAGCTCGGTCCAATACAAACGAGTCCGACACTTACGGCCATACAAAGCCTCATACGGTGCCATCTGTATACTCGACTGATAACTATTGTTATAGGCGAATTCGACCAAAGGTACATATCTCTCCCAACAACCTTTGAATTCTAGCACACAGCATCAAAGAATATCTTCAAGAACTTGAATCACTCTTTCAGACTGACCATCGGATTGCGGATGGAACGCAGTACTGAAATTCAATCTCGTACCCATGGCTTCTTACAACTTCTTCCAAAACCTCGAAGTAAACCTCGGATCTCTATCCGATATAATAGACACAGGTACACCATGCAATCTCACTATCTCTGCCACGTACAAATCAGCTAACTTATCCAGTGAATAATCAACACCTACTGGAATAAAGTGAGCCGACTTAAATCAATCTATCCACAACAACCCACACAAAGATCTCTCTTTCTGAGTCATCGGCAACCCCGCCACAAAATCCATGGTAACCCGATCCCACTTCCATTCGGGAACCATCACCGGGTCAAGCAATCCCGAAGGCACTTGATGCTCGGCTTTCACTTGTTGGCAAATCGGACACTTTGCCACAAACTCGAAATATCTCTTTTCATACCCGGCCACCAATACAACTTCCTCAAATCGTTGTACATTTTCATCGCCCCGGATGTACCGACAAGCATCCATGTGGGCCTCATACAAAACCTTTCGAATCAACTCCTCATTTTTTGGAACACAAATTTCGTCACGATACATCGACAACCATTCAAATCCACTCGAAAATCAGAATCACTTTCTGATCCGCACTTAGCTATCTTAGCTTGCATCTCGCTGTCATTTCTCTGAGCTTCACATATTTGTGAACAAATAGTGGCTTAGCTCTCAACTCTGCCAAAATAGCACCATCATCAGATAATGCTAAACTCGCTCTCATAACTCTTAGAGCGTACAGGGATTTCCTACTCAAGGCATCCGCAACCACATTCGCTTTTCTTGGGTGGTAATCAATGACTAACTCATAGTTTTTCAACAACTCAAGCCACCGCCTCTGTCTCAGATTCAGATCCTTCTGATCCATCAAATACTTTAAACTCTTGTGATCCGTAAAGATTCGACACTTTTTGCCATACAAATAATGTCGCCAAATCTTTAACGCAAAAACAATCGCAGCTAACTCCAAATCGTGAGTCAGATAATTCTTCTCGTACGATTTTAACTGCCTCGAGGCGTAAGCGATTACCTTACCCTCTTGCATCAACACGCAACCGAGACCATTAAACGACGCATCACTATAAACCACAAACTCCTTCTCCGATTCTAGTTGAACCAAAACCGGCGCCTCAGTCAACATTATTTTCAGTCCATTCAAACTTGACATCGTTATGCAATAGCTTTGTCATCGGGGTAGCAATCACAGAGAACCCCTTTACAAAACGTCTGTAATATCTCGCTAATCCCAATAAACTTCTAATTTCTTACATGTTCCTCGGTGGTTTCCAATCCATAACAGCCGATATCTTATTCAGGTCAACTCTGACACCATCACCTGACACCATGTGTCCTAAGAATCCGACCTCTCGGAGCCAAAACTCACTCTTGCTAAACTTAGCATACAACTGCTTATCTCTCAAAGTTTGCAAGACAATTCTCAAGTGCTCTTCATGATCGTTCTCATCCCGAGAATAGATCAATATGTCGTCAATAAAGACAACCACAAACTTGTCCACATATGGTCTGAAAACACTGTTCATCGGATCCATAAAAATCGCAGTGCATTCGTCAACCCAAACAAAGATAACCAAAAACTCATAATGGCCATACCTTGTCCGAAATGCGTTTTCAACACATCTTGCTCTTTCACTGAAATGATAATAACTGCAGACCTCAAGTCTATCTTGGAGAACACTGTAGCTCCTTCAGCTTGATCAAAAGATCATCAATCCTTGGTAAAGGATACTTATTCTTAACCGTCACTTTGTTAAGCTGTCTATAGTCTATACACAATCTGATAGACCCATCTTTCTTCTTCACAAACAATACCGGAGCATCCCACAGCGAGTAGCTTGGTCTCGCAAAACCCTTATCTGTCACTTCTTGCAACTGAACCTTCAGTTCTTTCAACTCTACAGGTGTCATTCTGTACGGAGCAATCGAAATAGGTGCCGTTCCTAGAACCAACTCAATTCCAAACTCGATCTCTCTCACTGGAGGTAATCCGGGTAACTCTTCCGGAAACACATCTGGGTACTCACATACCACTGGCACTGTTTCAAACTCTACTCCAATCTCTTGAGTATTCAACACAAACACAAGATAGGACTCACACCCTTTTCTTAAACATTTCTCAGCCACTAAGGAAGAAATCATCACGGGTAGACTGTCCGATCCACCTGATTCAACCCGAACTACATCTCCACTCTCACATTTCAATTCAATGTACTTACTACCACAGTTCACTAAAACACTATGGGTAGTCAACCAATCCATGCCTAGGATTAAATCGAACTCATCAAACGGCAACAACATAAGGTTTGCCAGAAAATAATGATTCTCAATCGACAAAGGACAATTCTTACACACATTGTCCACTAACACATACTTTCCTAACGGGTTTGACACCTTAATCACAATGTCCGTAGACTCAACGGTCATACTCAAACTAGATGCTAATCTCATGCAAATATAAGAGTGAGTAGACCCTGGATCTATTAAAGTAATAACAGAGGTGTCAAAGAGAGAAAAAGTACCCGTTATCACAATAGGGGAGGATGCCTCTTTGCGAGCGCGAATGGCATACACCCTCACAGGTGCCCGACCCTCCGGTCTCACAGCAGAATCTCTAGGCGCACCTCTACCACTAGCCCCACCTCTTGGGTTCCTTGGTGGCCTACCCCTCGTAGACACATCACTAGGTCTCACTTCTTGTCTCTCTTCCGTATCATCCCTCTCGGGACAGTTACGGATAAAGTGGTCAGGGGAACCACATTTGTAACATTTCCGACTGTTTCCCCAACACTCTCTGGTGTGATACCTACCACAACTTGGACACTCCGGTTTACTCTTTGTATTGCCCACACTTTCCATCGAGGGGGCTCGGACTCTCGAACCCTGACGAGTATTGTCCAAGTCTCAATACGAATATCCCACTGAGGCTGACGTCCGAGGATTCACTTCCTTGGATCTTTTCGACTGGGCTTGAACTTGCCCATCGGTCTCTTTCTCGCATCTCGGGCTTCACTCACAGTCCTCCTCTTATCTGAACTCAACTCTTCGTCCTTACTTGCCCTCTTAACTAATACCACGAATTCTTTCAACTCCAAAATGCCAACTAGGAGTTTGATATCCTCATTCAGCCCATCTTCGAACCTCTTTCATAAGATGGTCTCTGTCGACACACATTCTTGAGCGTATTTGCTAAGCCTAACAAACTCACGCTCATATTCTGCTACTGACATTCTTCCTTGCTTCAATTCAAGGAATTCTTTCCTCTTTCGATCAGTAAATCTTTGGCTTATATACTTCTTCCGGAACTCTTCCAGAAAGAATTCCACGTTACCCGCTCTCTCGGGACCACTAATGTCAGCGTCTTCCACCAATGGTATGCCGAGTCTCTCAGTAAAAAGATACGGCACACTTCAAACTTTCCTCAGGTGTACATGAGAGCTCATCGAACACCCTCATCAAGTTCTCTAACCAGAACTCCGCCCTCTCAGGGTCGTCATCTACTTTAGCTCTAAACTCCTCAGCCCCGTGTTTCCTAATCTTATCCACCGGGGGTTTCGATATCCTCACTACATCCATACCTTGAGGAGCCACTGGATTTGGCTGAGGTATAGGAGGAGGTGGAGGAGGTTGAGCGTTAGGGTTCGCTCGAATGTAGTTTGAGTACCAATCACTCATCATATAGAGAAAGGCTTCTCGTGCCTCTTCCCCTTGACCCCTCGCCTCGGGTCCACTTTTCACCGGTACGGTTCCTTGCGCAGGAGCCGGCGCATTACTAGCTGCTTCATCAGCAGTCAATGGATCGGAATCCATATTCTATATAAAACAAGATTTAAAATCATCAGAAACCACCACACTATCATCGTACACTTATGGCATGTATAGCTAGACTCTTACACCCGCTATAGTAGTCCTAGAACCGACTAAATCATAGCTCTGATACCACTAAATGTAACACCCCTTACCCGGGTTCTACGTCGGGAATAGGGCCCGAGGCGTTACCGAACTCAAACCACTTAATCGCCACTTAGGCTCAACGTCATTACTCACTATAACCTCATTCTCGACTTACGAGGCCTCACTCATACACACGAGGGCTCTCGAGACTAATCATGAAATTTTACGATCCTTAAAATTTTTCTCTTTTATACAGGTCTCACACGCTCGTGCAAGATTAGACACGCCCGTGCATGGACACACACGCCCATGTTCCCTAGCCATGCTAAAAACTCGAGCATTCTGCCAATTGCCCCACGACCACGGCACGCCCGTGCTCCCCAACCGTGGTGAACACTGACTTCCCTCGCACGGCCTAGAGTCTAGACACACGCCCGTTTGGCTAGCCCGTGGCAAACACTGATTAATCCTACACGCCCTAGGCACACGCCCGTGTGACTAGTCCGTGGTCTATTCTATTTTCAAATATTAACATGTAGGGGACGACGGCCAAAGACACGCCGTGGGTGACTGTGTGTCACACATGGTCTAAACACACGCCCGTGTGTCTATCCACATGGTCAAGAACAAGACTAAGTGTCGGGTTCTTTTCACCCTTCTAACATACATAACATATACTCATCTAACACCATCATAATCAACTCAAATTGAAGTGCATTCTCACATAGAAAACTACATCTTTCTTTCATATAATGTAATAGCCAACAACCATGGCATTATACAAAATAAGCTATCCATCTAAAGGCCAACACATCTTAGCCATTTACAACAAAATTTACTAACTTATCTAGCCCCTATACATGCCATATACAAAACATTAAGTTTTATGTACCAAAGTGTGCTGATATGTGGGCTATCTTCTGATGATCCTCGTATCTCGATTCAACGCTTTTAATCTATAAGACAAGGGAAAAGAAAGAGAGTAAGCTTTGAGCTTAGTAAGTTTACACATAAACAATTAAGCAACATAGTATAAGCTAAGCAGCCATTAGCATTATACCAACATATAATATACAACTATGCTTACTCTTTCTATCCCTTACCATATTACCAACACATCATGAGTCACATGCTCATAACTATTGAAATGCACCCCTGCATTCAATATCACATTTACACAATATACAACACATCATTATTGCTCAATAATACATCCACATAGCTAACTCACATAGCTAATCCATACAACTAATCCACATATATTATCCACACAGCTATTACACAATTAATCCATACAGCCAATATCTCGATGGTTTCGCACTTAGCACACCACAATCAATTTATAAGGTGGTATCGCACTTAGCCTACCACAAAGGTAATCATAGTGATCTCGCACATAGCCACTAAATGATATACCTAACGATAGCATCGCACATAGCTTGACTCATCGTCAATATGCATTTGGATGGTATCGCACTTAGCCCACCATCTAGCATTATCACAACACATGCACAAGTCTATTTACTCAATTATTCATCCATTCAATCTATATTACATTCATTGTACTTGAACCACATAGGTTCCCAATCATTCTCATTCATTCTCATTCATGCTACACCCTAGCTAGCATTAACAAATTGTAAGTATGAATGCATGGTTTATGCATAGACTTACCTCGATACTCAAAAGTATTGAAATGTACAATTTAGTCCACTACCTTGCTTTTGCCTCGGTTTCGATCCGGGCTTTGTCTTTCTTGATTAGCAAGCTTGAAAAATTGAAGGAGCCCTAACAATGGCTTCTCTAATTTTCGGCAGCTATGGGAAGAAGATGAATGAATTTCTATCATCTTTTCACCTATTTTAATCACATAATTGATAAATGACCAAAATGCCCTTTTTGATAAACTTTCAATTTTAACTCATCCATGCCCATTTTTGTCCAAAAATTAGAATTTGGGTAAATTTCTATTTAAGGACCTCAAATTAATAATCTAAAGCTATTTCACACAAATAGCTTCTAGAAACACACATTTTGCAACTTTTGCAATTTAGTCCTTTTGGATAATTCAACCAAAATTTCACAAAATTGCTTCATGGAACTTTCACACTAGCATGCATACATAATATAAGCCTCAAAAACTCATTTATGACCCTCAGATTTGTGGTCTCGAACCACTATTCTGACTAGGCCCTAAACCGGGATGTTACAATTATAATTGGAATTATTTACTGAAAGTACCAAAAGGACCGATGGATAATGTGAAATAGCTTCGACCAGCTTCCAACCCGTACGAGCTTTTGAATTACTATAAAACATGGAAAATAACACAGAGTAAGCATTTAAGCTTAGTAAGTTCCTCTAACACAGAATTTAACTTACCATATATCCATAAAATAGGTGAGTAAACAAAGCATATCTCAACCAATTTGGCCAAAAGTCTAAGCACATGGTCACCAACATATTAGCCAAAAAAATCATATATAAGATCTAACACACATGGTTGAATTCATCAAATAATCATATTTCAAGTAAATACCAGTAATAGTTCATATCAAACTCATATAATCTCGTAACAGAACAGTGCCCGTTGAATCATTTAAAATATTGTTGGATACACGGGTAGTACACACGAGGTGTATTGAACTGTAATCCGTCAATTCATATTCATGTATGCTCATACGAGCTATGAATTAGTATGCTCTCAGGAGCTGTGAATAGGGAAGCTCATACGAGCTGTGAATCAAGAAGCTCATACAAGCTGTAAATCGGGAAGCTCATATGAGCTGTGGTGTGTTCGCAACACATACAGGACCCAAACCAAATCGGTAACCCTAATGACATGTCATTTGTATCCTACGAATTTCTAAGGTTCAAACAGGACTCAGTAATCGTCGGATATGCAATCGGTATTTATACATGGCAATTATACAAATCACATACATATGATTTAATTAAAACATAAAAATACTCAATTTAATTACACGAGATTACCTCGACAAGTGTACGTAAACACAAAGGCGACTAATCTGATATTTTCTCTTTACCTCGATCTAACTCTGTACGAGGTCTGATAGGATCTATACGAATAAATTTAACTCATTTCAATATAATTCTCATTTTACCAATTTAATCCAACATGGAAATTTGGCAAAATTACCATTTTTCCCTACACTTTTAATTCTTTTGTAATTTAGTCCCTAGGCTCGTAAAATGGAATTCATACAATTTAATCCTTACCCAAGCCTAGCCGATTTTATACATATTAATAGCAGCCCATATATTTCACAAAATTCACAAATTTTACCATAAATTTATCATCTTTTTCAATTTAATACCTAATTGATAATTTCATCAAACTTCTCTTTACGAAAGTTGTTTATCTAACAACAACCATTCATTTTCTATCATCAAACTTCAAAAGTCAAGTATATTCATCAGTGAAAAAACCCTAATACTTTAACAGTTTTACAAATTAATCCCCGAACTAGCTAGATTAAACTACTACGATCTCAGAAACATAGAGATCATAAAAAATGGGACAAAGATTCATACCTAATTGAGCAAAATAAGCTTGCCTAAATTTTCAAGCTTCCATGGCTAGGTTTCTTTTTGGTGGATGATGATGAGAATAGATTATTTTATTTTATTTATTATAACTTTAATCACTAATTTCTAAAATTAACCTTAATATTTCATTCAATTTCCAATGATGACTATTCATACTTATCCATTAAGCACTTTAATGGCCTATTTACTATATAAGGACCTCCAATTTAAAATTCTATAGCTATTTAATACCTTTAGCTATTAGAATACATCATTTGCACTTAATGCAATTTAGTCCTTTTTATCAAATTAGGCACGTAAACGGTAAGATATTGTAGACCATAAAATAATATTAAACCAAATTTTATGACTTTGAATTTGTGGTCCCGAAACCACTGTTCCGATTTTACTAAAAATGGGCTGTTACAGAATGTTTCATTAACACTTAACCAACAAACCAATACCTCATTGATTTCCCAAAAACGCACAAATAATCTCAAAAATTAAGGCATGACCACTCTTTCTCGATTCACAAACCCAATTATACTAACCCTTGATTTTTAGCATGTGCCAGTTTAGCTGTCACGTAAATTAAATTAATTATTGACTTAATTTAATTTGACATTTAAATATTGAACGCATTATATGTACAAACTTGTTGTACATAAGTAGAGAACATAATTAAAATTAATATATGAATTTGATTCATATAAAAATATTAACCAAATATAGTTTAGTGAAATTATTAAAATAAATAGTTATTATAATTCCGGTCAAAGATAAAAAAATATGGAAGTTAATATTATTTTGGAGAGGCTATAGTGTTTTAATACTTTCCATATGTTTCTCTAAAAATGAAAAAAAATAATTATTTCTTTTTTATTATGTGATATTAAATGAAAGAATACAATCCCAAAAGTGTGTAGGTTACCAAAAAGAGAGGGGGGGAAATAGGGTCAAGCAGCCGTTTTTTAAATTCTATCTAAAAGGTTTGAGAGAATTTTGTTGTTCATTCTTTGACTGGGTGGACTACGTAGAGGCTAAGACAATTTTTTTGTGGCTTGGGATTGACATTGTGCAAGGGAATCAGATCGAAAAGTTATATTTTCAACTCTGTTTCAACACGATTCGTTCCTCATACTTAGATCTATAGTTGTTGATTGCCCGAATATTTTTTTCCGCTGCACCACGGGACGTACCGTCGTTCCAACAATGGGGTTGTTGATTTGGATGTTGGGCCAAAGGCACGTATTATAGGTACTAAGCTGTCCTATTGTAATGGGGCTTTGGAGAAGAATAGGAAGAACGAGGAGAGCCATGATGATTCAAGATGCTTTGAGACAAATATTGATCGTAGAAGGTTTAGAAAAGTTACGTTATTAAATGAGATAGGTGATGCCCAAAACATAAAAAAAAAAGTGCATAGGGCATAAACCAAAGGAGATTCAGTGTGAAAGCCACAAGAAGAGGAACAAGTGTTTGGTGGCTAATGCGTCAATTTCGGACTCAGATTTCAAGAATCGAAAAAGGGTCATCTTAAAAGAGGCGGAGGAGATATTACGTTTTGGAAGTTTTCGGTCTCCAAACGAAAGGAGATGAGGAACTTATAGTGAAGGATCTTGTCTCTATCTTGTAAGCCAGAGGAGATCTAGAGTGCGAGCTCAGTAATTAAAGCTTTTTGATTGAGTGTGGAAGAGAACCTTGCCTAATTCTTTCTTAGAATATTAGAGGTGTGAGTAAGTCAATGTTATGGTGAGTTTTGAAGTTATTTATTCAAAAGCATAAAGTTGATTAAGAGTCTTAATTGGAGAAGTTTACGTCATAGTGGTTTGAAAAGGTATGGTCTCTCACCTTCGTCGATGTAGGGTTGGATGTTTGTTTTACGGAGGAAGGTTAAGCGTGACAAGTGATAAATTGGGGCTGTGTATGCTTGTATTAGGAAGGGCCAGCGACGTCAATTCATTTTTGATTTGGTTGTTGTACCATATATGCTCCTTGTGGTGTGGAGGTTCATTTGTATATTTATTTTAAGATGTCAAATTTCGTAAGTTCCTTTAAGATTGAAAAGATATGACAAATTCTTGGGAATTATTTTTTTATGGATTATTGGTTTTTAAGCCTTGAGAGAAAGACAATAATGGAAGGTTGTGATGTTCTTTTAAAGGATAAATTCTGATGGTTTTTTAAAGTAAGGGCGGGAATTCTTTTTCCTATTTTCGGAGGTGGTGTTTGATAGTGTGGAGATGGGAAAGTTTAATCTTGTATGTGTAGATGGTAGAGAATCGATATGACTCGTGCTGCTGAATTGTGAACTTACAATCCAAAAGTTGAGTGCTGGTGATCTTGAAATAGGAGTAATGAGTTTTTTTTTGGTTTTCAACATGGTTGGTTTGACACAACCTTAATCAATTTGAGTGAGTTTTTTATATGATCGTAGTTTTCTGTTGTTGATATTATTCAATCTTAAATAATGTACTTTTGAAATTTAAAAGATATAATAGTTCAAAAAAATATATATTTATTTTGTGATTTTTACTATTTAATCTTGAATTTCAAGTTTAATATAACATAATTAAACTATTTAAATAGAATAATGTACCATTAACATAAAAAAATGAATAATGTACAATTAACTTTTTTGACCATTTACCGTTTTAAAATTTGAAAAAAAATTCAATATACGAAGCGTTGACATTTTCTCTATACAGGAGTCTCTAAATTCCACCATTTTGTGATTTTTTTTAGCACATTGGACAAGAGGCATTGTTTACTTCGTGTCACTCATCTTCTAATCAAACCATTGTTGACTTCTCAATTTTCAATGTTTACAGGAACATATTCACGCACACACTCATGACCTATCTTGAGGAGGCATTTTAGAAATGTAATCATATTCCGGTGTATCTCGAAGTTAAGTTTGTATTCAAATAACAAGTTAATTGTTTTTTGCTAATCATTTGAACCCGATTTAAAGAATGAAGACGTGAAAATCAAGGGGGCTTAATTATGCTAATTTGCTAATCAATTTAACCATAGTCTTGTACGTTCCAATCAGGTTCGTCCAAGGTCTATTGTAATTTTGTGACCTTATATCAGCAAAAAAAAAGCTTGATAGAAAAAATAATGGTTATCATATAAAAACTTCGACGAAACCAAAGGGGAACATTAGTGTCGGATAATATAGGTTTAAAGAATTGAAGAACATAAGACAAACGCTTGTGGATTCTTTCTTTGAATTTAATTTTGTCTGAATGGAGATAGCTGACAGATTGGCCCTTTGTGCATGCTTGGTTTTTACCATTGAAACTTTCTGGTGTTATACGCTCTGACATGCCAATGATGCTTCTCAACGCAATCCAAATGGCGAAAATCACTGTATAAAATTATCAAGTTTTGAGTTTTTTCTTTTACGAAGAAAAATTATGGGCAAAAACAGCCCAAAGCTGATACTGAGAAACACGATAGATTGCATTGATTGTTAATATAACAATGGATAAGTTTCCAGAAATTTGATTTCAGCAAGCTTACAAGTGAAATGACATTGTGAATTCAATTCATTTTCAAGCATTAGAACCAAATTCTGGGTATTCTATACGCTTGGCAAGGCATCCATTTTTCACAATTTCATAAAATACATAAACTAAAACACAAAGTAACATGTTCAGACTATATCCCATGTATCTCTTTGCTTATATTTGCATGTAATGGAGTTTTGGAGGGGATATATGACTAACTAGGCTTATGAGAACTTAAAAGAGCTTTCCCAGAACCTGCTGCTGATGATGAATATGTATGAGTAGAGCAGCTACTACATGAACACTGAGTTCGACATTTCTCCGAATCTGTGACCCCTGTTGATGATGATGTGTAGGAAAATTTGCAGAGACTCATTGGAGGTGCGTAATACATAGGTACTGGTAACTTGGGTGGCAAGCTAGGCAATGGAGCTTCAAAGTTTAGGACATTTATCACTTGCCTTATAGAAGGGCGGCGAGTGTAATCTGGATGGCAACACCATAACCCAGTTACCATCAAACATTCCATTTGCCGCTCATCAAAGACCTTGCCTAGTCTTTTATCAACAGCTTCAGGAAGTTGGCCTTTTCCGTATAGGTCCCAGACCCATTCTAATAGCCTTACCTTGCTTGGTTCTTCCCTTGGTTCAACTGGCTTTCTTCCACATGCAATTTCAAGTGCCACAACGCCAAAACTGTACACATCGGATTCCTTGCTAGCCTTACCCGTAGTGACGCATTCAGGGGCTAGGTAGCCCATGGTGCCGGCCAAAACAGTTGTTTGTGAACCCAGGTCATGGTCCACAAGTCTTGCAAGACCAAAATCTCCAAGTTTGGCATTGAAATTTGAATCCAACATTACATTGCTAGACTTTATGTCTCTATGAACTACACATTGTTCCCACTCTTCATGAAGATACAATAAGGCCGAGGCCAAACCGAGTGCAATTTTGTACCTTACAATCCAAGTCAACATGATTTTACCTCCAAATAAGTGAGAATCAAGGCTTCCATTAGGCAAGAATTCATAGACAAGGAGGAGTTCACTTTTTTCATGGCACCAACCAAGGAGTTGAACCAAATTCCTATGTCTCAATCGGCTAATAATCTTCACCTCTGATATATACTCCTTTTTCCCTTGCTTTGATCCTCTTGAAACCCTCTTTACTGCCACTTGTGTGTTGGAATCACTTAATAACCCTTTGTAAACTCCTCCAAATCCTCCTTCTCCAAGCTTCCCTGCCTCAGCAAAACTATTTGTCGCTCGACATAGTTCATTATATGTGAACCTTTTTGGCCCCGTACCTTTCTCGAACTCATCCTCAATGGTGAAATCAATGGCTTCACCGTCCTTCAAACGTGCCCTTGCTCTCAACATGATGAAGCAAACCAAACCTAACCCAAAAGCCACTAGACCGAAACCTACACCCAAACCAACAATCAGCCCCAAGTTCTTCCCTTTCCCACTTGTCTCCAAGCTTGACTGGAAACTCCAAGAAAGAATATTGTGAATCTCAACCTGACGCCCAGTAGATGCTGAGAAACCTATTCTAACCCATTCTGGCAAAAACTCCCTCAAATCTACAACATACGCAAGGCTTGAATTCCCAATGTAGAGTGGTTGATCAGCATAGGTTAGAAAAACACTGAGATTTCTTGTGGTAGAGTTGTAAGTCACCCATGCGTTGGCTGTTGATCCATTCTTGATGCTACTTCTCCATGGCACTGTTTTTACTGAACGGATGGAGTTGATGTTGATGCCTACATGATCGTCACTTGGATCCCATATGTTTTCGAAACTATCAAACTCCACAGCAACAACGTTATTGGTGGAAGAGTTTGAGTTAGAGTCAGGATCGAACAGTGCAAGGTAGCCGTCGCTGGAATTGGAAGGGATTTTGGAGTCGAAAGGTGCAATAAAGAAGGATATCCCGTCACCATATTCACTGAGATTGACTGCTTTTATGATGAAGGAGAAATGGGTGGTGAAATCCGTTAGCTTCCCATTACGAGCATCCCAAAGGCGCAGCGGTTGATTATAAGAGGCTCGTCCAGTGCTACCAGTGAGAGTGCCAATAGCAGCGTTCTTGGTGAGTTGTAGAACATTATATGAGGAGAAAGCATCGCCTTCGAAGTGAATGTTTGGTGTGTTAGGATTGAAACTAGGAAAGTTAAAGGAAAGTGGCTCGGCATAAGCGATTAACAAAAGAAAGGAAATGAAGAGGTTGATAAGAGGAGAGTACTGGTTTTGTTTTGCAGAAGAGAGAGCCATTGTAGATAGGCATAGAAGAGATCAGCGAAGGTGACAAAGGGTTTTCGAGGCCTCTATGAGTAGTTCAGCATATTTTTATTTCTTACAAATTTTAATTAATTAATTAATTCCTCTGGTTCAACGATCGGCGCATATATATAATTAATTAAAAATTGAAGCTGCTAATATCACAAAAGGGGTCAACTTTACCTAAACAGATGCATATGTATACAAATTCAAGGCTCACCAAACTCCAACAATTGGCCTGCATCCTGACCATTCAAGGCGAGTTTTGGACAATTCTAAACAACTTTCTAGGGAATATTGAATCCTTTTGTCAAATGGAAAGCCGACTGATCAATTTGCTTAGACGGCATGCTAATATCGTATTCGGCTAATATTTTACAAATTTTCATGTTATTATGGGGGCTGCGATCCCTTACTTTCATTTTATTTTGTATTCTAATTTGACATATAAAAAATATTAACAAAAATAACTCATCGAAAACAAGAAAATTTAGAAGAAAAAAAAAATTTAAGCATCAATTAACTACATTTATTTAACGGTATCCACGGATCAGGTAAGCTCGAGCCAAGACTCAATTGTAAAAGAATTTTTAAGTCAATGCTTAATCTAGTCTATCCAGAAAGCTCATATCATTGTTTAAAAAGTAATATAACATTAAACGTATATTATTTTATATATTTTAATAAATAAAATTAATAAAACATTTTAAAATTATTTAATTTAAATTTGAGTCAGATCGACTTAAAAATAAAAATTTTTTTTATCTAAACTTAACTTAAATTAAATTGGGTTAAACGAGCCACTCAACTCATAAACAACTCTACTTGTATAGAGCATTCTCCAAGTAGCACTCTTTTAAAATATTAATAACTCAAGTTATAAATATTTATTTGTGGTGGGTTCATTTTTGTCGTGTTTTAGTTATTTGGAATTTATTTATTTTCTTTCACTAAGCTTATTTTTAGCCTTGCCCAATTAACCCATCCGAATTGATTATTGATTTAATATAAACTTTATAGTGGTATTCATTATTTATTCATAAAATAGTAATTTGGACTAGAGCGGATTCAGATCAAATCAAAATTTTCTTGTTGAAATTGAATCCGACTCGTATCGAGCTTATCGGGGCTGCCTTGCGGCTACACTTACTTCAGCCTTAAAAGTTTTGGAATGTTTTGGTTTACATGTTTGGTGGTGATTATTTCAGCCATAAGATTTGGGTGTTTTATGTTTGGACTTGGTTATGATGCGGCAAGGGACGGATGCAAACAAATATAAAGTAAACAGTACAATGAAATATTTCATGTTCATATTAGTAGCCAACTTCATGTTTTAAAAATGTTGATACTGCCGTCTTGCTGTGGATCTTCAAATGCTGGACATTAACAGTTCTTATTCAATATTAAAAGTTGCAGGCCAACTACATTGCTGCCCTGCAAACTTGACCAATCTGAACCTAGTTAATGGTTCTGCTTTTTGTCATAGACAATGTTTAAGGAGATGAAGAGTAATGCAGAATTAAGATCACAGCTATAGGGCTGGTGACAGCATATATATGTTCTATTGATTTGGATAGTATTGGAGTATATTGAGTAACAGTCCCATACCAGGTAATTTAGACGAGTCAACGGAAGTGTTCACCGTAACTACGAACCTCGGCCTTTGGAAAATTGTATCACCAGATAATTACGATAGTTTGTGATTTTTTTTTAAATAATAATTAAAATCACATATTTTTATTTTTCCAGTTAAATAAAAAATTGTGATTATAATATTAATAAATGTTGTAATTTGTAGAGGGAAAAAGTGAAAATTTGGCTATAATTCCTTTGGTAAAAGGCTTTTCCATAGCAGAGGTTAATTTAAGAGTGTTACTCTTTTTCATTACTTTTGTACCTATTATTATCTATTTAATTACGGTTCATATAAATGAGTTAAATACATGAAGATAATCAGTAAATATTTTTTTTTACAATAAAGCTTTAATTCTTGTAAAAACTTTATACATGCAACTTAAATTATGATGTTCAAAAATTAAGTTTTTAATTTATTATTATGAGAAATTTATAATATTTTGCAATATTAATAGCAAATATAATTTTAAATTTAATGATTTCTTGCTCGAATTCTTTATCATCGGATCAAACTAAGCTGCTAAAAGAAATTTACGTACAAATTAGTTTGTAAAGTCTTTGAATTTTTTAATATAATTGTAAATGTAGTTTAGTTAACTTTTGGAAAGTTTATAATTAAAATTATATAAAATAAATTTCCATATACCTTTCCTAATGTTTTAATTTTTACTGTAAATATCTATATTATTATTTAAATTTCTGACGGAATTGATGTAACAAGTCAATTAGATATACTAATTCACTTAAAAATGATTAAAAACCCACTTTAATATGTTAATATTTTGTCTTTTTATATAAAATATTATTTTGATAAAATATTTTTTGAATATTGTTATGATAAGATTTGAACATAAGACATTATGTTCTTTAAAGTTTCAACTAAATTATTTCTTTCTTCTTCTTCTTCTTATTTTTTTTTGTAAATAAAGGAACTAGATGTCATTAACCGGAATTTCTAAACTGTTCGATACAATACACTTCCTTGCATACCTGTAGCTAATGGGAAAGGATTGTATGAAACAGTGATGCCACGTCATCTGTATCACTTTCCAATTGTTTTATGCCACATCAGTATTTTCATCCTGAATTTCAGCATTTTTATCCTGAAAAAAATCAAATCCAAATTAAAATCCTGAAATTCAGGATAAGAATACTGATGTGGCATAAAACTATTGGAAAGGGATATAGATGAAGTGGCGTCACTGTTTCATACAATCCTTTCTCGTAGCTAATAAGGAAGTTAAACAACTAGGAGGAGTCCTACATAAATAAAATAAATTGTGGGATTTTATGTCCTCAGCTATTGCAAGATCAGGTTGAGAATTGCTTCTAAGACGTCCTAAAGTATCCGCACACTTATTGTCTTCTCGAAAGAAATGATTTGTTGACCTAGAAGTCATACTACATAGGAGCATCCTGCCGCCAATGGTCAAAGAAGATAAATGAATATTAGAAATTGCATCAGTAGACATGAAATGTGTAAGAGCACAATTTTGCCCGGGCCCATGTGACAAAACAAAATAAAAAATAAAAAAATAATAAATGGCCAAGTTTGTACAGTCCATTTTTACAAAATCAAAACAGACCAAGCCCAATACCCGTGGCCCAATTCCTAAACCCATCAACCAATTACCCAAATTACCCATTACACCCAAATTTCTAAACCCATCAGACTAGCCCAAATTCTACATCCCATTTGGCCCAAAACTTAGGCAGATTCAATAGCCTAGGGTTTCTGGGAAACCCTAGGCGCCGCAGGCAGCATCCCAAACGTCGCGCCGCAATGGACTCCTCGCACCCAAGCCTCAGTCACGCCGTCATCAACGCGCACGAACCCCGCCTCAGCCATCACCAGAATCCTCGCCACCTGCAAAAGAAAGGAAACAAGGCGCAGTAAAAATGGCAACAGCAAAGTTTTCCTTTTTTATTTTATTCTTTTTTAGGCTATAAAAAGCCTGCCAAAAACCTGTAATGAGATACACGAGAATAGATACAGAGAAAAATAGAGAGAATACCAAAAATCCAGAAATAAAAGTACAACAATTTGTTCACAGAGGTGATTTTCCATTTTATTTCGTTTATTTTTTTTTTAAACATATTGTTTTTTTAAAAAAAAAATAAAAGAAAGGGTTTACCTGTCGACGAGGCTAAAAATCGAAGTTTGGGGCCTCCGACCACCGTTCGTGGTGGCGCGTGTAGCGCGTTGGACGCACAGCCCAGAGGTCTGGTGACCAGCAGCGAGAATAATTTGAGAGCGTTTTGAGTTTTTTTTTAAAGGGCGTCTGAAATGATTTCTGAGGTTTAATTTCGGCTTTTATAAACGATCTATACGACGCCGTTTTGAGGGCTACCCATAAGGCTAAAAACGACGCCGTTTCAATCAAGATCCGCCCGCGCTTTAACCCGACCCGAACAGGATCCGCGTGTTTTCAAAAAAATGGGAAATTTATCCCTTTAGTCCCTCCGCATTATTCCATTTTTATAATTAAGTCATATTATATTTTTATTTTTTAAATTTAACCCTGAAATTTACTTGCTGTTTCAATTTAATCCTTCTTTCTTTCTTTATTTTTTTTTACTTTCTTTAATTATTCTAATATCATATTTAAATCATTTTATTATATTAAAATTTTACATTATTTTTTTATTATTTTGTTAATTTTGTTAAGAATACATATATATAATTTTTTTCTCCTTGTATTATCT
This sequence comes from Gossypium sturtianum, assembly GCA_025698515.1. Taxonomy (NCBI): domain Eukaryota; kingdom Viridiplantae; phylum Streptophyta; class Magnoliopsida; order Malvales; family Malvaceae; genus Gossypium; species Gossypium sturtianum. The sequence continues at coordinate 89,732,913 of CM046954.1, forward strand.
TTATATATATACTTATTATTATTATATATTATTTTACTTGATTTAATAATTTATATATTATTTTAATATTTATATATTACTTATTATATTATATTTTTAAATATTATATTATGTTGTTTTTTTATATATAAAAGCTATTTATATTATATAACTTATTTTATTTATATTATTTATTATATATATAATTATTATGATTAATATATTATTTATTTTTAATTATTATATATGTTATTTACTAACTGTTTTATTATACATAATCCTTATATATTATTATTATTAATTATTTTATATTATATTATTGTTATTTTTTATTCTATATTATTATTACTTTATTATTTATATAGATATGGAATGTTAGTACGTCATAATTGCTTTTAATATTTATGTTTGATAAATATATGAATGCAATATTGTCACATAGATAATTGTAAAAAAATATATATATACATTTTTGCAAAATTAATACTTTATCTAAAGGTTTTTTAAAAAAAAACTAAGGCAATGTTTTGGTATTTAGAAATTCAGGAAATAGTGCCCAATCGTGCTGGGTTTCGATTTTTAGTTTGGCTAAATAACTAAATATCCTTTTAACAAATTTTGTAAGTTGTGAGATGATCTCAATTACGAGTGTTTAAAAAATATCGTGTCCAATCGTGCTGGATGTGATTTTTATATTCATTCGGAACGAAGAACTCTCCAATTTTTTAAATCAAATTGCTTGAAGTTTTTTTATCTAAAGTTTTTTTTTTCAATAAGGCAATGTTTTGGCATTTAGAAATTCGGGAAATAGTGCCCAATCGTGCTGGGTTTCGATTCCCCTTTTGGCTAAATAACTAAATATCCTTTTAACAGGTTCTGAAAATCATGAGATGATCTTAGTTACGAGGGTTTGAAAATATCATGTCCAATCGTGCTGGATGTGATGTTTATATTCTTTCGGATCGAAGAACTCTCAAATTTTAAATCAAAGTTTTTTTAGAAATCATATTTTTAAATACTTTTAAGTTTCAAACATTTGGACATGATTTTGTCGATTAGGTACCAATTCTTGGGCGTTATGAGGGTGCTAACCCTTCCTCATACGTAACCGACTCCCGAACCTATTTTCTGGTTTTTTGTAGACCAAAATTAAATGTTTTAAATATAACGTTTTACAAGGTGATCCAATCACACCTAAGTAAAAAGGGATTAGTGGCGACTCCCATCTTCGTTTTTTAAAAGTCGACCCCATTTTTTCTAAAAATTTTAAAAGGGTTTCGACAGCTTGGCGACTCCACTAGGGAACAATAAGAGAGTCAAGCCGAAAAATCGATTAGTTATTGTCCAAATGTCGAAAATTTGAAAGTCGAATTTGAAAAGTCATGATTTTGTTCTTTTATTGCATATGATTCTATTTTATAAAATGTTTCTGCATTGCACTACATGACCGTCGTGGTCGCGCCTTTAAGTGGGAGCGAGAAGCTATGCCTTCGTGAGGTTTTCACCTCCGCATGGGCTAGTGGACTGCTTCCGGAATACATCCGTACCTATGTCTTTGTGAGGTTTTCACCTCCGCATGGCCATAGGGAAATGTATTCCCCTGAACCGAACTCGGTCCGTATGAGCCTATAATGGGTGAGGATCGAGGAATCTGCTGGTTTGGGTACCTCAACTTTAGAGTTAAAACCACACGTAGAGAACCTAGGAACCCACCCTAAGTAGAACTATATCAAACCCGAGTGGTCACCCTAATAGGTGTTTTATATTATTTATTTTTCCTGTGCTAACGTGTTCTCTTTTGTTTTGATTGCATTACATTCACATCATAGAAAAAAAAGTGTTGATTTCAAATTCGATTGCTAAATAGAAGAGTTTGTCATAAGAAAACGAGTTTTTTGATAAAGTGGATTATAATACGGTCGTCCGAATATGGTCCAAGTAAACACAATAAGAGAATATTGATAGCCTGCGAAGGAATACAAGACCTTATCACTCAAGGATTCAAGCTGACAAAGACTATTTGAGCATTATGGAAATAAGTGAACAGTAAGTCGTGGTCCAGATCAAGCAAAAAGGAGCTGGTGGTGGCATTTATTACAAATTTGCAAGATTCAACCTATGTGAAGATGGGGATTAACATTTTTCCTTGGAATATGAGGGCATGGCCGTATATGTGATCCGTTTTATGTAAAGAAATTTTCTTTCTAGAAAAGTTTTTCTAATGGAATTGAATTCGGAATCAACGCCTCTCTTTCTTTGCATTCATACATTTGCATTACATCATATCATTTGCATTTAAGTCCATAGAGAGAGTCTAATTAGTTGACTTTATAACACAGAGAGAGAGAGTGACAGTAAAGGAAATCTGGAAGCTGAACACCCATACGGTACACGTGCTAAATCCAAGAAAATGGACCAAAGGATGGAACAATTCCAAAAAGATATGCAAGACCAGATGCAAGAGCAAATGGAAAAACTCCAACAAGAGATGAAGGACCAGATGTTGGAGGCACAGAGGAACATGATGGCCCAAATGGCCCAGATGATGAGTTGGATGATGGAAAAAGGAAAGAGTCCCATGGCCATTACTGGAGAAGGGAGCGAAGGCAATCCCCCGGGTTTTACCCCACCACATGCGCCAGCACAACCGGAGGAGTATCCCCAAAGGCCACCTATCACAATCAGGCTTCAACAGGGGCAAGCTGATAACAGACCGCCGATGAACTTCCAGGTCGGCTCAGTATCTAACCCAAGAGATAACCCTGCCAATCCCGTTATCCCTGATTTGGACATAGCAGAGAGAGAGGGAATAAGAATAGAATCTTCGAGGAAGTTGGAAGATCGCTGTAGATGGTTGGAAAAAAAGTTCCAGGCTTTGGAAAATGCTGACCATCACCAGGGTATTGATGCAAAGGATTTGAGTTTGGTCCCAGACCTGGTGCTTCCTCATAAATTCAAGATGCCAGAGTTTGAGAAGTACAATTGGACTAGCTGCCCTGAAACCCACATTACCATGTTTTGCAGACGCATGACTGGCTATGTAAACAATGATCAACTCTTGATTCATTGTTTCCAAGACAGTTTGGTGGGGGCAGCGTCTATGTGGTACAATCAACTCAGCCGCGATAACATTAGCTCCTGGAGAGACTTAGCTCAAGCCTTCATGAAACAGTACAACCATGTCACGGACATGACGCCTGACAGAATCACTTTGCAAAACATGGAGAAGAAATCAAATGAAAGCTTTAGGCAGTATGCGCAAAGATGGAGGGAGGTCGCCATGCAAGTTCAGCCACCACTCCTAGAAAAGGAGACTACAATGCTATTCATCAATACCTTGAAGGCTCCATTCATTACTCATATGATAGGAAGCACCACCAAAAGCTTTGCGGATATAGTGATGGTAGGAGGGATGATTGAAAATGCCATAAGAGGTGGCAAGATTGAAGTAGGGGAAGCCACTAAAAGGTCTGCTCCTAGAAAAAAGGACGAGGAGGTGAATAATACGAGTACATACAACAAAGGGTACTCAAAAGCAATTACTGTTAACCAGCCAAAAGTGATCTCTGCTGGGCAACAAGGGACGGTGAGACAAGAATCAGGCACCAGTCAAAACTCTGAAAGACTCCAATTTACGCCAATCCCAATAACGTATAAGGAGCTATATCAAAGTTTGTTTGACGCACACGTGGTGTCTCCATTTTATTTGGAACCGTTGCAACCTCCATTCCTAAAATGGTATAACGAGAATGCCCAATGTGATTACCATGCGGGAATATCAGGGCATTCCATAGAAAACTGCACTGCCTTTAAAAAGGTAGTTGAGAGGCTCATCAAAATGGGAATTGTGAAGGTCAACGATTTATCAAAGCCTGATCACTTTGACGAGGCAGTAAATGCTATAATTGAGAGAGGAGACAAGAAAGTGGTGATCCCTTGAAGAAATCGAAAGCGAAGAGGGAATTAGAGAACGAAGTTTCCAAGCCTTTGCGTACTTAGGAGTGTCTTGAATAATAGGATTGTGGAAGAAATCCTTGCATTTTTTGAGTTGATCTATAGTAATGTGCAAAACATGCTTGTTGCCTTAAGCCTAGACGCAATAAGAACTCTTTTGTGAAATAGGCTTATGTCCGAAACTTTATTTCAATAAAATGCATTTTTAAGAAAATATTCTTTTATTCTTTTCATTTCATATTGTACATTCTTTTGTTTTACAATATTCTTTCATTCTTTATTCATGACCATACAAATAACTGTTCTTGGAATCATTTATTCTTTTGAAATATTATTTCGAACCTATACTAGGTCCCCAGATATCAATGACATGAGCGACGTTGTTACTGACTCCCTTTTTGAATGAGATATGAGTCTAGGGGATCTCAGGACTTTGAAGATGACAGAGATTGTAACATATCTTTTGATTTGTTAAGAGTGGTTTAGCAAGATGAAAAAAAAACCTTACTTAACAAAGGGCCAGCAGAAATTATGGGCCTAGAAAAGGGGTGAAGATCGAAGCCCAGCTTACCATAGAAATAATGCGAGACATCATTGAGTTATTTTCAAAAACTCAAAGATATTTTGCACGATCATATCAGGACATGCCTGGGATACTAAGATGCGGGCTAAACATGAGGATCGGGCATTGCTGATCTACATGGAAAGTCAGCTATGCTGAATTTAAGGAGACGAGATTCATGTGACTCTTCTGTTTTCTTCATAGACTTTTCTATACGTGGGGCATGGATATTATGGGTCCAATTTCGTCAAACGCTTCAAGTTGTCATCAATTTTCCATCATGGTCGTCGTCTACTTCACTAAGAGGGTGGAAGTAGCTTCATATGTCAATATTGCAAAGTCGACAATCATCAAATTCAAAAAAAAAATCCAAAAAAATTAAAAAACAAATGAAGAATAAAGGAAAGGATCATATGCCAGCACATAATGCATAACTGTACAAATTCAAAGTTTACAGTTTGTCCAAAGATCAGACAGCATACAGTAAAAGTTGCAAAAAAATTACAAAAAGAAAAATAACAAAAATTATGAAAGGTGACTTAGACTTGTAAGGATTGGCATAAGAAGCTACCGTTACCTTCTGTCTTACTGAACGTCGGCCAAAACCTTCGCTGGGGGTAACATCTTACCTATTGGTTTATGGAATTGAAGTGTTTTGTCAATTGAACCTAATTGAAGAAAAGGTTAAAAGCTATTTGTCACGGCCAGAGGATATGAGCTTACGTTAAAGAATTTCATCTTAGAAAATTCCACGAAGGAACCTGATGTTGAAGATGATTTTTCTTCTACAAAACGATTTTAGAGGAAAGTATATACCAAACTGGGAAGGACTTATGTAGGACCTGTTCTAGAGGAGCATTGATATTTACCGAGACGAATGGTGAAGACGTGCCCAATCCGGTGAATTCAGGTATAGTCAAGAGGTATTTTCCCTGAAAGAGGAAGGACCAAAGCGAAAACCCGTAAAGGGCGACTTGAGTTCAAATTCAAAAAAAAATAAAAAAAGAAAAAGGAGAGGCCAAAGCGAAAACCCGCAAAGGGTGCTTTGAGACCAAAGGGGATTTGAGTTGAAAACCCAAAAAGGGCGGCTCAAATTTTGACCAAAAAGCGGGGCATACAGTAGTCTTGCTACGTCTGAATTAGCAATGAGGAAGTATTACGTCTTGGGGCATTGACAGAGTACTCCGGATCCCCTAAAAACATATTGAGTTTAAAATGGTCCTCAAGAGATCGGAACAGAGAAGCTCAGACTGCGATATCTGGGGCACCTAGTTTCTCATTTTACCCATTTGCTATATTTACTTTATTCTTTTTAAGATATACCAATCAATTTTCATTTATTGCCTTGGTTATCTTTGATTAGCTTACTTGTTTCGAGCTATGCTCCTGATTAATTTCTTTCTTGTCCATTGTTATAATCTTTTTCAAGCATTTTATATTGAAATAACGATTAATGGACTAATAATACTTTCATAAAAGGAGTTTCGCATATTACTCTAGAAGCTTCTAAAAAATATGAGGAATCTGAAACATGACTATTGTTCAGAACTCACCAAGCCTAAGGGCTAGAAACATTGAAAATGATTATCTCTTCAGATTCTTATTTGATAAGACAATTTCGTTGGTGATACCACATCGGCAAATGACGAACAAATTCAATAAAAAGGGATCATTATCGGGATACCCTGCATTCATTGAGAATTTTAGACACATACATTTGGTCATTATACCCAGGGAATGGTGTAACAGATTTGATTGAAAGTGATACAAGTGCTGCACCTCTGAGTGGTAACAGATTGGATGGAAGAAACCAAATGTTATTTCTCCCAAGTTGCAATAGGAAATACCAACTTCATGTCTCAAGATCCAAGCGGAGCTGACTCAGAAATTACATTGGGGCAAGCTGATTGAGCAGAACATGATTGATGAACAAGAATGAAAAAACAAATGAGTGATAACACCTAGATTAGGAATCGTACTCATAACATTTTTGTATCATAGCAAATTTCATTAGGAGCATTTGATTCATTCCAATCATTGCATCCTAATCCTTTAAAAGGAGTCATCTTCATGACATGTTATATGTAGCTAGAAGCATTTGATTCATTTTTGATCATAGCATCCTAGTCATGTAACATAAACATACTAAACCGAGTCTACAGGACATGTCCCTCAGCGGATGGTGTAGCAATATCAGTGAGTTTACAGATCTTATCTTCCTGAAGTTGTAGGAAATAGACACTTCCAGATCTTATCTTCCTGAAGTTGTAGGAAGTAGATCGAAGACACAACAGATCTTATCTTCCTGAAGTTGTAGGAAGTAGATCAAAGACACTTTCAGATCTTATCTTCCTGAAGTTGTAGGAAGTAGATCGAAGACAACAGATCTTATCTTCCTGAATTTGTAGGAAGTAGACACTTTCAGATCTTATCTTCCTGAAGTTGTAGGAAGTAGATCGAAGACAACAGATCTTATCTTCCTGAAGTTGTAGGAAGTAGATCGAAGACACTTTCAGATCTTATCTTCCTGAAGTTGTAGGAAGTAGATCGAAGACAACAAATCTTATCTTCCTGAAGTTGTAGGAAGTAGATCGAAGACATCAGTCTGGCAATCCCTGAGTTTGCAGGGAGAAGATTGAAGATAGCAGATTTGGCAATTCCTGAAGTTGCAGGAAGCAGATCCAAGACATCAGTCTGACAATCCCTGAGTTTGCAGGGAGCAGATTGAAGATAGCAGATTTGGAAATTCCTGAAGTTGCAGGAAGCAGATCAAAGACATCAGTCTGGCATTCCCTGAGTTTGCAGGGAGTAGATTGAAGATAGCAGATTTGGCAATTCCTGAAGTTGCAGGAAGCAGATCGAGGACATCAGTCTGGCAATCCCTGAAGTTGTAGGGAGCAGATTAAGATAGCAGATTTGGCAATTCCTGAAGTTGCAGGAAGAAGATCGAAGACATCAGTCTGGCAATCCCTGAGTTTGCAGGGAGCAGATTGAAGATAGCAGATTTGGCAATTCCTGAAGTTGTAGGAAGCAGATCGAAGACATTAGTCTAGCGATCCCTGAAGTTGTAGGGAGCAGATTAAAATAGCATATTTGGCCATTCTTGAAATTGCAAGAAGCAGATCGAAGACACCAGTCTAGCAATCCCTGAGTTTGCAGGGAGCAGATTGAAGCTAGCAGATTTGGCAATTCCTGAGGTTGCAGGAAGCAGATCAAGGACATTAGTCTGGCAATCCCTGAAATTGCAGGGAGCAGATCAAAATAGCAGATCTGGCATTCTTGAAGTTGTAAGAAGCAGATCGAAAACATCAGATCTTGTCTCCCTGAGTTTGTAGTGGAGGAGATCAAAAGATAGTGGATATTATCTTCCTGAAATTGCAGCGAAGATTGAAGCTATCAAACTTACTGAAATCAAGATAAAGTTCCAATACCATTGAAGTTGCAATGGAGTTGGAAGCCATTTGAAGAAGGCAAGGATCAAGAAGTCGAGGCTCGGCCAAGACCGGGCAAAATTGGTCATTTAATAGTCTTTGCTCTATTCTCGTTACACGACAATGAGCAAAGAGGGGCAACTGTAAGAGCCCAATTTTGCCCGGGCCCATGTGACAAAACAAAATAAAAAAATAATAAATGGCCAAGTTTGTACAGTCCATTTTTACAAAATCAAAACAGACCAAGCCCAATACCCGTGGCCCAATTCCTAAACCCATCAGCCAATTACCCAAATTACCCATTACACCCAAATTCCTAAACCCATCAGACTAGCCCAAATTCTCTGACCCATTTGGCCCAAAACTTAGGCAGATCGGTAGCCTAGGTTTCGAGGAAACCCTAGCGCGCAGCAAACATCCCAAACGTCGCGCCGCAATGGACTCCTCGTATCCAGGCCTCAGTCACGCCGTCATCAACGCGCACGAACCCCGTCTCAGCCATCACCAGAATCCTCGCCACCTGCAAAAGAAAGGAAACATGACGCAGTAAAAATGGCAACAACAAAGTTTTCCTTTTTTTATTTTATTCTTTTTTAGGCTATAAAAAGCCTGCCAAAAACCTGTAATGAGATACACGAGAATAGATACAGAGAAAAACAGAGAGAATACCAAAAATCCAGAAATAAAAGTACAACAGTTTGTTCACAGAGGTGATTTTCCATTTTATTTCGTTTATTTTTTTAAAACATACTGTTTTTTTAAAATAATAAAAGAAAGGGTTTACCTGTCGACGGAGCTAAAAGTCGAAGTTTGGGGCCTCCGACCACCGTTCGTGGTGGCGCGTATAGCGCGTGGGACGCACAGCCCAGAGGTCTGGTGACCAGCAGCGAGAATAATTTGAGAGCGTTTTGAGATTTTTTTTAAAGGGGCGTCTGAAATGATTTCTGAGGTTTAATTTCGGCTTTTATAAACGATCTATACGACGCCGTTTTGAGGGCTGCCCATAAGGCTAAAAACGACGCCGTTTCAATCAAGATCCGCCCGCGCTTTAACCCGACCCGAACAGTATCCGCATGTTTTCAAAAAAAATGGGAAATTTATCCCTTTAGTCCCTCCGCATTATTCCATTTTTATAATTAAGTCCTATTATATATTTATTTTTTTAATTTAACCCTGAAATTTACATGCTGTTTCAATTTACTCCTTCTTTCTTTATTTTTTTTTTACTTTCTTTAATTATTCTAATATCATATTTAAATCATTTTATTATATTAAAATTTTACAATATTTTTTATTATTATTTTGTTAATTTTGTTAAGAATACATATATATATTTTTTCTCCTTATATTATCTTTATATATATACTTATTATTATTATATATTATTTTACTTGATTTAATAATTTATATATTATTTTAATATTTATATATTACTTATTATATTATATTTTTAAATATTATATTATGTTATTTTTTTATATATAAAAGTTGTTTATATTATATAACTTATTTTATTCATATTATTTATTATATATAATTTTTATGATTAATATATTATTTATTTTTAATTATTATATATGTTATTTACTAACTGTTTTATTATGCATAATCCTTATATATTATTATTAATTATTTTATATTATATTATTGTTATTTTTTTATTATTCTATATTATTATTACTTTATTATTTATATAGATATGGAATGTTAGTACGTCATAATTGCTTTTAATATTTATGTTTGATAAATATATTAATGCAATATTGTCACATAGATAATTGTAAAAAAATATATATATACATTTTTGCAAAATTAATACTTTATCTAAAGGTTTTTTTTTAAAAAAAATAAGGCAATGTTTTGGTATTTAGAAATTCAGGAAATAGTGCCCAATCGTGCTGGGTTTCGATTTTCTGTTTGGCTAAATAACTAAATATCCTTTTAACAAATTTTGTAAATTGTGAGATGATCTCAATTACGAGTGTTTAAAAAATATCGTGTCCAATCGTGCTGGATGTGATGTTTATATTCATTCGGAACGAAGAACTCTCCAATTTTTTAAATCAAATTGCTTGAATTTTTTTATCTAAAGTTTTTTTTTTAAATAAGGCAATGTTTTGGCATTTAGAAATTAGGGAAATAGTGCCCAATCGTGCTGGGTTTCGATTCCCCGTTTGGCTAAATAACTAAATATCCTTTTAACAGGTTCTGAAAATCATGAGATGATCTTAGTTACGAGGGTTTAAAAATATCGTGTCCAATCATGCTGGATGTGATGTTTATATTCTTTCGGATCGAAGAACTCTCAAATTTTAAATCCAAGTTTTTTTAGAAATCATATTTTTAAATACTTTTAAGTTTCAAACATTTGGACATGATTTTATCGATTAGGTACCAATTTTTGGGCATTATGAGGGTGCTAACCCTTCCTCATACGTAACCGACTCCCGAACCTATTTTCTGGTTTTTCGTAGACCAAAATTAAATGTTTTAAATAAAATGTTTTACAAGGTGATCCAATCACACTTAAGTAAAAAGGGATTGGTGGCGACTCCCATCTTCGTTTTTTAAAAGTCGACCTCGTTTTTTCTAAAAATTTTAAAAGGGTTTCGACAAAATGTATAATAGTAGTGCCATCCACATCTATCTCTAAATGAGTAATGTTTAGGTCCCTAGCAAATTTTAGTTCATCCACTTCTATATGATATGTCAATACGCTCCAATTACACAATTCCTAGAATGGTTTCTTATGAAAACCCCAGCACTCGTTCTACCAGAGTTTCCTAGAGAAGATCCATGACACATCTCAAAAATTATGTTAGGAGAATCGAGTCGTTAAGTTGAGGGTTCAAGTCGGATACTGAAATAAGAGTAGTAAATAATTAATTAAAATAATAATGGGATTTTAGTGTAACATATTAAGTAAGGAAATTAAAAATATTAAATGATTGATAATTAATTAATTAAAAATGAAATTTAGTTACGAGGTCGATTTGAAAATAGTGAATTTTAAATTGAATTGGGATTGATTTGAAAAAAGGATGAAATAAGAAGGGGTTTATGGGGCAATTACCCAATTTTTGAAAAATGGTTGCTATATAAGCAACAGTATGTCACCTTCCCTCTTTCATCTTCTTCATTAGAAATTTCTCTCAAATCTAAATCTGAGAGTTTCCTTTAAAATTAATTCATCTTTTTAGATATATTAACTTTCCAAACACCAAAATAGTCTTCAATTTTAAAGAAAAACTATGATTTCTTCTCCAAATTCACCATTGTTCATCTCATGTAAAACTTTGAATTAGAGTTGTAGATCACCGTTTTTGACAAATCAATGTAACATTATGAATTTCTATAATTAAATAAATTGTGTTGTTTTATTAATTTGAGTTTTTAACGACTATATGGAGAATTATTTAGATCTCATGTTTTTAAATAAGCTTTGATTCAAAAATGGAAAATCTTGAAATACTGAGTAAATTTAATGTTTCAATGTGAATTTTGATTCATTTAAACCTAATTAGAAGATATTTTACTTCAATTCAATAGATCATTACCGAATTTTAAGAATCAAGCATTTTCTGTCTTTTACATGTTCATACAAGCTTGAATTTCTGGAAAAGTTAAATCTGAGTTAATTGATGAAATTGATGGTTTATATCTAAAACTAAATGATATTTAGGATGTTTGAAATCGAAATTGAGTATTAGAAATGAGATTAGGGTGTCGAAACTTCTATTTTGGCAAAACTATCTAGTTTTCGGTATTGTGAATAAGAATCTTAGATTTATGATTCTAGAGTGATTTGATTGTGCTTGCTGCTATTTGTAATGTATTTGCATTGTGTTTGATGTGTATGTAAAGTGTCAAATCAGTTGGGAGCTTCTACAAGCAAGGACAAAGGCAAACAAAAGCTTACTTGAGCTTTTGTCTTTGAAGCAAAAGTTGCAAAGGTGAGTGTTTGGAACTATCGTTCAAGGAACAGTGTTATGCGTTATTAGGGAGCTTAGGTTAGCCTAAACCTCTTCCATAAGTTTTGAAGTTAATTATCTCTAATCGATCAATTACCGATATGAAAAACATGATTACAATATGAGATATGATGTGTGTATGTTATGTAGTTGAATGTGTTATGAGTTTGTTAGATTTATGCACACTATATGGGATCTATATGATATGGCTCTTTGATCATTACATGAGCACTTGACAGTACATTTTATGAGATTCGGTTATGTGTTATGACATGTGAAATATGATGTGAAAGTATGCATAAACCAGAAAATAAAGGTGTGTTCAAGTGGATATATTAGCATTGTGATTTCTTGGAACCATTGGATATAGTTGACATGCCATAGGATTTTGAGTACTCATTGCTTTCTGATTGTGTTTAGGCGTTGAGGCCCCGAGATATGTTGGTTGTGTTTGGAGGGTAACAGTTATATATTGGTTGTGTTTGGAGGGTAAAAGCTATATGCTGGTTGTTTCTGGAGGGTAATGGTAATATGTTGGTTGTGTTTGGAGGGTGATAGCTATATGTGAGACTCTCTGAGTCATTGGTTTTTTATTTTTTTATTTTAGATCCATTTATCAAATGCATTATGTTTATACATGTTTCATAGTCACAATATGCCAATATATAATTGTGAAATGCTATGAATTATGTCAACAAAATGTCAATTTATATTAGTATGATTGATATGAGTTATGCTTAATGATATACCATGAGTGAAGGATATAGTATGCTTTCTCATAACCTTGATAGTGTGGCTTGGTTGTGGCATTCATGTGCACTCATTGAGCTTGTAAAAGCTCAGACTCATTTGTGAACAATTTGCAGGAAAATAGTTTGTGTGAGGAGGAGAAAGTGTGCAAGTTGATCTTTAGCAAGGCAATCCATGGAATAGGTGATTTGGTTTGGTTTTGCAAATAATGAAGGCAATGTGGGACTTTGTTGGGACTTAAATTTTATATTTTTTTCTGGTTTGTTAAATAGACATTTTACGAACTATTTGAGGTCATTTTAAGGACTATCCATGGACTTTTTATAACTGATTTTTTTTATTAGTATGCTTGAGAATGTTGACTTGAAAGTGCATGTTTGATGGTTAAGTGGTATATTGAATGATATGCATGCTTCTTGGTGAAATGTTGTTAAGGATGCTTAAAGGGTATGTTGGTTGTTTAGGCAAGTTGAAAATAGTCTATTGGTATGAAATGAACTCAATTTGCCTTTAGAAATGCATGAGATGCAAATTTGATATGTTAAGTAATTGTTTGGTGATTTTAGAAATGCATGCTAGCATAGATAGTCGGATGGAATGTTAAACTATGTTAGTGTTTGTTTCAATGATATTAAACATGTTTAATATGATCTATGAATGTTATATGATATGTTGGATTAGAGAAATTAGGCTAATGTACGAAATGGTATGCTTGGTAAAATGTCAAAGTGTCTGTTACATGCACGGATGTTGCGTGTAAAAAACTAATGCAATTGTGTAAGTGTACACGTCATTCAAGTAATAAAGTGAAAGTAAGTATTGTCTCCACAAGGATCGGAAATTGGTAAGAGATTGATTAAGTTATTATAATCCAATTAACTATACTAAATAGCAGGAATACTCTTAAATTGAATAAGATGTTGGTATAATGAATTAATGTAATTTAATGCGCAAATTACAAAGAAAAGCAAAAGTAATTCTATTGTTGAATAAATAGGGCTGGAATTATTTAGGTGAAATGCTCATATCAAAATAATGTCATGGAAAAATATTGTCTGATCAACTCTCAGAGAGTTACTACTGTAACCTGTCTCTTTCGATAGCTAGATTTTAAGCTAAAAATCTAAGTTATTGTATGTCTACAGAACTCTAGATCAATAACTGTAATGAACGTTTTTCTCTGCACAACTCGCAACATCTATGTCTAAAGTGCTATGAATATTCTGTCGAATATTCGCTTGCATCAAATGATTCTAGATCCAGTATATTTAACCTTTTCAGAATTAAAAATACATCTATGAACACAACAAACAATCAGCTATGTCTAGAGCTTACATGCATGTATTTAAAATAGGCATAAATTAAATGAAACAGTGATATAGGCAATCTCAAATCATGAGCATTAAAAATGATAAACATCCACCCAAATAACTCCAACCTAAAAAATATTTAGTTGATGGGTGGAAAAGTAAATACCAAATTTATATCATTCATCAACATTTAAAGAAGTTTGAATCACAAAAATTAGGAAAACTAAAGGCAAAACTGTAGGATTTCTCGCCACACTCCATTGACTTCATTGAGGTCACGTTGTAATTTCGTTGCGAAACAAGAAAGATTTTCGATGGCCACTAGTGGGGTGTCACTCTAGTCATCACTCCCTTTGCCACTACGAGACATTGTGACAAATCTGAAAAAAAACACAGCACTCAAAAAGAAAAAATTAAACAAATCTCACCTTATGCACTCAAAACTAAAATTGAATTCTCAATGAGGTAAGAATTAATCTTGTGAGTCCTTTACGAGTATTTATGACAATAAATCAAGATGTTAAAGAATCTAGCTACCAAATATCCTAACGGAACTAGGAGTACAAAAGTGGCTAGACACTAACAGTTTGTGTTGCACGGAGGAAGGAATGTGCAACGTGATGTAACCTACTAACAAAAGAAACAATAAAATGTTAGAATGCATATAGGAACAATAAAAAGCAAAAAAAAAATGAAAACCTAAGGCTAAGAGTCAATGAAAATTTCTGAAACCCGAAAACCAGAAAAATTGCGAAGCAACTTTACAAACTTCGTTCGAGGTGTTTCCGATTTCCAAAAATCACAAAATTTAAACTGCAGCCTCCTCAAATAATATAGATCTTATTTGGAAAGTTTTGGCAAAAAAATCAATCCACATAATATTTTTCTTTTCTTTTCTTTTCTTTTCGTATTTTTTGTACTTTTTTATCACTTTTTTTCGTGGAAAATACTTTTTTATAGTGTAATACAATGCTAAGAATCAGTATATAAAATTTCAGATCAATTGAAAAACGTTTGCCCACTCAAAAATATTTTTTTCGAAAAAAATTCTGGGTAAAAACTGCTTATAGGTTGTTTGCAATGGAAATCAGTTTAGAAATCAACCATGAACACCCAAAACACCCAAATCTGATACCAAATAATAAAGAATGATGTGGATGAATGCGGAAGTGGATCGTAAATTTTGTCAAAGTCGCGGATTTACCCTAGATCTCTAGACGAACGTAAATTGAAACAAGAAACAATGAAAACAGATTAGTTGTCACAAAGGAGAGTCAAACGAAATTAAAACGAAAGAAGGATGAGCCGGATAGTAAAGAGTCAAAAAGAGAACGAGTTAGGGTTTCTTGGATGGAAAGAAATCGTCCTTGGACCTCAAGAAAACACCCCAACTAGATATGGGAAAATAAAACACAAACAAATTTGTTAGAAGTGATTTTAAAGACAAAAGTAAACTGTTTTGTGCAGGAATGCTTGAAACAACAAGAAAAGATTAGAACTCCTAATTTTGATGTGTCTCTTGATGGAACAAGGTAGGAGAACGTCTTTCTTGAAGCAACTTTAACCTAGAACGAAAATCAGTAAAATCAGTAAGCCAAAACAGCAAGAACTAACTTAAATAAGCAAGAAATGATAAATTAAGGATAAAAAAGAGAAGATGGCGTCCTAAGAAGCCTTGGAAACATTAAGAATCCACAACTCCTTTCAATGGCTTTAATTCCCTCTCCAAGAAAGAGATCTTGGCAAGAAAAATCTTAAAGATGATTCTCACAACCTGAAAGATTGTTAAAACAGCTTCTAAAAGAAACTCAAGAGCAATTCTTGAAGAAAAACTCAAAGAGAATTATTATTAACCCAAAAAAAACATAAATCAATTGTATGTGTATAAGGGTGAACATCCATGCTACTTATAGGCCCCCAAAATAAGTTTTCCTAACCCTAATAGAATAATTAACATGACAACTCATCAAATAAAAAAAATAAAATAATTCTAAGTGTAGACTTTTAATGAGAATTCAGCCAAAGTAATTAAATGGGCTCTTTGGGCTGAATTCTTACATGATGATCCACCTATTAAAATAAAATTGGACCTATAGTTTAAATATTTTGCAATTTGGGTCACTTTGATAATTTGGCCTGATATTCAATTAAATTACTTTCCAAACTTCAGGATGGGCTTGTAGACATCTTCATAGGTCATTTTTTTCAAGAACTTGGTCTTGTGATCTATTTTCTCTCGAAATTGGCTCGTTCAAGCTTGTACATGAAATCTAATGCACCTTGGCTACAAGATTCGGTTTCTTGGACCAAGATTTTCATGATTTGAAATCTTGATTTTCTTGATTCTTGAAATTGTCTAAAACAACAAAATTGGACCAAGATTAGGTTTCTTGATTTTCTTGAAAACAAGAAATTGAATCTTGATTTTTTTTCGGGTCATGTGCGCATCTATGGCCTTAGTAATGAAGTCTTGGATGGTCCCCTTCAATCTTGCTCAGATTTGCTTGGCCTTCGACCTTGTTATTAGGCCTTGAGAAAATTTGAGCCCATCACGTTCATGAGCCTTCTTTTGGGCCTTGAGACTCGCATCACTCCAGCTTCTCTTTTATCTTCTAATCGTACGCGAATCTAGGATAGATGTATATTCCCTTTCTTCACGTCTATATTTTGCTCTCTATAGCTACTACCCTTTCTTTCTCTGTAATTCTCCAATGGAGTTTTTCTCTATGCAGAGAGAGGATTGTTGTCACCAATATCTTTCTCACATAAATTCTCCTCTATTTTTTTCTTCTTCTCTCTCCTTCTTTTATTGGGTAGATCTGTCCTACCTTAGCACATTTTTTTCATTCCTCTTTTTAGGTTGGATTTGTTGGTACACGCACAACTGGCTGAGAATGATGTGGATAAAGTGTTGAGTCATCTTCTCAGAATTACCATGGCAAATCTGTTGGCAATCAATTTCACCATTTGTCACGATAATATTTCACTTCTTTTATTTTCTCTCTTCATCTGCTTGCTCTTCCTACACCTGTATTGACACAAAACCACATCTTTTCTCCCCAAGTGATAAAAGTAACAAATAATGACCATTATATCACCATCCAAGCTTTGTTATGCAATGTTCTAAAATTGTAACATCCCGAATTAGGGCCTAGTTAGAATAGTGGTGCGAGACCACAAATCCGAGGGTTATAAATGAGTTTTTAAGGTTTATGCCTTGTATGCATACTAGTGTGAAAGTTTCATGAAGCAATTTTGTGAAATTGCGGTTGAATTGTCAAAAAGGACTAAATTGCAAAAGTTGCAAAATGTGTGTTTCTAGAAGCTATATGTGTGAAATAGCTTTAGATTATTAATTAGAGGTCCTTAATGAGCAATTTTCCCAATTTTTAGTTTTTGGACAAAATTGGGCATGGATGAGTTAAAATAGAAAGTTTATCAAAAAGGGCGTTTTGGTCATTTAACAAATAAATGATTAAAAAGGAGAAAAGATGACAAAATCATGCTCATCTTCTTCCCCTCATTGCCGAAAATTTGAAGCAAGCCATAGCTAGGGTTCTTCAATTTTTCAAGCTTGCTAGTAAGTGCATCTAGCCTCGTTTTTTATATTCTTTGTATTTTTGAAGTCCAAGTAGCATGAGTAAGCTATTTTTAGCTATTTGATGAGCTAAAATGGATGTCAAAAATGTGGTCATGTATGACATGCATGTATGTTGATATTTTATGGAATATTATGAAAGCTTGATGTAGTAGAAACATCTTTTGTTAAGTGATTTTCCATGAAAATGCATGTAGGGACTTGATTGTGAAAATCTTAAGTTTGGTCATACATGTGTGTTTTAGTGAGAATTGATAATAGCTTTAGTTGAATAAGTGGTTCGGCTAAGCATGAAAGACTAGAAAGTTGAATAAAAATCACTTTACGAGCCTTTGGGGCTAAAGTGTAAATATGAGAAAGTTTAGGGGCAAAATAGTAATTTTGCTAAAGTATGAGATGTGGGTCAATTTAGTCAATGTATGTATTGAATAAGCTGATTTATTCATTATAGATCAAGAAAGATGAAGCCCGGATCGAAACCGAGGCAAAAGCAAGGTGGTGGACTAAATTGCAAGTCTCAATACTTTTGAGTACCGAGGTAAGTCTATGCATAAACAATGCATTCATACTTACAATTTGTTGATGATAGCTAGTGTGTAGCTTGTTCGAGATTGATTGAGAAACTATGTGGTTCAAGTAGAATGAATGTAGTAGAATTGTGAATGGATGTTTAATTGAGTAAGTAGACATGTGAATGTGTAGTGATAATGCTAGATGGCAGGCTAAGTGCGATACCATCCTAATGCATATTGACGATGAAGGCGGCTGTGTGCGATGCTATCGTTAGGTATATCGTTTAGTGGGCTAAGTGAGAAACCCCTATGATTACCTTTGTGGTAGGCTAAGTGCGATACCACCTTATTAATCGACTGTGGCGTGCTAAGTGCGAAACCACCGAGACATTTGTTGTGTGGGTTAACTATGTGGATTAGCCATATGATTGCATTATTGAGTAAAGAAGCTGTGTGGATGCATTATTAAGTTAATTAGCTGTGTGGATGAATTATTGAGAAATAATGATGTGTTGTATATTGTGTAAATGTGAAATTGAATGCAGGGGTGCATTTCGATGGTTATGAGTATGTGACTCATGATGTGTTGGAAATGTGGTAAGGGTTAGAAAGAGTAAGCATAGTTGTTCATTACTTTTGGTAGTATAATGCTAATTGTTGTTTAGCTTATACTATGATGCTTAATTGTTTATGTGTAAACTTACTAAGCTCAAAGCTTACTCCTTTTCTTTTCCCTTATCTTATAGAGTAAAAGTGTTGAACCGAGATACGAGGATCAATTGGAAGATCGCCCACACTATCAGCACACTCTGGTACATGAGACTCAATGTTTTGTATATGGCGTGTATAGGGGCTAGACAAGTTAGTGAATTTTGTTGTAAATGGCTAAGATGTGTTGGCCTTTAGATGGATAGCTTATTCTGTATAATGCCATAGTTGTTGGCTATTTTATGTTATATGAAAAGTTATAGTTGTCTATGCGAGATTGCAATTCAATTTGAGTTGATTATGATTGTGTTAGATGAGTATATGTTGTGTATGCTAGAGGGGTGAAAAGAACTTGGCACATAGCTTTGTTCTTGTCCATGTGGATAGACACACGGGTGTGTGTCTAGGCCATGTGTGACACACGGCCAGCCCACGGGCGTGTGACTCAGCCATGTGTCCCCTGCATGTTAGTATTTGAAGTCAAAATAGACCACGGACTAGTCACGCGGGCGTATGCCTAGGGCGTGTGTGACTAATCAGTGTTGGCTATGGGCTAGCCACACGGGCATGTGTCTAGACTCTAGGCCGTGTTAAGGTAGTCAGTATGCACCACGGGTGGAAGGCACGGGCGTGTGCCCTAACCGTGGGGAATTGGCAGAATGCTGGGTTTTTAAGCACGATTTGGAAACATGGGCGTGTGTGACTTCACACGGGCGTGTTGTACCTTACCCGGGTGTGTGAGCCCTGTTCAAAAGAGAAAAATTTTAAGATTGGAAAAAGTTCCGGTTTAGTCTCGAGAGCCCTCGTGTGTATGAGTGAGGCCTCGTAAGTTGAGAATGAGGTTGTTGAGATGACTTTAGAGAATAGTTACGACGAGCCTAAGTGGCGATCAAGTGGTTTGAGTTTGGTAATGCCTCGGGCCCGATTCTGGCGTAGAACCCGGGTAAGGGGTGTTACAAAAACTATCCTAAAAATGCAAATGTATTCACTTAATTAAAACCAAATTAATTTTATTTAGAGGCATTAAACATAACTCTTTTCAAGAGTTATCACACCCCCCAAACCTGAAATATTGCTTGTCCTCAAGCAAATGATGTTTGAATATGCATGAATGCATGGAATTGCCAAAACAATCGGTCACCAAATGTACTGCCAAATCGTAATAAGCATACTGTGTACCTCTATTCTCAGCAATCTTTTATTGAAACAAAGAAAAAATGGTTACAATTGTTGTAAACCTATTTAGCAAATGTAGTGCAGAAAATGGTTCCTAAAGGTAAAATTTTCTAAATATTTCAGCAATTAAAACTATAGCAGATCTCTAAATATACTTAGGTTATCTCTCTCCTAAACTCATTTTTTTAGGCACTTATTAAATTTTCAACACAAAATTTCCTATGGAATTCATATTGTCATATGATTATATACTTGACAACCTCAATGGAGCATACACTACACTGCCACGTATTATATCATGTCACAATTTGAATATAAATCACTCATTAAACAAAATCTTTTAACTAAAAAGATGGATGGAGGAAACGAATACCTTTTTAGCAATTTAGCCTCAAGATCCAGTGGAGTGTCCCTAGAATATGAACAAATATATATATTTTTTTAGAAAAACACTCATATTTGAAATCATTTTTCTGGTCAACAATATGATGGAGCAAAAAAAATAATACTGACCTACTCAATAGGTTCAAACATTAGAGTATTCATATTATTTTACCATGACAAAATTATACCCTATTACTATACTAAAATTAAGTCAATAAGTCCTAAATTTATTCAAAGAATGCTACTATAATCAAATTGCATTTATATTTCAATTATTCTACTTTTAGAAAGTCATTTTCAACAACCGGCCTATGCTAAATATGCCTAAACAATTGTCACCCTATTTTCTAGGTTTACGAAGAAGAGTTATTATCCTCATTGAACATCATTGATAACCACCTCGCTTGTTGAGTCTAGAACTGACGCAATCTACCCACAGTAATACTAATGTTGTAGATATGCCGAGCCCCGAAACAAATGACCATAAAGTGGAGTTTCTGTAACAGCCCGGTTTAGACCCTAGACAGAATAGTGGTTTTGAGACAAAAAATCCGAGGTCAAAAAAATATTTTAATATTATTTTTAGTGCTTACAGTATGTGATTAAGTATGTGTGAAAATCCTGTGTGAGAATTTTATCGTTTGTGTGCTGAATTGTGAAAAAGGATTTAATCGCATAAAATGTAAAAGCTGTGTTCTAATTAATAAAGTGCTGAATTGACATGGCTTTTTAAATGAGAGGTCCTTATGTTGTAAATGGACCATTAATGGCTTGAATGGACAAGTATGGACTTGAGGTAGTGGATATTTAATGTTAATAATAAGGTTAAAATTGGTTTTTAATTATTAAAGTTATTATAACTAAAATAATAGAAATTTGAAGCCATTATCATCATCCTTCCACCGAATTTGAAAGAAAAAAAATCAAGGGTTTGAGCTTTTAACATTCGGCCATTGTCTAAACATCAATCGGGTATGTGTTTTTGATCCGTTTTTGATGATTTCTACGTTTTTGTGATCGTTGCTTTGTGATCTATCAAGCCCATGTCTTAATTTTAGAATTTAATGATAATTTTGAGATATGCCATTGATGAAAATGTGAGCTTTGTGTTGATAGTTGGTGAAATATGAAAGATATGTGATAGATTAACATATTTTGTCTTTGAATTTTTGATAAATTTGAGTATTATGGGCTAAATTGTGAAAATGAGAAATTGAAGGACTAAAATGTGAAATAAATGAAATATGTGGGCTTGTATGAGCTAGAGGAAAATTCGGCTAAGCAAAAGTATAGTGAAATTATGTGTATTTGATGATTTTATGAAATAGGGACTTAAATGTCGAAATGTGAAAATGTGAGGGCTAAAATATAAAATGCCCTAAATATGTGTGTTTGGATTGAATTGAATGATTTGGTGAATAAAATAGTTAAATTTGAATATGTTTAGATCAAGAAAAGATAGATTCGGATCGAGATCGAGGCAAGAATAAAGTGCTCGATTGATCGACTTGTATCGTGTTTCTACGTCCGAGGTAAGTTCGTGTATAATACAAACTGTTTAAATCATATTCATGTGTTATGAAATGAATTAATAATGTTATATATGGAATTGTGAGATGTGGCACTAAGTGTGCGTAAATAGAATCGAAACAGTGGTGAACGGCACTAAGTGTGCAATGATATTAAAGCTTCGGCTAATAATTTGGCACTAAGTGTGCGAGTATATCGAATGATAAATGAGATTGTTCGAATCGTGGTATTGATCTTGAGTAGCAAAAGTGATCGATAATTAAGTGTTGGCACAGGTATGTATGGAACCTATGTGGTTGGTAATATCGTACATGGATAAATGGATGACTATGTGAGTTATGACTATGAATGAGATTGTATATCATTGTGAATTGAGCCATGTGATTGTTTATTTTGTATATTGAACTAGATATGTTGAGTTAAGTCTATTATATGGCGACCTTACTAAGCTTTTAAGCTTACTGTGTGAAGTTTTCTCTGTTTTACAGTGTCATTAAAGGTAGCTCGGATCCGGGGATCATCAGCGACTCAATCACACTATCGGCTATATATTTTGGTACTTTTGGAAGTTGTATATATTTGGTATATGGCATGTATAGGTTAGTGATTATGGTATGTTTAGAAGTGTATAAATCTTGCCATGTGATATGGCTTGATGGTTTAATGATTTTGGTATATGTTTTGGGTATGTGTAAAGGATGGCTAATATGTGTATGTGTGTTCTAAGTGAATGATCATTTTGGCTTAAATTAGCAAAATGGAAATGGTATGTTTCATGTTTAGATGTGGTAAGGATTGAATGATGAATGGATTATATGATTTGGTTATGAAGTTGATATTTTGGGTTGGTAAGTTGAGTTGAAATTATATAGGCTAGTGTTTATGATAAGAGTTTAAACTATGCCATGTTTTAGTATGTTTGGATGTCATTTTGGGATATGAAATTATATGATTTGATGCATGTAGGTGTGAACCAAAGTGTGGGTGGAAAATTGGCCTTGCAAATGGCCTATATTTGCCCACACGGTTGAGCACACGGGCGTGTGGCTCGACCGTGTCTCTTAAGTTTACAATTTGAAACAAGTCAAACTCGTACACGGGCGTGTGATTGGCCGTGTGAAATAAGTCAGTGTCGACAACGGGGTAGGCACACGGGCGTGTCTTCGGCCGTGGGGACAAGTCAGTATGTATGCCTTGTTTTGCCACGGCTTGGACACACAGGTGTGTCTGAGGCCGTGTGAGGCACACGGCCTACCCACACGGGCGTGTGACCTCTGCAACTTTAAAAAATGTTAAGTTTTCGGAAAAAATTTATATGAGCTCGGTTTAGTCCCGACCCCTTCTTAATGCATGTTTAAGGTCTTGTAGACCTTATTAAGGGACTTAGTGACGTTGATTGATTATGATTTGAATGTTGTTTGAACTATGAAGGTTAAAGGTTTTGATTTGATCAGTAATACCTCGTAACCCTATTCCGGCGACGGATATGGGTTAGGGGTGTTACTGTAACATCCTAGATTAGGGGTTATGCGTTCGTGTGTAATTCATGAGATAGTGGGCTCAGTGGGTGTGTTGGATGTGTTTTGAGGAGTTCTAGGAACCCTAAGGTGCATGGAAATGTATGGAAATGTAAGGAAATGTATGGAAATGTAAGGAAATGTAAGGAAATGCTTTGGAAACGTTAAGTTTAAAAGAGGAAAGTGAACATTTCTGGAAACTTGGAAATGTAAGGAAATGTCAAGTTTAAAGAGCCAAACGAAAATTTTTGGAAACTTGGAAATGTAAAGAAATGTCAAGTTTTAAGGCTTAAAAAGAGAAAACTAAGACAAGGTGGCCTTAAGAAAAATAATATGAGAATTTGACACACAAACAGAGCTTGGAAAAGTGGCCTGGAGATGCCACTTAGGGCCTCTGGAAATGGCGTCACATGCAAGGTGTTGGGCCTGAGTTCGAGTCACATGGGAAGCAAATAAAAGAAATTTTGTTTTGCTTCCAGAAGAAGTGAGGTGGACGGCACATGGCTATAAATTAGGAGCTTTTATTCTTTTATTTTTAAGAGATAAAGGGTGGATAAATAAGGGATAAATAATGGATTTATTTTAGATTATTTTCAAGAGATAAATGTGGATATTATTTCTTTTATTTTGATAGATAAGGAAGAGATAAAAGAGGATTATTATTAGTATTATTTTTATTAAGAGATAAGAGATAATTATTGGATTAAGTTTTATTAAAGTGATAAATCAAGGGATAAAGCTATCAAAATAGAAGAGTGGTGGCCAAGTAAAGGACTCTAGCTAGTAATTTTGGCTATAAAAGGAAGAGTAAGGCTATTCTTCATTCATTCTTTTCTTTTCAAGAAAACCTCTGCAAATTCTCTAAAGTTTCTCCTCTTCTGCCGAATTTTCTCTGCCATTATTCTCTTTTCTCTTTTCTTTTCTTCTTCTATTACAAACACAATCAAAAGCCGAAGATACCAATAGCCCTAGTCGATTTCTCACTAAGCCTCAAGAGCCGAAATTGTTATCCATATCAAAGCCATAGCCGAATCATCGCTAAGGGTTCAAGCAAGAGTTCCATCAAATTCTTGATGAGGGTAAGATTAGGTTAGATTCTCATTCTATTTCTTTTAAGGTTGTGTAAATTAAGATTCTAATACCCTTAATATCATTGTCGAAGAGATCTTTCGGGATTTACTAAGTGTCAACTACAAGGAAGGAGAAGTTCTTTTCCGAAGGTACACCATAAAGCGCGTGTTCCCTAGTTATTCGATGAATTTCAGGATTTAAGAATCTAAGGTAAGTCATATTTAACATACGGCTAAGGGTTATTTGTTGTGAATAAATGTTAGAAATTGATCTAACATGTAGTTATAGGGATTTAAATGCAGACGGATACAAGGATTTTAGGATTTGAGAATTTCAAGGTAAGTTTTAAGAATACTAATCCTACTAGGATTTGGATTTATGGCGAATGGCTTTTTATTAAATTAGTAAGTGATTAATCAAATGTAGGAATTTGAGATCTAAGGCGATAGATCGATTTCGGGATTTCAAGGAATTCGTTAAGCAAATCGGTGTGTACCCTACCCTAAGTTTTGATAGGTTCATGGCTATGTTTAAATTAAATGTATTATTAAGAATGTGTGTACTCATACTAACCTTCGATATATCATATGGCAATTATTTTAATATATGAATATGCATAAGAATGTGAATGTGGCTAAGTACCACAAATGTGGTAAAAGTACCAGCACGTTTCCTACTTACGATAGGATTATGAATATGATATATTCGAACATATGAATAGTAACATGAATGAGAATTAAGTATGTTATTCATGATATAAAATTTATGGGGCATTCGGGATCTATGTGAAAGGGGAAGAAGGTGTTGACTTGGTCTCACCAGCGGAATATGGTGACTACGGTCACAAAATTTGAATATGGTAACCGGTTACATTATATCGAATTTGGTAACCGGTTACATTATTTGAATATGGTGTCTAATGACACAAATTATATGGGCGATGAGCACGTCGATTGCAGCTGACGCGCAGCCGATGGTGTGTAGCGGATGGAGGGTTGACTTAGTAGTCCCCACGGTGTAGGAAGTGGCGAATGCGGGTGGTGTGTAGCGGATGGTTAATTAGGTTTGGGTTTGGGAATGCATCATTAATTGTATTCTATGATTTGAATGTGTATCATTTGCATGCATGATTCTATTATGACTTAGTGTTGTGTACACATTGAGTCTGTTGACTCACCCCGTTGTGGGGAATATTTTTGTGTGATGAGCGATAATGGACCGGGTCGGCAGGAGCTTAAAGGTGGCCATGCATAGCAAGAAATTTATGATTTGGACTTTCAATTTATTTTAAGTATTTTAAGTTTTACTTTGGGATCATTGATATAATAAGGCCATTATGGTTTACTTTATTTTTCTTTTATTTATTATGTTTATGGATTTATATCAATTAAAGTTTAAGTAAATTCCTTTTAAAATTAACTCTAAATGTTTTGTCACCTTAAATAAATGGGTTTTAACATAAGATAAATTTGTTTTCAACTCAAGCCCAACCCAAACAGTATTTTTAAAAATCATACAAGTTTTTCCTAAGTAACAAAAGAATTTTGAACCGGTTTACTTGAGGAACATACCAAATCTGGTCAAAGCTCGTGGGGCGGGTTTGGGGTGTTTTGATTTGGTATCGAGCCAGTTTTAAACTCTCGGCTTTGTGGGCTAAGGCCCAAAACGTTTTCAAATCGAGCCCAAATGAGTTTTATGAAAGTATTTTTGAAAATGAGCGGGTTTTCGGCATGGCACCTAAGTCTCTCGACCCATGATCCACAGGTAAGTACCCCCAACCATTTGTGTGATTATGTGGTTTATGTTATGAATTATGGAAGGGTAGAAGAGGAATGGAGCGTAGAATAGCATGATAGGAACTGGAACCCTAGGACTAGTTTACTCAAACACAAACACATAAGACTTAATTCCATTAAACAAACCTATGACTAAGACGCCGAGTTAGGGTGTGGTAACCATTGTGCGCATGTTCAGGATTGGATCCGGAAGAGCACGGTACTTAAGCAGTCCTAGTGACTCACCTCCTCTTCGCAGGAATCCTACCTGGTGCGTAGCTTCGGTTCACCCTAACTCAGAGGGCTCAGCGGTGTGGCAACCTTTGTGCGCATGTCTAGGAATGGTTTCGATGGGAGCTTGGTATTTAAGCAGTCCGCGTGACCCACCTCCTCTCCATTCGAACCCTACCTGGTGCGTAGCTTTGGTTCACCCTGACCAAAGAGGGCTCGGTCATAGGCTAAACATAATGACTAAAACCCGAAAGGCAACTAGCCATGTTTTGAAAAAAAGAGAGAACAAAACAACAAACCCTAATTTGCAAACTATTAAAAAAAATAAATACCTTGATTTTGAAAAAAATTACAAAATTGCCCCTAACTTACAAAATGACCAAAATGACCAAAATGACCCTGGTTTTCGAAAATTCTTGCAACATCACCGTTTTGGAAAATAAAACTCTCAAAAAAAAAAGAGAACCCATAAAGTTTTACAACTCTTGGAATATCCCTAACTTACTAAATTTTACCAATTTACCCTGATTTTTGGAAAATTACCAAAATACCCCCGAGGTCAAAAATTACCGAAACGCCCTGGATTCCAAATTTTTTTTCCAAAATTAGCCCAGAACTTAAAAAATTCCAAAATACTTTTGACAAAATCACTGAGGAACTTTCTATTTGAAAAAGTTACAAAAATGCCCCTGTAGGACAAAATTACGAAAATACCCATGGGTAGTGGAAAAACAACAACAATGAAAACTACAACATTTCTCTGAATGAACGAAAGTTCATAATTGATTGATGGATGTATGAATGTAAAGACTGTGTGTATGTATGGATACGAAAGAACCACTCCTAAAATTTTTCCATAAAAATTCTTCGCGAATAATCAGTAAAACAAGGACTAATTCATAAAACTTTTTACTTGGATTAAATCGCGACGTTGGAAATAAGTTCTAGGGGACGTGAACTTAGGGATTGTGCCTAGAAAGTATGATGGTTCTATTAAGATCAGAGTGCGCAGCGAAAGCATAGTGCGGTGAGAAGGATTGTACAGCTGTTAATAAGTAATTTCGAGGACGAAATTATTTTTAAGGAGGGTAGAACTGTAACATCCTAGATTAGGGGTTATGCGTTCGTGTGTAATTCATGAGATAGTGGGCTCAGTGGGTGTGTTGGATGTGTTTTGAGGAGTTCTAGGAACCCTAAGGTGCATGGAAATGTATGGAAATGTAAGGCAATGTATGGAAATGTAAGGAAATGTAAGGAAATGCTTTGGAAACGTTAAGTTTAAAAGAGGAAAGTGAACATTTCTGGAAACTTGGAAATGTAAGGAAATGTCAAGTTTAAAGATCCAAACGAAAATTTTTGGAAACTTGGAAATGTAAAGAAATGTCAAGTTTTAAGGCTTAAAAAGAGAAAACTAAGACAAGGTGGCCTTAAGAAAAATAATATGAGGAATTTGACACACAAACAGGCTTGGAAAAGTGGCCTGGAGATGCCACTTAGGGCCTCTGGAAATGGCGCCACATGCAAGGTGTTGGGCCTGAGTTCGAGTCACATGGGAAGCAAATAAAAGAAATTTTATTTTGCTTCCAGAAGAAGTGAGGTGGACGGCACATGGCTATAAATTAGGAGCTTTTATTCTTTTATTTTTAAGAGATAAAGGGTGGATAAATAAGGGATAAATAATGGATTTATTTTAGATTATTTTCAAGAGATAAATGTGGATATTATTTCTTTTATTTTGATAGATAAGGAAGAGATAAAAGAGGATTATTATTAGTATTATTTTTATTAAGAGATAAGAGATAATTATTGGATTAAGTTTTATTAAAGTGATAAATCAAGGGATAAAGCTATCAAAATAGAAGAGTGGTGGCCAAGTAAAGGACTCTAGCTAGTAATTTTGGCTATAAAAGGAAGAGTAAGGCTATTCTTCATTCATTCTTTTCTTTTCAAGAAAACCTCTGCACGAAATTCTCTAAAGTTTCTCTCTTCTCTGCCGAATTTTCTCTGCCATTATTCTCTTTTTCTCTTTTCTTTTCTTCTTCTATTACAAACACAATCAAAAGCCGAAGATACCAATAGCCCTAGTCGATTTCTCACTAAGCCTCAAGAGCCGAAATTGTTATCCACATCAAAGCCATAGTCGAATCTTGCTAAGGGTTCAAGCAAGAGTTCCATCAAATTCTTGAGTAAGGGTAAGATTAGGTTAGATTCTCATTCTATTTCTTTTAAGGTTGTCGAAATTAAGATTCTAATACCCTTAATATCACATTGTAGAAGAGATCTTTCGGGATTTACTAAGTGTCGACTACAAGGAAGGAGAAGTTCTTTTCAGAAGGTACACCATAAGCCGCGTGTTCCCTAGTTATTCGGTGAATTTGGGATTTAAGAATCTAAGGTAAGTCATATTTAACATACGGCTAAGGGTTATTTGTTGTGAATAAATGTTAGAAATTGATCTAACATGTAGTTATAGGGATTTTACAGAGGATACAAGGATTTTGGGATTTGAGAATTTCAAGGTAAGTTTTAAGAATACTAATCCTACTAGGATTTGGATTTATAGCCGAATGGCTTTTTATTAAATTAGTAAGTGATTAATCAAATGTAGGAATTTGAGATCTAAGGCGATGAGATCGATTTCTGGATTTCAAGGAATTCGTTAAGCAAATCAGTGTGTACCCTACCCTAAGTTTTGATAGGTTCATGGCTATGTTTAAATTAAATGTATTATTAAGAATGTGTGTACTCATACTAACCTTCGATATATCATATGGCAATTATTTTAATATATGAATATGCATAAGAATGTGAATGTGGCTAAGTACCACAAATGTGGTAAAAGTACCAGTGCACGTTTCCTACTTACGATAGGATTATGAATATGATATATTTTGAACATATGAATAGTAACATGAATGAGAATTAAGTATGTTATTCATGATATAAAATTTATGGGGCATTCGGGATCTATGTGAAAGGGGAATAAGGTGTTGACTTCGGTCTCACCAACGGAATATGGTGACTACGGTCACAAAATTTGAATATGGTAACTTCGGTTACATTATCTCGAATTTGGTAACCGGTTACATTATTTGAATATGGTGTCTAATGACACAAATTATATGGGCGATGAGTACGTCGATCGCAAATTGCGCCTTCGATGGTGTGTAGCGGATGGAGGGTTGACTTAGTAGTCCCCACGTGTGTGATTGGCAGGTGCACGGGTGGTGTGTAGCGGATGGTTAATTAGGTTTGGGTTTGGGAATGCATCATTAATTGTATTCTATGATTTGAATGTGTATCATTTGCATGCATGATTCTATTATGACTTAGTGTTGTGTACACATTGAGTCTGTTGACTCACCCTGTTGTGGGGAATATTTTTTGGTGATGAGCGAAGTAATGGACCAGTCGGCGGGAGCTTAAAGGTGGTCATGCATAGCAAGAAATTTATGATTTGGACTTTCAATTTATTTTAAGTATTTTAAGTTTTACTTTGGGATCATTGATATAATAAGGCCATTATGGTTTACTTTATTTTTCTTTTATTTATTATGTTTATGGATTTATATCAATTAAAGTTTAAGTAAATTCCTTTTTAAAATTAACTCTAAATGTTTTGTCACCTTAAATAAATGGGTTTTAACATAAGATAAATTTGTTTTCAACTCAAGCCCAACCCAAACAGTATTTTTTAAAAATCATACAAGTTTTTCCTAAGTAACAAAAGAATTTTGAACCGGTTTACTTGAGGAACATACCAAATCTGGTCAAAGCTCGTGGGCCGGGTTTGGGGTGTTTCAGTTACATTTTATTTGTATCAGAGCTACGGTTTAATCGATTCTAGGACTAATGTAGCGTGTGAGAGTCTAGCTATACATGCTATATATATGCCTATGATAGTGTGATGATTCCTGACAGTTAAAAATGTGTTTTTATATAGCAAATGGATCACGACCGAGTAGTAGCTGATGATGTCGAAAGTAATGCGCCTGCTCCCGCGCAAGGGACAGCGCCGGCCGAATCAAGTCCGATAGCTAGTAGTCACGAGGGAGAGCCAAAGCAAGCCTTCTTCCAAATGATGAGTGAGTGGTTTACGGAGTTCGTTTGAACGAATCCGGCTACTCAACAACCTCCATCCCCACAAGTACCTGTAGTGCCACAAGTTTCAAATCCTATCCGATTGAGTAAGCCTTCTGTGGATAAAATACGAAAGTACGGGGCCAAAGAGTTCAGAGCCACAGTTGATGATGATGCAGAGCGAGCTGAATTCTGGATTGAGAATACTGTAAGAGTGTTTGATGAATTATCTTGTACTCCTGATGAATGTTTAAAATGTGTTGTTTCATTGTTAAGAGATACAGCGTACAATTGGTGGAAAACATTGATATCTGTGGTTCCGAGAGAACGAATGTAACACCCCATACCCGAGTCCGAGACTAAGACTGGATACGAGACATTACCATGCTTGAACTCACTTAAACATGTACTTACGGGCTATAAAATTTTGTTCCGAATTAAAAACTTCTCTTTCTTAGTCAAATCAGACATTTCATGGGCCTACGAGGCCTCAGACTTACGTCCCGAAACTTTCGGAACTCATCCGAAAGCTTTCTCTCAAAACAGGGGTCACACGTCCGTGTAACTTGGGACACGCCCGTGCACCCCTAAAACATGCCCGTGTCTTTCACCCGTGGTGGATATCGGCAATTTACACACGGCACCGACACACCCGTGGCTACGCCCGTGTGCCAAACCTGGCATTCTGACTTATTCACACGGTCTATACACACGCCCGTGTGCATTAGCCGTGTGACAATTCAATTACTAAGTGTAAAGTGCAGACTTCACACGCCCAGGGCACATGCCCATATGCTAACCGTGTGGTACACACGGCCTAAACACACGGCCGTGTTATTGGCCCGTGGTCTATCCTGACTTAAAACACTAATGTCCAGGGGACACACGGCTTAGACACACGCCCGTGTGTCCATCCGTGTGGGCACCTAGAGGCTATCTTCCAAGCCAATTTGCCACCCTGATATCAATATCAATCCAATACTCAACTCAATAACACAAATATTACATCTAATGTGACAAGAATGCATACTTCATTGATAGATAAAAACATACATACTTAATGATTCATGACCAATCTCATTGACCATATACAAAATAATACTAAGCTTGATAGCCAACACTTTGGCTAGGTTTAAAACATAACTCAAAATGAAATGTTTCCTATACATGCCATACTTAATATAAACAACTTGGCTATACCAAAATAGCGATTGATAGTGTGCTCCGAGCTCCGATGACGATGATCCACGAGATTAGCTTGGCAGGACTACATGGAAAGAAAGAATAAGGGACGTAAGCATTTAGCTTAGTAAGTTTGCATGTAATTCTCATAGCAATATATTTGCTTAACATTAACCATTCATCATAAACAATGGCATATGAAATCTCAAGTATTTAAGCTTACTTACTCTTACTGATTCTTACATATCTTATGGTACTTACTATTCTCATGCTCGTACGGTAACAAGATACCTGTATCACTTGATCACATAGATCAGTATACTTTACTATGATAAGCATAATCTCAACTTCATCATTCATATCATGAATAATACTCTTAATTAACTCTGACTAGCATAACTTGATAATAACTTTACTTACTTAACTTTCTTAATATATCATTTGAGCTTTACTCTCTTGCCCGATGAATTTCTATGAATAACCGAGGATACTGAATCTCATCCCACCTAACTCGATGCCAAAGCCATATCCTCGATATGGTCTTACATGGGATCTCTCATCCTGGTATTGATGCCATGTCTTGACATGGACTTACTCAAAGTCTTCCTTGTGTGTTCCCTTGGGAACTTACCATTGCAATGTCTTGACATGGTCTTACTTGGTATCTTTACTCATGAACTGGTCAATGCCGAGCCTTGGCTTGGACTTACATGAAATCTTTCTTGTTACTCACCAATGCCATGCCTTGGCTTGGACTTACATGGAATCTCTACCTCATGATGGCTTTTCAATGCCAAGACTTGTCTTGGACTTACATGACATCTTTGCTTGGAGACTCACCAATGCCATGCCTTGGCTTGGGCTTACATGGGTCTTCATCTCATAATAACTCTTCAATGCCAAGACTTGTCTTGGACTTACATGATAACTTGCTTGATTGCCGATGTCATGCCTTGGCTTGGTCTTATACGGACTTCTTATCTCGTGTGGTAGATCGAGTATCCTAAGTAATTCAACTTCAATCGGGACTTTCTCATGCTTAATCTCATTAATTTCTTTATTTAACATAGCAATAAGAATTTCTATGGTAATAATTTACATTATACTAAGCAATCCAATGATAATAATCATAAAGCTTAGAAATCATACAAACTTACCTCAATATACAAAATGTATGTAGATATGCAATTTAGTCCTCGACTTTGTTCTTTCCTCGGTTTCGATCCGGGCTTCGTTTTTCTTGATCTATAATAATAATTAGATCATTTAATACTCATATTGACTAAACTGACTCTTAACTCATACTTGGCAAAATTACTATTTTGCCCCTAAACTTTCTCATATTTGCACTTTTGCCTCTAGGCTCGTAAAATAATTCTCATTCAACTTTCTTAAACATCATGTTTAGCTGATTCATTTTCTCTACTATAAAAATCATCAATTCTCACTAATTCTAATAGGTATGACCAATTTCATAACTATTACAAATTAGTCCATACTATTATTTTTCATGAAATTCACTAAGGAAAAGATGTTTATCTAACATCAAACTCCCATAATATTCCATAAAATATCATTTTACATGCATGATACACATGGGTAGATTTTTGAACATGCTTCTTAGCTCACCTTAAAATAGCTAATTCATAGTACGAGGACTCCAAAAATACGAAGAATATTAAAAACGGGGCTAGGATGACTTACTTGCAAGCTTCAAAAATTTGAAGAACCCTAGCTATGGAGTCTCCCAATTTTCGGCACAAGGAAGAAGATGAATGAAATTTTTATCATCTTTTTCCTATTTTAATCATTTAATTGGTAAATGACCAAAATGCCCTTCTCTTTAAAAATTTACAATTCACTAACTCATGTCCGTTTTTGTCCAAAACTTATAATTTGGGAAAATTACTATTTAAGGACTTCTAATTTATATTCTAAAGCTATTTCATACAAAAAGCTTCTAGAAACTCATATTTTGCAACTTTTGCAATTTAGTCCTATTTGATCATTCCATGTCAATTTCACAAAATTTCTACATGGAACTTTAATACTATCAAGCAAACATGTCATAAACCTTAAGAACTCAATTTACTAACTCAGATTTGTGGTCTCGCACCACTATTTCGACTAGGCCCCGAATCGGGATGTTACAATTCTCCCCCTCTTAGGAATTTTTCGTCCTCGAAAATCTTACCAAAGAAATGAGTTTGGGTCTTTGGTTTCTCATACTCTCTTACGGTTCCCACGTAGCTTCTTCTATTCCATGTCTTTGCCACAATACTTTTACTGTAGGGCAATACTTTTATTCCTTAGTCGCTTGACTTCCCGAGCTAAAACCTTAATTGGTTCTTCACCATAAGTCATGTCGGGATGAATCTCTATCTCTCGACGGGGTAATTACATGTGAAGGATCGATCGGTAGCGTCTCAACATTGACACGTGAAACACATCGTGAATCTTTTCTAACTCGATGGCAAAGCCAATCGATAAGCTACCGCCCAACTCTTTCGAGTAATCTCGTATGGTCCGATAAAGCGTGGACTCAACTTGCCTTTACGCCAAATCGAGAACCTTTCTCCATGGTGACACTTTCAAGAAAACTTTATCCCTGACTTGGTACTCTATCTCTTTCCTTCTTAAATTCGAATAGGATTTTTGTCTGTCTGAAGCAGCTTTTAAACTTTCTCGTATCATTTTCACTTTCCCCTCAGTTTCTCTAACCAAATCAACCCCGTGAATTTGGTTTTCCTTGAGTTCAGTCCAATATAGAGGCGTTCGGCACTTACGCCCATATAAAGCCTAATAAGGCGCCATCTTTAAACTCGACTGAAAATTATTATTGTAGGCAAATTCTACCAATGGGAGAAACTTTTCCCAATTGCCTCAAAATTCGAGAATACA
Source organism: Gossypium sturtianum (assembly GCA_025698515.1). Taxonomy (NCBI): domain Eukaryota; kingdom Viridiplantae; phylum Streptophyta; class Magnoliopsida; order Malvales; family Malvaceae; genus Gossypium; species Gossypium sturtianum. The sequence continues at coordinate 89,767,535 of CM046954.1, forward strand.
ACATCTGAGCATATCCTCGAGTACTTGAATTAACATCTCCGACTGACCGTCAGTTTGAGGATGAAAAGCGGTACTAAAGTTTAACTTTGTACCCAAGGCCTCTTGTAACTTCCTCCAAAATTTAGATGTAAACCTCGGATCTCTATCCGAGATGATTGACAACGGAACACCGTGAAACCTTACTATTTCTGAAACGTACAAGTTTGCCAACTTGTCTAGTGAGTAATCAACTCGTACAGGTATAAAATGGGTTGACTTTGTAAGTCTATCAACCACGACCCATACAGCATCTTTCTTGCTTGGAGACAATGGTAAACCTGTTACAAAATCCATAGTAATACGGTCCCATTTCCACTCTGGAACCAAAATGGGTTGAAGCAAACCCGAAGGTACTTGGTGTTCAGCCTTTACTTGCTGACAAATCAAGCATTTGGAAACGAGCTCTGAAATATCTTTCTTCATTCTTGGCCACCAATATTGTTGTTTCAAGTCATTATACATCTTGGTACCACCCGGATGTACAGATAAACATCCGTTATGGGCTTCACGCAAAATTCCCTGAATAAGCTCTTCCTTTGTCGGTATACGAACTCTATCTTTGAACATCAGACTTCCATTGGGACTAATCCAGAAATCAGACTCAACATCTATCTCGCACTGAGCTCTCTTGACTTGCAATCCACTATCTTCTTTTTGAGCTTCAATGATCTCTTGGAGGAAAATTGGTCTAGCTCTCAACTCAGCTAGAATAGAACCATCGTTGGATAAAGTCATCCGTGAATTCATTGCCCTTAATGCAAATAGGGACTTTCTACTCAAATCGTCGGTGACCACATTCGCCTTCCCGGGATGGTAGTCAATGACCAATTCATAGTCTTTTATCAACTCTAACCATCTCCGCTACCTTAAGTTCAACTCTTTCTGCGTCATCAAGTACTTCAAACTTTTGTGATCGGTGAAGATCCGACATCTCTCACCATATAGGTGGTGTCTCCATATCTTCAATGCGAAGACTATGGCAGCCAACTCTAGATCGTGGGTCGGATAATTCTTCTCATGTGGCTTCAACTGTCTTGAGGCGTAAGCAATAACTTTGCCTTCTTGCATAAGTACACAGCCTAATCCATTTAAGGATGCATCACTGTAAATCACAAATTCTTTCCCTATCTAAGGTTGTACTAAAACTGGAGCTTCTATCAACATCGCTTTCAGTTTCTCGAAACTTTGTTGGCATCTTTCTGTCCACTCAAATTTCACATTTTTCTGTAACAATTTAGTCATCGGGGTTGCAATCATAGAAAACCCCTTGACGAATCGTCTATAATAGCCAGCTAGGCCTAGAAAACTTCTAACCTCGGAGACATTTCTCGGTAGATTCCAGTCCATTATGGCCAAAATCTTACTTGGATCTACTCGGACTCCATCTCCCGAGACAATATGTCCCAGAAATCCTACTTCCTTGAGCCAAATTTCACTTTTACTGAACTTGACATATAATTGATTTTCTCGAAGAGTCTGTAAAATTGTCCGTAGGTTTTCTGCATGCTCATTCTCATCTCGGGAATAAATCAGTATGTCGTCAATGAAAACGACTACAAACTTGTCGAGGTATGGTCTAAATATGCGGTTCATCAAGTCCATGAATATCGCAGGAGCATTGGTCAAACCAAAGGGCATGACTAAAAATTCATAATGCCCATACCTTGTTCGAAAAGCTATCTTGGACACATCTGATTCTTTTACTCTCATTTGGTAGTACCCGATCTCAAGTCTATCTTAGAGAACACAGTGGCTCCCTTCAATTGATCAAACAAATCATCGATCCTTGGCAATGGGTACTTGTTCTTTCATTGTCACTTTATTAAGTTGACGGTAATCTATGCACAATCTCATGGTGCCATCTTTCTTTTTCACAAATAAAACGGGAGCACCCATGGAGAACAACTTGATCTCGCAAAACCTTTATCTGTCAACTCTTGCAACTGTGACTTCAACTCTCTCAACTCCGTTGGAGCCATTCTGTAAGGAGTAATAGTTATTGGTACAGTATCGGGAGCTAGCTCAATGCTGAACTCAACCTCTCTAACTGGTGGTAGTCCTGGTAATTCTTCGAGAAAAACATCCACGTACTCACATACTATCGATACTGACTCAATCTTTAACTCTGTTTCTCTATCATTCATCACAAAGGCCAAATATGCCTCATACCCTTTTCTTATGTATCTCTATGCCGTCATATGAGAAATCATTGCCGGTGACCTACCTTGTTCATCTGATTTTACATGGAGAATGTCCCCATTCTCACATTTCATCTCAATGTACTTTTTCCCATAATATACTATTACGTCATGGGCAGTCAACCAGTCCATACCAAGAATGATGTCAAACTCATCAAATGGTAGCAACATAAGATTTTCTTTAAAGTAATGACCTCTAATCATTAATGGACAATCTTTACATACTTCATCAACTAACACACTCTTGCCTAAAGGATTAGACACCTTAATCGTAAATTCTGTAGAATCTATAGGCATATTCATACTGGATACTAGTTTCATACAAATGTAAGAGTGTGTGGATCCGGGATCTATTAAAACAATAACTTTGATATCATAAAAAGAAAAGGAACCCGTAATAACATCAGGAGAAGATGCCTCTTCGCGAGCGCGAATGGCATAAGTCCTTGCAGGCGCCCTACCCTCGTGTCTCGCAGCCTGCTCTCTAGGGTTACCTCTTCCACTTGCCCCACTTCTTGGGTTCCTCTGCGGTCTTCCTCTGACCACACTCCCAGATCTCGGGTTCTGAGCTTTATCTTCTTTCATTGTCTCTGGACAATCTTTTATGTAATGGCCCTGGGAACCACATCTAAAACATGCATTTTCATGTGCTCGACATTCTCCAAGATGACGTCTGCCACACTGTGGGCATTTGGGTCTATCCGATCGGATGTTCCCCACACTAGCAACTGAGGTAGTCTGTGCCTTACTTCCTGAATACTGCTTACTCTTGTCCTTCCTTGAAAACCCAGTAGAAGTAGCCGATCGGGTGGAAAAATATCTTGACTTCTTGGATGAGGATTGGAATGACTTATTCCACTGTCTCTTTTTAGAGTCACGAGACTCTACTTCAGATTTTCTTTTCTCCTTTACTAGTTCTTCGGCTTTACAAGCCCTCTCTACTAGCACAATGAATTCCTTTAGTTCTAGGACAGCAACAAATAATTTGATGTCCTCATTTAGCCCATCTTCAAATCTCCTACTCATGATGGCCTCGGTGGACACGTATTTTCGAGCATATTTGCTGAGCCGTACAAACTCACGCTCATAATCAGTCACAGATATCTTGCCTTGCTTTAACTCTTGAAATTCCTTTCTTTTCTGGTCCACGAACCTTTGACTGATATACTTTTTCTTGAACTCTTCTTGGAAAAATTCCCATGTGATCTTTTCCATCGGTACCACCGACACAAGGGTGTTCCACCATTGGTAAGTAGAATCTCTTAAAAGAGAGACTACACACTTCATGCATTCCTCAGGTGTGCATGACAACTCATTAAATACCCTGATAGTATTTTCTATCCAGAACTCAGCCTTTTCTGGACCATCATCTTTTCTAGCCCGAAATTCTTCTGCCCCATGTTTCCTAATCCTATCAACCGGAGGCTTCTCTCCTCTTACCACCTCTACTACTTGAGGGGCTACTGGGATAGGTTGAGGAATAGGCGGGGGTAGAGAGGGTTGTGCATTCGGGTTTGTACGAACGAACTCCGTATACCATGTGTTCATCATGTGGAGGAAGGCTTCTCTAGCCTCTTCTCCTCCTTCTTGACTCACCGTAGTTGGTCTATTCTCATTCTCGTTTGGCACCGTCCCTTCAGCGGGAGTCGGCGCGTTACTTTCTACGTCATCCGCCACAGCTCTATCGGGATCCATTTACTAAATGTATAAACATAATTTAAGTCGTCAGGAGTCATCACACTATCATTATAAAAACATTCTTACGTATGGCATGTATAGCTAGACTCGTGCTCGTGCTATGTTAGTCCTAGAACTGACTAAATCGTAGCTCTGATACCACAAAATGTAACACCCCATACTCGAGTCTGAGACTAAGAATGGATACGAGACATTACCATGCTTGAACTCACTTAAACATGTACTTACGGGCTATAAAATTTCATTTCGAATTAAAAACTTCTCTTTCTTAGTCAAATCAGACATTTCATGGGCCTACGAGGCCTCAGACTTACGTCCCGAAACTTTCAGAACTCATCTGGAAACTTTCTCTCGAAACAGGGGTCACATGTCCGTGTAACTTGGGACATGCCCGTGCACCCCTAAAACATGCCCGTGTCTTTCACCCGTGGTGGATATCGGCAATTTACACGGCACTGACACGCCCGTGGCCTTGGCGTGTGCCAAACCTTGGCATTCTGACTTATTCACATGGTCTATACACACGCCCGTGTGCATTAGCCGTGTGACAATTCAATTACTAAGTGTAAAGTTCAGACTTCACACGCCCAGGGCACACGCCCATATGCTAATCGTGTGGTACACACGGCCTAAACACACGGCCGTGTTATTGGCCCATGGTCTATCCTGACTTAAAACAATAATGTACAGGGGACACACGGCTTAGACACACGCCCGTGTGTCCATCCGTGTGGGCACCTAGAGGCTATCTTCCAAGCCAATTTGCCACCCTGATATCAATATCAATCCAATACTCAACTCAATAACACAAATATTACATCTAATGTGACAAGAATGCATACTTCATTGATAGATAAAAACATACATACTTAATGATTTATGACCAATCTCTTTGACCATATACAAAATAATACTAAGCTTGATAGCCAACACTTTGGCTAGGTTTAAAACATAACTCAAAATGAAATGTTTCCTATACATGCCATACTTAATATAAACAACTTGGCTATACCAAAATAGCGATTGATAGTGTGCTCCGAGCTCCGATGACGATGATCCACGAGATTAGCTTGGCAGGACTACATGGAAAGAAAGAATAAGGGACGTAAGCATTTAGCTTAGTAAGTTTGCATGTAATTCTCATAGCAATATATTTGCTTAACATTAACCATTCATCATAAACAATGGCATATGAAATCTCAAGTATTTAAGCTTACTTACTCTTACTGATTCTTACATATCTCATGGTACTTACTATTCTCATGCTCGTACGGTAACAAGATACCTGTATCACTTGATCACATAGATCAGTATACTTTACTATGATAAGCATAATCTCAACTTCATCATTCATATCATGAATAATACTCTTAACTAACTCGGACTAGCATAACTTGATAATAACTTTACTTACTTAACTTTCTTACTATATCATTTGAGCTTTACTCTCTTGCCCGATGAATTTCTATGAATAACCGAGGATACTAAATCTCATCCCACCTAACTCGATGCCAAAGCCATATCCTCGATATTGTCTTACATGGTATCTCTCATCTTGGTATTGATGCCATGTCTTGACATGGACTTACTCAAAGTCTTCCTTGTGTGTTCCCTTGGGAACTTACCATTGCCATGTCTTGACATGGTCTTACTTGGTATCTTTACTCATGAACTGGTCAATGCCGAGCCTTGGCTTGGACTTACATGAAATCTTTCTTGTTACTCCCCAATGCCATGCCTTGGCTTGGACTTACATGGAATCTCTACCTCATGATAGCTTTTAAATGCCAAGACTTGTCTTGGACTTACATGACATCTTTGCTTGGAGACTCACCAATGCCATGCCTTGGCTTGGGCTTACATGGGTCTTCATCTCATAATAACTCTTCAATGCCAAGACTTGTCTTGGACTTACATGATAACTTGCTTGATTGCCGATGCCATGCCTTGGCTTGGTCTTATACGGACTTTCTTATCTCGTGTGGTAGATCGAGTATCCTAAGTAATTCAACTTTAATCGGGACTTTCTTATGCTTAATCTCATTAATTTATTTATTTAACACAGCAATAAGCATTTCTATGGTAATAATGTACATTATACTAAGCAATTCAATGATAATAATTATAAAGCTTAGAAATCATACAAACTTACCTCAATATACAAAATGTATGTAGATATGCAATTTAGTCCTCGACTTTGTTCTTGCCTCAGTTTCGATCCGGGCTTCATTTTTCTTGATCTATAATAATAATTAGATCATTTAATACTCATATTGACTAAATTGACTCTTAACTCATACTTTGGAAAAATTACTATTTTGCCCCTAAACATTCTCATATTTGCACTTTTTCCCCTAGGCTCGTAAAATAATTCTCATTCAACTTTCTTAAACATCATGTTTAGCTGATTCATTTTCACTACTATAAAAATCATCAATTCTCACTATTTCTAGTAGGTATGACCAATTTAATAACTATTACAAATTAGTCTATACTATCATTTTTCATGAAATTCACTAAGGAAAAGATGTTTATCTAACATCAAACTCCCATAATCTTCCATAAAATATCATTTTACATGCATGATACACATGGGTAGATTTTTGAACATGCTTCTTAGCTCATCTTATAGCTAAAAATAGCTAATTCATAATACGATGACTCCAAAAATACGAAGAATATTAAAAACGGGGCTAGGATGACTTACTTACAAGCTTCAAAAATTTGAAGAACCCTAGCTATGGAGTCTCCCAATTTTCGGCACAAGGAAGAAGATGAATGAAATTTTTATCATATTTTTTCCTATTTTAATCATTTAATTGGTAAATGACCAAAATGCCCTTCTCTTTAAAAATTTACAATTTACTAACTCATGTCCATTTTTGTCCAAAACTTATAATTTGGGAAAATTTCTATTTAAGGACTTCTAATTTATATTCTAAAGCTATTTCATACAAAAAGCTTCTAGAAACTCATATTTTACAACTTTTGCAATTTAGTCCTATTTGATCATTCCATGTCAATTTCACAAAATTTCTACACGGAACTTTAATACTATCATGCAAAAATGTCATAAACCTTAAGAACTCAATTTACTAACTCATATTTGTGGTCTCGCGCCACTATTCTGACAAGGCCCTGAATTGGGATGTTACAACGAATCACCTGGATTTTTTTTCAAGTCGAATTCTAGAAGAAATACATTAGTCAATGATTTATAGATCAGAAATGTAAAGAGTTCCTTGAGATGAAACGGGGCCGTATGACTATTACGGAATACGAACGGGAATTTGTGAGATTGAGCCAGTTCGCATGAGAGTGTGTTTCGACAGAAACTACTATGTGTAAACGATTTGTCGAAGGTTTGAATGAAGACATCAAACTTCTGGTTGGAATTCTTGATTTGAATGAATTTGTAGTATTGGTTGAAAGAGCTTGCAAAGCCGAGGAGCTTAGTAAAGAAAAGAAGAAAGCGGATTCAGAAGCTAGAGATGAAAGAAAAAAGATCGATGAGTAAGTCGTATCAATTCGTCAAAGAGATTTAGAGATGCAGCTAATCGCTCAAATGTTTCGTTTGGACATTCGAGTAAAGATCGAGTGAAATAGAATACTGGTTCTAAAACTCAAACTCCAATTGAATCGAGTGTTGGAAGTGTCAGAAGCAATAAGCCTGAGTGTAGACAGTGTGGAAGACGTCATATCGGAGAATGCTGGGGCAAGTACAATAATAGAGCTTGGTACAAATGTGGATCACGAGATCATTTTATTCAGGATTGTCCAGAGTTAGATGAGAAAGATAATGTTCAGAGTGCGAGGCCGAGTAACACTACAGCTAGGGGTAGACCACCTAGAAACACTGGAAATGTAAGTGGTAGTCAGAGAGGGATAATAGATACAACTGTGAGATCCGAGGCGAGAGCACCTGCCCGAGCCTACGCTATTCACGCTCGAGAAGAAGCGTCATCTCCAGATGTCATTACTGGTACTTTTACTTTTTTCGGTACTGATGTGATTGCATTGATAGATCCAGGATCTACTCATTCATATGTGTGTGTGAATCTAGTATCTAGTAAGACTCTACCTGTTGAGTCTACTGAGTTTGTAATTAGAGTATCAAACCCTTTAGGCAAGTGTGTTCTGGTTGATAAAGTGTGCAAGAACTTTCTGTTAATGTTTCGGGATATTTGTTTTCTAGCTAATCTGATGTTGCTACCCTTTGATGAATTCGATATAATTCTGGGTATGGATTGGTTAACGCTGCATAATGCTATTGTGAATTACAAACAGAAGAGTATTGAATTGATAAGTAAGAATGGTGAGATAGTTCGAATTGAATCTAATGATTTGAATGGGTTACCGGCTGTAATATCTTCAATGAAAGCTTTGAATTATGTGAAAAAGGGGTGTGAAGCTTATCTTGCATATGTGATGAATACAATAGTGACAGAAAAGAAAGTTGAATCTGTGTCTGTGGTTTGTGAATTCCCTGACGTGTTTCCTGAAGAACTACTAGGATTACCTCCAACGCGAGAAGTCAAGTTTGGTATTGATTTAGTGCCGGGGACGACTCCTATCTTAATAGCTCTGTATAGAATGGCACCGACAGAATTGAAAGAGTTGAAGTCTCAGTTGCAAGAGTTGACCAATAGAGGATTTGCACGACCGAGTTTTTCTCCTTGGGGTGCACCGATTTTGTTTGTGAAAAAGAAAGACGGAACTATGAGAATGTGCATTGACTATAGACAACTCAACAAGGTGACTATAAAGAATAAATATCATTTGCCTCGTATTGATGATCTGTTTGATCAGCTGAAATGAGCTACAGTGTTTTCTAAGATAGATTTGAGATCAGGCTACTATCAACTAGGAGTTAAAGAATCAGATGTACCGAAAACTACTTTCAGGACGAGGTACGGACATTATGAATTCTTAGTTATGCCTTTCAGACTAACGAATGCTCCTGCAGTGTTTATGGATTTGATAAATCGGATATTCAGATCGTATTTAGATCGATTTGTCGTTGTGTTTATTGATGATATTTTGATTTATTTTTTTGATGAGACGCAACATGCCGAGCATTTGAGAATTGTTTTACAGACTCTGCGTGAGAAGCAATTGTATGTAAAGTTTAGTAAATGTGAGTTCTGGTTGCGCGAGGTTGGTTTTCTGGGACATATAGTATCGGCTACGGGAATACGAGTTGATCTGAGCAAGATTTCAGCAATTCTAGATTGGAAACCTCCGAGAAATGTGTCTGAAGTCTGTAGTTTTTTGGTACTAGCGGGATACTATAGACGGTTTGTGAAAGGCTTCTCGATGATTGCAACTCCGTTGACGAAATTGCTACAGAAAGATGTTAAATTTGAGTGGTCAGAAAAATGTCACCAGAGTTTTGAACAGTTGAAAGTATTGTTGACAGAAGCACCAGTGTTAGTTCAACCTGAATCGGGTAAAGAATTCATAGTTTACAGTGATGCATCGTTGAATGGTTTAGGCTGTGTGTTGATGCAAGAAGGCAAAGTTATAGCCTATGCTTTGAGACAGTTAAAACCGCATGAAAAGAACTATCCAACGCACGATCTTGAATTAGCCGCTATTGTATTTGCATTGAAGATTTGGCGTCACTACTTATTTGGTGAGAAGTGTCACATTTATACTGATCACAAAAGCTTGAAATATCTGATGACTCAGAAAGAATTGAATTTGAGAAAGCGGAGATGGTTAGAATTACTAAAAGACTATGAATTAGTAATTGACAATCATCCGAGAAAAGCTAATGTTGTTGCTGATGCTTTGAGCCGAAAGTCTTTATTTGCTTTACGAACAATGAGTACTCATATAAATTTGTGTGATGATGGTTCGGTTTTGGCTTAGTTGAAAGTGAGGCCAATGTTTATATGTCAAATTTGTGATGCCCAGAAAAATGATGCTGAAATGATGGCAAAATGAGCTCAGTGTTGTTAAAATTCTGGTTCAGAATTTCGAATTGATGGGGATGGTTGTTTGAGATTCCGAGATCAGATTTGTATTTCGAGAAATTCAGAGTTAATTCAGTTGATTTTGAATGAGGCTCATAGTAGTCGTTTGTCTGTTCATCCTGGAAGTACAAAAATGTACAATGATCAAAAACAGTTTTATTGGTGGCATGGTATGAAACGGGATATCTCAGAGTTTGTTTCGAGATGTTTAGTTTGTCAACAAGTTAAAGCTGAACATCAGGTTCCATCCGGTTTGTTACAACCGATCATGATTCCTGAGTGGAAATGGGAGAGAATTACAATAGACTTTGTGTCTGGGTTGCCTTTATCTCCGAGAAAGAAAGATGCAATCTAGGTGATAGTTGACAGATTAACGAAATCAGCTCATTTTATTCCGGTGAGAACATATTATTCACTTTATAAATTAGCTGAATTGTATATTTCCGAGATTGTAAGATTACACGGGGTACCATTATCTATTGTGTCTGACGGAGATTCGAGGTTTACTTCACGGTTTTGGAAGAAACTGTAAGAGGCTCTAGGTACAAAACTTCATTTCAGTACTGCATTTCATCCACAAACGGATGGTCAGTCTGAACGGATCATTTAAATTCTCGAGGATATGTTGAGATGTTGTATTCTTGAGTTTGAAAGTACATGGGAAAAACATTTTCCCTTGATTGAATTCGCGTACAATAATAGTTTTCAATCCAGCATTAAAATGGCACCATATGATGCTCTTTACGGTCGAAAATGCAGAACTCCATTGTATTGGACTAAACTTAATGAGAAAAAGATTCACAGGGTTGATTTGATTAAAGAAACTGAACAGAAAGTGAAAGTGATTCGTGACAGTCTGAAAGCTATATCAGATTGTCAGAAGTCCTATGCAGATTTGAAACGAAAAGATAATGAATTTGAGATTGGTGATAAAGTGTTTTGGAAAGTATCTCCGTGGAAGAAATTACTTCGATTTGACAGAAAAGGCAAATTGAGTCCGAGGTTCACCGGGTCGTATGAGATTGTTGAATGTATTGGGCCGGTTGCTTATAGATTGTTGTTGCCACCTGAGTTAGAAAAGATTCATAATGTATTTCATGTATCGATGCTTAGACGATATCGATCCGATCCATCACATGTGATTACCCCTACTGAAGTTGAGATTCAGACTGATCTGTCGTATAACGAAGAACCAATTCGAATTCTTGCACGTGAGATTAAAGAGTTGAGAAATAAGAAAATTTCTTTAGTAAAAGTGTTATGGCACAAACACGGAGTTGAAGAGGCTACGTGGGAGCCTGAAGATGTTATGAGAGAGCAATATCCGAATCTATTCACTGGTAAGATTTTCGGGGACGAAAATCCCTAATGGAGAGAGTTGTAACAACCCGGTTTAGACCCTAGTCGGAATAGTGGTTTTGAGACCACAAATTCGAGGTCGAAAAAATATTTTAATATTATTTTTAGTGCTTACAGTATGTGATTAAGTATGTGTGAAAATTTTATCGTTTGTGTGCTGAATTGTGAAAAAGGATTTAATCGCATAAAATGTAAAAGTTGTGTTCTAATTAATAAAATGCTGAATTGACATGGCTTTTTAAATGAGAGGTCCTTATGTTGTAAATGGACCATTAATGGCTTGAATGGACAAGTATGGACATGAGATAGTAGATTTTTAATGTTAATAATAAGGTTAAAATTAGTTTTTAATTATTAAAGTTATTATAACTAAAATAATAGAAATTTGAAGCCATTATCATCATCTTTCCACCGAATTTGAAAGAAAAAAAATCAAGTGTTTGAGTTTTTAACATTCGACCATTGTCTAAGCATCAATCGGGTATGTGTTTTTGATCCGTTTTTGATGATTTCTACGTTTTTGTGATCGTTGCTTTTGATCTATCAAGCCCATGTCTTAATTTTAGAATTTAATGATAATTTTGAGATATGCCATTGATGAAAATGTGAGCTTTGTGTTGATAGTTGGTGAAATATGAAAGATATGTGATAGATTAACATATTTTGTCTTTGAATTTTTGATGAATTTGAGTATTATGGGCTAAATTGTGAAAATGAGAAATTAAAGGACTAAAATGTGATATAAATGAAATATGTGGGCTTGTATGAGCTAGAGGAAAATTCGGCTAAGCAAAAGTATAGTGAAATTATGTGTATTTGATGATTTTATGAAATAGGGACTTAAATGTCGAAATGTGAAAATGTAAGGGCTAAAATGTAAAATTCCCTAAATATGTGTGTTTGGATTGAATTGAATGGTTTGGTGAATAAAATAGTTAAATTTGAATATGTTTAGATCAAGAAAAGATAGATTCAGATCGAGATCGAGGCAAGAATAAAGTGCTCGATTGATCGACCTGTATCGTGTTTCTACGTCCGAGGTAAGTTTGTGTATAATACAAATTGTTTAAATCATATTCATGTGTTATGAAATGAATTAATAATGTTATATATGGAATTGTGAGATGTGGCACTAAGTGTGCGTAAATAGAATGGAAACAGTGGTGAACGGCACTAAGTGTGCGATGATATTAAAACTTCGGCTAATAATTTGGCACTAAGTGTGTGAGTATATCGAATGATAAATGAGATTGTTCGAATCGTGGTATTGAGCTTGAGTAGCAAAAGTGATTGATAATTAAGTTTTGGCACAGGTACGTATGGAACTTATGTGGTTGGTAATATCGTACATGGATAAATGGATGACTATGTGAGTTATGACTATGAATGAGATTATATATCATTGTGAATTGAGCCATGTGATTGTTTATTTTGTATATTGAACTAGATATGTTGAGTTAAGCGTATTATATGGCGAACTTACTAAGCTTTTAAGCTTACTGTGTGAAATTTTCTCTGTTTTACAGTGTCATTAAAGCTAGCTCGGATCCGGGGATCATCAGCGACTCAATCACACTATCGGCTATCTATTTTGGTACTTTTGGAAGTTGTATATATTTGGTATATGGCATGTATAGGTTAGTGATTATGGTATGTTTAGAAGTGTATAAATCTTGCCATGTGATATGGCTTGATGGTTTAATGATTTTGGTATATGTTTTGGGTATGTGTAAAGGATGGCTAATATGTGTGTGTGTGTTCTAAGTGAATGATCATTTTGGCTTAAATTAGCAAAATGGAAATGGTATGTTTCATGTTTAGATGTGGTAAGGATTGAATGATGAATGGATTATATGATTTGGTTATGAAGTTGATATTTTGGGTTGGTAAGTTGAGTTGAAATTATATAGGCTAGTGTTTATGATAAGAGTTTAAACTATGCCATGTTTTAGTATGTTTGGATGTCATTTTGGGATATGAAATTATATGATTTGATGCATGTAGGTCTGAACCAAAGTGTGGGTGTAAAATTGGCCTTGCAAATGGCCTATATTTGCCTACACGGTTGAGCACACGGGCGTGTGGCTCGACCGTGTCTCTTAATGTAACGCCCCAAATTTGGCCTAGTAGAATTGGGCCCATTGGGCCTTGGGCATGGGAGCGTTTAAAATTTTTGAGAACAAGAGAACGGCATTAATGCAAGTTGGACCTATTAAGTGAGTGATTTTGAAAGGTTAGGGGGCTTCCATGAAGTCCCGGGTTCAAACCCGGGCTTTAGGAAAAAATTTGGTTTTAGGTGAATAAAGCCCTGGGTGTAAGTAAGTAGGCTTTAAGAATAAATTATGGGAAAAAAAGACACAAAAGGAGTTGTGGTCTAGTGGCAAATGGCGCCATAGGGGAGACAAGGAAGTGACGCCATAGAGGAAGCAAGGGGTCCAAGGTTCAAGTCTTGGCGCTTGCAAACTAGCATGAGGATAGGCAAGAAGCTGGCTTTAAATAGAGCCAACCATGAGGATAGTAAGCATACCTTTCTTGGCTTACCCTTTTCGCTTTGTGGCGTGCTCGTTTAGGTTAGGCGTTGGATCATTCGTTGATATGTATGCCGTTGGGTCGCGGTGGTGGCGACCAAAGTTGATCGACACACCCTTTGGGGGTCAAGGGTGCGATCATTGTTGGCTTCTGCGCTGAACAGTGTTCAGAGCACGTATTAACTCCAGATTCCTATCAGGTGTGTATTTCACACTACTCTAGCTGTAGAGCGGCAAATTCCGAAATACCGGTCACACGGCGATGGTAGCCACACGAGCGTGCGAGCGCACGTGTGGGAGCTTCAACGCGATAGTTGAGGCCCTCATGAGTGTTCTCATGGGTTTAGGCTACCTTGGGCCGAGTGGGCCCAATGGGCCCGTGGGCTCATGTGAATAAATTGTATGATTGTGTAGTAGATATTGGACTGGTCTATGTGAATCTCATATCTGTGGCTAGATTTGGGCTAAGTGGGCAACACGAGCGTGTGGGCCCATTTGGGCTGAGAATGGGCCCTAGGCCCATTCACATCGTTATCTCTGTTTGAAATACCCTTGGTTTACAAAATTACTGAAATACCATTGGTTTACAGAATTACTGAAATACCCTTAGTTTACAAAATTACTGAAATACCCTTGGTTTACAAAATTACTGAAACACTCTCGACTTGTAAAATTACCAAAGTACCCCCGATTGGCTCAATTACCGAAATACCCTCGGTTTGCAAAATTACCAAAGTACCCCTAATTTGCAAAATTACCAAAATACCCTCGATTTGTAAAATTACCGAAATACCATCGATTTGCAAAATTATCGAAATACCCCCGATTTGTAAAATTACCAAAATACCCATGATTTGGGAAATACCCCTGTAGGATAGAATTACCGAAATACCCCTGTAGGGTAGAATTACTGAAACACCCCTGTAGGGTAGAATTACCGTAATACCCCTGTAGGGTGGAATTACTGAAATACCTTTGTAGGGTAGGATTACCGAAATACCCTTATAGGGTAAAATGACTATTTTGCCCTTGAGGGTAACTGACTAATTAGAACTATGAGTGATCTAACTCTGAATGTATGACTGTGATTTAACTGATTTGACTGGGATTATATGGCTGATATGTTTTCAATATGTGTGTAAATGATTGTTTCTGAGCATGGCCATTTTGCATACACGTGTAATGATTGAGCATGACATACACGACATATTGCATGGGGTTGGATTTTATGATTTGGAGGAAGTACCATTATAGTGGCATCGCCACATTTACCGTTATAGTGGCATCGCCACATTTACCGTTATAGTGGCATTGCCGCGTAATCTGATTATGGCTCTATGCCAACCTAAACATGGCTCTGTGCCATCTTGATTATGGCTTTGTGCCAATCGTATTTACCCGTGGCTATGTGCCTAACATATATATTGACGACTCTGTGTCGATCATATTTACCCAAGGCTGTGTGTCAATTATATTATCGTCGCTGATGGCTATGTGCCAAACATAATACAGTTACCGATGGCTATGTGCCAATTATGAGATCATTATTGAAGGCTTAAAGCAGAGTATAAATACTAAGCGACTAGGCCGCATTATTGGAGAGATTGGCTGGGTGGGTCGACGTGGTCCCCACATGGAGAGATGGTTGGTACGAGTGGAGAGTTGGCTGGACAGGGTTGGGGTACATGCATGTTTTGCATTGATATGATTTAGGGCTTAGGCCCAGATTGTTACCGAATAAGGCTTAGGCCCAGATTGTTACCGAATAGGGCTTAGGCCCAGATTGTCACCGAATAGGGCTTGGGCCCAGACCATGACCGTAATAGGGGATTGCTGCTCGAGTTTTCGTAAACTCACCCCATTTTTAATCTGTCCCGGGTAATCCCCACTTTAGAAGGATCGGTCTTTGTGAGGACTCGGAGATGGCCACACGTCTCTGATTTCTTTATACTTTGGACTATATTTTTGAGAATCTAGTTTGGGTTGTAATTTTTGTAATAAGGCCTTGTAAGTGAAGTTGTGGGTTTTTCTGTTATGGTTTTATAATTGCTAGAAGTAGAACATGGTTTTCCAAATTAACTACTGTTTTTCAAAATATCATGCTTCCATAACTGTTTTCAATTAAGTTTCCGCAACAAGCAAGGTTTTAAAGATAATAATGTTTTACAAGAGAATGACTTTTAATAAACCACGTTTTGAAACTAAGCAAACGAAATCTAAGGTTTTAAAGGCAGAAAGTTTTAAATTGTAAGAAGGGTTTTCAATGAACGCGTAGTTTTCAAAAAGACTCTTCAATGTGACATGCCAGATTTGGGCCTAACTTCTAGGCCGGGTTTGGGGTGTTACATTTAATGGTATCAGAGCCCGGGTTGCAAAACTCGGTTGTGGATTGGGTTTTCAAAATTGATTTTCTGAGAGTATTGTTTCGAAAAAGCATGAAAAGATTTAAAGTTCTGAAATTGTATTGACCGTTTTCCGAAAGTGTGGTTCACTGAGTCTCCGGCGCCGAATTCGTAAGTTTTCTAAAAATCGTTCTCTACTGTTATGCAATAGGAAACACTGTGATTACCCTAGCTATTAGACTGTACTGTGATGCTTAGATTTAGATTTTGTATTTATTCTGTGTGATGTTTTGGATGTGGAAATTGTATTTGTATGATATCTATCTGCTCTAGTGAATTGGTATTTCGGGTGTGCGTAAGAGGTAAGGTTTTGGAAATAGAATGCGCAGCGGAAGTGCAGTTGTGTAGTTGGGTTGTGCGACTGTTCTAAGAGTTAGAAATTTCGAGGATGAAATTTCTTTAAGGGGGGAGAATTGTAACGCCCCGAATTTTGGCCTAGTAGAATTGGGCCCATTGGGCCTTGGGCATGGGAGCGTTTAAATTTTTTTAGAACAAGAGAACGGCATTAGTTCAAGTTGGAACTATTAGGTGAGTGATTTTGGAAGGTTAGGGGGCTTCCATAAAGTCCCGGGTTCAAACCTGCGCTTTAGGAAAAATTTTGGTTTTAGGTGAATAAAGTCCTTGGGGTAAGTAAGTAGGCTTTAAGAATAAATTGTGGGAAAAAAAGACACAAAAGGAGTTGTGGTCTAGTGGCAAATGGCGCCACAAAGGAGACAAGGAAGTGACGCCATAGAGGAAGCAAGGGGTCCAAGGTTCAAGTCTTGGCGCTTGTAATTCATTTTGCTTTTCTTTTAATTGAACTTAGACTTTGGCCCATAGGCTTATATTTAGTTGCGCATGTTCTAAGTCACAAAAGGAGCTTGTGTTGTGGTGGCATGTAGCGTCTGGAGCATAGGAGAGGGCAAGGGTTCGAATCTCATGTCAAGCAATGGAGTGTTTATTTTGCGGATTGGACGGCCAGAGTTTGTGTTGGATTTAAACTCTGCTGAAGGTGGGACCCCACATCGGGAAGCTAGCATGAGGATAGGCAAGAAGCTGGCTTTAAATAGAGCAAACCATGAGGAGAGTAAGCATACCTTTCTTGGCTTACCCATTTCGCTTTGTGGCGTGCTCGTTTGGGTTAGGCGTTGGATCATTCGTTGATCTGTATGCCGTTGGGTCGCGGTGGTGGTGACCGAAGTTGATCGACACACCCTTGGGGGTCAAGGGTGCGATCATTGTTGGCTTCTCGCGCGTGAGCGGTGTTCAAAGCGCGGATTTACTCGATTCTGTCGTGTGTGTATTTCGCACTACTCTAGTCAGAGAGCGGCAAATGCCGAAATACCGGTCACACGACGATGGTAGCCACACGAGCGTGCGAGCGTACGTGTGAGAGCTTCGACGCGATAGTTGAGGCCCTCATGAGTGTTGTCATGGGTTTAGGCTTCCTTGGGCCAAGTGGGCCCAATGGGCCCGTGGGCCCATGTGAATAAATTGTATGATTGTGTAGTAGATATTGGACTGGTCTATATGAATCTCATATCTGTGGCTAGATTTGGGCTAAGTGGGCCACACGAGCGTGTGGGCCCATTTGGGCTGAGAATGGGCCCTAGGCCCATTCGCATCGTTATCTCTGTTTGAAATACTCTTGGTTTACAAAATTACTAAAATACCCTTGGTTTATAAAATTACTGAAATACCCTTGGTTTACAAAATTACTGAAATACCCTTGGTTTACAAAATTACTGAAACACTCTCGACTTGTAAAATTACCGAAGTACCCCCGATTTGTACAATTACTGAAAACCCTCGGTTTGCGAAATTACCAAAGTACCCTTAATTTGCAAAATTACCGAAATACCTTCAGTTTGTAAAATTACAGAAATACCATTGATTAGCAAAATTACCAAAATACCCCTGATTTGTAAAATTACCAAAATACCCCTGATTTGGGAAATACCCCTGTAGGGTAGAATTACCGAAATACCCCTGTAGGGTAGACTTACCGAAATACTCCTGTAGGGTAGAATTACTGAAACACCCCTGTAGGGTAGAATTACCGTAATACCCCTGTAGGGTGAAATTATTGAAATATCTTTGTAGGGTAGGATTACCGAAATACCCTTATAGGGTAAAATGACTATTTTGCCCTTGTGGGTAACTGACTGAATAGAATTATGAGTGATCTAACTGTGAATGTATGACTGTGTTTTAACTAATTTGACTGGGATTATATGGCTGATATGTTTTCAATATGTGTGTAAATGACTGTTTCTGAGCATGGCCATTTTGCATACACGTGTAATGATTGAGCATGACATACACGACATATTGCATGGGGTTGGGTTTTATGATTTGGAGGAAGTACCGTTATATTGGCATCGCCACATTTACCGTTATAGTGGCATCGCCACATTTACCGTTATAGTGGCATTGCCGCCGTAATGTCGATTATGGCTCTATGCCAACCTAAACATGGCTCTGTGCCATCTTGATTATGGCTTTGTGCCAATCGTATTTACCCGTGGCTATGTGCCTAACATATATATTGCGACTACTGTGTCGATCATATTTACCCAAGTAGCCGTGTGTCAATTATATTATCGCATTGTGATGGCTATGTGCCAAACATAATACGATTATCAGATGGCTATGTGCCAATTATGAGATCATATGAAGGCTTAAAGTCAGTATAAATACTAGCGACTAGGTTGCATTATTGGAGAGATTGGTGGGTGGGTCGACGTGGTCCCCACATGGAGAGATGGTTGGTACGAGTGGAGAGTTGGTGGACGGGGTTGGGGTACATGCATGTTTTGCATTGATATGATTTAGGGCTTAGGCCCGATTGTTTACGAATAGGGCTTAGGCCCGATTGTTACCGAATAGGGCTTGGGCCTAGACCATGACCGTAATAGGGGATTGCACATGCTGAGTTTTCGTAAACTCACCCCATTTTTAACTGCTCGTAATCCCCGCACTTTAGGAGGATCGGTCTTTGTGAGGGACTCGGAGATGGCCACACGCTCTACGCTTTCTTTATACTTTGGACTATATTTTTGAGAATCTAGCTTGGGTTTTAATTTTTGTAATAAGGCCTTGTAAGTAAAGTTGTGGGTTTTTTTGTTATGGTTTTATAATTGCTAGAAGTAGAACATGATTTTCCAAATTAACTACTGCTTTTCAAAATATCATGCTTCCGCAACTGTTTTCAATTAAGTTTCCGCAACAAGCAAGGTTTTAAAGATAATAATGTTTTACAAGAGAATGACTTTTAATAAACCACGTTTTGAAACTAAGCAAACAAAATTTGAGGTTTTAAAGGCAGAAAGTTTTAAATTGTAAGAAGGGTTTTCAATGAACGCGTAGTTTTCAAAAAGACTCTTCAATGTGACACGCTAGATTTGGGCATAACTTCTAGGCCGGGTTTAGGGTGTTACACTTAAGTTTGCAAATTGAAACAAGTCAAACTCGTACACAGGCTAGACACACGGGCGTGTGACCGGCCGTGTGAAATAAGTCAGTGTCGACCACGGGTTAGGCACACGAGCGTGTCTTCGGCCATGTGGACAAGTCAATATGTATTCCCTGTTTTGCCACGGCTTGGACACACGGGTGTGTCTGAGGCCATGTGAGGCACACGGCCTAACCACACGGACGTGTGACCTCTGCAACTTTGAAAAATGTTAAGTTTTCAGAAAAATTTTATATGAGCTCGGTTTAGTCCCGACCCCTTCTTAATGCATGTTTAAGGTCTCGCAGACCTTATTAAGGGACTTAGTGACGTTGATTAATCATAATTTGAATGTTGTTTGAACTATGAAGGTTAAAGGTTTTGATTTGATTAGTAATACCTCGTAACCCTAGTCCGGCGACGGATATGGGTTAGGGGTGTTACATTTTATTGGTATCAGAGCTACAGTTTAGTCGATTCTAGGACTAACATAGCGTGTGAGAGTCTAGCTATACATGCCATATATATGCTTGTGATAGTGTGATGATTCCTGTCAGTTAAAAATGTGTTTTTATATAGCAAATGGATCCTGATCGAGTAGTACCTGATGATGTCGAAAGTAATGCGCCTGCTCCCGCTCAAGGGACCGCGCCGGCTGAATCAAGGACGATAGCTAGTAGTTAGGAGGGAGAGCCAAAGCAAGCCTTCTTCCAAATGATGAGTGAGTGGTTTACGAAGTTCGTTCGAACGAATCCGTCTGCTCAACATCCTCCACCCCCACAAGTACCTGTAGTGCCACAAGTTTCAAATCCGATCCGATTGAGTAAGCCTTCTGTGGATAAAATATGAAAGTACAGGGCGGAAGAGTTCAGAGCCACAGTTGATGATGATGCAGAGCGAGCTGAATTCTGGCTTGAGAATATTGTAAGAGTGTTTGATGAATTATCTTGTACTCCTGATGAATGTTTAAAATGTGTTGTTTCATTGTTGAGAGATACAGCGTACAGTTGTTGGAAAACATTGATATCTGTGGTTTCGAGAGAATGAATCGCCTGGGATTTCTTTCAAGTCGAATTCTGAAAGAAATACATTAGTCAACGATTTATAGATCATAAACATAAAGAGTGCCTTGAGCTGAAACGAGGCCGTATGACTGTTAGGGAATATGAACGGGAATTTGTGAGATTGAGCCAGTACGTCCGAGAGTGTGTTTCGACAGAAACTACTATGTGTAAATGATTTGTCGAAGGCTTGAATGAAGACATCAAACTTCTGGTTGGAATTCTTGATTTGAATGAATTTGTAGTATTGGTTGAAAGAGCTTGTAAAGCCGAGGAGCTTAGTAAAGAAAAGAAGAAAGCGGATTCAGAAGCTAGAGATGAAAGAAAAAAGGTCGATGAGTAATTCGTATCAATTCGTCAAAGATATTTAGAGATGCAGCTAATCGCTCAAATGTTTCGTTTGGACATTCGAGTAAAGATCGAGTGAAAGAGAATACTGGTTCTAAAACTCAAACTCCAATTGAATCGAGTGTTGGAAGTGTCAGAAGCAATAAGCCTGAGTGTAGATAGTGTGGAAGACGTCATATCGAAGAATGCTGGGGCAAGTACAATAATAGAGCTTGCTACAAATGTGGATCACGAGATCATTTTATTCGGGATTGTCCAGAGTTAGATGAGAAAGATAATGTTTAGAGTGCGAGGCCGAGTAACACTACAGCTAGGGGTAGACCACCCAGAAACACTGGAAATGTAAGTGGTAGTCAGAGAGGGACAACAGAAACAGCTGTGAGATTCGAAGCGAGAGCACCTGCCCGAGCCTACGCTATTCGCGCTCGAAAAGAAGCATCATCTCTAGATGTCATTACTGGTACTTTTACTCTTTTCGATACTGATGTGATTGCATTGATAGATCCAGGATCTACTCATTCATATGTGTGTGTGAATCTAGTATCTAGTAAGACTCTACCTGTTGAGTCTACTGAGTTTGCAATTAGAGTATCAAACCCTTTAGGCAAGTGTGTTCTGGTTAATAAAGTGTCCAAGAACTGTCTGTTGATGTTTCGAGATATTTGTTTTCCGGCTAATCTGATGCTGCTACCCTTTGATGAATTCTATATAATTCTGGGTATGGATTGGTTAACGCTGCATAATGCTATTGTGAATTGCAAACGGAAGAGTATTGAATTGAGAAGTCAGAATGGTGAGATAGTTCGAATTGAATCCAGTGATTTGAATGGGTTACCAGCTGTAATATATTCAATGAAAGCTTTGAATTATGTGAAAAAGGGGTGTGAAGCTTATCTAGCATATGTGATGGATACAATAGTGACAGAAAAGAAAGTGGAATCTGTGTCTGTGGTTTGTGAATTCCCTGACATGTTTTCTGAAGAACTACCGGGATTACCTCCAATACGAGAAGTCAAGTTTGGTATTCATTTAGTGCTGGGGACGACTCCTATCTCAATAGCTCCGTATAGAATGGCACCGACAGAATTGAAAGAGTTGAAGTCTCAGTTGCAAGAGTTGACCGATAGAGGATTTGCACGACCGAGTTTTTCTCCTTGTGGTGCACCGGTTTTGTTTGTGAAAAAGAAAGACGGAACTATGAGAATGTGCATTGACTATAGATAACTCAACAAGGTGACTATAAAGAATAAATATCCTTTGCCTCGTATAGATGATCTGTTTGATCAGCTGAAAGGAGCTACTGTGTTTTCAAAGATAGATTTGAGATCGGGCTACTATCAGCTAGGAGTTAAAGAATTAAATGTACTGAAAACTGCTTTCAGGACGAGGTACGGACATTATGAATTCTTAGTTATGCCTTTCAGACTAACGAATACTCCTACAGTGTTTATGGATTTGATGAATCGGATATTCAGACCGTATTTAGATCGATTTGTCATTGTGTTTATTGACGATATTTTGATTTATTTTTGTGATGAGACGCAACATGTCGAGCATTTGAGAATTGTTTTACAGACTCTGCGTGAGAAGTAATTGTATGCAAAGTTTTGTAAATGTGAGTTCTGGTTGCGCGTGGTTGGTTTTCTGGGACATATAGTATCGGCTGCGAGAATACGAGTTGATCCGAGCAAGATTTTAGCAATTCTAGATTGGAAACCTCCGAGAAATGTGTCTGAAGTCCGTAGTTTTTTGGGACTAGCGGGATACTATAGACGGTTTGTGAAAGGCTTCTCGATGATTGCAACTCTGTTGACAAAATTGCTACAGAAAGATGTTAAATTTGAGTGGTCAGAAAAGTGTCGTGAGTTTTGAATAGTTGAAAGTATTGTTGATGAAGCACCAGTGTTAGTTCAACCTGAACCGGGTAAAGAATTCATAGTTTACAGTGATGCATCGTTGAATGGTTTAGGCTGTGTGTTGATGCAAGAAGGCAAAGTTATAGCCTATGCTTCGAGACAGTTAAAATCGCATGAAAAGAACTATCCGACGCACGATCTCGAATTAGACGATATTGTAATTGCATTGAAGATTTAGCGTCACTACTTATTTGGTGAGAAGTGTCACATTTATACTGATCACAAAAGCTTGAAATATCTGATGACTCAGAATGAATTGAATTTGAGACAGCGGAGATGATCAGAATTACTAAAAGACTATGAATTAGTAATTGACTATCATCCAGGAAAAGCTAATGTTGTTGCTGATGCTTTGAGCCGAAAGCCTTTATTTGCTTTACGAGCAATGAGTACTCAGATAGATTTGTGTGATGATGGTTCGGTTTTGGCTTAGTTGAAAGAGAGGCCAATGTTTATACGTCAAATTTGTGATGCCTAGAAAAATGATGTTGAAATGATGGCAAAACGAGCTCAGTATGGTTTAAATTCATGTTCAGAATTTCGAATTGATGGGGATGGTTGTTTGAGATTCTGAGATAGGATTTGTATTGCGAGAAATTCAGAGTTAATTCAGTTGATTTTGAATGAGGTTCATAGTAGTCATTTGTCTGTTCATCCTGGAAGTACAAAAATGTACAATGATCTAAAACAGTTTTATTGGTGGCATGGTATGAAACGGGATATCTCAGAGTTTGTTTCGAGATGTTTAGTTTTTCAACAAGTTAAAGCTGAACATCAGGTTCCATCCAGTTTGTTACAACCGATCATTATTCTTGAGTGGAAATGGGATAGAATTCCAATGGAATTTCTATCGGGGTTGCCTTTATCTCCGAGAAAGAAAGATGCAATCTGGGTGATAGTTGACAGATTAACAAAATCAGCTCATTTTATTCCGGTGAGAACAAATTATTCGCTTGATAAATTAGCTGAATTGTATATTTCCGATATTGTAAGATTACACGGAGTACCATTATCTATTGTGTCTGACAGAGATTCGAGGTTTACTTCACGGTTTTGGAAGAAACTACAAGAGGCTCTAGGTACGAAGCTGCATTTCAGTACTGCATTTCATCCGCAAACGGATGGTCAGTCTGAACAGATCATTCAAATTCTCTAGGATATGTTGAAATATTGTATTCTTGAGTTTGAAAGTACATGGGAAAAACATTTGCCGTTGATTGAATTCGCGTACAATAATAGTTTTCAATCCAGCATTAAAATGGCACCATATGAGGCTCTTTACGGTCGAAAATGCAGAACTCCATTGTATTGGACTAAACTTAATGAGAATAAGATTCACGGGGTTGGTTTGATTAAAGAAACTGAACAGAAAGTGAAAGTGATTCGTGACAGTCTGAAAGCTGCATCAGATCGTCAGAAGTCCTATGCAGATTTGAAACGAAAAGATATTGAATTTGATATCGGTGATAAAGTGTTTTTGAAAGTATCTCTATGGAAGAAAATACTTTGATTCGGCAGAAAAGGCAAATTGAGTCCGAGGTTCATCGGGCCGTATGAGATTGTTGAACGTATCGGGCCGGTTGCTTATAGATTGATGTTCCCACCTGAGTTAGAAAAGATTCATAATGTATTTCATGTATCGATGCTTAGACGATACCGATCCGATCCATCACATGTGATTTCCCCTACTGAAGTTGTGATTCAGACTGATCTTTCGTATAACGAAGAACCAATTCGAATTCTGGCATGCGAGATTAAAGAGTTGAGAAATAAGAAAATTTCTTTAGTAAAAGTGTTATGGCACAAACACGGAGTTGAAGAGGCTACGTGGGAGCCTGAAGATGTTATGAGAGAGCAATATCCGAATCTATTCACTTGTAAGATTTTTGGGGACGAAAATCCCTAAGGGGGAGAGTCGTAACACCCCAGTTTAGACCCTAGTCGGAATAGTGGTTTCGAGACCACAAATCCAAGGTCGGAAAAATATTTTAATATTATTTTTAGTGCTTACAGTATGTGATTAAGTATGTGTGAAAATTCTGGGTGAAAATTTTATCGTTTGTGTGCTGAATTGTGAAAAAGGATTTAATTGCATAAAATGTAAGAGTTGTGTTCTAATTAATAAAGTGCTGAATTGACATGGCTTTTTAAATGAGAGGTCTTTATGTTGTAAATGGACCATCAATGGCTTGAATGGACAAGTATGGACATGAGATAGTGGATTTTTAATGTTAATAATAAGTTAAAATTTGTTTTTAATTATTAAAGTTATTATAACTAAAATAATAGAAATTTGAAGCCATTATCATCATCCTTCCACCGAATTTGAAAGAAAAAATCAAGGGTTTGAGCTTTTAACATTCGGCCATTGTCTAAGCATCAATCGGGTATGTGTTTTTGATCCGTTTTTGATGATTTCTACGTTTTTGTGATCGTTGCTTTGTGATCTATCAAGCCGATGTCTTAATTTTAGAATTTAATGATAATTTTGAGATATGCCATTGATGAAAATGTGAGCTTTGTGTTGATAGTTGGTGAAATATGAAAGATATGTGATAGATTAACATATTTTGTCTTTGAATTTTTGATGAATTTGAGTATTATGGGCTAAATTGTGAAAATGAGAAATTGAATGACTAAAATGTGAAATAAATAAAATATGTGGGCTTGTATAAGCTAGAGGAAAATTCGGCTAAGCAAAAGTATAGTGAAATTATGTGTATTTGATGATTTTATGAAACAGGGACTTAAATGTCGAAATGTGAAAATGTGAGGGCTAAAATGTAAAATGCCCTAAATATGTGGTTTTGGATTGAATTGAATGATTTGGTGAATAAAATAGTTAAATTTTAATATGTTTAGATCAAGAAAAGATAAATTCGGATCGAGATCGAGGCAAGAATAAAGTGCTCGATTGATCGACTTGTATCGTGTTTCTACGTCCGAGGTAAGTTCGTGTATAATACAAATTGTTTAAATCATATTCATGTGTTATGAAATGAATGAATATGTGATTGATGAATTAATAATATTATATATGGAATTGTGAGATGTGGCACTAAGTGTGCGTAAATAGAATCGAAACAGTGGTGAACAGCACTAAGTGTGCGATGATATTAAAGCTTCGGCTAATAATTTGGCACTAATTGTGCGAGTATATCGAATGATAAATGAGATTGTTTGAATCGTGGTATTGAGCTTGAATAGCAAAAGTGATCGATAATTAAGTGTTGGCACAAGTACGTATGGAACCTATGTGGTTGGTAATATCGTACATGGATAAATGGATGACTATGTGAATTATGACTATGAATGAGATTGTATATCATTGTGAATTGAGCCATGTGATTTTTTATTTTGTATATTGAACTAGATATGTTGAGTTAAGTGTATTATATGGTGAACTTACTAAGCTTTTAAGCTTACTGTGTGAAGTTTTCTCTGTTTTATAGTGTCATTAAAGCTAGCTCGGATCCGGGGATCATCAGCGACTCAATCACACTATCGGCTATCTATTTTGGTACTTTTGGAAGTTGTATATATTTGGTATATGGCATGTATAGGTTAGTGATTATGGTATGTTTAGAAGTGTATAAATCTTGCCATGTGATATGGCTTGATGGTTTAATGATTTTGTTATATGTTTTGGGTATGTGTAAAGGATGGCTAATATGTGTATGTGTGTTCTAAGTGAATGATCATTTTGGCTTAAATAAGCAAAATGGAAATGGTATGTTTCATGTTTAGATGTGGTAAGGATTGAATGATGAATGGATTATATGATTTGGTTATGAAGTTGATATTTTGGGTTGGTAAGTTGAGTTGAAATTATATAGGCTAGTGTTTATGATAAGAGTTTAAACTATGCCATGTTTTAGTATGTTTGGATGTCATTTTGGGATATGAAATTATATGATTTGATGCATGTAGGTGTGAACCAAAGTGTGGGTGGCAAATTGGCCTTGCAAATGGCCTATATTTACCCACACGGTTGAGCACACGGGCGTGTGGCTCGACCGTGTCTCTTAAGTTTGCAAATTGAAACAAGTCAAACTCGTACACGGGCTAGACACACGGGCGTGTGACTGGCCGTGTGAAATAAGTCAGTGTCGACCACGGGTTAGGCACACGGGCGTGTCTTCGGCCGTGTGGACAAGTCAATATGTATGCCCTGTTTTGCCACGGCTTGGACACACAGGTGTTTCTAAGGCCGTGTGAGGCACACGGCCTACCCACACGGGTGTGTGACCTCTGCAACTTTGAAAAATGTTAAGTTTTCAAAAAAAAATTATATGAGCTCGGTTTAGTCCGACCCCTTCTTAATGCGTGTTTAAGGTCTCTTAGACCTTATTAAGGAACTTAGTGATGTTGATTGATTATGATTTGAATGTTGTTTGAACTATGAAGGTTAAAGGTTTTGATTTGATCAGTAATACCTCGTAACCCTAGTTCGGCGACGGATATGGGTTAGGGGTGTTACAATTTCAACCATCCACGGACCATGAACGGAACCAACGAGGTTGTACATTCATGATGCCTCCAGAGAACCGATTCTAAGGTCACTTAACATTCACAAACAAGAAGTATTGGACACGTTACGACCAAATCCATCATCGACCACTCCCGATTTGTCAGAATATCTCATTCCTTACACTCGATACATTGCACATACATGACCTGGTTTTGCATTATTTTGACATTATTGGTTGGACCGCATATGCACGTATTAATCATTCTATGTTTTATGAGCTTGTGCTTGAGTTTTATTCGACGTTTTATTTTGATAAAGATATTGCCATGTCTGTTGATTTGCCTAATGTGATTGATTACCTTTTGATCACTTGGCACGCACCATAGCATGTCGACAACAAGATTTAATATAGCCATGGGTTTCATAAACCCTATCTTTGCTGATTCAGACATGTACTATAACTCTCTCCTTGATATTCTGAGTGACTTTAATGTTGATGCGACATATTTAGTGTTAACAAGCAGCCTACATCACGCCTATGACTCTAAACGGTCTAAGGCAATTTGGTTGCATGATCTGACACTTAAGTATATACATCGTTTTCTTGCATTTAGCTTTTCCGAACGCATTGATGCTGTGACCATACTTTCTAGAACTGAATTGTTTTTCTTATAGTGCATGCATTCAGGTTACAGATTCAATTTAGAGTACTAGTTCTTCGTACAATTCAGCATGTTTTGCGTGCTAATCGACCACTAAATTTTGGGCCTATTCATTACTCATTTAGCTATGTAGTTGAATCCTATAAGCATCGATCTTCAATCTTTGAATTTTGCACACACTATGGATACCCTTGATGAATATTGTCTTGCTTCTATAGGATTATTTGTTGGCACCCCTGCTACATTTTATTTTATTTTGTTCCTCCAGATACACAAACAACACGTGCCAACTGTGTTTTCCAATGACGAAATTGACTGGCATCTCAAGAACAGATCGAGCAGCAACCTAATGTCTCCACATCCATCAAGGCCTATCTAGACCGCATCGAGGCTCGACTTGACACATTAAGAACTCAAAGGAATGGCATCCTAACTGTAACACCCCAAACCCGGCCTAGAAGTTAGGCCCGAACCTGGCGTGTCACATTGAAGGAAGTTGAAAAGCTAAGCAATTGTTTAGAAAAGTTCTATTGGATTTTTGAACTCCGAGTTCGTTGTTTGTTTGAGAAAAATGCGATTTGCTAAATGACCGTTTAAAAGTTGTTATTATTTTAAAAAACTGTTTTGTTATGAAAGTTGAACTTGCATCGTTGCGTAAACATGATATTTTAGAAAATGATTGCTAATGTTTTAAGAAAACCTCTTATTTATAAGTTTAACAGTTATAAATGAAAACTTAGAAAAAATAAACCAATGGCCTTATTACAAAATATTAACCCAAAATAAATAATCTTAAAATAAGGTAAAAATCGAAATTACTAAATTTCACAAGTAGTATCTCCGATGTATAGCCACCCCCGAGTCCTCCACGGCTCCCAATCCTCTATCGCTGGGAATTACCTGAAACATTTAATAAAAAGAGGGGGTGAGTTTATTTAAAACTCAGTGTGTACAACCCTCATCGATAAGAACATGCATCACAACAATCCGGGCCGAAGCCCATTACAGTAACGGTGGCAATTGGGCCTTAGCCCAAAATAGCCTCGGTTGAGCCTTAACCCATATCATATGTCACAGCAGATAATGTATGCAATGCGATGTAAACCCAGCCCAACCTAATTTTTCCATCCGCTACACACCACCCATTCCTGCCAAACACACCAGTGGGGATTTCTACAATCGACCCTCACCGCTACACACTAAGGGTAGCCGGTTGCATGTGTACTACCGAAGCGCAAACAAAGCTACTTAATCACATACATTGGGCTTAAAGCCTCGGTGGATCCATACCATACGGCCATGCGCGATCACGGATCCATACCATACGGCCATGCGATCCTCAAATATTGACACAGAGTCATCAGTATATATATGTTAGGCACATAGCCACGGTAAATATGATTGGCACAAAGCCATAATAACAGCACAAAGCCTTCGGTATTGGCACAAAGCCTATAATTACGGCACAAAGCCTTCGGTATTGGCACAAAGCCCATAATTACGGCACACAGCCCTCGGTAACATTATCGGTGCAGCATGGCTACTCGATGGCTAAAAAGCCTGTGGTGGATCCATACCATACGACCATGCGATCCTGGATCCATACCATACGGCCATGTGATCCTAGATCCATACCATACGACCATGCGATCCTCAAATCTTCCTCCGTACCATAATTCTCACCCATGCAATATGTCGTGTATGTCATGCTCAATCATTACACGTGTATGCAAAATGGACATGCTCAGTAACAATTATTTAAACATGTAATAAAAGCATATCAGTCATACAACCACAGACAAATTAGACAACTCATTGCACAAGTCGATCATTTACCTACAAGGGCAAATCGGTCATTTTACCTATAAAGGGTATTTGGTAATTACACCCTACGGGGGTAGTTGATAATTCTACTCAAAACCAATCCATGTAAGCAATGCATCTCAAACATAATCAATCATACAATTAACACATACAACGCTAGTACTACCACGAGGGTACAACGATCATTTTGTCGTGTATGGGTAAAACGGTAATTTCGCAAATCGGGGGTATTTCAGTAATTTCGCAAACCAGGGGTATTTCGGTAATTTTACAAACCAGGGGTATTTCGGTAATTTTACAAATCGGGGGTATTTCAGTAATCTTGTGAACCAGGGGTATTTCAGTAATTTTGCAAACTGGGGGTATTTCGGTAATTTCACAAACCAA
Source organism: Gossypium sturtianum (assembly GCA_025698515.1). NCBI lineage: Eukaryota > Viridiplantae > Streptophyta > Magnoliopsida > Malvales > Malvaceae > Gossypium > Gossypium sturtianum. The sequence continues at coordinate 89,797,839 of CM046954.1, forward strand.
GGGTATTTCGGTAATTTTACAAACCAGGGGTATTTCGACAATTTTACAAACTGGGGGTATTTCGGTAATTTTACAAACTAGGGGTATTTCAGTAATTTTGCACTTAATGGCCATTCCGACGGCCTACTGTCGCCTCGAGCGACACAAATACCTTTTCTTATCGAAACGGTGCAATTGGGCCCACGTGCCCATTGGGCCCACCTTCATATGGGCCAATTTCTACTACACAGTCATACAATTGATTTATATGGGCCCACGGGCCCATTGGGCCCACCTTGGCCCATCATGGCCCAAGCAGCCTCAACCTACAAAAATACTCATGGTGGCCTCGACTATTACATCGAAGCTCCCACACGTGCGCTCGCACGCTCGTGTGGCTACCATTGCCATGTGATCGGCTTTTCGGCATTTGCCGCTCTACAGCTAGAGTAGAGAGAAGTACACACCTGATAGGAATCTGATGCTAATCCGCGCTCCGACCACTCCTGTGCCCAAACGCCCACCAAGGTATCTTAACCCTCCTCATAGACTGCTCTATATATAGCTTAGCTTCTCACCTTCCTTCTTTGTATCTTTCCGATGTGGGATACCTCCGTTAGCAGAGTTTAAATCCAACTCAAACTCTTGCCGCCCCAACTTAGCAAAATAAATACTCCCTTGCTTTCCATGAGATTCGAACCCAGGCTCCCTTGTAGCATAATCCACACCGCTAACCACTTGGCCACAAACTTCTCTTGTGTCTAAAATCATGTGCAACTAAATATAACCATATGGCAAAATTCTAGAATCCATTAAAAAAAAAAGAAACCAAAATGCAAGAGCCAAGACTTGAACCTTGGACCTCCTTCCTTCCTTGTGGCGTCACCCCCTTATCTCTTATGTGGCGTCACTTTGCCACTACAGCACACACTCCACTTGTGTCATTTTTTCCACATTTTATTCTTAAAGCCTACCTACTAACTCCCAGGGTTTTATTCACCTAAAACCAAAATTTCCCTAAAGCCAAAGTTTGAACCCGGGACTTCATAAAAGCCCCCTAACCTTCCAAAATCCCTCACCTACTAGATCCAACTTGCACTAAAGCCGTTCTCTTATTCCCAAAAATTTTAAACTCTCCTACGCCTAAGGCCCATTGGGCCCAATCCTACTAGGCCCCACTTTGGGATGTTACACTAATGGCTCTTCGGTGGCTCCTTCCACCCTCATCTGCCCCATCGTTGACTTTACACATGGAGTATTCTTTTCCCTTGGCTTATATTTATTTTTTGTGCACATTGAGGCCAATGTGGGATAAGTAGGGGGAGCTTTGAGATAATTATCATGAATTGCTTTTGATTTTTTTGCTTAGTCTGATATTGCATATCTTAATTTCTATTACTTGGTCATTCTTCAATCATTTGCTTTGGGTTGAAACACCACTACTTTGTCGATTTAAATCTTTGGGAATTAGATGAATGGTTTTTCATAACTTAGTTTTTTTGGTAAGTGTTAGGTATTGTTGGAACTAAATGTTTTGCCAAAATTTATCTTTCATGAAATTGATTAATCGTTGAACTTGCTTGGATAATTTTTTCTCATAATATGTGTTTTAGTTGTTCTTTTGAAAGAAAAAAATATACGAATAAACTACTTCGCTGACAGCTTTGGAACTTGGGAACTGTGACCGAATTGAGTAACCGGAATGGGGTGCTTGGGTTGTCATTTCCTTTTGCGTAAAAAGGTTCGAGTAACGTACCAAATCTTGAAATTACTCCGTAAACTGAAGCCACCATGAGTAGGGTAAAAAGAACCATTTAGAGATGTGTCCAATTGAGTAACCAAGATGGGGTATTTGGGTTGTCATCTTATTTTGTGTAAAAAGATTCGATTATGTCCTAAATAAATAATTCGATAAATAAAAGAAAATAAATGAGACCTTTGTGTGAAAGTTGAGAACAATTGCCCTTGCAAGTTTAGTCGATTGTTAATGTCGTGAATTATTGATTTTGTGAATTAAGAATTTTTTTTTTCAACACTTGTTGCTTGAATTGAGTCGCTTGAGAAATCCATTCATGTTATACCCAATTTGAATTATATAAAGTCGTGGAGTAAAACCTATTTCTGAAAGTTGTTGAATGATTCTAGTGTAGGAATGAACGATATGCTTGAAGACAAGCATCGGCTAAGTAGGGGAATTTGATTAATAGGCTCACTTTACATAATTGTTATGCTTAATTTTAATTAAATCTTTAATGCTAATGCCAATTTTAGGTTTATTATTTGATTTTTGATTAGGTGTATAAACAAAGTCTGAAAGTTAGTTGAAAATCAAGTTGACGTAAAAATTTTAAGTTGAAGAATCAGTTGAAGGACCATGATAAAATTTTGAGAACTTTGTTTTGGGATTTATTTGTAAAATATTTCTTTTAATTTTCAGTAGGAGAATATTTTAATTTTCTGTTATTTTATCTTTTAGTATTTTCAGATAACCTTTTAATATTAGATTAAATTAAAGAGTTCAAGTAGTATCAGACTTTGTTTTTTATTACTTTTATTTTCTATTTATTGCGCAGCATATCCGCATGCTGAAGGTACCTTTATTTTTGAGAATTCAATTGCAATTTGAAATATCATTCCCCTGTAGCTATTCTATTTCGTTTCGCTGAGGGCATTATTGCTCCACTATTTTATTTATTTATTTTCTTTCAATTTTTACTTTAATTAATTATTGTTAAAACCTTCCATTAATTATGCTCAGATTTATGAGTAGCTAAACTTTTATCTAGTTTTAAGTTGGTAGAGAGTCGTGAGATTCAAAATTATATTTAAAAATTTTTGTTTTGGTATTTATTATTTTTTCGGTTTAAGAGATAGACTCTATTGTGAGAAGAGTTCGTTGATTCGGTGAACAAATTAGCATCTTACTGATAGTTTAATAACCTTAGATGTAGTTTATCTAATTAATCTTCGATTTTTTTTAAAAATCTAAGATTTTATAGGGAATCACTTGAATTTTTACATGGGATTTTTTTTTCTTTTTGTTAGTATTAATTAGTTTTTTTTTTCTAGTGAAAGATAAGCATTGGATTTTAAGGAATTATCTCGGATTTTATAGGGAAAATAATTTCATAAGAATTTTTTTTCAGTAAAAGCGAAAAATTAAAGGTTTTATAAGGAGTTATTTGAGTTTTTACGTGGAATAATTTGATAGGAAAATCCATTTTTTATTATTAATTTCTTTTATTGTTTTTAGACTTAATTTTAATTTTCGCCAATAAAAAGGAAAAAACCTGCAGTTCTAAAAAAGAAATATTGGTTACATGGAAAAACCATTTTATTTTTTTAATTTCCTTATTTTTCTTTTTAAAATTATTTTTTTAATTTCCTTATTTTTCTTTTTAAAATTAAGTTTTATTTTAAAAAAATGAAAAGGTAAAAACTTAGATTTCCTCATAAATAACTTAGTTTTTACTGAGAATTGGGTTATATGAAAAAATTGGAGTTTCATCTCCACAACTAAATAACTTAATTTCTTGTAGAAGTCTAAGTTTTTTTTGGAAAAGATCATTTTTAAAAAGTAAATGAGTGATCAAAATGAAAATCTATTGGTGTTTGGTGACTAAAATGAGTGTACAAAATAATATTGAATTAATAAGGGTGACCAAAATGAAAATTTATTAAAGTTGGGTGACTAAAATGAAAACAATTGTTTATGATAGTGCACATTTGCAACTTTTTTATATTTTCAGTGTCAAAATAAAAAAAAAGAAACTTATAAAAGTTGGATGACCAACTATGTAGTTTACCCAAAGTTTAAATAAGAGAAAAAACACACACTATAAATTAGGGGTATAAATATAAAAATTATACATAAATTTTGGCTTAATGTGTAACATAATATATAAACTTCGATTTAGTATAATTAAATACATAAAATTTTTATTTGATTTAATTTTTATAAATAATTAATACCATTATTGATATTACATTGTTTTACATTTACATATTGTATATATAAATAATTATATTTATCAAACATATTTATTTTACATTATTTATTTTAAATGTATACTATTAAATTAAAATTAATATTTTATGTATGCAATTCAACCAAAATAAAATTTTCAATGTATACTTGCATCAAATATCATATTTTATATTCAATGAAAGTTTATGTATAAATTTAAAATTTATACCTAATATCAACTTGCGTTGATAACAAAAACAATCATGTGATGAGTTCTCAGACATCATATTACAGTTTCAAGAGTACACCATTGCCACTTGCCAGCAAATTTGCAGAGCCCTACCCCACCATTTGCCCCCGTCAATTATTCTGCCATCCTTTTTTATCCAAAAACCATACAAATTTAGCCATGTAACTCTTACAACTGCCAAGATATGATGATGAATCATGACCATCCATTTCAACAGTGTCAGATAACACCAATCAACAAATAACCAAATAAAAACCTTCATTTTCCTTCCCTTGCCACATGTTGATTAAGGATGGCAAATTTTTTTGATTTTGATGGCTTTCAATTCAATTCGATTTATCAGGGTTAGATTTTTTTAGGAAATTTGATTCGGGTGAGTCGTGATCGGTGCAATTAGAATAAATATTTGGATTATATTGAGTTTAAAGTAAATTTATCCCGCTTTATCTTGAGAATTTTTATTTTCAATAAATAAATATATTCAATTTTAGGTTTAAATTTATAAAATTAATTTTATTTACTTTAAAATAAAATAATTAAAAATATAATTTTATTTATACTAAAATAGAAAATAAAAGAATTAAATTAAATTTAGATTAAATCGGAGTCGGAGTCCGATCTTTTATTAAATATTGGATTTGACATTATTTTCTTTTAAAAGTCGGGATCGGGACGGATTGATTAAGTTACATGTAGTTTACTTTTTTTTTTTTTTTTAAATTATTACCTTAGAAAGTTCTTGTTTGTTCACCAAATCTGTAACTACCACTTTCTGCCCTCAATGAAGTCCTATAAAAACCGGAAGAGTTTGCTCCTTGTGGTTAGGCATGGAACCTGAAAAAGATGCACCTCCAATGGCCCTGCCATATTCAACCCCATCATCGTCACAAGTATAGATTACACCCATTAATTACAATCATTAACAAGTGAAGAAACAAAGAACAGTAACTCAGCAAAATTGCAATTCCTGGTTGACAGATCTTAATTTATATATAGTTAAAACAAAGATGATCTGAACTTACAGGAAAAAAGGGGGGAAACAAAAAAAATAAATAAACACAACACGTTGATGTACTTCCCAGTTTCCATCTAACATCCCGAAAAAAGTCGCCGGCAGTGTCCAGATTCTTCACGGTGACAACCCTCGTCGAAATTCTGAGAATAGCTAACGGCATCATAGTGAAAAGACAATGGCTTCGAACTGTACATGCTGTTCTTCTTCCCATCTCTAACCAAACTCCTCAGCAGGTTTCGCCATCGCTTTCTTCTCTTTTCACTGCAATAATGGATCCTAGAGTACTCCATATCTTCGTGCACTGTGAAGCATGATGGGGACATCGTATAACAACCGGAGAAAGAAGAGGATCCCCCCCGGTGGCGACTGATCAGATCCCTTTCCATTTCAGACATTGGTTTCTTCTTTATGTTTGAATTTGATGATGTCGAGTGGTTTTTTACGTGTTTCTTCGACAATCGTATGGGGTGAGATAAAAGGATGTTGTGTGTCATTTATAAGTGATACGAAGAATCTAAGATTTATCTTTCTTTCTTTTTCTTTTTTGCAGTAATTCAGTGGGCCATTAATGTTTACCAGATTAGTATTGTTTAAGCTGGCACTGACTTGTTGTCTGCTAGGACTGACTCAATTGGATTAGAAAAATGAGGTGAAAACTAATAATGTGAAGCCTAACAAATCAGCTTTATTTAGGAAGCAGTGATGATGGGTTTTAAATGGTAGAATTGGGAGAAGATAATCTGTATGGATAGAGATGTCGGAATGGCATCGGAGTTTGTTTCATATACCTAATAAAAGCCGGGGGATAATAAAAAAGTTCATTTAAAAAAAAATATTTTTCCATTATTTTTTTCTGATTTGTTTTTCAATATTTGAAAATAAAGTCTTTGAATTCTTACAGTCTTAAACAAAAAAAATACTTAATTGTATGTAAATCTGGCATTTCAACTTAGATATAAAAAGAAGTCCAGTTTATTTCTAAATGCTTTGCCAAATTTGATCTAATAATTGGAAGGAAATTACAACAATAAAATTTCATTAAAAAAAGCAGATATATGTTGAGGCCAGATAACATATATAGCCTGATACCTATGATTTACATAAATTATTAAATATGTATAAAAAAAACATAATAATAATTAATAAGTATAGGGTGTAGTGACAAAATATACTCATTCAAACCTTAGAAATGACATTATTGAAAGGGTAGTCACGAACCCGAATATCAACCACAAAAAAAAAATGAAAAATGCCCAAAATTAAAAAAAATAATAATAAAATATTTTTAAAATTAAATATAATATTTTTATTAAAAATTATCATCTTTGACATTTTATTCTCTTAAATCTCATCTGATTTATCTTGAATCATATTCTTTTGTACCCATAAGCCAAACCAAACGATAAGATGGGATCAACGGAGTCCCTAAATTTGTGTTCATCCCCTTTATCATTTAATCAACTTAATTGATTAAATTAATTAAAAATAATAATTACTATTTATATAATTAAAATAAATATAATATGAATTTATTTTATAATGTGAAATATAATTATATTTAATACATGTTATATTAAAAAAAATAAACATACATATTATATTATGATATGATAATGTGCATTCTTTTATTAATGATATACAACCTAAACCTTAAACATGAAACTAAATTTATGGTAGATTATAATATATATAATTAAGGTAGATTACTAAATATATATATCCCTATATACAACTATATTATTATAATGTATATTTTTATATTCATGATATGTAAGCTTAAGCACTATACTTATAACTAACTTTATAACAAATTATAATATATAGAATTAGAAATATATAGTTAAGGTATATTATTAATAATATGTAACCATATGTACCATAATGGCATTATAATGTACATTTTTATATTAATCATATGTAACCTTAAACCCTAAACGTGTAACTAACTTTATGGTAGATTATAAAATATGCAATTAACATGAGTTAAGTAATTAGGTTATTTTAGATTGTTATGTATGTTTGATCTTGTAACAACCCATTTTTTAGAAAAATCAGAACAGTGTTTCGGGTCCCCAAATCCGATCCGAAAATAAAATTTATTTTCATTTTATTACATGGTCCGTATTATGATAAAGATGTCATATGAAAATTTCGATAAGAAAATTTTATTGATTATGTGCTTAATTACGAGAAGGACTAAACTGCATAAAATGCAAAAGTTGAATTCTAGCAACTATAAGGATTAAATAGCTATGGAATTCAAAAATTGAGGTCCTTATATGGTAATTAGACCATTAAAGAAAAGTATGTAGATATTTTGGTGACTCATCCATGGAAATTTAGAAAAAGGGCAAGGATTAAATTGTAAATTGAAATAATTAAATTAATTAAAAGATGATAAAAGATATCATCTTATTTTTATGACATCTTCAACCTAAAATACATGGAAGCCCTAGGAGAGAAAGAAGAAACTTTCATGACTTAATTGGGTAAGTTTTCTTGTCCCGTTTTTAGTAATTTTGATATTTTTGAAATCGGGATAGCTTAATCTATCTATTTGGGGGATCAATTTGAAAAGTTATCAAAGTATGGAAAATGGGTCATGGATGAATATGCTGAAAATTAGAAATTTATGGTAGAAAATGAAAGGTTGTTGATAGATAAACAACTTTTACAAAGTGATTTTTGATGAAAACATGATTTAGGGACTAAAATGTAAAGTTGTGAAAATTGATGAAAAATTTTGAATTTTTATGAATACATGTGCTGTAAATTTTGTGATGGAATTTTGGTTAGGCTTGGAATAGGGAGTAAATTGAACAAATTTCGTTTTCCGAGCTTATGGACGAAATTGGAATTTATGGAAAAGTTAAGGGCAAAATGGTAATTTTCCTAGGACGTAAATTGAGTCCAAATGAATATGAAATGTGTGAAATTGATGATTAAAGTTATTTATATAGATCCGGACAACACAAATTCGAGATTAGACTGAGGAAAAAGAAAAGGTTTCGGATTAGTAGATTTTATACGCGAAGAAGTGTTGAGGTAAGTTCGTGTAACTTAATCGAGCATGTAATTATGTTAAATTAAATGTTGTGTTGTATGAAATGTGATTATTATTTATGTGAATTGTTTGGATGTTAAGATATAAGAATGAATACATGCTCGAAATGATTAAAAAAGGGTTAAGTTCCGTTTGAATATTGAATTAGATGAATATATGTGCTTTCTGAAATGCATGAGGTCTGCATTTGTTCTTGTGGATTTGGCTCGAACGAGTAATCCTATTTACCTCATTATAGAAAGGATTTAGCCCGGACGGGTAATCCTGATATAATACCTCTCGAGTATACGTTACAATTAGGATTTAGCCTGGACTGGTAATCCTAATTGAGCTTTTCTGAGCATACGTTAAATAAAGGATTTAGCCTGGACTGGTAATCATATTATACGGTATTTGGCTCGAGAGTGTGTTGCTTGATTAAGTGCCCTAATGGGTACTCTTGAAAAAGATTTGACGGGTTATTGAATCGTACACCTCGAGTGTACCACTTGAGCATCCATCGAAACTTTAATGGTTCAACGGACAAAACTCTTAGCAAGAGGAGAGAATTATGAGATGGAATGATAATGTCTTGAAAGAATATGGCCTGAGAGCTCATCTATGTTTACTTGATGTATATGAAAATTTTGTGACTAACATGTTTGATTGAATGTTTGTATTTAGGCAATTTTGCCAAGTTGATGGAAAACATGTTATTGTATGCTTACATTTAATGAACATGATCGGTAATTTTAGTTTTCTGTTATACGAACTTACTAAGCATGTAATGCTTACTCCGTTTTATTTTCCCCTGTTTTATAGTGCTCGGAAGCTCGCGAAGGTTGGAGATCATTGGAGCATCATAACACTATCTACTAGCTATTTTGGGTATATATAGTAAAATCATTTTGGTATAATGGCATGTATAGGACAACTTGGCCATTAGTGGCTTGATAATGATGTTTGTAATCTAGCCATTGGAATGGCTAGTATTGGCTTGTTTTGATGTACTTGTAATGTCGTACTATGGTTGCTTCATATATGTTAAGTAATTGATCAAATTATGTCTAACATATGGATTAAATTAAGGTAAGATTATAAACATGTATGCATGTAATGATATGCCTTGTGGAGTGATAGAGTTTGCTTAATTTGAATGCTTGGATTGGTTGGTATTTGGATGTAAGTCTGGTGCAGGAACTTGGTAAAAATTTTGGGTGAGAAATGAAGTTAGAAGTGGCTTTATTTTGTCCACACGTGCAGACACACGGGCATGTGTCTAGATTGTGTGTGACATACGGCCTGGTACATGGGCGTGTGGTTAGGTCGTGTATCCCCTGCACCTTAAAATTGAGAAACAGAATGCTCAGAATTGAGCACACGGGTAGAGACACGGGCATGTGTCTCAGCCGTGTGTGCTACACGGCTTGGAACGTGGGCGTGTGTCTTGGCCGTGTGAAACCTGCACCTAATTTCAAAAGAATTTAATTAACCACACGGCCTAGCACACGGACGTGTGGCATGGCCGTGTGCACAAGTCAGAGAGTTACACAGGGTCGAACACGGCCTGTAGCACGGGCGTGTCACCTGGATCACACGGGCGTGTGAGCCCTGCACCTTGGAAAATTTTTGAAATTTTGCGAAAAATTCTTAGAGTTTATGATTAAGTCCCGACTCGATTCTAATGCTTGTATTGGGCCTCGAGGATCCATTTAAGGGACGATATCAATAATCTCGGTTAATCACTAGTAATTTACATGAATTATTTTTAAATGTTCTGAAAGTTTCAGTAATGCTCCGTAACCCTGTTCCGATGACGGATACAGGTTAAGGGTGTTACAGATCTGGTGTCCTAAGTGTAGTATATTCGTTTTGTATACTTGTATTTTTAGAACAAATTAGTTTAACAATAACATCTATTAATTAAATTAACACCCATTGTATATTGTTGTAACCTCCCAAACCCTGCCTAGACGTTGTTGCTAGATTGATAAGGCTACATGAGCCACCGAAATGGCTAAGCTAACTTACGTTACTTTTTAAGACTTTAAATAAACTCATTTTCAAGAAAACCGTAGTTGTACTTTGAGTTAGCTTAAAAGCATTCATTCATTAGGTCGTGTATGCTTAGGATTCATTTTATTGTTGACAGTGTTGTTTTAGAAAAACCGTTTGCTTGTCGCTCTTCTTTAAAAAAAAAACTCGAAATTAAACTAATCCAGCGAAAAAACCATTTTTCAAGTCATTTTGGAAAATTAGTTGCCTTATCGATTTTTTTTTCAAAAACAGTTCCTTTGCAATGTAGTGGAAACTAGGGAATAGTATCAAATTTTACTTAAGCCCAATATCATGCTTTATCCGCCTATTATGCTTGAGTAATTCATGCATGCAAAAATCCCCAAAAGAAAAGTTACCAAGCCACAGACCATAAATAATTAAAAATTACAAGCCAAAACCAATAAAGACTTAATAATACTTAATTAAATAATAATCCGAGGTCCAAGTTGATTCTCCGAATACCGAGTTCGGTCCTAATTTTGAGGTTTACCTAAAAAGTTAAACACTATTGGGGGTGAGCTTATTAAAAGCTCAGTGTGAGTCAAATAATTATTTAAACGGGCAAAAATATCAATTACAGTGAAACATTAGCATTAACAAAAGAAAACAGAACCATCATAGGAATTTCATGTCATTACATAGCCATTATCAAATTGATGTCAAACGGTGTATGAGCATAGGTAATCATTCATTCGAGTAACAATCATTAATTTTGATACCATTCAATACAACAAAATACAATGCATAGCATAAATCAATAACATTTGAATATGTTGTGCACATGACCCCAAACCCGGCCCAAACATTACGACCGAATTTGGTATGTTACAGAGGAAAACATTTTTGTAAAAATTCCTTTAGCCGCTTAAGTTTGGGTGAAAACATCTCATTTTATATTGTTTTGTTAAAACCATTTAGGTGTGTGAAGAAACCGCACTTAGTTATATTTAAAGATCTATTAAGTCAGGTTGTTACCGATTTTGAATGTACCCGATGGCACTTTAAAACATTTTGCGTTTGATTTCAGAAAACAAGTGCACCCATTTTAATATTATTAAATAGTTTAAACAAAATATTCAAAACATGTAAAAATAATAAAAATAATCCTAGGAGGCCTTATTACAACTTGATTAAAACAAAACCAACAATAAAGTATAATAAACTAAAATTTAAAGTTCATTTAATTCAAATATCCACTGCATGGCCACCTCGAGTCCATCCGGCTCCTTATCCGCGATCTACGAGTCACCTGAAAAATGTTAAAGGAGAAGGTGAGTCACCAAGACTCAATGTGTAACCCTTCCCATATTTAGTGCAACAACATACACAATTTATAACAAATTAATATGCACTAAACCATGCACCCAACCTAGCCATCCAAACACCTTTCTCTACCCCGTGTGGTACCAAACCACTGGTGGTGCCAAGCCACTAGTGACTTATAGTCACGAAATCCGTCATATTGTGGTGCCAAACCACTGGTGGTGCCAAACCACTGGTGACTCGAAGTCACAAATCAAATGATGGGGCCAACCCATCGTGTGATACCAAATCACTGGCGTCAATCCCATAATGTAAACTGTGGGGCCAACCCACTGTGGTGCGAAGCCACTGGGACGAGACGCTATGAGGTGCAAAACCTCTGGAGGTGCCAAACCTCTGGTGACCGTAGTCACAATGTGGTACCAAACCACTGGTGTCCGTCGACACGAATATCACTTCCCCCTCCACTCGTTTAACCCACATAAGTCAAGACATGCATAACAGAATTCATGCCAACATGTATTTAAATCGCATATACCAAATATGCCATGCTTTCCAAAAGCATCAAATAGTAAACTCATACGGACAGGGGCTTACCTGAATCATCGCTTATACCGCTATGGTATTAAATCCAAAGCTACATAGATCAGATTTAGCATACACAAACATTTAGCACAGTTAATCAATCATAAAGTGTGTATGTACACACCTGATTCTAGTGATAACTCTAAATCCAAAGAGACAATCGGCCACCCTAGCTTTCCTTGCCCCTATATTCGGCCAAACATGGAAGTTAGGGATTTTGGCCTATTCGGCCAAACCCAATAAATCTAAAGGGCATCTCTTAAACCTGAATCCTTACCTACACGCTTTTGAATACTAGCCACAAAGACACGATACACGAATCGCTTCACCAAACTACAATCGGTCAATCAACAATATTCTAAACAATAGCCTTCGGCTTTTGAACACTAAAATAGACCTTACCCTCACTTACCGAATTCGATCAAAGATGATGGTCTCACTTGTTCGCTTCCAAATCCCGAAGGCCCTATACCAAATCGGTTTCAACATGTGATTAGCACCCTTAACAACAATTGCGAAACCAACTCTTACCTTTATCAAAGTCGACAAGAATAGGAAAAGAAGTCATAGGCATTCACCAAACCCACCTACCTCCTCCAACCGATTGGAAAGGAACATCCAAAGAGATCAACACCACACTTAGTATTCGGCCAAGGTGAGTTTAATAGAAAGGAAGAGATTTTGGCACATAGATAGGAACTAGATTCGGCTAAAATAGAGAAAAATAATGGTTAAAAGGAGATAGAGTTTGGCAAAGAAGAGAGTAGAGGAGATTTTGATGTTTCAGCAAAACAAAAAGGAGAGAAAGGTGTTAATGGGAGTTTTCGGTTTTGGAGAGGATGGAAAAGAGAAAAAGAAAAGATAGAAGATGAGAGAGTTTGGGAATCAAATGAAGGATTTTGGCACTCTCCCCTATACTTGCCGTCCACTCCTATCAATTAAGGAGTTCAAAAATTAAGCAACTCCTTGAATTGCTCTTGACCAATTGTTTAAAAATATTCAAAATAATTTGAATACTCAAATGCCTATATTTTCTCCTTGGAATTAATCAAATAAAAATCCAATTAAAAGCTAATATCATCCACATTATCCTTATTATCAAAAGAGTTTGAAGAGAGAAAATCTCTCCCCTATGCCGTCCCAATTAAGAGCAAAAGAGGGGTTTCCGCGACTCGAACACAAGCTCCCCTTGCTCCCTTGATGGCATCAACTCCAGCTCTTAAGTGGCCTCCTTTTGCCACTTTTCCAAGGCCATTTCTGTGTCAATTCATCCCTCATTTATCCTTGTAACCCCTACTTACTAAGGCTCCCCACTTTTAAAGCTTATAAAAATATTTTTCCACTATTCCGAGCCTACTCAAGACCCCTAATTAAGCCTTACTACACCACAATTAATACCACAGCAATTCAAACACGAGAAAAAAATAATTCAATCCCAAATAACCCCAATTTTAGGATGTTACAGTTCTACCCCTCTTAAAAATAATTTCGGCCTCGAAATTACCTTGATTAGAAGAGGTGGGGGTATTGCTGCCGCATCACATCCTCGGGTTCCCACGTAGCTTCCTCTCGCACCATGGTTTCGCCATAACACTTTCACCAAAGGTACCGATTTCCTTTCGTAGAACCTTGACCTCTCGATCTAGGATCCGAACTGGTTCTTCCTCGAAAGATAAGTCCGAGTTTACCTCAATCTCGCCACAGCACAACGTGTGATGGATCTCGACCGATACCGCCTAAGCATCGACACATGAAATACGTCATGAATCGACTCAACTCGCCGGCAGCTCGATTCGGTGATAAGCTACCGGTCCCACTCACTTCAACACTGTATATGGGCCAATGAACCTTGGGCTTAGCTTCCCTTTTCGCCCAAATCTCAACACCTTCTTCCAAGGTGACACTTTCAGGAAGACTTTATCTCCTACCGCATACTCCATTTCTTTACGCTTAAGATCAGCATAAGACTTCTGCCTGTCTGATGCCTCCTTGAGACGAGCCCGAATCACCTTAACTTTATCTTCAGTTTCTGTCACAAACTCTGGACCCAGAACTTGTCGTTCACCCAACTCTGTCCAACACGTCGGAGTACGGCATTTTCGTCCATACAGTGCTTCGTACGGTGCCATTTGAATACTTGCTTGATAACTATTATTATAAGCGAATTCCGCCAATGGTAGATACTCCTCCCAACTACCACTGAAATCCAAAATGCATCCTCTTAGCATATCCTCCAAAATCTGTATAACCCTTTCCGATTGCCTGTCAGACTGTGGATGGAAAGCTGTACTGAAATCCAATCGTGTACCCAAAGCTTGATGCAACGCTTTCCAGAACCTTGACGTAAATCTGGGATCCCTATCTGAGATGATTGATACTGGCACTCCATGCAACCTCACTATTTCTGACACATACAGCTTAGCTAGCTTCTGAAGTGAGTAATCCACTCTCACCGGTATGAAGTGAGCTGATTTGGTCAGACGGTCCACAATCACCCAAACTGCGTCCTTCTTGCTGGGCGTGAGGGGTAGCCCACTGACAAAATCCATAGTAATCCTCTCCCATTTCCACTGCGGGATCTTCACTGGTTGAAGTAAACTCGATGGCAAATCGATGTTCACCTTAACTCACGACACGCCGGACACTTACCGACGAATTCAGTTACCTCACGCTTCAACCCTGGCCACCAAAACTGCTTCCGCAAATCTCCATACATCTTGCTTCCTCCAGGATGCATAGCGTATGGGCTGCTATGTGCATCTTGGAGAATTCTTTGTCTCAAATCCATATCCTTTGGCATACAAGGCCGCTCTTGAAAACATAGTACACCATCCTTTGGTCAAACTATACCCTTCTAACCCACTATCTTGAGCTTGCAACCTCCTTGCATTCAAACTATCATCCACCAATTGCTTTTCCTTAATCTCTCGATCCAAGTTGGCTTAACTTGAAGTTACGCTAAAAGACTTCCATCGTCGTATAGGACCGAGGTGAGCAAACATCACTCTTAAATTTGTCACGACCTTAGCCAACTCAGCGCGTCACCACCACGTTAGCTTTGCCCGGATGGTACTCAATTGAGCGATCATAGTCCTTCAACGATTCAATCCATCGACGCCTCAAATTCAAGTCCATACGGGTCAAAAGATACCTCGGACTTTTGTGATCCGTGTAGACTATCGACTTCTCCCCATATAAGTAATGTCTCCATATTTTCAAAGCGAAGACTCTCGCCGCTAACTCCAAGTCGTGAGTTTGATAGTTAACCTCATGCGGTCTTAGCCGACGGGATGCATAGGCCACTACCTTCCCTTCCTCAGATCAACACACATCCCAAACCGGTATGGGATGCATCACAATAAACCGTGAACAATTTTTTCCGCCTCAGTGTACTCAGCTCGAGCTTCCGTCGAGAATCTTCCTTAGCTTATCAAAACTTTCTTGCTTTGTTTCTCAGACCAAACAAATGGAACTCCTTTCCTTAATAACTTAGTCAACGGCGCTGCGATTAGAGAGAACCCTTCCACAAATCTTCGATAGTACCCTGCCGCACCAGTAAAACTTCAAATTTCTGCCACTGACCTAGGCGGTTTCCAATCCAATACCGCTTCAACCTTGCGAGGGTCCACTCTAATCCCTTCAACTGATACCACGTGACCTAAGAAAGTCACCTCCCTAAGCCAAAATTTGCACTTACTGAATTTGGCATATAACTGCTTCTCCTCAATACTTGTAGAACTATACGCAAATGCATATCATGCTCCTCCTCCGTCTTTGAATAAACCAATATGTCGTCTATAAACACCACGACAAATTGATCCAAATCTTCTTTGAAACACCCTATTCATTAAGTCCATGAACGCTGCGCAGTGCGTTGGTCAACCCAAATGGCATCACCAAAAACTCGTAATGCCCATACCGAGCACGGAATGCCGTCTTGTGCACATCCACCTCCTTCACCTTAAGTTGATGATAACCTGACCTAAGATCTATCTTCGAGAAAACTGATGCACCCTTCAATTGGTCAAACAAGTCATCGATCCGAGGCAACGGATACTTGTTTTTGATCGTTAACTTGTTTAACTGGTGGTAGTCTGCACACATCTGCATCGAACCGTCCTTTTTCTTGACAAACAACACAGGTGCTCCCCACGGAGATATGCTTGGTCGAATAAACCCTCTATCCAAGAGCTCCTGAATTTGAGCCTTCAGCTCCACCAATTCCTTTGGTGACATTCGGTAGGGTGCTATAGACATAGGCGCCGTTCCGGGTAACAAGTCTATACCAAATTCAACTTCCCGATCCGGAGGCAGACTCGAAAGTTCTTCTAAAAACACATCAGCGAACTCTTCTACCGTTCGAACCTTCTCAACTGCTGACTCCTTAGCCTCCAAGGCACATATTCGAACCAGAAACGCCTCACAACCCTTTTTGACCATCTTCTCAGCCTTCAAGGCCGACACCACGTTGGATAGGTAATCTCTTCTATTACCTATCATGACCACCTCATCACCTTCAGCCATCTTAAGAACCATACGCTTAGCAGCACAATCCAACCTTGCTTGATACTTAACCAACCAATCCATTCCAAGAATCAAATCGAACTCCCCAAACAGCAGTTCCATCAGATCGGCCATAAACACGACCCCTTGGAGTTCTAGGGGTACATCCCTATATAGCTTGCTTACAACTACAGAGTGTCCTAGAGGGCTAATTACAGTCATCTCCCTAGAAGCAGTTTCAAATTCTAGGTTCACAGTCTCTACCACACTACTAGCAACGTATGAATGCGTCGAACCTACATCTATTAATGCAACATATGGGAGACCAAAAATTAGGAACGTACCGGTTATGACGTCCGGTGCGTCACCCTCCTCGCGACGCCTCATCTTTGCATAGACTAAGCCAGCCGCCTTGCCTCGTGTTACTGCGCGCTGCGCGCCTCAGATTACGCAACCTCGATTAGGACCATTGCCTCCTCTACCATTACCACGACCCTCCTCCGTGGTCCCATAGTTCTATCCTGAGTACGGTTTTGCCCCTCTGGCTGATTCTTGGCTAACTTTCGAGGACAATCCTTTACACGGTGATCCAACGACCCACATTCAAAGTAACCCTTCTCACCGATCCAACAACCTCCCCAATATGATTTTCCACAGCGATTACACTGGGCCGGTTTCTGATTAGTAGCCATGGGCCTTCCTGCCTGATTTGGCCCACTCTGCCTAGCCCTTTTCTGAACATTACCACCTGACCCAGACGACCCAAAGCCTCTCTTCTGCTTGTTCCTATCATAGTTCTGTTTCACAGACTCCTTGACTCCTTCGGCTACCTTAGCCTTTTCCACCAGCACGGCAAACTCACGCTCCTGCTGTGGAGCAATCAGCAACCTTAACTCATTTCTAAGTCCGTCTTCAAAGCGGACGCAACGTTCATGTTCAGTGGCCACGATGCCTCTAGCATATCGACTCAGCCTTAAGAACTCTGCCTCATACTCAGATACTGACTTATTTCCTTGTACCAATCCCAAAAAGGCTTTCCTCTGAGCATCAGTGTAGCTGGTGCCCACATACTTCTTCTGATAAGCAGTTTTAAAATACTCCCAAGTAAGATCATCTGCCGTAAAACCATCTCGAACGGTGAGCCACCACTGATATGACTCATCCTTTAGAAGCGACACCGCTCCTTTCAGCTTCTCCTCATCCGTCAGGTCGAGATCGTCCATGATTCTCTCAGTCGATTCTAACCAAGATTCCGCCGCCTTTGGGTGCCATGCCCGACACTCCCGAAATACCTCGGCTCCGTTGGATCGGAGTCGCCAGAACAGATTTCCGAGCTCTCATACCTCCACTAGCCCGGCCACCATCTCAAGGACTCGCAATACGACTTGCGATCTTCGCCTCACCCCGCTCCGATCTCGATCCTCGGCTCCAAAAATTGGAGGTGGTGGTGGCGGTGGTACCTCATTTTCCGACCCTTGACCCGACCTAACAGGTTCTGACACGGTCATCCTGCCCCTACCGTGTCCACGACGGCCACGTCCTCTAGAGTTCATTCTAACTATCGCGCTTTAATCTAGTTAAGAAATTTTTATGGATTAGTAATTGTTCCACTTGGTTACTCATGAAGAAATTTTATGAAAAGTTCAATAGGGATTCCTTCGATCAATCAAAGTTTTAAGTCCTCTATCCTAGTTTTACAGAAGAGCACATCCATTCCCTAATACTTTTCATACCTATTCACTCTTGGGCATTTCTGTCTCGTTTCTATCCTGTGGGTATTTTTGTCATTTTCCTCCTGAGGGGTATTTTCGTAATTTTGTCACTAGGGGCATTTTGGAAATTTTGATAAGCCAAGAATATTTTGAAATTCTCCAAGAATAAATTTGTCCTACTATTTTAAAGAGATATTTTAATGATTTTAAAATTAGGGTTTTCATAAAACATGGCTAATCCCTTTCGGGTTTTATTTAGTATGTTTAGCCTATGACCGAGTCCTCTTGGTTAGGGTGAACCGAAGCTACGCACTGTAGGATTCTGCAAAGAGGAGGTGAGTCACGAGGATCGCTTAAATACCAAGCTCTTTCCGGATCCAATCCTAGACATGCGCACTGGGTTACCACACCCTAACTCGGCGACTTGGTCGTAGGTTTGTTTAATTAGGCTTTTTAAGTCTTATGTATTTGTTGGGGTAGACTAGTCCTAAGGTTCAAACACTTATCATACTAGCTACGTCCCATACCTACTCTTTCTACAAGTAATAATTCACAAAGAAGTTAGAAGTACTTACCTGGGCGGATTGGTGCCGGAGACTCGGTGCCATGCTGCTCAAAAACCCAAAAATAATTCCAAAAAGGTCTACCACTACATTTTGGGCCTTGGGCCCCCACAATGAGCTTTGAACTGGGCTCTGATACCAATTTTGTAACACCCCAAACCCGGCCTAAACATTACGACCGAATTTCGTATGTTACAGAGGAAAACATTTTTGTAAAAATTCCTTTAGCCGCTTAAGTTTGGGTGAAAACATCTCATTTTATATTGTTTTGTTAAAACCATTTAGGTGTGTGAAGAAACCGCACTTAGTTATATTTAAAGATCTATTAAGTCAGGTTATTACCGATTTTGAATGTACCCGATGGCACTTTAAAACATTTTGCGTTTGATTTCAGAAAACATGTGCACCCATTTTAATATTATTAAATAGTTTAAACAAAATATTCAAAACATGTAAAAATAATAAAAATAATCCTAGGAGGCCTTATTACAACTTGATTAAAACAAAACCAACAATAAAGTATAATAAACTAAAATTTAAAGTTCATTTAATTCAAATATCCACTGCATGGCCACCTCGAGTCCATCCGGCTCCTCATCCGCGATCTACGAGTCACTGAAAAATGTTAAAGGAGAAGGTGAGTCACCAAGACTCAATGTGTAACCCTTCCCTATTTAGTGCAACAACATACACAATTTATAACAAATTAATATGCACTAAACCATGCACCCAACCTAGCCATCCAAACACCTTTTCTACCCCGTGTGGTACCAAACCACCGTGGTGGTGCCAAACCACCGGTGACTTATAGTCACGAAATCCGTCATATTGTGGTGCCAAACCACCGGTGGTGCTAAACCACCTGGTGACTCGAAGTCACAAATCAAATGATGGGGCCAACCCATCGTGTGATACCAAATCACCGCATCAATCCCATAATGTAAGCTGTGGGGCCAACCCACCGTGGTGCGGCCACCGGGGCGAGACGCTATGAGGTGCCAAACCTCTGGTGACCGTAGTCACAATGTGGTACCAAACCACTGATGTCCGTCGACACGAATATCACTTCCCCCTCCACTCGTTTAACCCACATAAGTCAAGACATGCATAACAGAATTCATGCCAACATGTATTTAAATCGCTTATACCAAATATGCCATGCTTTCCAAAAGCATCAAATAGTAAACTCATACGGACAGGGGCTTACCTGAATCATCGCTTATACCGCTATGGTATTAAATCCAAAAGCTATAGATAGATCATTTAGCATACACAAACATTTAGCACAGTTAATCAATCATAAAGTGTGTATGTACACACCTGATTCTAGTGATAACTCTAAATCCAAAGAGACAATCGGCCACCCTAGCTTTCCTTGCCCCTATATTCGGCCAAACATGGAAGTTAGGGATTTTGGCCTATTCGGCCAAACCCAATAAATCTAAAGGGCATCTCTTAAACCTGAATCCTTACCTAAACGCTTTTGAATACTAGCCACAGCACACGATACACGAATCTGCTTCACCAAACTACAATCAGTCAATCAACAATATTCTAAACAATAGCCTTCGGCTTTTGAAAACTAAAATAGACCTTACCCTCACTTACCGAATTCGATCAAAGATGATGGTCTCACTTGCTCGCTTCCAAATCCCGAAGGCCCTATACCAAATCGGTTTCAACATGTGATTAGCACCCTTAACAACAATTGCCGAAACCAACTCTTACCTTTATCAAAGTCGACAAGAATAGGGAAAAGAAGTCATAGGCATTCAGCCAAACCCACCTACCTCCTCCAACCGATTGGAAAGGAACATCCAAAGAGATCAACACCACACTTAGTATTCGGCCAAGGTGAGTTTAATAGAAAGGAAGAGATTTTGGCACATAGATAGGAACTAGATTCGGCTAAAATAGAGAAAAATAATGGTTAAAAGGGAGATAGAGTTTCGGCAAAGAAGAGAGTAGAGGAGATTTTGATGTTTCAGCAAAACAAAAAGGAGAGAAAGGTGTTAATGGGAGTTTTCTGGTTTTGGAGAGGATGGAAAAGAAAAAGAAAAGATAGAAGATGAGAGAGTTTGGGAATCAAATGAAGGATTTTGGCACTCTCCCCCTATACTTGCCGTCCACTCCTATCAATCAAGGAGTTCAAAAATTCGGCAACTCCTTGAATTGCTCTTGACCAATTGTTTAAAAATATTCAAAATAATTTGAATACTCAAATGCCTATATTTTCTCCTTGGAATTAATCAAATAAAAATCCAATTAAAAGCTAATATCATCCACATTATCCTTATTATCAAAAGAGTTTGAAGAGAGAAAATCTCTCCCCTATGCCGTCCCAATTAAGAGCAAAAAGAGGGTTTCATGACTCGAACACAAGCTCCCCTTGCTCCCTTGATGGCGTCAACTCCAGCTCTTAAGTGGCCTCCCTTTGCCACTTTTCCAAGGCCATTTCTGTGTCAATTCATCCTCATTTATCCTTGTAACCCCTACTTACTAAGGCTCCCCACTTTTAAAGCTTATAAAAATATTTTTCCACTATTCCGAGCCTACTCAAGACCCCTAATTAAGCCTTACTACACCACAATTAATACCACAGCAATTCAAACACGAGAAAAAAAATAATTCAATCCCAAATAACCCCAATTTTAGGATGTTACATGATGCAATGCAAAAAGGTTCCTACCCATACCATCCGCTACACACCACAAGTTCCCCAGAACTCGTCTGCCAAACTCTAAAACATTATGAGCATAGCTCGATGTGGTAAAACTACTGAATAATCAATAATGCAGAAAATCTGCCGGATATCAAATAGTGCGATACAATCACCAATAACATATAATATGCGATAAAATTGCCAATCCCCTCGGTACTCCAAGTGCAATACACTGACTATGAATAATGAGGACTTAATATACTGTCGGTACTCCACGAAACTCCTCCGTCAACCACAAAATCCCAACTCAATGCATATGCAATATGTCACACAATCTCATACACAATCATATCTCAGTACTTTTCACATTCATTTGACATGCTCAGCATGTCCTCAATAATCACATACTTTCAGTAAATGGAAACAGTGTTCCTATCTTTCAAATTACCATTGTGTTGGTATCAATCAATATCGTTCAATTTCACATACTTTACGGATTTTCATTGTGCATAAATAACACCCTTTTCAATACACAATATAACAAATATCTCATGTGTTCAAATCATACATAAGCTTAATATCTCAACACATTATATTATTTAGTCAAACATTCTCATATATCATAACTCAAATATGTAATTACAAACTCAATCAAACATTCGTACTATCAAACTAGCAATTTTGCCAACATGTCAATCTTTTAAGGCTCGAAACATACCTGGTTCGGCCACTCACAAAATAAATAATTTGGCTATTAAGCCAATCCAATCAGAAAGCAAATTTATCAAATATAACATGATATTTAACATTTTCAAACAATTTTATGAGTTTAGGACCCACACCTTATTTTTCGCTTCCTCGCAGCACCCTAGCGAATCTTCCAATTTTCCTTAATAATTCCTTAAACGAACCTAACCCAAAATTCAGTATAAATTAAATAAATTTACCATTAAACCAGACCCCAAACACCTACTTATGAGTTCAAACCAATTTTTTAAATTATAACTATTTTATGAACCCAAACTAGTTAGATTCCTTACACTGTATCGATGCAAATCATACGTACAATCGTTTTTCGCCTTTACGGATGATTTGGAGCATTTGGATCAGCACCTAATTTAATAATATACTGGAAAATAAGTATCTAATTAATGATTAAATTCCTTAATTTAATCAATTCATAACCTTTACCCAACAACTATGTCGAAATAACAAACTAGTTACCCTTAATTGCACTTACGCTTCACGATTTGTGGGATCTGAATGGCCAATCAATCAAGAACATTTTTCCCTAATTTAAATGAGTTTAAAAGCTGATTAGGAGTGTTCAAGAACTCAAATTAATGTTGGAAAAATATAGGTAAGAACCAAGAAAAAAAAATCCCCTTTTCTTGCACATAGGCGCACGCACCACCATCCATGGTGGCCAAAATTGAGGCTGAATTTTAAAATGGTTTGAGATCTCATTAAATTCTGGAAAAATACCTTTGAAATCATTTAAAATCCCCCAAATTACAGATCTGGAAATTTAGTTTTTTAATGGACAAGATTAATTAAGAAATTGAAGAGAGAAGAGACCTTACCCAAGATAGTCGACAAAAACGACAATGACACTTTCTTGGCAATGTTCGGGATCAATCTTGGAGTTCAAGATTTTAGATTTGGGGCTGATTTTAATGAGGAAAAATGACAGAAATATGGTGGAGAATATGTTAACAAATCTTATGGAAAAAATAAAAAGAAAAAAAAAGGAAGAGATGGTAAAACTAGGTGTAAGCGACGACGACAATGGAGGAAAGGAAAAAATTAAAATAAAAAAGGAGGAGAGGAGGAGAGGAACGGCTTGGGCAATGAGGAGGAGGATTAAAGTCTGGTTATTAGTAAAAAAATAATATTTATACCTAGGTTAACTAGGCTTGGATGGCCCACACATTAAAACAAGGGGTTTTTGTCAAAAAAATAAATTATTTGCATAGGAAGGGAATTGAAGTTAGGGCCTCAAGGATAAATTCACTAATGTTTAACCATCAAACCAATAACACATTCTTGATATAATTTGAAATATTTATTTAAAAAAAACAAGGCATGTCACATTCTAGGGTTTAAGGCAAAATTTGCAAAATAATAAAAATGATGCAAGAGAAGGGATTTGAACTTGGGTTTCAAGAAACGTTACACTAACACTTAACCAACAAACCAATACCTCATTTATTTCCTAAAAATGCATAGATAATTTAAAAAAATTAAGGCATGATCACTTTCTCTCGATTCACAAACCCGATTCTACTAACCCCCGATTTTTGGGATGTTACAATTGTCCTCAATGTTTTTGTATGCAAAGCAAAATGAAAGCAAATATGGACTCATTGGTTATCTAATTTTTAACTAATACTAAGTGGTATTATGTGGTTGGATCTTAATACAGAAAGAAAACTTGTATTAGTATATTAACCTAAATGAGTGTAACACCCCTTACCCGGGTTCTACGCCGGAACCGGGCCCGAGGCGTTATCGAACTCAAACCACTTGATCTCCACTTAGGCTCGTCGTAACTACTCTCTGAAGTCATCTCAACAACCTCATTCTCGACTTACGAGGCCTCACTCATACACACGAGGGCTCTCGAGACTAAACCAGAACTTTTTCCAATCTTCAAATTTTTTTTTATACAGGTCTCACACGCCCGTGCAAGATTAGACACGCCCGTGCATGGACACACACGCCCATGTCCCCAAACCGTTCCTAAAAACCCAGCATTTTACCAATGTCCCACGCCTAAGGCAGGCACGCGCGCGTGCCTTACCACCCGTGGTGCGCACTGACTACTTTAACACGGCCTAGAGTCTAGACACACGCCCGTGTGGCTAGCCCGTGGCCAACACTGGATAATCCCACACGCCCTTGACACACACCTGTGCAGCTAGTCCGTGGTCTATTCTGATTTATAATACTAACATGTAGGGGACGCACGGCCAAAGCGTACGCCCGGGTCGACCAGTGTGTCACACATGGCCTAGACACACTGCGCCCGTGTGTCTATCCACATGGCCAAGAATAAAGCTATTTGCTAAGCTCTTCTCACCCTTATAGCTTACACAACATGGACTCATACAACACATCCATAAACAACTCAAATGAAGTGCAATCTCACATAGAAAACTACATCTTTCTTTCATATAATTTAATAGCCAACAACCATGGCATTATACAAAATACACTATCCATCTAAAGGCCAACACATCTTTGCCATTTACAACAAAATCCACTAACTTGTCTAGCCCCTATACATGCCATATACAAAACATTAAGTCTAATGTACCAGAGTGTGCTGATAGTGTGGGCGATCTTCCAAATCATCCTCGTATCTTGATTCAACACCTTTACTCTATAAGACAAGGGAAAAGAAAGAGAGTAAGCTTTGAGCTTAGTAAGTTTACACATAAACAATTAAGCAACATAGTATAAGCTAAGCAACAATTAGCATTATACCAACATAAGTAAATCACAACTATGCTTACTCTTTCTATCCCTTACCACATTTCCAACACATCATGAGTCACATACTCATAACCATCGAAATGCACCCCTGCATTCAATGTCACATTTACACAATATACAACACATCATTATTTCTCAATAATTCATCCACACAGCTAATTAACTTAATAATACATCCACACAGCTATTTTACTCAATAATGCAATCACATGGCTAATCCACACAGTTAACCCAAACAGAAAATGTCTCGGTGGTTTCGCACTTAGCACACCACAACCGATTAATAAGGTGGTATCGCACTTAGCCTACCACAAAGGTAATCATAGGGGTTTCTCACTTAGCCCACTAAACGATATACCTCACGATAGCATCACACATAGCCAGCTCATCGTCAATATGCATTAGGATGGTATCGCACTTAGCCTACCATCTAGCATTATCACTACACATTCACATGTCTACTTACTCAATTAAACATCCATTCACAATTCTACTACATTCATTCTACTTGGACCATATAGGTTCTCAATCAATCTCGAACAAGCTACACACTAGCTATCATCAACAATTTGTAAGTATGAATGCACTGTTTATGCATAGACTTACCTCGATACTCAAAAGTATTGAGACTTGCAATTTAGTCCACCACCTTGCTTTTGCCTCGGTTTCGATCCGGGCTTCATCTTTCTTGATCTATAATGAATAAATCAGCTTATTCAATACATACATTGACTAAATTGACCCACATCTCATACTTTAGCAAAATTACTATTTTGCCCCTAAACTTTCTCATATTTACACTTTAGTCCTAAAGGCTCGTAAAGTGATTTTTATTCAACTTTCTAGTCTTTCATGCTTAGCCGAACCACTTATTCAACTAAAGCTATCATCAATTCTCACTAAACAACATATGTATGACCAAACTAAAGTTTTTCACAAACTAGTCCCTACATGCATTTTCATGGAAAATCACTTAGCAAAAGATGTTTCTACTACATCAAGCTTTCATATTCTTCCATAAAACATCAAAATACATGCATGTCATACATATGTACATTTTTGAACATCCATAATAGCTCACCAAATAGCTAAAAATAACTTACTCATGCTACTAGGACTTCAAAAATACGAAGAATATCAAAAACCGAGCTTAGGAGCACTTACTAGCAAGCTTGAAAAATTGAAAGAGCCCTAACAATGGCTATTAGAATTTTCGGCAGCTTGGGGGAGAAGATGAGCGTGATTTTGTCATCTTTTCTCCTTTTTAATCACTTATTTGACAAATGACTAAAATGCCCTTTTTGATAAACTTTCTAATTTAACTCATCCATGCCCATTTTTGTCCAAAAACTAAAAATTGGGAAAATTGCTCATTAAGGACCTCTAATTAATAATCTAAAGCTATTTCACACATATAGCTTCTAGAAACACACATTTTGCAACTTTTGCAATTTAGTCCTTTTGGACAATTCAACCAAAATTTCACAAAATTGCTTCATGAAACTTTCACACTAGCATGCATACAAGGCATAAACCTCAATAACTCATTTATAACCCTCGAATTTATGGTCTCACCGCGCTATTCTGACTAGGCCCTAAATCGGGATGTTACAACTCTCTCCCCTTTAGAGATTTTTGTCCCCGAAAATCTTACCAGTAAAGAGGTTTGGATGTTGCTCTCTCATAGCTTCTTTTGTTTCCCACGTAGCCTTTTCCACACCATGTTTCTGCCATAACACTTTCACTAGTTCTATGCTCTTATTTCTCAACTGTTTCACTTCTCGAGCCAAGATCTTAATCGGCTCCTCTTCATAAGACATATCTGGTCTTATCTCAATTTCCGTCGAAGGAATTACATGTGAAGGATCGGAGCGATACCGTCGCAACATCGACACATGAAACACATTATGAATCTTTTCCAACTCTACCGGCAAAGCCAACCGGTATGCTACAGGCCCAACTCTATCTGTAATCTCATACGGCCCTATGAACCTTGGACTCAATTTCCCTTTTCGTCAAAATCTCATAATCTTCTTCCATGGGGACACTTTCAAAAACACTTTGTCGCCCACTTCAAACTCAATTTCTTTTCTTTTCAAATCCGCGTACGACTTCTGTCGGTCCGAAGCAGCTCTCAGACTATTACGGATTACTTTCACATTCTCTTTGGTTTCTTTCACTAGATCGACCCCATGGATCCGCTTCTTACTAAGCTCGGTCCAATAAAAGGAATCCGACACTTCCGACCATACAAAGCCTTATACGGTGCCATCTATATACTCGACTGATAACTATTGTTATAGGCGAATTCGACCAAAGGTAGATATCTCTCCAACTACCTTCGAATTCTAACACACAGCATCAAAGCATATCTTCCAGAACTTGAATCACTCTTTCAGACTGACCATCGATTTGCGGATGGAACGTAGTGCTGAAATTCAATCTCGTACCCATGGCCTCTTGCATCTTCTTCCAAAATCTCGAAGTAAACCTCGGATCTCTATCCGATATAATAGACACAGTACACCATGCAATCTCACTATCTACGCCACATACAACTCACTAACTTATCCGTTGAATAATCAACACGTCTTTGGAATAAAGTGAGCCGACTTTGTCAATCTATCCACAACAACCCACACATCATCTCTCTTTCTCGGAGTCATTGGTAACCCCGTTACAAAATCCATGGTAATCCGATCCCACTTCCATTCGGGTACCATTACTGGCTGAAGCAATCCCGAAGGCACTTGATGCTCAGCTTTCACTTGTTGACAAATTAAACACTTTATCACATACTCTGAAATATCTCTTTTCATACCCATCCACCAATACAACTTTCTCAAGTCGTTGTACATTTTCGTACTGCCCGGATGTACTGACAAACATCCACTGTGGGCCTCATGCAAAACCTTTCGAATCAACTCCTCATCTTTAGGAACATAAATTCTGTCCCGAAACATCAGACAACCATTCAAATCCACTCGAAAATCAGAATCACTTTCTAATCCGCACTTAGCTATCTTAGCTTGCATCTCACTGTTATTATTCTGAGCCTCACATATTTGTTGAACAAATAGCGGCTTAGCTCTCAACTCTGTCAAAATAGCACCATCGTCAGACAATACTAAACTCGTGCTCATAACTCTTAGAGCATACAAGGATTTCCTACTCAGGGCATCCGCAACCACATTCGCTTTTCCCGGATGGTAGTCAATGACTAACTCATAGTCTTTCAACAACTCAAGCCACCGTCTCATCCTCGATTCGAGATCCTTCGATCCATCAAATACTTTAAACTCTTGTGATCCGTAAAGATTCGACACTTCTCACCATACAAGTAATGTCGCCAAATCTTTAACGCAAAAATAATCGCAGCCAACTCTAAATCATGAGTCAGATAATTCTTCTCGTGCGGCTTTAGCTGCCTCGAGGCGTAAGCGACTACCTTACCCTCTTGCATCAACACGCAACCGAGACCATTAAACGACACATCACTGTAAACCACGAACTCTTTCCCCGATTCTGGTTGAACCAAAACCAGTGCCTCAGTCAACATTATTTTCAGTCTCTCGAAGCTCTGTTGACTTGTCTCAGTCCATTCAAACTTGACATTTTTATGCAATATTTTCATCATCGGGGTGGCAATCACAGAGAACCACTTTACGAAACGTCTGTAATATCCCGCTAATCCCAAGAAACTTCTGATTTCTGACACGTTCCTCGGTGGTTTCTAATCCACAACAGCCGATATCTTACTCGGGTCAACTCTGACACCATCACCTGACACCATGTGTCCTAGGAATCTGACCTCTTGGAGCCAAAACTCACTCTTGCTAAACTTAGCATACAACTGCTTATCTCTCAAAGTTTGCAAGACAATTCTCAAATGCTCTTCGTGATCGTTCTCATCCCGAGAATAGATGAATATGTCGTCAATGAAGACAACTACAAACTTGTCCACATACGGTCTGAAAACACGGTTCATCAGATCCATAAAAATCACCGATGCATTCGTCAAACCAAACGGCATAACCAAAAACTCATAATGGCCATACCTTTTTCGAAATGCGCGATTTTCAACACATCTTGCTCTTTCACTGAAATGATAATAACCAGACCTCAAGTCTATCTTGGAGAACACTGTAGCTCCCTTTAGTTGATCAAAAAGATCATCAATCCTTGGTAAAGGATACTTATTCTTCACCGTCACCTTGTTCAGTTGTCTATAGTCTATACACAGCCTCATAGACCCATCTTTCTTCTTCACAAATAATACCGGGGCACCCCCACGGCGAGTAGCTCGGTCTTGCAAAACCTTTATCTGTCAACTCTTGCAACTGAACCTTCAGTTCTTTCAACTCTACAGGTGCCATTCTATATGGAGCAATTGAAATAGGTGCCGTTCCCAGAACCAACTCAATTCCAAACTCAACCGCTCTCACTGGAGGTAATCCGGGTAACTCTTTCGAAAATACATCTGGATACTCACATACCACTGGCACTGTTTCAAACTCTACTCCAATCTCTCGAGTATTCAACACAAAAGCAAGACAGGACTCACATCCTTTTCTCAAACATTTCTCAGCTACTAGGGAAGAAATCATCACTGGTAGACTATTCGATCCACCTGATTCAACCCGAACCACATCTCCACTCTCACATTTCAATTCAATAAACTTACTACCACAGTTCACTAAGACATTATGAGTAGTCAACCAATCCATGCCTAGGATTAAATCAAACTCATCAAACGGAAACAACATAAGGTTTGCCGGAAAACAATGATTCTCAATCAATAAAAGACAATTCTTACACACTCTGTCCATTAACACATGCTTCCCTAACGGGTTTGACACCTTAACCACTATGTCCATAGACTCAACAGTCATACTCAAACTAGATGCTAATCTCATGCAAATATAAGAATCAGTAGACCCTGGATCTATTAAAGCAATAACGAAGGTGTCATAGAGAGAAAAAGTACCCGTTATCACATCAGGGGAGGATGCTTCTTCGCGAGCGCGAATAGCATACGTCCTCGCAGGTGCCCGACCCTCTGGTCTCATAGCAGAATCTCTGGGCACACCTCTACCACTATTCCCGCCTCTCGGGTTCCTTGGTGGTCTACCCCTCGTAGACACATCACTAGGTCTCAGCTCTTGCCTCTCTTCCTTTTCGTCCCTCTCTCGGGACGATTCTGATAAAGTGGTCGGGAACCACACTTATAACATTTTTGAATATTTCCCCAACACTCTCCGATGTGATACCTACCACAACTTGGACACTCCGTTTTACTCTTTGTATTGCCCACACTTTCCATCGAGGGAGCTTGGACTCTCGAACCCGAGCGAGTATTGCCCAAGTCTCGATGCGAATAACCCACTGGTGCTATCGTTTGAGGATTCACTTCCTTGGATCTTTTCGACTGGGCTTGGTATGACTTGCCCATCGGCCTCTTTCTAGCATCTCGGGCTTCACTCATAGCCCTCCTCTTTTCTAAACTCAGCTCTTCGGCCTTACTTGCCCTCTCAACTAATACCACAAATTCTTTCAAATCCAAAATGCCCACTAGGAGTTTGATGTCCTCATTCAGCCCATCTTCGAACCTCTTACACAAGATGGTCTCAGTCGATACACATTCTTGAGCGTATTTGCTAAGCCTAACAAACTCATGCTCATATTCCGCCACTGTCGTTCTTCCTTGTTTCAACTCAAGGAATTCCTTCCTTTTTCGATCAGTAAACCTCTGGCTTATATACTTCTTTCGGAACTCTTCTAGAAAGAAGTCCCACGTCACC
The DNA here is from genome assembly GCA_025698515.1 of Gossypium sturtianum. Classification (NCBI taxonomy): domain Eukaryota; kingdom Viridiplantae; phylum Streptophyta; class Magnoliopsida; order Malvales; family Malvaceae; genus Gossypium; species Gossypium sturtianum. The sequence goes on from CM046954.1 coordinate 89,828,738, forward strand.
CACTCTCTCGGGACCACTAGCATCAATGTCTTCCACCAATGGTATGCCGAATCTCTCAGCAAGGATATGACACACTTCAAACTCTCTTCAGGCGTACATGAGAGTTCATCGAACACCCTCATCGAGTTCTCCAACCAGAACTCCGCCCTCTCTGGGTCATCATCTACCTTAGCTCTAAACTCCTCAGCCCCGTGCTTCCTAATCTTATCCACCGGGGGCTTCGATATCCTCACTACATCCATACCTTGAGGAGCCACTGGATTTGGCTGAGGTATAGGTGGAGGAGGTTGAGCATTAGGGTTCGCTCGAACATAATCCGAGTACCAATTGCTTATCATCTGGAGAAAGGCTTCTCGTGCCTCTTCCCCTTGACCCCTAACCTCGGGTCCACTCTCAACGGGCGCGATTCCATGCGCAGGAGCCGACACGTTACTAGCTGCTTCATCAGCAGTCAATGGATCGGAATCTATATACTATATAAAACAAGATTTAAAATCATTAGAAACCACTACACTATCATTGTACACTTATGGCATGTATAGCTAGACTCTTACACCCGCTACGGTAGTCCTAGAACCGACTAAACCATAGCTCTGATACCACTAAATGTAACACCCCTTACCCGGGTTCTACGCCGGAACTGGGCCCGAGGCATTACCAAACTTAAACCACTTGATCGCCACTTAGGCTCGTCGTAACTACTCTCTGAAGTCATCTCAACAACCTCATTCTCGACTTACGAGGCCTCACTCATACACACGAGGGCTCTCGAGACTAAACCAAAACTTTTTCCAATCTTTAAAATTTTTTCTTTATACAGGTCTCACACACCCGTGCAAGATTAGACACGCCCGCGCATGGACACACACGCCCATATCCCCAAACCGTGCCTAAAAACCCAGCATTCTGCTAATGTCCCACGGCCAAGGCACACGCCCGTGCTTACCACCCGTGGTGCGCACTGACTACTTTAACACGGCCTAGAGTCTAGACACACGCCCGTGTGGCTAGCCCGTGGCCAACACTGGATAATCCCACACGCCCTAGACACACGCCCGTGCAGCTAGTCCGTGGTCTATTCTGATTTATAATACTAACATGCAGGGGACGCACGGCCAAAGCGCACGCCCGTGGGCTGACCGTGCGTCACACATGGCCTAGACACACGCTCGTGTGTCTATCCACATGGCCAAGAACAAAGCTATTTGCTAAGCTCTTCTCACCCTTATAGCTTACACAACATGCACTCATACAACACATCCATAAACAACTCAAATGAAGTGCAATCTCACATAGAAAACTACATCTTTCTTTCATATAATGTAATAGCCAACAACCATGACATTATACAAAATACACTATCCATCTAAAGGCCAACACATCTTTGCCATTTACAACAAAATCCACTAACTTGTCTAGCCCCTATACATGCCATATACTAAACATTAATTCTAATATACCAGAGTGTGCTGATAGTGTGGGCGATCTTCCAAATGATCCTCGTATCTCGATTCAACACCTTTACTCTATAAGGCAAGGGAAAAGAAAGAGAGTAAGCTTTGAGCTTAGTAAGTTTACACATAAACAATTAAGCAACATAGTATAAGCTAAGCAACAATTAGCATTATACCAACATAAGTAATTCACAACAATGCTTACTCTTTCTATCCCTTACCACATTTCCAACACATCATGAGTCACGTACTCATAACCATCGAAATGCACCCCTGTATTCAATGTCACATTTACACAATATACAACACATCATTATTTCTCAATAATTCATCCACACAGCTAATTAACTTAATAATACATCCACACAGCTATTTTACTCAATAATGCAATCACATGGCTAATCCACACAGTTAACCCACACAGAAAATGTCTCGGTGGTTTCGCACTTAGCACACCACAACCGATTAATAAGGTGGTATCACACTTAGCCTACCACAAAGGTAATCATAGGGGTTTCTCACTTAGCCCACTAAATGATATACCTCACGATAGCATCGCACATAGCCAGCTCATCGTCAATATGCATTAGGATGGTATCACACTTAGCCTACCATCTAGCATTATCACTACACATTCACATGTCTACTTACTCAATTAAACATCCATTCACAATTCTACTACTTTCATTCTACTTGGACCACAAAGGTTCTCAATCAATCTCGAACAAGCTACACACTAGCTATCATCAATAATTTGTAAGTATGAATGCACTGTTTATGCATAGACTTACCTCGATACTCAAAAGTATTGAGACTTGCAATTTAGTCCACCACCTTGCTTTTACCTCGGTTTCAATCCGGGCTTCGTCTTTCTTGATCTATAATGGATAAATCAGCTTATTCAATACATACATTGACTAAATTGACCCACATCTCATACTTTAGCAAAATTACTATTTTACCCCTAAACTTTCTCATATTTACACTTTAGTCCCAAGGGCTCGTAAAGTGATTTTTATTCAACTTTCTAGTCTTTCATGCTTAGCCGAACCACTTATTCAACTAAAGATATCATCAATTCTCACTAAACCACATATGTATGACCAAACTAAAGTTTTTCACAAACTAGTCCCTACATGCATTTTCATGGAAAATCACTTAGCAAAAGATGTTTCTACTACATCAAGCTTTCATATTCTTCCATAAAACATAAAAATACATGCATTTCATACATATGTACATTTTTGAACATCCATAATAGCTCACCAAATAGCTAAAAATAGCTTACTCATGCTACTAGGACTTCAAAAATACGAAGAATATCAAAAACCGGGCCTAAGAGCACTTATTAGCAAGCTTGAAAAATTGAAAGAGCCCTAACAATGGCTATTAGAATTTTCGGCAGCTTGGGGGAGAAGATGAGCATGATTTTGTCATCTTTTCTCCTTTTTAGTCACTTATTTGATAAATGACTAAAATGCCCTTTTTGATAAACTTTCTAATTTAACTCATCCATGCCCATTTTTGTCCAAAAACTAAAAATTGGGAAAATTGCTCATTAAGGACCTCTAATTAATAATCTAAAGCTATTTCACACATATAGCTTCTAGAAACACACATTTTGAAACTTTTGCAATTTAGTCCTTTTGGACAATTCAACCATAATTTCACAAAATTGCCTCATGAAACTTTCACACTAGCATGCATACAAGGCATAAACCTCAATAACTCATTTATAACCCTTGGATTTGTGGTCTCGCACCACTATTCCGACTAGGCCCTAAATCGGGATTATAACTTTTGCAATTTAGTCCTTTTGGACAATTCAACCACAATTTCACAAAATTGCTTCATGAAACTTTCACACTAGCATGCATACAAGGCATAAACCTCAATAAATCATTTATAACCCTCGGATTTGTGGTCTCGCACCACTATTCTGACTAGGCCCTAAACCGAGATGTTACAATGTGTCCTTAGTCTAATCGAAAATGAGCAAGCCGATTGAAAAACTAATATGTCATCTATAAATTCCAATTAGGGAGATGTTTTATCTTGAGCATATGAGCAGATGATTTCCATAAGAAAGAGACATAGATGTGACTAACTAGACTTGTATTATACTGATCAATACCCAAGTAGAATAGATCCTAGATTCATTTATGGATTTATTCACTTATGACGCTCATAGTGTGACATACCTTAATTCTGAGTGCATGATAGACTATGTATGTGTGATTCATATACTTTGATATAAGTAAAAGTCTGAGTTCAAATAGATAAGGAATCAAAAGTTGGTGTGTTGGGTATACAACTTCTCTAGTATGTTGGTGTTGGGAAATGTGTCTATATTGTAGTAAACATGTAATTGTTTTCTATGTATTTGAGCAATGAATGAATAAATAAAGTTAATTTCACATTTCACTATTATGTCTTTTGTGTTTCTGTCTTTCATGTTTTGCATGCATAGCGAAATTGTGACAAGCAAATATTAGCTCATTGATTGTCTAGATTCAAAATGATGATAAGTGGCACTGTAAGAATGTTTACATTGCAAGAAAGACAACTTACTTCAGTATATAATTTAAATGAGATCGTATGTAACAACCCGTTTTAAGTGAAATCGGAACAATGGTTTCAGGACCACAAATTTGACGAATAAATTTTTTATTTATTATTATTTTAATGTTTATGGAATGTTAGTAAGGTAGTATAAAAATTTCGTTAAGAAATTTTGACGTTTGCATGCTTAATTAAGTGAAAAGGACTAAATCGTAAAAGGTGCAAAAATGAAGCTCTATTTGTTAAAAAGGTTAAATGACTATGAAACATATATGTGAGTGGACTTAAATGATAATTAGACCATTTATAATGTTAGTGGACTTTTATGGACATAGAATTAAGTGTTTTAAAAGTTAAAAATAAAGGTTAGTTTAGTAATTTAACAAATAAGTAATAGAAAAATAAAGTAAAAATGTCTCATCTTTAACATTTGTTTCTTTCCATCGAAAATAGGGTTAGAAAACACCATTTTTTTAAGATTGAAGGTTCGGCTAGGCTTCTTTGCTTGCATGGTATGATTTTCAACCCTGTTTTTAATGATTTTTATGTTTTAGGGATCGTTGTAGCTTAACCTAGCAAGCCCGGGATTAATTTGCAAAACTGTTAAAGAATTAAGATTATACCATGAATTTTATTGCATGATTCTTGATGTTTTATGAAAGATTATGCGTCATTTTTGATAAATACACAAGTTTTGTAAACTGATTTGTAATGAAAATGACATTTAGGGACTTATTTAAAAAAGTAGTAAAAGTTCAAGTTAAATTCATGAAATGATGGTTTGTATGAGTTGATATAGGTCCTTAATGAAATTAGTTAGCTTGAATGAGGGATGAAAATGTTTAAATTTCAGTTTATGAGCTTAAGGACAAAATTGTAAAAAGTTAAAATGTTAGGGGCAAAATAGTAATTTTGCAAAAATATGAAATATGGACTGAATTGAATAATAGAAGTATTAAATGGATTGAATTTGTCAATTTAGATCAAGATAGACCACGTACGGGTCTAGGTCGAAGAAAAGTTAAAGCCTTAAATCAGTCGATCTCGTTTTTACGCCTTGGTCGTCGAGGTAAGTTCGTATGAATAAGTATCATTTCTAATGTTATTTTTTATTATATGTTATTATGTTAATTTTCATATAATTGAATGATGAATATCCAATAATGCCATGACGGTTATCGAGCCCCGTTTGAACCTTAGGAATTCATAAGATACAAATGATATGTCATTAGGGTTTTCATGTTTCGGATGCTAGTCTTGAATGTCCTACCGACGGCTAAGGTCCTGCATTTGTTGTGGATACTCCACAGCTCGTGTGAGTAGCATCGTATAGCTTACATTCTGACCCACAGCTCGTGTGAGCAGGCCCATTTCACAGCTCGTGTGAGCAACGATGTAAAGGAAATGTTACGATTATATGTTTAGCACACTTCGTGTGAGCTTTTTCGAGTATCCGATGATATTCTAAATGGTTCAATGGACATGAAAAAGGAAAGGAATGGTAAGTGTTTAAATGAACTAAATCATGTATTTGTGAAAATTACTGAAATGGTATTATTCAATGGAAGTATACTTATGTTCATGAAAATGATGAATTCAAATGAAGTATGTTCATGAATGATGGCTTACCTTATGTTAATTCAAGTGAATTATGTTTAAATGCACTAACATGTATTGTTGATGGTGCTTAGGCTTGTGCCAAGCTTGGGGTTGGATTATGTTGTACTTAATCTTAATGTTAGGTATTGAAATGGTAAGTTATGTTTATGTTTTACGAACTTACTAAGCATTATGTGCTTACGTAGTTTTGCTTACATAGTTTTCTTTTCTATGTTTTATAGATAATCGAAAGCTCCTCGTCGGAGATCTATCACACTATCCAGTGAATATATCGATAGTTTTTTATGTTTTGGCCAAGGTTATAATGGCATGTATAGGATGACTTGTGTTTGATGCTTAGTTGAATACTTAGATGTTGAATTTTGGTATGTATAAGTTGGTTATTTTGGTACCATTTTGATGATGTTGAATTGTGGCATTTTAGTGCTTGTTATGCATGAATGGTATGGCTCAAATGGTAAGTTTATGTTGAAATGGTATAGGTCAAGATATGGTATGTTTTGAGATGGAAATGAACTAGATGTTTATGAATGAAATGTATTCAAGTATATATATATGTTTCAGTAAATTTGTATGTTTTCATTTGAGGTGCATTGTATGGCATATTGGTTGAATGATCTTGGACTATTGATTTGGTCATTTCATGTTGGTTTTGGTCATGTTTTGATGCATTGATCATGTTCTCAAAATGCTTTTAGGTGGTTGCATGAGTTGGTGATGGAAATGGCTTGAATTTGGCAAATTTCATGTCCACACGGCCTGAGACACGGGCATGTGACTCAGCTGTGTGTGACACATAGCCAGGCGACACTGTCATGTGTCCCCTGTAGGTTTCAATGTATGCAAGTTAGGCTGTTACATGATCTAGCACACGGGCATGTGTGGCTATTTTGAGAGGTACACGGGTAAAGACACGGGCTGGGACACGACCATGTGTCCCTATTTCGATTGTTACACGACCGTGTGGCCCCTACAGTCCAATTTTTCTAACTTTTTCCTATACTTTCCAATTATTTCCAATTTGGTCCCGATCTGCTTCTAAGGTATTTCTATGGCCTCGAGGGCTCGATTAAGGGAAGTTTTGTATGTTATTGATTGTATTAGATTACGTTTACAATGATGTTGAACTGATGTTTTTATGTTCCCTTTGGATGGTAATGCTCCGTAACCCTAATCCGGCGACGGATACGGGCTAGGGGTGTTACATTTAGTGGTATCAGAGCTACGATTTAGTCAGTTATCAGGCTGAACGTAGCATGTACGAGTCTAGAAATACATGCTATTATATAACTTGTGATTGTGTGATAATTCCTGACTCGATTTGAACTATGTTTTCATATAGATAAAATGTCATCCAACCGACCTGATTCTAATGAAGTAGCAAGTAACACGCAAGCCTCCGTTCACAGAGCAGTGTCTAGTGGAAGTAGGCCCGTATCTGAGGGTTAGTAAGGAGATGCTAAGCAAGCCTTCTTCTAGATGATGAACGAATGGTTTACCGAGTTTGTACGAACGAATCCAATGCCTCAATGACCTCCACCCCCACCTGTACCCCAACCGGTCCCCGTAGTTCATCAGGGTTTGGAACCAGTACGAGTGAACAAGCCTCCAATCTATAGAATTTGTAAGTATGGGGCTAAAGAGTTCTGAGGTACAGCCGAGGATGATCCGGAAAGGTCCAAATTCGGGTTAGAAAATACGATTAGAGTTTTCGAGGAATTATCATGTACTCCTGTGGAATGCTTGAAGTGTGTTGTTTCGTTGTTAAAATATTCGGCTTGTCAGTGGTGGAACACTTTAGTTGTTGTGGTACCGAGAGACCGAATAAACTGGGAATTCTTTCAGACTAAATTCCGGAAAAAGTATGTGAGCCAAAGATTTCTAGACAACAAACGTAAAGAATTTCTTAAATTGAAGCAAGGCTATATGTTAGTTGTTGAATACGAGAGAAAATTTGTACAACTCAGTAAATATGCTCGGGAGTGTGTGTGTAACACCCCTTACCCGTATTCAAACCGAAATCGGGATTGAGGCATTACCTAACTAAACTTGCTTAAATGTCTCGAATAGGGTTATAAAATTTTGTTTAAACCCAGCACTTGCACATACTCGACCCAAGAGGCCCTAAACATACCTCCGAGAGGTATCGAAACTATCTCGGGAACTTTTACAAACTCGAGAAACTTTTCAACAAAATAGGGGCCACACGCCCGTGTGGGTCTAGGGACACGCCCGTGTTCCCCAAAGACACGCTCGTGTCTTCCACCCGTGGTCGATCCTGACTATGACATCATCATTTCACTAAGGTCACACGGCCAAGGCACACGCCCATGTCCTTAGCCCGTGTGTCGAATTAAATTCCACAATTAAGGTGCAGACTTCACATGGCCTGGGCACACGCCCATGTCCTTAGGCCGTGTCTCCCACACGGCTGAGACACACGGCCGTGTCTCTGCCCTGTGGAGCATACTGACTTGCAAACCCAACATGTAACGGGACACACGGTCGATCTACATGCCCATAGGGCTGACCGTATGTCACACACGGCCTAGACACATGCCCGTGTGTCTACCCATGTGGACAATTAGATGGCTATCTACCAAGCCCTTTGCCACCGTATATTACACACATACATACTCCCATTTCAAAACAACACAACTCATAACCCAAAAGTACATCTAAAAACTCATTCCAAAACATTCCAATATAAAAGATAGCCAAAAGGTATCTCTAGGAACTCAAAGAATCTTGACATACACAAGGGCATACACTTAATGAAATTTATCTTCATTAAGCAATAGAATTTGCCAAGTACTTGCCTAACTTATAAGGCCATTTACAAAATGACTTTAGTAACATACATAACCAACACTTTGACTAACAATTACAACTTAACAAAATACCCAAGTCCTATACATGCCATACTCAAAATAAGTCTAAATTGTTATACCAAAGTGATGTCGATAGTTATACCAAATTGTTATACCGAACTCCTACGTCCATGTTCCTCGAGTTATCTTGGCAATACTACAAGGAGAAAGGGCAATGAAAGGGGTAAGCATAAAGCTTAGTAAGTTTGCATGAAAATAAATAGCAACAATAAGCTCGATATATATATAATCCATCAAGGCATTAACTAACCATACACAAGTCACAGGCTTCTTGCCATACTTACTTACAATTGCCCTTATTTAGCACATACCGTGCTACACATCATAATCGTTTCTTCGTGACTTATTCACGAGTACCTATATTCACTCATTCACATGACTTTAGTACAATTCTCATCTCTACACCTAAACTTGTCTACTTATCCCATTAGTCACTAGGGATAGTCAAAGATGCATATTTATCGCCATTCATATAGGTATGAAGCCAACGCCACATCCTCGAGGTGGCCTTATATGGAGTTACATCTAAATGCCAATGTTATATCCCGGATAAGGTCTTATATGATCTTTCACATCAAATATCGATGCCATATCCCGGGTATGGTATTATACGATTTCCCATATCCATTACCGAAGCCATATCCCGGATATGGTCTTATACGGAATCTCAACTCAGTGCCAAGGCCATGTCTCTGACATGGTCTTATACGGGACCTTATCTATTTCATATCTCGATGATAGCCTTTTCATATTCATTATAGTCCACTAGGACTTCAACATCATATTCAACATTAGTCACTCAATTTAGTAGAGTATCATGCATCAGTATGTTACTAAGCATTCTCAATTATGCTAACATGAATTTTGCATTAATCACATACAAACTTACCTTGTTTTCAAAATGAGCCAACTCGTCGGTCTAGTCTAAGACTTTGTTCTTTCCCCGATCGAGGCAGATTCTCGGTTCTTCGTGCTCTAGAATAGAAATTTAGCTCATTTCAATCACCACATTAATAAAAGCATTTCACTAATCATGCTTAGGCAAAATTACTATTTTGCCCCTAGGCTTTGGCAAAATGACCATTTTGCCCCTAGGCTCGGAAATTAATTCTAATCACATTTCTACCTTCAACAAGCCTAGGTGAACATTTAATACTCTTATAGCTATCATCAAAACTCAACATTTCACATAGTTACTACAAATTTTATAACCTTTTCAACAAGGTTCAAATAGGTGTTTCCAAAACAACACCTTTCACAAAAGTTATTCATCTAACAACCAAGACTCAATTTCTTCCATAAAAATACAGCAATTAACAATGATATCTCTCATGGAAAAACTCTAAACTTTTCACCATATTGCACAATAGTCCCCTCATTTGAAAGCTTAAGCTCTAGGGGTCTCAAAAGTACAATTATCATAAAGAAAAATCATCAAAATCACTTACTAGAATGAAGGAGAGCTTGCTGAAAATTTTGATCCTTCAAACCTCTATTTTGCTTGCTAATTTTGGTGGAGAAAGATGGAGAGAAAGATGATATTTTCTCTTTCTTTATTCTAATATTAAACTAGTCAAACAAGTCACCAACTATCAACTACGTTGACCAATTTTTTTGTCCATCTTTGTCTCCTATTGTAGTCAATGGCCGGCCAAGCAACTATTGGAGGTCTAATTTCCTTTAAAGACCTCCAATCATCAATCTATGGCTATTTGGTACCTTTAGCCTATGAAATGGAACTTTTGCACTTTACGCGATTTAGTCCTTTTTCGTGATTAATCGAGAAATCGCTAAAATTAAAGTACCAAAATTCTCATGTACATATACCATCATGCTCTGACTCATAAAATGACATGAAAATAAATTTCTAAAATCTCGGATTAGTGATCCCGAGATCACTTTTCTGACTAGCCCCTAAATCGGGCTATTACAATTCTCCCCCTTAAGGATTTTCGTCCCCGAAAATCTTACCTGTGAAAAGGTTTGGATATTAGTTTCTCATCGTTTCCTCGGGCTCCTATGTAGCCTCTTCTATTCCGTGCCTTTTCCATAGAACTTTCACTAGGGCTATGCTTTTGTTTCTTAACTACTTGACCTCTCGTGCCAAAATTCTAACCAGTTCTTCACCGTAAGTTAAATTTGATTGTATCTCAACCTCTGTTAAAACTATGACATGCAAAGGGTTTGAACGGTATCGATGCAACATGGATACGTGAAAAATGTCATGAATCTTTTCTAGCTCGAGTGGCAAGGCCAATCGATAAGCCATCGGTCCTATCCTCTCTGTAATTTCATAAGGTCCGATAAAGCGCAGACTCAATTTGCCTTTCCGGCTAAATCCGAGGACTTTCCTCCAAGGTGACACTTTCAAGAACACTTTATCACCAACTTTGAATTCTACATCTTTCCTTTTCGAATCCGAATAGGACTTTTGCCTATCTAAGGTGACTTTCAGACAATCACGTATCACTTTTAATTTCTCTTCAGTTTCCTTAACCAAATCGACCCCGTGTATCTGTTTCTCTCTAAAATTTGACTAATAAAAGGGCGTTCGACACTTACGTCCATACAGTGTTTCATAAGGTGCCATTTTCAAACTTGACTGAAAGCTGTTGTTGTAGGCGAATTCCACCAATGGTAAGTTTTTCTCCCAATTACCGTGGAACTCTAAAACACAACATCAAAGCATGTCTTTGAGTATCTGAATTACCCTCTCCGATTTCCCGTCAGTTTGTGGATGAAAGGCTATACTGAAACTCAATTTCGTGCCCAAGGCCTCTTGCAACTTTTTCTAAAACCGTGACGTGAATCTCGGATCTCTATCCGAAATGATCGACAATGGTTCACCATGAAGTCTTACTATCTCTGACATGTACAAGTCTGCCATTTTATCAAGCGAATAGTCGACTCGCACTGGTATGAAATGGGTTGACTTTGTGAGTCTATCAACCACTACCCATACTGCATCTTTCTTGTAACAGCCCGACTTTGGCCCTAATCAGAATGGTGGTTTCGGGGCCACGAATTTGAGTTAGAAAAATATTTTAATATTATTTTTCATGTTAATTATATATGATTGAGCATGTGTTAAAATTTCGTGAGTTAATTTGCCCGTTTGTGCGTTAAATTAAAGAAAAAAGACTAAATTGCATAAGTGGTAAAAGTAGCCTTTTTCTTGATTGAGTGGTTAAATTGATGTGTCTTTATATAGGAGAGGACTTATGTTGTAAATTATCCATTTTAATAGGATAGTGGACGGCAACATGTGTTTTTATAATACAATTATAAGTTTATTATATGTTAAGTTATAATATATTAATTATTATATTATAAACTTATAATAAATAAAAACATAAAAGAAAGAGAACACATGCATGTTCATCTTTCTCCAACCGAAGCTAAAAAGAAAAAAAAGAAAGAAAAACACTTCAAGGTTTCAGCATTGTTCAAGCTTGATTAAGGTATGAGATTAGCTCGATTTTTGATAATTTTTACGTTTTTGAGATCGTTACTTTGTGTTTTGCTAGCCCATGTCTAAATTTTTGAATTGATTGTGTGTTTCATGAGTTTCTATTGATGAAAACTTGTTGTTTTTGTTTTTTGAGGATGAAATATTAATTATATGGGAAAGATTAACAAGTTTTGCTCTTGAATTATTGATGAAATTGAGTGATTTGGATTTAATTGCAAAAATAAATTTTTGAGGGACTAAAATGTGAAATAAATGAAATGTATGAGCTGGTATTAGGAGTGTGAATATTCGGCCCTAAAGAAATGTGGCCAAATTTTGCATATTTTGTGTTTTATGCTACAGGGACTAAATCGCAAAAAGTGTAAAATGTCAAGGGTAAAATTGTAAATTTGCCGATTATGTATTTTTGGGCTAAATTGAATGAAAATATGTTGAATGAGCTTAGTTTGTAATTTATTTAGACCAAGAACAAAAAGGATCGGGAGTGGATCGGGGAAAGGCGAAGTTAATCGAATAGTCGGGAAAACAAAGTTCGTCGATAGTCGAGGTAAGTTTTTAAGCAATTTGAGTTGAATTGATCTTTTAACTACAATGAATTACATGTATTTTATAGAGATAGATATGTTCTCTGTGAAGTAGCCGAATGTGGTATTGGTTAAGAGTTGAATTTATTCGAACATGAAGTATACATCCATGTTAATGATATAATATAGCTATGCGAGACATTAATTTGAGAGAAGAACATAGCCGAAGGTAATGTTTAATTACATGTTAATGTTTTAGCCGATTGTGATGTTAATATGGGAATGAAATAAGAAAATTTATATATATATATATATATATGCGTATATGTGTGGTTGTGAATTAAATTTTATATGTATAAGTGTGTTTTTAAACGAATAATGGGCTCAAGTAATGCACTAAGTGTGCGAATTTATAAACCGAGCACTAAGTGTGCAAAATCGGTCACTTGGCACTAAGGGTGCGAAATGTTAAGGTAAGGGCACTAAGTGTGCGATACGTTACAGAAATTTGGCACTAAGTGTGCGAGATGTCAAAGTAATGGCACTGAGTGTGTGATACGTTACAAAATTTTAGCAACGAGTGTGCAGGTTTGATGCTCTTTCAAAGACGCCTATTATTGATAATATTAAGCAAAGTAAAATGATCGGGTATGCGACTATAGATTATACAAGGGTGGTAAAGTTTGTGATGGTGGATGAAATAGAATTTTGTATTATGCATATCGACTTGTGATTTATGAGAGCTTGAGATGTAAGTAGAAATTCGATGAAGTGATGAGATGTATATGTTGTTGTTTTTATCACGTGAAGGTGATATATAGATATATATGCATATAACATTTGTTATGAAATCTATTTTTGTATATGTGACTATTCGGCCTTAAGGTTATTAATGAAATAATTTATTAAATTATGTTATAATGCTTTATTGTTATGTAATTGCTTATAACTTACTAAGCTGTTAAAGCTTACTTTGTTCTTGGTTGTTCTTGTGTTTTAGATCTCTTTTGGGTGATCATCTCGTGCTCGGGGATCGTCGTTGAAGCTCATCACACTATCGTCAATATTTTGGTATCTCTTTTGTGAATGAACTTAAAGTCTATGGCATGTATAGGCTAAGTCACTTTTGAATTGATTTTGAAAGGATGAATATATGTAAATATGAGCCATGCGAAAATGGCTTAAAGTGATGTATGTGTTTGTGCATTTCGGTCTTAGTATAAGTTTGCTTTGGTATGAATGTTCTATGAATTCATGAAAGGTATTTTATTTATATGACTCGATTGAACGTGTCATGAATGACTTATAAGTTATCTAACGTTGATATATGCTTGTGTTGGGTGAATAAATGTTCGGTTAATGATTTGATTTATTTGGTGAGATAAGAAATGGGTATAATATTTGGTGTATTTATTCTTGGTGTTAAAATAAATGGCATGAATTATTATTGGGTTATATCGTAGTTAAGTAGTTTCAATCATGGAGTTTGTGTAAATTAGAGGTGAAACATTGTTCATGATATACATAAGTGGGCATAGTGAACTTTATTTTATATGATTAGGATATGGTATATATATAAATATATACATGTATGATGTAATTGGGAAATGCTTGATGATATAGTCTTGTAAGTTGATATGTTTTGTATTCATGGATTGATATAATTTGGTATATTATGTATGTTTACATTCGGCTAATCTTAAGGGTAGTAAATGTGTATGTTTAAAATGCTAAAGATCAAATGCTAATATGATGTGGATTGTTTTGTTTAATATGCTCATGTATTAGTAATATATTAGAAATCTGTTTTCTTTTAATAAGTTGATATATTCGTGAACATGAAATGAGTTATATGAGTGTGTTGAATTGCGTTTTGATTGGTAATGCCTCGTAACCCTAATCCAGCGACGGATACGGGTTAGGGTTGTTACATTTGATTGGTATCAAAGCTACGGTTTAGTCGGTTCTCGGACTAACGTAGCGCGCGTGAGTCTAGCTATACATGCCATAATTTTTATTGTGATAGTGTGATGACTTCTGACAGTGAAATGTGTTTTTCTTCTTTCGTATAGTAAATGGTTCCTGATCCCGAGCGAGCCGTAGCCGATGATGTCGAGAGTGTGGCGTCTGTTCCCGCGCAAGGGACCGCGCCGGTTGAATCTCGACTAGCTACGAGTAACCATGATGAGGGGGCTAAACAAGCCTTCTTTAGTATAATGAATGATTGGTTCAATCAATACATCCGGACCAATCTGGCTATTCAACCACCCCCGAATACAAATACTCCACCTGTAGTACTTGTGGTACCTTCAATCATTAATCCTGAGAGAATGAATAAGCCTCCGGTTGGCAGAATCAGAAAGCACGGGGCTCAAGAGTTTAGAGCTGAAGCGGATGATGATGCCAAACGAGCTGAATTTTGGCTCGATAATAGCATTCGTGTTTTTGATGAACTATCCTGTGCACCTGATGAGTGCTTGAGATGTGCTATATCCTTATTACGAGATTCTGCCTATTACGGTGGAACACTCTGGTTTCGGTTGTTCTGAAGGAACGAGTCACTTGGGACTTCTTTCAGACGGAGTTTAGCAAGAAATACATTAGTCAGCAATTCATAGATTTGAAACGCAAGGAATTTCTCGAGCTTAAACAGGGTCGTATGACTGTATCCGAGTATGAACGTAAGTTTGTGAGACTTAGCCGTTATGCCCGCGAGTGTGTTTCATCAGAGGCTACCATGTGCAGAAGATTTGAAGAAGGGTTAAATGAAGACATAAAGTTGCTGGTTGGTATACTTGAAATAAATGAGTTTGTGATACTTGTTGAGCGAGCTTGCAAAGCCGAAGAACTAGGGAAAGAAAAATGAAAATCCGAGTTCGAAGCTAGAGATTTCCGTAAGAGATCAACGGGTAAATTTTCTCAATCATTATCAAAGAAGTTCAGAAATGAGAATAGCCGATCCAAGGCTAATACTGAGATCTCTATACGAGAACGACCACCAGTAAGTTCACGAGCTACCTCGATTGCTAGTGTTGGGAATACTCGACCGGATAAACCTGAGTACCAGTAGTGTGGTAGGTGACATTTTGGAGAATGTTGGGGCAAGACCAACAACCGAGCTTGCTACAAGTGTGGTTCGCAGGATCACTTCATTCGGGATTGCCCGGAGTTAGCGAGAAGGAAAATGCTCAGAGTGCAAGACCGAGTGGTACTGCAGTCAGAGGTAGACCACCCCAAAATGCTTGAGGTAGGAGCGGCACTCAGAGAGGGACTTCGGATACAGCTATTTGATCAGAGGCTCGTGTGCCAGCTAGAGCCTATGCCATTCGTGCCCGAGAGGAGGCTTCATCTCCAGATGTCATCACCGGTATATTTACTCTTTTTAATACTAGTGTAATTGCTCTGATTGATCCCGATTCAACTCATTCTTATGTGTGTGAAACATTAGTATTCAGTAAGACTTTACCTATTGAGTCTACTGAATTTGTGATTCGAGTTTCGAACCCCCTGGGCCGATGTGTGCTAGTTGATAAGATGTGTAAGAATTGTCCTTTGATGATTCGAGATTCATGTTTTCCGGCTGATTTGATGTTACTACCATTTGATGAGTTTGATATCATCCTTGGTATGGATTGGTTAACTATGCACGATGCCGTAGTGAATTGCAGACGAAAGACTATTGATCTGCGGTGCCAGAATAATGAGATAATTCGGATTGAATCTGCGGATTTAAATGGGCTACCAGCAGTGATATCTTCGATGTTGGCTCGAAAGTATATGAGAAAGGGCTGTGAAGCTTACTTTGCTTATGTGATTGATGATAAAGTGACTGAAAATAAGATTGAATCTGTACCTGTTGTATGTGAGTACCCGGATGTGTTTCTAGAAGAATTATCGGGATTGCCACCTGTTCGAGAGGTAGAGTTTGGTATTGATTTAGTACCAGGGATGACCCCGATCTCGATGCTCCGTATAGAATGGCACCGACTGAATTAAGAGAGTTGAAAGCCCAGTTGTAAGAGTTGACAGACAAAGGTTTCGCTCGACCGAGTTCTTCCCCCTGGGGTGCGCCAGTGTTATTTGTGAAGAAGAAAGACGGAACTCTGAGGATGTGTATCGATTATCGACAGCTTAATAAAGTGACCATAAATAATAAGTACCCGTTGCCGCGCATTGACGATTTATTCAATCAGCTGAAAGGGGCTTCAGTGTTTTCAAAGATAGATTTGAGATCGGGTTATTATCAGTTGCGAGTCAGAGATTCTGATGTGCCAAAAACTACTTTCCGGACGAGATACGACCATTACAAGTTTTTAGTGATGCCGTTTGGACTCACTAACACCCCTACTGTTTTCATGGATTTGATGAATCGGGTATTCAGGCCGTATTTGGATCAGTTTATAGTTGTGTTTATAGATGACATTCTGATCTATTCGCACAACGAAACCGAGCATGCAGAACACTTGAGACTTGTGTTACAGATTTTGCGTGATAAGCAGTTGTACGTAAAATTTAGTAAATGTGAGTTCTGGTTACGTGAAGTTAGCTTTTTGGGACATGTTGTTTCAGCATCAGGTATTCAAGTTGATCCGAGTAAGATTTTGGCTGTACTTGATTGGAGACCCCCGCGGAATATTACTGAAGTTCGGAGCTTTTTGGGACTTGCTGGTTATTATCGACGCTTCGTGAAAGGTTTCTCAATGATTGCAACCCCGATGACAAAACTACTTCAAAAAGATGTTAAATTCGAGTGGACGGAGGAGTGCTAGAAGAGTTTCAATCGGCTGAAAACATTATTGACTGAAGCACCAGTGTTAGTTTAGCCTGAGTCAGGTAAGGAGTTTGTTATCTTCAGTGATGCATCCTTTAATGGTTTGAGTTGTGTTTTGATGCAGGAGGGTAAGGTTGTAGCCTAAGCCTCGAGACAGTTAAAGCCGCATGAAAAGAATTATCCGACGCACGATCTCAAATTAGCCGCTATAGTTTTTGCCCTGAAGATATGGCGCCACTATTTATTTGGTGAAAAATGCCATGTCTATTCCGATCATAAAAGCCTAAAGTACTTAATGACTAAGAAGGATCTGAATTTGAGACAACGACGGTGGTTGGAATTATTAAAGGACTACGAGCTTGTGATTTGTAACACCCTAAAATTTGAGTATCGATTATTGCATGTTTTGGTGTTTAGATTATGTAGGAAATTTTTTTTATTTCTTTTTGTGCCTACTATAGTTCGGAAGAAGAGTATAGAATTATTCGGGTATGAAATATTTTTTTAGTTCGAGAATTTATTGAAGTGAAGCAAGTGGCATTGACACTTAAGTTGAATTAAGTGTTAAATAGAAGCATAAGATGAGTATATGGCAAAGTGGTGTTGGCGCATGAGTTAGTGCATGAGGGAGAAGGTTCGAATCCCTTGTTTAGCATCTAGATGAATTTTATTTTTAATTTTTCTGCACATGTATAGCAAGTGTCGGCCAAGTACATATATGGTAAGTGTTGACCTTGTTATTTTTGGTTAGTATATCAAAGGATTAAGGAAAGTGTTAACTTATGGTATAGAATCAAGAAAGTTTGGAAAGATATGGGGACATAAGGCATATATCAAGGAAAAGTTTTGGAAACAAATTCATGGTCATTTGACCAATGAATTTGGACGGCAATGAGGCTAGGGGGGAGGTTGGCCGAATATGCTTGTAGCTTAGTAAGGTTTAGGAGTTGTTTTTGGTCATTCTTAGTTTTTGTGCAAGTTTTGCAACCTTTTCTCAACCCTTCTCCTTTAGCCGAATTTGAGCATTGGTAAGCCTTAATTTTTTTAACCATTTGGTCACTTTTGTCTATTACTTTGGTATTCTTTGTATGCCTTTTCTTTTAGTGCCGAAATCACCTATACCAAAAAGCCATTCTTTTTCTTTTCTTTTACCATTGCCGAATGTACCTAGCTCCTAAACACATCTTTTCTTCTCTTCTCTTTGAAAACCAGAAACAACATCATCACCATCTTTTCTCTTATTTTTATTTCTTTTCACTCAAATTTTCTCCATTAAACTCTCTCATGGCCGAATGCTAGTGTGCCCATAGCCGAAACATTATCTCTTTTTCTTTGGTTATACATAGCCGAATCCTTCATCAAACATCATTCTCAATCCTTTCTTTTCGATCGTGGTCAATAGGTAAGAATTTTTTTAGTTACGATTAGTTAATAGTTCATACTATTAACGTTTCCATTCGTTATATTTTAGTCACGATAACGAAAGATAGGGGATCAAGTGTTCGTGAGTAACATAGAAAGTTGGAATCGATTTAAGTGTTAAGGAAACGTTTGGACGACTCGTATTGTGGGACAAGGATTATTGTGGTAAGGAAATTTCACTCTTAAAAACTTTTGGTCATATTGTTTTGGTATAATATTAGAATGGTTAATGATCTTTTGTCTTCTAAGACATTCAAAATAGGGAAGAAAAGGGCGGTGTTTAGTTTTTGGAAGAAGGAGGTTTAGTTAATCCCCTAAGTATAAACAAAGGATGTGACAAGAATCAAGGATTTCCCAGGGTTGTGGACGTTCATCCGAGGAGAATCAATTGTTTGAAGTAGTTCGTACTCCGAACCATTATTTGTTCGTGGATTTGATTCGGTTAACGAACCATCAATCGGGAGAAACCGCAAGTGGAAGTAGTTCAAAAATTCGAGGTAAATTTTAGATCGTTATGTTTAAATCAGTTTTATTATTAGATTATAATGATCATAAGTTATCGTGATATGTATAGGTGTTGAGGAGCGGGAAAGTTTAGTCCTCACCATAGCAAGGTGTGTAACTTCACACTTATCTTTCGGGTTAGATGCTAAAGCAAATAAGTATTGTGATAAATCGTAAAAATGGCAAAATCGAAATTTATGTGATAATTAACCCTTTTGTGTAAATGCATGAAAATGGTTAAAGTTGAAGAAAAATTGCTAGATTGTTAAATTGGGCCGAAAAATTGCTAGATTGTTAAATTGGGCCGAAAAAAATTGCTAGATTGTAAAATTGGGCCGAAAAATTGCTAGATTGTTAAATTGGGCGAAAAAGCGCTAGATCGATAAATTGGGTCAAAAGGCGCTAGATCGCTAAATGGGCCAAAACCTTCTAGTTTGACATTTGGGCCTAAGTTCGCTAGATCGCTAAATGGGCTAAATACTATTTTGTTTAATGGACCCAAATGAAAAGTTTAATTAAAAACTCATTTGTATTGTGGATTACTTAATAAATTATTTATGATTAAAGTTTGTTATTCATACATAATTGCATGGGATGGGATACATGATGAAGAGAAGTAAGGCTGTGGCCATGAATCTAGTTCGGTGGCTCTGCCACAAATGTTGGCTTAATGCCTCTAGTTGGTGACTATGTCACAATCTAGTTGATGAGTGCACTACAATATTATTTAAAAGGCTAAATGCCTACGATTGGTGTGTTTGGCGGGGTGGGTTGACTTGATCCCCACAGGTGTCTTTGGTTGGTACGGGGTGTGTAGCGGATGGAAATTAGGTTTGGTTGGGAAATTCATTTTTACATGCATTTTATATATGTTATTTCATTTTACATTGTTCAAATTTGTAATTGGGCTCAAGCCCAAATTAATGCCTTGATGGTCTGGCCCAATAATGGTGGTAAGTGAGTTACACACTGAGTTCTTTGTAACTCACCCCGTTTTATTATCCATCACAGGTAATGGAAATTGATGTGGACTTAGGCCGGGAATGACATGGTGGAGGCCATACTACGAGCTTGGGTTTTATAAATTATGAACTCTATTTAAGTTACTTATTTTATTTTGGGTATGTTGTAATAAGGCCTCTAATTATTTTTTTTTTATTTTTTTTTTGGATTTTTTTTATGTGTGGATGGATTTAATTTTTATTTTAAGACTCTTAATATGGGCGTATGTTAAAATCTATAAAGTTTTCTTAAAAATATTGTGTTTTATAACAATTTTGGACACCTAAATATTTTTTTTAATTTCTTTAAATTTTCTTTTAAAACTACGTTAAGGTTTTGCATTAACTGATTATTTAAATCATTAGAGAAATTTTGGATGTTCGTTCGGTGTGACAAACCAAATCTTATCTTAACGCATAGACCTGGTTTGGGGTGTTACATTTAATGGTATCAGAGCTAGTTTCAAAACTCGGTTGTGGTTTGGGTTCAATAAAGATATTTGTTTGAGAAACAACTCAAATTTCTAGACTTTTTGATTTAAAGGTAGTATGGCACCATGAGCATCCGCGCCAAGTCAAGTAAGTATCTCAGATATCTTTGGTTATTTATTATTATTGTGATATGATCATAAGAAACACTCTAGGACTTCTAGTTTTAGGTGTTGAAAACCGTAGAGATTGAGACAATAGGATATGGTTGCGAGAACAACTCTATCTCTTTCATATCATAAAACATCGTTAATAAACACTGAAATAGTATTCTGATTCATAAAACTCATAACCAGATTAAATCGGTCATTATGAGCTCTAGAGGGCGTGGTCGTGGACCAGCGTAGACGTGGCCGTGGTAGAGGACGAGGTGTTAGAGGCGCAACCGAAGCACCGGATCATATGCCGGAAATGGATGCACCTGCGTCACTCGAAAGTGAGACGGGATCACATAATCATATGGAAGAAGATAATGCGGTGACGCGAGCAATGCTGCGAGTCCTTGAAAGGGTCGCTAGCTAGAACTGGGCCAACGGCTCGTGGGTCGATATCGGAACGATTGAAATCAAGTGGTCTTTGAGGTTTTCGTGAGGTGTCTCAGGTGTAGCTCCAAATGTCGCTGAATATTGGCTTGAGGCAGTGGAGCGAATTATGGACGATCTTGAGTGCACTGTGGAACAAAAATTAAGGGGAGCGGTGTCCTTGTTAAGGGACGAAGCATACCAATGGTGGCTTCATCAGACGAGAAGGCAATTGAAGTCGCATTAGTTAATTGGGAATTCTTTAAAGTTTCCTTCCAAGGGAAATATGTAGGAACGAGTTATGTTGATGCCAGAAGGAAGGAATTTCTGAATCTGGTCCAAGGGAATAAGACAGTGACAGCATATGAAGCTGAGTTTTTGCGCTTGAGTCGCTATGCTCGAACAATAGTGGCAACAGATCATGAGCGTTGTGTACGCTTTGAGGATGGCTTGAACGATGAATTGCGGGTTTTGTAGGCCCACAACAAGTTAGAACTTTTGCCACGCTTGTGGAAAAGGCCAAGATAGCCGAAGAGGCTAAGAACTCGGAACGTCCAGAATCGGGAACGAGCTAGAGGCAAGAGAGATATGAAGTATTAAGTTCTTCAAAAAGGTTTACGAAGAGGCCTCGGGCGAGGAACCCACTCAAGGAAGAACACTGTAGGCGTGAATCGAGTCGAGATTGTCTTGATTGTGGGAAAAGGCATTCGGAGAGTCTTTGGAAGAAAGCGGGTGCTTGCTATAAATGCGGTCGATGGATCATCAATATAGGAATTGCCCTCGTCGAATGGATACAACTCGGGAAGCTCGTACATCGATGCACCACCGGCAAGAGGAATTCAGCAACCACCGAGAGGTCGTGGTGGTAATGGGGATGGACGTGGTCAAGGTGCAGCGGGTCGAGGAAATGGTCCTAGAGACAACGCAGATGCAAGACGACCGGGATTGGTATATGCGGTTAGGACGCCGTGAGGATGGTAATGCACTGATGTGATAAGCTGGCACGTTCTTCATTTTTGATGTACTGTTATTGCTTTGATAGATATTGGTTCTAACCATTCGTATGTTGCTAGCACCATATCCGGGAACTTGAAATTAGACTCTGAAATTTACGATAATGAGATGAAGGTAATTAGTCCTTTAGGACAATCGGTATTAGTAAATAAATTGTTTAGAGATGTGGCCTTAGAAATTCAAGGAGAAATATTTTTGGCAAATTTGATGGAGTTGCCTTTTGGCGAGTTCGATATCATTTTAGGCATGGATTGGTTGGTTAAGCAGGCGAAATTGGATTGTCTTTGAAAAGAGGATGTCAATAAGGACAAAGTGGAGGATAAAGAAATAATTATGATAGGCGGCGAAGGAATTACTTGGCAAATGTGGTATCCGCACTTAAAGCGAGAAAAGTTGGTGCGAAAAGGGTATGGAGCATTTTTAGCATTTATTAGTGCTTTAGATGCCAAAGAGTTGTCGATGGAAGATGTGAGGACGGTGAAGGAATTTCGGATGTATTTCGGAAGAACTTCGGTGTACCTCCGGATCGGAAGTGGAATTTGGTATTGAGCTTTTGCCGGAGCGGCTCCGGTGTCCATTGCTCCTTATAGAATGGCACCGAAGGAGTTGGCGGAGCTTAAAGCTCAAATTCAAGAATTGCTAGATCGAGGCTTTATTCGACCGAGTGTGTCTCCGTGGGGGGCACCGGTTTTGTTTGTTAAGAAGAAAGATGGGTCGATGCGTATGTGTATTGACTACAGGCAATTAAATAAATTGACGATCAAGAATAGGTACCCTCGCCAAGAATTGACGACTGTTTGATCAATTGAAGGAGCTTTAGTTTTCTCCAAAATTGATTTGAGATCGGGTTATCACCAACTTAAGGTGAAAGAAGCGGATATTCACAAGGCGGCTTTCGAACTCGTTATGGACATTATGAGTTTTTGGTGATGCCGCGTTTGGGTTGACCAATGCACCAGTGCATTTATGGATATGATGAACCGGGTCTTTCAACCATACTTAGACCGGTTTGTGGTGGTATTCATAGATGACATTCGGTATATTCAGGGGAATGAAGAAGAGCATGATTCGTGATTTGTGAATTGTATTGCGATTACTTCAAGATAATCAGCTGTATGCCAAATTCGGTAAATGTGAATTACAGTTAAGGGAAGTGACTTTCTTGGGTCATGTGGTGTCAGTAGAAGGAATAAGGGTGGATCCTCGGAAGATTGAGGTTGTATTGGATTGGAAACCACCAAAGTCGTGAGGTCGAGTTTCGGAGTTTCTTGGGTTGGTGGTTACTATAGACGCTTTGTTGAGGGTTTTCGTTGATTCTTTGCACCCTAACTAAGCTTTTGCGAAAGGAGTACCGTTTATATGGGTGAAAAAGCAGCAAGAAAGTTTTGATGAATTAAAGAAGATTTTTGTGAAGTGCGGTATTGATTCAACCAGAAATTTGGAAAGGAGTTTACGATTTATTGTGATGCGTCGCATACGGGATTAGGTTGCGTATTGATGCAAAATGGGAAAGTGGTAGCTTATGCTTCTCGTCGATTGAGACCACACGAAGTAAACTACCCTACTCATGACTTGGAGTTAGGCTGCGGTGAGTGTTTGCTCTAAAGATTTGGAGGCATTACCTCTACGGTGAAAAGTCTATCATCTATACGGATCACAAGAGTCTTAAGTATCTTCTTACTCGGAAGGAGTTAAACTTGAGACAACGAAGATGGGTGGAGAGCTGTTAAAGGACTATGATTTCTCAATCGAGTATCATCCTGGAAAAGCTAATGTGGTAGAGGCAGCGTTAAGTCGTAAGGTGGTATCTCGATTTAAGAGCAATGTTTGCCCATTTAAGTTTGTACGAGGATGGTAGTCGATAGCGGAACTTCGGTGAAGCCTCTCGTGGTTGGAGCAAATTAAGAAAAAGCAAATATTAGATGGAAAGTTGGGACCTTTACTTCAACAAGTTGAAAATGGAGGAATAGAGGATTTTGGTATAAACACGGAAGGTGTGTTGTGCTTTCGTGGAAAAGTCTCAGATGCCTAAGGACTCGGATTTGAGACAAATGATTCTTCGAGAGAGGCGCATAGTAGCCCTTATGCTATGCACCCGGAGGAAATAAGATGTATCGGGATCTTCGTGAACAATATTGGTGGCGTGGTTGAAGCGTGAGATTTTTGAATTTGTGGGAAAATGTTTAACTTGTCGGCAAGTGAAGGCGGAACATCAATTACCGTCGGGATTACTACAAGCGGTAAAGATTCCTCTTTGGAAATGGGAGCGGATAACAATGGATTTTGTTAGTGGGTTACCTTTAACACCTACTAAGAAAAATTACGTTTGGGTAATTGTTGATCGTTTGACGAAGACCGCTCATTTTCTACCGGTTAAAGACGGATTACTCGTTCTGAAGTTGGCTAAGCATGCACGTATCCGAAATCGTGAGGTTGCATAGGTAACCGTGTCTATTATATCGAGATAGGGATCCTAGGTTTACGTCACGGTTTTGGAACATTGCATGAAGCTTTGGGAACAAAGCTAAACTTGATCTGGCTTTTCATCCTCGATCGGATGGTCAATCGAAAGAGTAATTCAGATTACGGAAGACATGTTAAGGGGTTGTATAATCGACTTCAAAGGTAGTTGGGAGGATTTTCTACCATTGGCGAATTTGCTTACAACAATAGCTATCGATCTAGCATTCGGATGGCACCCTACGAGGCATTATATGGTCGTAGGTGTCGTTCTCCTAGTTGTTGGACTGAATTGGGCGAACGGCGGATGTTAGGTCCGAGCTGATCTCTCAAACGGAAGAAAAGTAAAAGCTATTCGAGCACGGTTAAAGGAAGCTTCGGATAGACAAAAGTCGTATATGCAGATCCAAGCGTAGAAGTATCGAGTATCTTTGTGGGGATCAGTTTTCTTGAAGGTCTCACCTTGGAAGAAGATTTTCGTGTTTGGGAAGAAGGAAAATTGAGTCCTAGATTCATTGGACCATATCGTGTGGTGAAGCGTGTTGGTCCAGTGGCCTATCAGATCGAATTACCTCCGGAGTTGAGCCAAATTCATAATGTTTTTCATGTTTCCATGCTGAGGCGCTATAGATCGGATCCTTCGCACATAGTACCGGTAGAAGAAGTGGAGTTGAAGTCAGACTTGTCTTTTGAGGAGGAACCAGTGGAAATCTTAGACCTAGATGTTAAGGTGCTAAGAAAGAAAATCGTGCTGTTGGTCAAGATTTTATGGCGTAACCACGGAGTGGAGGAAGCTACGTGGGAGCCTGAGGATGCAATTCGACAACAATACCCTCACCTTTTTCAACCAGGTAAATTTCGAGGACGAAATTTTTTTTAGGAGGGTAGAGTTGTAACACCCTAAAATTTGAGTATCGATTATTGCATGTTTTGGTGTTTAGATTATGTAGGAAAAATTTTCTTATTTCTTTTTGTGCCTACTATAGTTCGGAAGAAGAGTATAGAATTATTCGGGTATGAAATATTTTTTAGTTCGAGAATTTATTGAAGTGAAGCAAGTGGCATTGACACTTAAGTTGAATTAAGTGTTAAATAGAAGCATGAGATGAGTATATGGCAAAGTGGTGTTGGCGCATGAGTTAGTGCATGAGGGAGAAGGTTCGAATCCCTTGTTTAGCATCTAGATGAATTTTATTTTTAATTTTTCTACACATGTATAGCAAGTGTCGGCCAAGTACATATATGGTAAGTGTTGACCTTGTTATTTTTGGTTAGTATATCAAAGGATTAAGGAAAGTGTTAACTTGTGGTATAGAATCAAGAAAGTTTGGAAAGATATGGGGACATAAGGCATATATCAAGGAAAAGTTTTGGAAACAAATTCATGGTCATTTGACCAATGAATTTGGACGGCAATGAGGCTAGGGGGTTGGTTGGCCGAGTATGCTTGTAGCTTGGTAAGGTTTAGGATTTGTTTTTGGTCATTCTTAGTTTTTGTGCAAGTTTTGCAACCTTTTCTCAACCCTTCTCCTTTAGCCGAATTTGAGCATTGGTAAGCCTTAATTTTTTTTAACCATTTGGTCACTTTTGTCTATTACTTTGGTATTCTTTGTATGCCTTTTCTTTTAGTGCCGAAATCACCTATACCAAAAGCCATTCTTTTTCTTTTCTTTTTACCATTGCCGAATGTACCTAGCTCCTAAACACATCTTTTCTTCTCTTCTCTTTGAAAACCGAAACAACATCATCACCATCTTTTCTCTTATTTTTATTTCTTTTCACTCAAATTTTCTCCATTAAACTCTCTCATGGCCGAATGCTAGTGTGCCCATAGCCGAAACATTATCTCTTTTTCTTTGGTTATACATAGCCGAATCCTTCATCAAACATCATTCTCAATCCTTTCTTTTCGATCGTGGTCAATAGGTAAGAATTGTTTTTAGTTACGATTAGTTAATAGTTCATACTATTAACGTTTCCATTCGTTATATTTTAGTGCGATAACGGAAGATAGGGGATCAAGTGTTCGTGAGTAACATAGAAAGTTGGAATCGATTTAAGTGTTAAGGAAACGTTTGGACGACTCTCGTATTGTGGGACAAGGATTATTGTGGTAAGGAAATTTCACTCTTAAAAACTTTTGGTCATATTGTTTTGGTATAATATTAGAATGGTTAATGATCTTTTGTCTTCTAAGACATTCAAAATAGGGAAGAAAAGGGCGGTGTTTAGTTTTCGGAAGAAGGGAGGTTCCGTTAATCCCCCTAAGTATAAACAAAGGACTGTATCAGCAATCCGGGATTTCCCACCGGGTTGTGGACGTTCATCCGAGGAGAATCAATTGTTTGAAGTAGTTCGTACTCCCGAACCATTATTTGTTCGTGGATTTGATTCGGTTAACGAACCATCAATCGGGGAGAAACCGCAAGTGGAAGTAGTTCAAAAATCCGAGGGTAAATTTTAGATCGTTATGTTTAAATCAGTTTTATTATTAGATTATAATGATCATAAGTTATCGTGATATGTATAGGTGTTGATGAGCGGGAAAGTTTAGTCCTCACCATAGCAAGGTGTGTAACTTCACACTTATCTTTCGGGTTAGATGCTAAACAGTAAGTATTGTGATAAATCGTAAAAATGGCAAAATCGAAATTTATGTGATAATTAACCCTTTTGTGTAAATGCATGAAAATGGTTAAAGTTGAAGAAAAATTGCTAGATTGTTAAATTGGGCCGAAAAATTGCTAGATTGTAAAATTGGGCCGAAAAAAATTGCTAGATTGTAAAATTGGGCCGAAAAATTGCTAGATTGTTAAATTGGGCCGAAAAACTGCTAGATCGATAAATTGGGTCAAAAGACTGCTAGATCGCTAAATGGGCCAAAAACCTTCTAGTTTGACATTTGGGCCTAAGTTCGCTAGATCGCTAAATGGGCTAAATACTATTTTGTTTAATGGACCCAAATGAAAAGTTTAATTAAAAACTCATTTGTATTGTGGATTACTTAATAAATTATTTATGATTAAAGTTTGTTATTCATACATAATTGCATGGGATGGGATACATGATGAAGAGAAGTAAGGCCTGTGGCCATGAATCTAGTTCGGTGGCTCGCCACAAATGTTGGCTTAATGCCTCTAGTTCGGTGACTATGTCACAATCTAGTTGGTAGTGCACTACAATATTATTTAAAAAGGCTAAATGCCTACGATTGGTGTGTTTGGCGGGGTGGGTTGACTTGATCCCCACAGGTGTCTTTGGTTGGTACGGGGTGTGTAGCGGATGGAAATTAGGTTTGGTTGGGAAATTCATTTTTACATGCATTTTATATATGTTATTTCATTTTACATTGTTAAAATTTGTAATTGGGCTCAAGCCCAAATTAATGCCTTGATGGTCTGGCCCAATAATGGTGGTAAGTGAGTTACACACTGAGTTCTTTGTAACTCACCCCGTTTTATTATCCATCATAGGTAATGGAAATTGATGTGGACTTGGGCCGGGAATGACATGGTGGAGGCCATACTACGAGCTTGGGTTTTATAAATTATGAACTCTATTTAAGTTACTTATTTTATTTTGGGTATGTTATAATAAGGCCTCTAATTATATATATATTTTTTTTTGGATTTTTTTTTATGTGTGGATGGATTTAATTTTTATTTTAAGACTCTTAATATGGGCGTATGTTAAAATCTATAAAGTTTTCTTAAAAATATTGTGTTTTATAACAATTTTGGACACCTAAATATTTGTTTTAATTTCTTTAAAT
The DNA here is from genome assembly GCA_025698515.1 of Gossypium sturtianum. Lineage (NCBI taxonomy): Eukaryota > Viridiplantae > Streptophyta > Magnoliopsida > Malvales > Malvaceae > Gossypium > Gossypium sturtianum. The sequence continues at coordinate 89,857,215 of CM046954.1, forward strand.
TTCCTTTTAAAACTACGTTAAGGTTTTGCATTAACTGATTATTTAAATCATTAGAGAAATTTTGGATGTTCGTTCAGTGTGACAAACCAAATCTTGTCTTAACGCATAGACCTGGTTTGGGGTGTTACATGATTGATTATCACTCGGGGAAGGCTAATGTAATTGTTGATGCATTAAGCCAAAAATCACTGTTTGCTTCGCGCGCGATGAACGCAAAGATGGCTATGACTGACAATGGTGCAATTATAGCAGAATTGGAAACGAGACCGTTATTTGTTCAACAGATTTACGAAGCTCAAAAGGGTGATGATAAATTGATGGCAAAAAAGAAACCATTGTGGTTCGAATGCTGATTCAGAATTTCAGATTGATGCTGAGGGATGTTTGCGGTTTAGAAACCAAATATGCGTACCAAAGGACCCTGAGTTGGTTCGAATGATTTGTAATGAAGCTCATAATGGTAGATTGTCTGTTCACCCGGGTAGCACAAAAATGTATAATGATCTGAAACAACATTATTGGTGGCACGGGATGAAACGGGACATTTCAGACTTTGTATCAAAATGTTTGATATGTCAGCAAGAAAAAGCCGAGCATCAGGTGCCATTGGGATTGCTTCAACCGATTATGATACCCGAGTGGAAATGGGATCGAGTCACAATGGATTTCGTATCTGGGTTACCGTTGACACCGAGCAAGAAAGATGCAATCTGGGTTATTGTTGATAGATTGACGAAGTCGGCTCACTTTATTCTGGTTCGTACAAATTTCTCGCTTGATAAGCTAGCTGAATTGTACATTTCTCAAATTGTACGATTACACGGATTACCTATTTCTATTGTTTCGGATAGAGATTCGAGGTTTACATCGCGATTTTGGAAGAAACTGCAGGATGCATTAGGTACTAAATTGCATTTTAGCACCGCTTTCCACCCTCAAACGGATGGTCAATCTGAGAGAATTATTCAAATACTTGAGGATATGTTGAGATGTTGTGTTCTCGAGTTCGAGGGTACGTGGGAACGATACTTGCCTTTGATTGAATTTGTGTACAATAATAGCTTTCAATCGAGTATCAAAATGGCACCTTATAAAGCTTTGTATGGTCGTAAATGTCGTACACCTTTATATTGGATCGAGCTAAGTGAAAGCAAGATACACGGGGTTGATTTAATCAAAGAAACCGAACATAAAGTAAAAGTGATCCGAGAAAGTTTGAAAGCCGCATCAGATCGTCAGAAATCATATGCGGACTTGAAACGTAAAGATATAGAGTTTCAGGTGGGTGACCGAGTATTTTTGAAAGTCTCGCCGTGGAAGAAGATACTTAGATTTGGTTGTAAAGGAAAGCTGAGTCCGAGATTTATTGAGCCGTACGAGATTATTGAACGTATCGGGCCGGTTGCGTACAGGTTGATGTTGCCACCTGAGTTAGAAAAGATCCACAATGTTTTCCATGTTTTGATGCTTCGATGATACAAATCCGATCTTTCTCATGTAATTAGTCCGTCAGAGATTGAGATTCAGTCTGATTTGACTTATGAGGAAGAACCGATTCGTATTTTGGCTCGTGAAGTGAAAGAGTTACGTAATAAGAAAATCTCGTTGGTGAAAGTAATGTGGCATAAGCACGGGGTTGAGGAAGCAACCTAGGAACTTGAAGATTCAATGGAAGAACGCTACCCACATTTATTCATCGGTAAGGTTTTCGGGGACGAAAATCCCTTAAGGGGGAGAGTTGTAACAGCCCGACTTTGGCCCTAATCGAAACGATGGTTTTGGGACCACGAATCCGAGTCAAAAAAATATTTTAATATTATTTTTCGTGTTAATTATATATGATTGAGCATGTGTTAAAATTTCGTGAGTTAATTTGCCCGTTTGTGCGTTTAATTAAAGAAAAAGGACTAAATTGCATAAGTGGTAAAAGTAGCCTTTTTCTTGATTGAGTGGTTAAATTGATGTGTCTTTATATAGGAGAGGACTTATGTTGTAAATTATCCATTTTAATAGGATAGTGGACGACAACATGTGTTTTTATAATACAATTATAAGTTTATTATATATTAAGTTATAATATATTAATTATTATATTATAAACTTATAATAAATAAAAACATAAAAGAAAGAGAACACATGCATGTTCATCTTTCTCCAAACGAAGCTAAAAAGAAAAAAAAAAGAAGAAAGAAAAACACTTCAAGGGTTCGGCATTGTTCAAGCTTGATTAAGGTATGAGATTAGCTCGGTTTTTGATAATTTTTACGTTTTTGAGATCGTTGCTTTGTGTTTTAGCTAGCCCATTTCTAAATTTTTGAATTGATTGTGTATTTCATGAGTTTCCATTGATGAAAACTTGTTGTTTTTGTTGTTTGAGGATGAAATATTAATTATATGGGAAAGATTAACAAGTTTTGTTCTTGAATTATTGATGAAATTGAGTGATTTGGATTTAATTGCAAAAATAAATTTTTGAGGGACTAAAATGTGAAATAAATGAAATGTATGAGCTGGTATTAGGAGTGTGAATATTCGGCCCTAAAGAAGTGTGGCCAAATTTTGCATATTTTGTGTTTTATGCTATAGGGACTAAATCGCAAAAAGTGTAAAATGTCAGGGGTAAAATTGTAAATTTGCCGATTATGTATTTTTGGGCTAAATTGAATGAAAATATGTTGAATGAGCTTAATTTGTAATTTATTTAGACCAAGAACAAAAAGGATCGGGAGTGGATCGGGGAAAGGTGAAGTTAATCGAATAGTCGGGAAAACAAAGTTCGTCGATACTCGAGGTAAGTTTTTAAGCAATTTGAGTTGAATTGATCTTTTAACTACAATGAATTACATGTATTTTATAGAGATAGATATGTTCTATGTGAAGTAGCCGAATGTGGTATTGGTTAAGAGTTGAATTTATTCGAACATGAAGTATACATCCATGTTAATGATATAATATAGCTATACGAGACATTAATTTGAGAGAAGAACATAGACGAAGGTAATGTTTAATTACATGTTAATGTTTTAGCCGATTGAGATGTTGATATGGGAATGAAATAAGAAAATTTATATATATATGCGTATATGTGTGGTTGTGAATTAAATTTTATATGTATAAGTGTGTTTTTAAACGAATAATGGGCTCAAGTAATGCACTAAGTGTGCGAATTTATAAACCGAGCACTAAGTGTGCGAAATCGGTCACTTGGCACTAAGGGTGCGAAATGTTAAGGTAACGGCACTAAGTGTACGATACGTTACAGAAATTTGGCACTAAGTGTGCGAGATGTCAAAGTAACGGCAATGAGTGTGCGATACGTTACAGAATTTTAGTAACAAGTGTGCAGGTTTGATGCTCTTTCAAAGACGCATATTATTGATAATATTAAGCAAAGTAAAATGATCGGGTATGCGACTATAGATTATACAAGGGTGGTAAAGTTTGTGATGGTGGATGAAATAGAATTTTGTATTATGCATATCGACTTGTGATTTATGAGAGCTTGAGATGTAAGTAGAAATTCGGTAAGTGATGAATGTATATGTCGTTGTTTTTATCACGTGAAGGTGATATATAGATATATATATGCATATAACATTTGTTATGAAATCTATTTTTGTATATGTGACTATTCGGCTTTAAGGTTATTAATGAAATAATTTATTAAATTATGTTATAATGCTTTATTGTTATGTAATTGCTTATAACTTACTAAGCTGTTAAAGCTTACTTTGTTCTTGGTTGTTCTCGTGTTTTAGATATCTTTTGGGTGATCATCTCATGCTCGGGGATCGTCGTTGAAGCTCATCACACTATCGTCAATATTTTGGTATCTCTTTTGTGAATGAACTTAAAGTCTATGGCATGTATAGGCTAAGTCACTTTTGAATTGATTTTGAAAGGATGAATATATGTAAATATGAGCCATGCGAAAATGGCTTAAAGTGATGTATGTGTTTGTGCATTTCGGTCTTAGTATAAGTTTGCTTTGGTATGAATGTTCTATGAATTCATGAAAGGTATTTTATTTATATGACTCGATTGAACGTGTCATGAATGACTTATAAGTTATCTAATGTTGATATATGCTTGTGTTGGATGAATAAATGTTCGGTTAATGATTTGTTTTATTTGGTGAGATAAGAAATGGGTATAATATTTGATGTATTTATGCTTGGTGTTAAAATAAATGGCATGAATGATTATTGGGTTATATCGTAGTTAAGTAGTTTCGATCATGGAGTTTGTGTAAATTAGAGGTGAAACGTTGTTCATGATATACATAAGTGGACATAGTGAACTTTATTTTATATGATTAGGATATGGTATATATATATATATATAAATATATACATGTATGATGTAATTGGGAAATGCTTGATGATATAGTCTTGTAAGTTGATATGTTTTGTATTCATGGATTGATATAATTTGGTATATTATGTATGTTTACATTCAGCTAATCTTAAGGGTAGTAAATGTGTATGTTTAAAATGCTAAAGATCAAATACTAATATGATGTGGATTGTGTTTAATATGCTCATGTATTAATATATTGGAAATCAGTTTTCTTTTAATAAGTTGATATATTCGTGAACATGAAATGAGTTATATGAGTGTGCTGAATTGCGTTTTGATAGGTAATGCCTCGTAACCCTAATCCGGCGACAGATACGGGTTAGGGGTGTTACATTTCTTCTTTGGAGTCAACGGTAAGCCCGTCACGAAGTCCATGGTAATATGGTCCCATTTCCACTCAGGAACCAAAATGGGCTGAAGTAAACCCGAAGGTACTTGATGTTCAGCCTTCACTTGCTGACAAATCAGGCATCTCGATACAAACTCGGAAATGTCTTTCTTCATACCAAGCCACCAATACCATTTCCTCAAATCATTGTACATCTTCGTGCTCCTAGGGTGTACAGTTAAACATCCACTATGCGCTTCATGCAAGATCTTATGAATAAGCTCATCATTTTTGGGTACACAGACCCTATCTCGAAATGTCTGACATCCATCAGGATTTACTCGAAAGTCTGACTCAACATTCGACTCACATGAAACTCTCTTGGCTTGCAAACTGTCATCATCTTTCTGAGCTTCACAAATCTCTTGGAGAAACAATGGTTTAGCCCTCAGCTAGGCTAAAATAAAACCATCATCCAACAAAGTCATCTGAGTACTCATGGCTCTTAGTGCAAACAATGATTTCCTGCTCAAGGCATCGGCGACTATGTTCGCCTTTCCCGGATGGTAGTCAATCACCAATTCATAATCCTTAATTAGCTCTAACCACCTACGCTGCCTCAAATTCAATTCCTTTTGAGTCATCAAATATTTTAGGCTCTTGTGGTCGGTGAAAATCTGACACCTTTCACCATATAAATGGTGTCTCCAAATATTCAACGCAAATACAATTGCGGCCACTTCTAAATCGTGAGTCGGGTAATTCTTCTCGTGCGACTTCAATTGCCTTGAGGCGTATGCAATCACCTTACCCTCTTGCATAAGTACACAAGCCAATCCATTCAGGGTTGCATCACTGTAAACTAAAAATTCTCTTCCCGATTTGGGTTGCACCAAAACAGGAGCCTCAGTCAATAGTGTCTTCAATTTCTCAAAACTCTGTTGGCACTCTTCTGTACAAACAAACTTCACATCTTTTTGTAAAATTCTCGTCATCGGGGTAGCTATCATGGAAAACCCCTTGACAAAACGCCTGTAATAACTGGCTAGGCCCAGAAAACTCCTTACTTTAGCTACGCTCCTCGGCGGTTTCCATTCAACAATTGTTGAAATCTTACTCGGGTCTACTCTAATTCCATCTCCCGAGACAATGTGCCCCAAAAATCCCACTTCCTTGAGCCAAAATTCACTCTTACTGAATTTGGCATACAATTGCCTTTCTCTCAAAATTTGTAGAACCATCCTCAAATGCTTGGCATGATCGTTCTCATCTCGAGAGTAGATCAGTATGTCGTCGATGAAGACTACGACAATTTTATCCAAGTATGGCCGAAAAATGCGATTCATCAAATCCATGAAGATCGCAGGGGCATTTGTCAGACCAAAAGGCATGACCAAAAATTCATAGTGGCCGTACCTAGTCCTAAATGCGGTTTTCAGCACATCTGATTCCTTGACTCTAAGCTGGTAGTACCCTGACCTCAAATCTATCTTGGAAAATACCGTGGCTCCCTTCAATTGATCGAATAGATCATCGATCCTCGGCAACGGGTACTTGTTCTTCACAGTTACCTTGTTAAGTTGCTGGTAGTCTATGCATAACCTCATAGAACCGTCTTTCTTCTTCACAAATAAAATAAGAGCACCCCACGGAGAAAAACTTGGCCTTGTGAAATTTTTATCCGTTAACTCTTGCAACTGTTCTTTCAACTCTTTTAGCTCGGTTGATGCCAATCTATATGGAGCAATAAAAATAGGGGCAGTACCCGGATCTAACTCAATCCCAAATTCAATTTCTCTAACCGGAGGTAGCCCTAGCAACTCTTCCGGGAAAACATCTGGGTACTCGCATACTATGGGTACCGACTCAATTCTCGAATCAGTCTCTTTAGTGTTCAACACAAAGGCAAGATAGGCCTCGTATCCCTTCCTTAAATACCTCCGAGTCAACAAAGCTTTGTGATCTATCTTGCTTATTTGATTCAACACGAATAAGATTCCCATTTTCATTTTTCAACTCAATAAGTTTCATCCCACAATTCACAATTACTCCATGAGTAACTAACCAATCCATCCCAAGGATGACATCAATCTCGTCAAATGGAAATAGCATAAGATCAACCGAGAAACAATGACCCTTAATCATTAAAGGGCAACCTTTGCAAACTCTATCAACCAATACACACTTGCCTAGAGGATTAGACACTCTTATGATGAATTCGGTAGACTCTATAGGCATGCTAATGCTAGAGACTAATTTCATGCATATGTATGAGTGGGTAGATCCCGGATCAATTAAAGCTATAACATGAGCATTATGGAGAGAAAAGGTACCCGTGATTACGTCGGGGGAAGATGCCTCATCACGAGCACGGATGGCATAAGTTCTCGCCGGTGCTCTACCCTCGGCTCTAGCGGCTTACTTTCTGGATGGGTTCTTGTTACCCATCTCATGTCCCGGGTTTCTCAGTGGTCTTCCCTTAGTAATAATTCCCGATCTTGCATTCTGAGGCTTTTCTTTCTCGTCCACCTCGGGGCAGTCTCTGATAAAGTGGTCTAAGGACCCACATATGAAACAAGCTTTCTCATTAGCTCGACACTCACCAGAATGGCGCCTGCCACACTGAGGGCATTCCAGTCTACTTGGTCAGACGTTGCCCACACTAGCAACTGATGTGGTCTGCCCTTTCGACCCCGAAAATTGCTTGCCGTTACTTCGGGTTGAAAACCCCGCTGAAGTGACTGATCGAGTAGTGAAATCCCTCGATTTCCTAGGTGAGGATTGGTGAGACTTATTCAACTGCCTTTTTCTCGAGTCACGGGACTCATTCTTAGCTCTTCTCTTCTCTTTAGCCAAATCTTCGGCTTTACAAGCCCTATCCACCAATACTACAAATTCTTTTAGTTAGAGGACTCCAACATATAAACGGATGTCCTCATTCAGTCCGTCCTTGAACCTCTTGCACATGACTGCCTCGGTAGACACGCACTCCCGAGCATATTTGCTAAGCCTTACAAACTTCCATTCGTAGTCAGTCACTGACATACGGCCTTGCTTCAGTTCCAAGAACTCCTTCCTCTTGTGGTCGATGAACCTCTGGCTGATGTACTTCTTCCGGTATTCCTGTTGGAAGAATTACCAGCTAACTCTCTCCCTTGGTACCACCGACACCAGGGTGTTCCACCATCGGTAGGCTAAATCTCTCAAAAGAGATACTGCACACTTTAAGCACTCCTCAGGCCTGCAGGATAACTCATCGAATACCCTGATGGTATTCTCGAGCCAGAATTCTGCTCTCTCCCGGTCATCGTCCTTATTCGCCCGAAATTCTTCGGCTCCTTGCTTCCGGATCTTATCAACCGGAGGCCTTTCTCTTCTCACCACCTCAACCACTTGAGGAGCTACTGGAGCGGGATGAGGAATTGGTGGGGGTGGAGGGGGTTGAGCGTTAGGATTTGCTCGGGTATACCCAGTATACCAGTTGCTCATCATGTGGAGAAAGGCTTCTCGAGCCTCTTCCCCCTAACCCAAGGTCTCGGGTCTACTATTAGCTGGCGCGGTCCCTTGAGCGGGAGCCGGCGCGATACTCGCAGCATCATCAGCTGCAATTCGGCCTGGACCAGAATCCATATACTACATAAAACACAATTTTATACGTCAGGAGCCATCACACTATCATTACTCAGACACTCTTACATATGGCATGTATAGCTAGACTCGTACTTACGCTACGTTAGTCCTAGAACCGACTAAACCGTAGCTCTGATACCAATAAATGTAACACCCCTTACCCGTATTCAAACCGAAACCGAGATTGAGGCATTACCTAACTAAACTTACTTAAACGTCTCGAATAGGGTTATAAAATTTTGTTTAAACCCATCACTTGCACATACTCGGCCTAAGAGGCCCTAAACATACCTCCGAGAGGTATCAAAACTATTCCAGGAACTTTTACGAACTCGAGAAACTTTTTAACAAAACAGGGGCCACACGCCCGTGTCTTCCACCCGTGGTCGATCCTGACTATGACATCATCATTTCACTAAGGTCACATGGCCAAGGCACACGCCCGTGTCCTTAGCCCGTGTGTCGAATTAAATTCCACAATTAAGGTATAGACTTCACATGGCCTGGGCACACGCCCATGTCCTTAGGCCGTGTCTCCCACACGGCTGAGACACACGGTCGTGTCTCTGCCCCGTGGAGCATACTGACTTGCCAACCCAACATGTAACGGGACACACGGTCGATCCACACTCCCATAGGGCTGACCGTGTGTCACACACGGCCTAGACACACGCCCGTGTGTCTACCCGTGTGGACAATTAGATGGCTATCTACCAAGCCCTTTGCCACCCTATATTACCTACATACATACTCCCATTTCAAAACAACACAACTCATAACCCAAAAGCACATCTAAAAACTCATTCCAAAACATTCCAATATAAAAGATAGCCAAAAGGTATCTCTAGGAACTCAAAGAATCTTGACATACACAAGGGCATACAATTTATGAAATTTATCTTCATTAAGCAATAGAATTTGCCAAGTACTTGCCTAACTTATAAGGCCATTTACAAAATGACTTTAGTAACATGCATAACCAACACTTTGACTAACAATTACAACTTAACAAAATACCTAAGTCCTATACATGCCATACTCAAAATAAGTCTAAATTGTTATACCAAAGTGATGTCGATAGTTATACCAAATTGTTATACCGAACTCCTACGTCCACGTTCCTCGAGTTATCTTGGCAATACTACAAGAATAAAGGGCAATGAAAGGGGTAAGCATAAAGCTTAGTAAGTTTGCATGAAAATAAATAGCAACAATAAGCTCGATATATATATAATCCATCAAGGCATTAACTAACCATACACAAGTCACAGGCTTCTTGCCATACTTACTTACAATTGCCCTTATATAGCACATACTGTGCTACACATCATAATCGTTTCTTTGTGACTCATTCACGAGTACCTGTATTCACTCATTCACATGACTTTAGTACAATTCTCATCTCTACATCTAAACTTGTCTACTTATCCCATTAGTCACTAGGGATAGTCAAAGATACATATTTATCGCCATTCATGTAGGTATGAAGCCAACGCCACATCCTCGAGGTGGTCTTATATGGAGTTACATCTAAATGCCAATGCCATATCCCGGATAAGGTCTTATGTGGTCTTTCACATCAAATATCGATGCCATATCCTGGATATGGTCTTATACGATTTCCCATATCCATTACCGAAGCCATATCCTGGATATGGTCTTATACAGTATCTCTACTTGGTGCTGAGGCCATGTCCCTAACATGGTCTTATACAGAACCTTATCTATTTCATATCTCGATGATAGCCTTTTCATATTCATTATAGTCCACTAGGACTTCAACATCATATTCAACATTAGTCACTCAATTTAGTAGAGTATCATGCATCAATATGTTACTAAGCATTCTCAATTATGCTAACATGAATGTTGCATTAATCACATACAAACTTACCTCATTTTCAAAATGAGCCAACTCGTCGGTCTAGTCCAAGACTTTGTTCTTTCCCCAGTCGAGGCGGATTCTCGGTTCTTCGTGCTCTATAATAGCAATTTAGCTCATTTCAATCACCATATTAATAAAAGCATTTCACTAATCATGCTTAGGCAAAATTACTATTTTTCCCCTAGGCTTTGGCAAAATGACCATTTTGCCCCTGGGCTCAAAAATTAATTCTAATCACATTTCTACCTTCAACAAGCCTAGATGAACATTTAATACTCTTATAGCTATCATCAAAACTCATCATTTCACATAGTTACTACAAATTTTATAACCTTTTCAACAAGGTTCAAATAGGTGTTCTCAAAACAACACCCTTCACAAAAGTTGTTCATCTAACAACCAAGACTCAATTTCTTCCATAAAAATACAAAAATTAACAATGATAGCTCTCATGGATAAACTCTAAACTTTTCAACATATTGCACAATAGTCCCCTCATTTGAAAGCTTAAGCTCTAAGGGTTTCAAAAGTACAATTATCATTAAAAAAATCATCAAAATCACTTACTAGAATGAAGGAGAGCTTGCTGAAAATTTTGAGCCTTCAAACCTCTATTTTTCTTGCTAATTTCGGTGGAGAAATATGGAGAGAAATATGATATTTTCTCTTTCTTTATTCTAATATTAAACTAGTCAAACAAGTCACCAACTATCAACTACTTTGACCAATTTTTTTGTCCATCTTTGTCTCCTATTGTAGTCAATGGCCGACCAAGCAACTATTGGAGGTCTAATTTCCTTTTAAAGACCTCCAATCATCAATCTATGGCTATTTGGTACCTTTAGCCTATAGAATGGAACTTTCGCACTTTATGCGATTTAGTCCTTTTTCGCGATTAATCGAGAAATCGCTAAAATTAAAGTGTTAAAATTCTTATGTACATATACCATCATGCTCTGACTCATAAAATGACATGAAAATAAATTTCTCAAATCTCGTATTAGTGATCCCGAGATCACTGTTCCGACTAGCCCCTAAATCAGGCTGTTACACTATGCCTACAGAGGTTGCTATGTGTACTCGATTTGAATACGAGAATATCAAGCTGCTAGTCAAAATCCTTGAGTTGAATGAATTTGTAGTTCTGGTTGATAGAGCATAAAGCCAAGAAACATAGCAAAGAAAAGAGAAAAGCTGATTCTGAGGCTCATGATTCAGGAAAGCAACATTTAGGAAAATCATACTCATCACCATCGGAGAAGTCAAAAGAATATCATAGCTGTTCATCAGCATTGGTGGGGTATTCTAGAAAAGATAGAGGAAAACAACATTCGAGCTCGAAACCTCAAGCTATGTCTGTAGCGAGTGTGGGTAGTGTCAGAAATAATAGGCCCGAATGTCAGCAATGTAATAGACGTGTAATAGCTCGATTTTGACCCTAATCGAAAAACTGGTTTTGGGACCACAAATTTGAGTCTGAAAAATATTTTTAAAATTATTTTTCGTGTTTATTATGTGTGAATTTGTTGGTGTTAAATTTTCGTGACTTAATTTTGTCGTTTAGGTACCCGATTAAATAAAAGGACTTAATCGCGTAAAATGTAAAAGTTACAAATTAAAGTGTAAAGTGCTTATTTGATAGTGGCTTTTTAATATGAGGTCCTTAAAGGGAAATTAGCCCATTTAAGGAGATAGTGGACGGTTAAGGCCATAAATACCCTTAATTTATATGTTAATATTATTTAAGTTAAAAGGTTAATTAGGTAATTTGGAAATAATATAATATAAGTTATAATTAAATAAAAGAAACCAATGTTCATCTTTTTCTTTAAGCTAACCGAAACCAAAAAAAATAAAAAGAAATAAGAAGCAACTAGGGTTCGGGCTTGTGTTCTTCAAATTAAGGTATGTTAATTGTTCGATTTTTGATAATTTTTACGTTTTTGAGATCGATGTTAAGTGTACTTCAAAACCCATGTCTCAATTTGTGATTTTGATGATGTTTTGTGTTTTTCCATTGATGATACCTTGTGGTTTTTGATGTTTGATGATGAAATGTGAAATATGTGTTAGATTAACAAGTTTTGTCTTTGAATTTTTGATGAAATTGAGTAATTTGGACTAAATTGCAAAAATAAATTTTTAAGGGACTAAAATGTGAAATAAATGAAATATGTAGGCTTGTATGGACACTAGGAATATTCGGCCCTTAAGGAGTGTAGTCAAATTTTGTGTATTTTGTGTTTTGAGTAAAAAGGACTAAATTGTAAAAAGTGTGAAATGTTAGGGGCAAAATTGTATTTTGCCCATTTATGTGTTTTTTAGGCTAAATTGAATAGAATGGTGTTTAACTAAGCTTAATTTGAATATGTTTAGATCAAGAATTAAAGAAATCAGATTTGGATCGGGGAAAGACAAAAGTGGTCGAGTAGCCGATTTAACAGTCGACAACATCCGAGGTAAGTCAATAAGCATTTAAATGTTGAAATAACCATGGATATATACTTGTTATGTATCAAAATGAATTATTTGAATTTATATATGCTATGGCCGAATGTGGGTATTGTGATTTGGCTAACTTTCGAGCTTGATTCGATTGAGATTCGACGTCCGTAAGCCCCGTATGAACCTTAGGAATAGATAGGATACATATGTCATGACATAGGATATCCGATATGTGTTATCGTGTAAGACCATGTCTGGGACATTGGCATCGTATTTGATCCGTGTAAGACCCTGTCTGGGACAGTGACATCGACATGTGATTACATTTAAGACCACGTTTGGGATGTTGGCATTGTACGAGCTTTCGACTGTCCGCGTATCCTTTTTAATTCCGAATGGTTCAATGGGCATGTGTAAGTGAAGGCTAATGTGATATTTGAACTAAAAGAACTCAGGTACGTATATAATCTGTATTATGAAATGAAAGGTAAGTTATATGTTTATTTCATTGTACAGAAGTTAATGTGTAAACATGTGATCCGTGTATAGTTTTTAACTATGTGTATTCGGCCAAAGGGTACATTATTTGAATTTGATATTGAAATTTGAGTAATTACTTGTGATTGCGTATAATTCACTACTTGATATAGCTTTGTTTATATGATTTTGTTAAGTTAATTAATTTTACCTTGCTATTGACTTACTAAGCTTAAATAGCTTACCTTGTGTTTCTTTGTCTATTTTCTGTTTTATAGATTTTGGATACATTACAGGCTCGAGGATCGTCGGCGGGACTATCACACTATCGATGACTTTCTTTGGTATTTTGGCTATGTTAATTATGAATATATGGCATGTATAGCATAGAAAAAGGTTGAATATGAATTAAGTACTTATGTATGTAATTAATAGCCATACGAAAATGGCTTATCCTCTTTTGATTGATTTGCTATCTTTGATGATGGTTTGCGATAATTGTTGTGTATATGTTTATTCATATGCATATTTGGTTAAGTATATGTTTCATAATAGGTAAGCTTGTGTTATGTTTTAAGACTAGACATATTGAACTTGGTTATGTGGTTGATACTTGTATTTTGGTTATGTTTGTTTGATGGATTGATTTAGTTGATATATGAACTTGAACCGAATGTATATGTGGATATTTTGGCTAAGTTAAGTGATGAAGCTATGGATATGTTGAATGTGATTAGGTGATATGTAATGGTGTACTTATTATGTATTATGTAAAGTTTGATTGATTTATTAAACTAACTATGATCAAATGTGTATTTTTATACTTATATGTATATATATCAATTGAGTGAAGTTAAGTGAAATGTATATGTAATAAGTATTAATATGCATGTGAGTAGTAAGTTGTGTATTGGTTATGATTGTGTATATATATATATGTTCGAATACAATTAAAAAGTATGTGGTTATGTTAATTTTTAAGTCTTAAAAGGTTTGGATTTGGAATGTCAAGGTTAAAATTGTATGTATGTATTCGGCCATATTGTGAAATGGTGATGGATGATTATTAGTAATACAATTATATTTAGTTTTATGATTAGATTATGAATTTGGAATTTGTAAATGTTAGATATGATTTGTAAGTTAAAGAAATGATGAATATATATATTCGAATTTATTTGTATGGGAGATATTAAGTTTGGCCAAATGTTATACATAATGTGGTTGATGCTATTTGGTTTTAATGATACAATGTTCGAATACCATATATATGTTTTAAAGTGATGTTTTTTTTATTAAGACTTTAATTAAATGACTAGATTAATGATGTTAATTATAAATGATTGATTATGTTATAAATTTGAGATAGGTGTTAGATGTGAAGTAAATGATTTTGGTTTTGTTATTGAGGTATGAAATTTGTATTGACAGAATATGCAATTTACTCTGTTTATATGATTCAAAACATATATGCTAGCTTTGATTTGTATACTATGTATGTGTACATGAAATGTTAATTTAAAAAAAAATATACGCCTGTTTTGAGTTGTGTTTGTTTTGGTAATGCCTCGTAACCCTAGTCCAGCGACAGATATGGGTTAGGGGTGTTACATTTGATTGGTATCAGAGCTACGATTTAGTCGATTCTAGGACTAACGTAGCGCGTAAGAGTCTAGCTATACATGCCATATGTTATACTGCGATAGTGTGATGACTCTTGACATTTGAAAATGTGTTTTCATATAGTAATGGATCCCAATCGAGCCGTAGCTGATGATGTCAAGAGTGTAGCGCCTGCTCCCGCGCAAGGGACAACGCCGATAGATTCTCGACCTACTTCGAGTAATCTAGAGGGGGAGGCTAGACAAGCCTTCTACAAAATGATGAATGATTGGTTTACACAGTATATCCAGACTAATCTGACTGCACAACAACCTCCACCCCCGATTAATCGATCTGCAGTGCCTACTATACTTTTGGTGAGTGATCCGATGAGATTGTCAAAGCCACCTGTTGATAAAATAAGAAAACATAGAGCCGAGGAATTCAGAGCCACTGATGATGATGATGCTGAGCGAGCCGAGTTCTGGCTTGATAATACCATCTGAGTATTTGATGAATTATCTGTGCACTTCGATGAGTGTTTGAAATGTGCTATATCTCGCGCACGGACACTTTGCATATCACTGGTGGAATACACTAGTGTCGGTGGTTCCAAAGGAGTGAGTGAGCTGGGAATTCTTTCAGAAAGAGTTCCGTAAGAAATATATCAGCCAGAGGTTTATTGATCAGAAACGTAAAGAATTTCTTGACCTAAAACAGGGGCGGATGACAGTGACAGAATACGAGCGAAAATTTGTTAGACTCAGCAGATATGCCAGAGAGTGTGTTTCAGCTGAAGCTATTATGTGTAAGATATTTGAAGATGGGCTGAATGAAGACATTAAACTGTTAGTTGGTATACTAGAGATAAAACAGTTCGTGGTACTTGTTGAGCGAGCCTGCAAAGCTGAAGAGCTCGGGAAAGAGAAAAGAAAAGCTGATTCTGAAGCTAGAGATTCACGCAAAAGACCATTCAGTAAGCCATTTCAGTCGACCTGAAAGAAATTCTGAGATGATACTAGCTATTCGAAGAATACTGTGGGTCATTTCAGACGAGATCGAGATAAACTACCTATGAGCTCGAGATCTACCTCTGTAGCTAGTGTGGGTAATGTCAGATCAAATCAACCCGAGTGTGAACATTATGGTAAACAACATCCTGGTAGTTGCAGATTGCATGATAGAGCCTATTTTAAATGTGGATCCAGAGATCATTTTATTCGGGAGTGTCCAGAGATAGTTGATCAAAATTCAGCTCAGAATACTAGATCGGGTAATACTGCAGCTTGAGGTAGACCACCCAAAAATATGGGTATTGTGAGTGGCAGCCAGAGAGGGACTAAAGATTTAGCTGTTAGATCTGAGGCTCGCGTATCAGCCAGAGCTTATTCCATACGTGCACGTGATAAGGCTTCATCCCCAGATGTCATTACTGGTATTTTTACTATTTATGATACTACTGTTATTGCTTTGATTGATCCTGGTTCAACTCATTTCTACATGTGTGAGACTTTGGTGTTCAGTAAGACTTTACCTGTTGAGTCTACCGAGTTTGTAATTAAATTATCGAACCCCTTGGGCCGGTGTGTATTGGTTGATAAAATATGCAAGAATTGTCCGTTGATGATTCGAGATTCATGTTTTCCAGCTGATTTGATGTTGTTGCCATTTGATGAGTTCGATATAATTTTGGGTATGGACTGGTTAACTCTGCATGATGCTATCGTGAACTGTAAATGGAAGACTATTGATTTGCGATGCCAGAATGATGAGATTATTCGGATTGAATCTAATGATCTGAATGGTTTACCAGCAGTGATATCTTCTATGACAGCTCAGAAACATGTGAGAAAGGGTTGTGAAGCTTATTTTTCTTATGTGCTTGATTCTAAAGTGACTGAAAAGAAGATTGAATCAGTACCTGTTGTATGTGAGTATCCAGATGTGTTCCTTGAACAATTACCGGGTTTGCCACCTATTCGAGAAGTTGAGTTTGGGATTGAATTAATGCCAGGACGACTCCAATTTCTATAGCTCCGTACAGGATGGCACCTACAGAATTAAAAGAATTGAAAGCACAGTTACAAGAGTTGACATATAGGGGATTTGCACGACCGAGTTTCTCTCCTTGGGGCGAACCAGTTCTGTTTGTGAAAAAGAAAGACGGAACCATGAGAATGTGTATTGACTACAGACAGCTTAATAAAGTGACCATAAAGAACAAGTATCCGTTACCAAGAATTGACGACCTATTTGATCAGCTGAAAGGGGCTACAGTGTTTTCAAAGATAGATTTGAGATCGAGATACTATTAGTTGCAAGTTAAAGACACTGATGTGCCAAAGACTGCTTTCCGGATGAGGTACGGACACTATGAGTTTCTGGTTTTGCCTTTCGAACTTACTAATGCACCTGCTGTTTTCATGGATCTAATGAATCAAATTTTCAGACAGCATTTGGATCGATTTGTGGTAGTGTTTATAGATGATGTTCTGATCTACTCCCGAAATGAAACCGAGCATGCCGAGTATCTGGGACTTGTGCTACAGACTTTACGAGATAAACAGTTGTATGCAAAGTTTAGTAAGTGTGAGTTCTGGTTACGTGAAGTTAGTTTTCTAGGCCATGTTGTATCAGCATCAGGTATTAGGGTTGATCCGAGCAAAAATTCAGCTATACTTGACTGGAAACCACCAAAAAATGTTTCTGAAGTTTGAAGCTTTCTGAGACTTTCTGGTTACTACAGACGGTTCGTGAAGGGTTTCTCTATGATTGCTACACCGTTGACAAAGCTGTTACAGAAAGATGTTAAGTTCGATTGGTCAGAGAAGTGTCAGAAAAGTTTCGATCAGTTGAAAGCTCTTTTGACTGAAGCTCCAGTGTTAGTTCAGCTTGAATCGGGTAAAGATTTTGTAATTTATAGTGATGCATCTTTGAATGGTTTGGGTTGTGTTTTGATGCAGAAAGGCAAAGTCATAGCTTATGCCTCGAGACAATTGAAGCCACATGAAAAGAACTATCCGACACATGATTTTGAACTAGCAGCCATTGTGTTTGCGTTGAAGATTTGGCATCATTATCTGTTCGGTGAGAAATGTCATGTTTATTTTGATCACAAAAGCCTGAAGTATTTGATGACTTAGAAAGATTTGAATTTGAGACAACGCCGATGGTTAGAGCTGTTGAAAGATTATGAGCTAGTGATTGACTACCATCCGAGAAAGGCTAATGTTGTTGCTGATGCTTTAAGTCAAAAGTCATTATGTGCTCTGTGTGCAATGAACGCGCATATGGTTATATCTGATGATGGTTCGATAATAGCTGAATTAAAAGCAAGATCGTTGTTTGTTCAACAAATTTGTGATGTCCAGAAAGTTGATAATGATTTGTTAGCAAAGCGAGCTCAGTGTGAATGTAACGCCCCGAATTTGGGCCTATTGGGCCTTGGGCATGGGAGCGTTTAAAATCTTTTTGAGAACAAGAGGACGGCACTAATGCTAGTTATACCTATTAGGTGAGTGATTTTGGAGTGTTTAGAGGGTACTATGAAGTCCTGGGTTCAAGTTAGGCCATAGGAAAAATTTTGGTTTTATGTGAATAAAGCCCTGGGGGTAAGTAAGTAGGCTTTAAGAATAATTTGTGGGAGAAAAAATACACAAAAGGAGTTGTGGTCTAGTGGCAAATGGCGCCACATAGGAGACAAGGAAGTGACGCCATAGAGGAAGCAAGGGGTCCAAGGTTCCAGTCTTGGCGCTTGCAATTCATTTTGTTTTTCTTTTAAATGAACTTAAACTTTAGCTCATAGGCTTATATTTAGTTGTGCATGTTCTAAGTCACAAAAGGAGCTTGTGTTGTGGTGGCATGTAGCGTCTGGAGCATAGGATAGGGCAAGGGTTCGGATCTCATGTTAAGTAAGGGAGTATTTATTTTGCGGATTGGACGGCCAGAGTTTGTGTTGGATTTAAACTTTGTTGAAGAGGGGATCCCACATCGGGAAGCTAGCATGAGAGTAGGCGGGAAGCTGGCTTTAAATAGAGCAAACCATGGGGAGAGTAGGCATACCTTCCTTGGCTTATCCCTTTCGCTTTGTGGTGTGCTTGTTTGGGTTAGGCGTTGGATCATTCGTTGATCTGTATTCCGTTGGGTCGCGGTGGTGGTGACCGAAGTTGATCGACATACCCCTTGGGGGTCAAGGGTGCAATCATTGTTGGCTTCTGCGCATAACAGTGTTCAGAGCGCGGATTAACTTTAGATTCCTATCAGGTGTGTATTTCGCACTACTCTAGCTGTAGAGCGACAAATGCCGAAATGCCGGTTACACGATGATGGTAGCCACACGAGCGTGCGAGCGCACGTGTGGGAGCTTCGATTCGATAGTTGAGGCCACCATGAGTGTTCTTGTGGGTATAGGCTGTTTGGGCCACGATGGGTTGAAAGGGGCCATGTGGGCCCAATGGGCCCGTGGGCTTATATGAATATATTGTATGACTGTGTAGTAGATATTAGACTGGACTATGTGAATCTAATATCTGTGGCTAGATTTGGGCTAAATGGGCCACACGAGCGTGTGGGCCCTTTGGGCCGAGAATGGGCCTTAGGCCCATTCGCATCGTTATCTCTGTTTAGAATACCCTTGGTTTACAAAATTACTGAAACACCCTCGACTTGTAAAATTATCGAAGTACCCTCGATTTGCAAAATTACCGAAATACCCTCGATTTGTAAAATTACTGAAGTACCCCTGATTTGCAAAATTACTGGAACACCCCCGATTTATAGAATTACTGAAATACCCTTGTAGGGTAGAATTACTAAAATACCTCTGTAGGGTAGGATTACCAAAATACCCTTATAGCGTAAAATGACTATTTTGCCCTTATGTAAATCGATCGATTAGGACTCGATTGATCTAAGCTGTGAATGTATGATGTGTTTTAAACCGATTTGGTTGGGATTATATGGCTGATATGTTTTCAATATATGTGTAAATGACTGTTTCTGAGCATGGCCATTTTGCATACACGTGTAATGATTGAGCATGACATACACGACAAATTGCATGGGGTTGGGTTTTATGATTTGGAGGAAGTACCGTTATAGTGGCATCGCCACATTTACCGTTATAGTGGCATCGCCACATTTTCCATTATAGTGGCATTGCCGCGTAATCTGATTATGGCTCTGTGCCAACCTAAACATGGCTCTGTGCCATCTTGATTATGGCTTTGTGCCAATCGTATTTACCTGTGGCTATGTGCCTAACATATACATTGACAACTCTGTGTCGATCATATTACCCAAGGCTATGTGCCGATTATATTATCGTCGCTGATGGCTATGTGCCAAACATAATACAGTTACCGATGGCTATGTACCAATTATGAGACCGTTACTGAAGGCTTAAAGCCGCATAAATACTAGTAGCTAGGCTGCACCATTGGAGAGTTTGGCTGGGTGGGTCGACATGGTCCCCACATGGAGAGATTGGTTGGTACGGGTGGAGAGTTTGGTGGTTAAGGGTTGGGTTACATGTCCATTGCATTGATATGATCTTGGGGCTTAGGCCCAGATTGTTACCGAATAGGGCTTAGGCCCAGATTGTTACCGAATAGGGCTTAGGCCCAGACTGTTACCATAATAGGGGATTGCACACTGAGTTTTCGTAAACTCACCCCATTTTTAACTGTGCAGGGAATCCCCAACTTTAGGAGGATCGATGCTGTGAGGGACTCGGAGATGGCCCCACATCTACAGTTTCTTTATACTTTGGACTATATTTTTGAGAATCTAGTTTGGGTTTTAATTTTTGTAATAAGGCCTTGTAAGTGAAGTTGTGAGTTTTTTTTTTGTTATGGTTTTATAATTGCTAGAAGTAGAACATGGTTTTCCAAATTAACTACTGTTTTTCAAAATATCATGCTTCCGCAACTGTTTTAAATTAAGTTTTCGCAACAAGCAAGGTTTTAAAGATAATAATGTTTTACAAGAGAATGACTTTTAATAAACCACGTTTTGAAACAAAGCAAACGAAATCTGAGGTTTTAAAGGCAGAAAGTTTTAAATTGTAAGAAGGGTTTTCAATGAACGCGTAGTTTTCAAAAAGACTCTTCAATGTGACACGCCAGATTTGGGCCTAACTTCTAGGCCGGGTTTGGGGTGTTACAGTGAAACTAATGTTGAATTAGAATTCCGAGTTGATGAAAATGGCTGTTTGAGGTTCAAAAATTGAATATGTGTTTCGAGGAATTCAGAGTTGATTCAGATGATTTTGAATGAAGCTCACAGAAGTCAGTTATCTGTTCATCCGGGTAGTACGAAAATGTATAATGATCTAAAACAGTTCTATTGGTGGTCTGGTATGAAACGAGACATATCAGATTTTGTTTTGAAATGCCTAGTCTGTCAGCAGGTGAAAGTCGAGCATCAGGTACCTTCTGGGTTACTTCAGCTAATTATGATACCTGAGTGGAAGTGGGACAGAGTCACGATGGATTTTGTATCCGGTCTACCGTTGACACCGAGAAAGAAAGATGCAATTTGGGTTATTGTGGATAGATTGACTAAATCTTCTCATTTTGTTCCGGTTTGCACTGATTATTCACTTGATAAACTGGCTGAATTATATGTATCGCAGATTGTGAGATTACATGGTGTGCCTATTTCTATTTTTTCGGATAGAGACCCGAGATCCACATCGCATTTTTGGAAGAAATTGCAAGATGCTTTAGGTACGAAACTACACTTTAGCACAGCTTTTCATCCGCAGACAGATGGTCAGTCCGAATGAATCATTCAGATACTTGAAGATATGTTAAGATGTTGCATCCTTGAGTTCGAAGGTACGTGGGAATGATACTTACCTCTGATTGAATTTGCTTACAATAATAACTTTCAATCTAGTATCAAGATGGCACCCTACGAGGCTTTGTACAGTCGTAAATGTCGTACACCATTGTATTGGACCGAGCACAGTGAAAATAAGATACACGGGGTTGGCTTAATCAAAGAAACTGAACAGAAAGTGGCAGTGATCCGTGATAGCTTGAAAGCTGCATCAGATCGTCAAAAGTCATATGCAGATTTGAAACGTAAAGATATTGAGTTTCAGATCGGAGATCAAGTGTTTTTGAAAGTTTCACCGTGGAAGAAAGTACTCAGATTCAATCGTAAAGGCAAGTTGAGTCCGAGCAATTGAACGAGCAATTGGCTTGTGACATGGTAAGAATGTGGTAAGAGATTGAATGAGTAATTTCAAGAATATTTGAACAAGTAACCATGAGTTTATGAGAGACACTCATCATGATACTTTGTAATTATGTATATTCAATGAATATCAATATTTGACACATTATGCAGATGAGCTTACTAAGCATTATTGCTTACTCCTTTACTTTTCTCATCCCTTATAGGTTATTTTAACTAGCTCGGGTTAGAGACCGCCGGAGATGTTTTCACACTATCGAGCAGACACTTGGAGTGAGGTATCAAGTCCTTATGAGTCATGGAATGTATAGGGATTCTTTTAAAGTTGATTAAGTTCTAACCGATGTAGCTAAATTGTATTGGCCTAAGAGAATCTAGAGTTGGTTGTGTATGACCATAGGTGATGGCTTAAGTTGGTTGTATTTGTATTGGGAGTGGTTCTCCCTAGTGTATGGGATAAAGACTTTATCTCTTTAATGATTAAATGTGTTAATTCATGTGTTTTAATTGATGGTTTGAGAATGTTTTGAAGTAGTATATGAATGTATGCAAACGGGAGTGGTAAAAGGCTTGGTAAGATAGCCTCTAAGTTCCCACACGGATAGACACACGGGCGTGTGTCTAGGCCGTGTGTCTCCTGCACCTTAGTATCTTAAGTCAGATTAGACCACGGGCTGGTCACACGACCGTTTGTTCAGGCCATGTGATACACACGGTTGGCACATGGGCGTGTGCCAAGGCCGTGTGAATTCTGCACTTGACACTTAGAAATTCAATTGTCACACGGCTGACGCACATGGGCATGTGTACAAACCGTGTGAATAAGTCAGAATGCCAAGGTTTGGCACACGGGCCAGGGCCACAGGCGTGTCCAGGCCATGTGTAATCTGCCAGTATCCTCCACGGGTGAAAGACACGGGCATGTTTTAGAGGTGCACGGGCGTGTCCCAAGTCACACAGGCGTGTGACCCCTGTTTCGAGAGAAAGTTTCCAGATGAGTTCCGAAAGTTTCGGGACGTAAGTCTGAGGCCTCGTAGGCCCATGAAATGTCTGATTTGACTAAGAAAGAGAAGTTTTTAATTCAGAACGAAATTTTATAGCCCGTAAGTACATGTTTAAGAAAGTTCAAGCATAATAATGTCTCGTATCCGGTCTTAGCCTCAGACTCGGGCATGTGGTATTACATTTAGTGGTATCAGAGCATGGTTTAGTCGATTTTAGGACTAACCTAGCGTGAGTAAGAGTCTAGCTATACATGCCGTATGTGGATCGTGATAGTGTGATGTCTCCCAGCTCTAACGAAATTGTTTTTTTAAGACAGTGATGATTCCCAACCGAGCTAATTTCAGTACGTTTGTATGATTTTCAAGCTTCATGAATATTTCATTGAATTGCTTGTGATGTTGTTATATGCACATTATTTTCATGAAAAGGTTTAATGATTTATCAAACAAAGAAGTTACTAAGAGCATGTATATGAAAACCCCGATTGAAAATGAATTACTTAGGATACTCAATCTGCCACATGAGACAAGAAAGTCGGTATAAGACCATGTCAAGACATGGCATCAGAAATCAAGCAAGTTATCATGTAAGACCAAGACAAGTCTTGGCATTGAAGAGTTACTATGAGATGAAGACCCATATAAGCCCAAGCCAAGGCATGGCATTGGCGAGTCTCCAAGCAAAGATGTCATGTAAGTCCAAGACAAGTCTTGGCATTGAAAAGCTATCAAGAGATAGAGATCCCATGTAAGTCCAAGCCAAGGCATGGAATTGGTGAGTAACAAGGAAGATTTCATGTAAGTCCAAGCCAAGGCTCGGCATTGACCAGTTCATGAGTAAAGTTACCAATAAGACCATGTCAAGACATGGCAATGGTAAGTTCCCAAGGTAACCCACAAGCAAGACTTCGTGTAAGTCCATGTCAAGACATGGCATCGATACCAAGTAAGAGATCCCATGTAAGACTATATCAATGATATAGAATTGGCATCAAGATACATGTGAAATGAGATTCAGTATCCTCAGTCATTCATAGTAATTCATCGGGCAAAAGAGTAAAGCTTAAAAGAGATAGCAAGAAAGCTAGTAGTAAAGTTGATATCATGTCATGCTAGTGAAGGCTGACTAATAAGTATAATTCATGTTATGAATGATGATGTTGATATTATGCTTGTTATAGTAAAGTATACTAATCTATGTGATCAAGTGTTACAGGTACCTTGTTTACCTTACAAACATGAGACTAGTGAGTACCATGATGTATGTGAGAAGCAATAAGAGTAAGTAAGCATTTGAGATTTGTGATGCCATTGTTTATGATAAATATGTCCACATGGTTAAATCTCACGTGTGACTATTAAAGCAGAGAAGGTATAATGTTTCGTCTTATGACCCTGTTACAAAGTCACACATATTATAGTGTGAGAGTAAAACTGAAAAGTTTGATTAAGTAGAATGCAGGAGATGAGTACGGTCGTTCAATGATAAAGTGATGAATAAGACCATGGTTGGACCGTGGCGGTATATGTGATCCCATATAAGACCATGTCTGGGGCATGGCATTGGCATCGATACATGATCCCGTATAAGACCATATCAGGGATATGGCTTCGGTATTGAATAAGTTAATCGGATAAGACCATATCTGGGATATGGCATCGATATTTGTTGTGAGATCCCGTATAAGACCATATCTGGGATATGGCATCGGCATCAAATAGTAATCCTGTGTGAGACCACGTCTGGGACCTGGCTTTGGTATGAGATCGTGTAAGACCATATCTGGGATATGGCGTCGATATCGATATAAGATTTCATGTAAGACCATATCTGGGATATGGTATCGGCATCGATATGAGTTTCCATGTAAGACCATATCTGGGATATGGCATTGGTGTTGATATGAGATTCCGTGTAAGACCATAGCGAGGCTATGGCATCGTGACGACATGTAAAGTAATAGCTGGGCTATGATGTTGTGATACGAGTAAGACCATAGTTGGACTATGGCAATCAAGTAAACGATGTACTCAAACCCGTAAGACATTCTCTAACTTGATAAGCAATGATAAGAGAAATTAGAGCTTAATGTTGAGTACTTGAGTAGACATTAAGGTGGAACTTGAGTAAGTGAAGTCACTGTTCGAAATTATGGGTAATAGAAACCATTGTAACATGAGTAAGTATGAAAACTTGCCTGGAGCGAGTTGTGTGACTACGATGATATTTCGTTAATTAGGAATCTTAAATCATATGTATGTAGTCACGAGAATCAAGTTAGGGGCTCTACGACTTCACCCCCTTACCACTATTAAATCATGATGAGTTTTCGAATAAGATGGATAGAGTTAATGAATTCGATCGAGATGTCCCTACTATCGTGAGATATGACGATAGTAAAGGTTTTAGATTAGCATAACAATAGAAACTCAGATGAGAGTGTGCTTAAAATATGTTCTCAGTATGGAGAAAAGAGTAGATTAATGTATTGAGATATGATTCAAGTTCTGTGTATATTCACGCATAAATCAGTAAAGAGAATAAAATTCTATGTGTACGTGAGTAGGGAGCATGATATAAAGATATGCTCATCGAAATGTTCCAACCGTGATAGTTGAGTTGAAAGCTATTGAAAGAATCATTTATTTGAAAGTTCTAGTCATCGAGATCGATCAATCGAGAGAAAGAGTTGT
The DNA here is from genome assembly GCA_025698515.1 of Gossypium sturtianum. NCBI lineage: Eukaryota > Viridiplantae > Streptophyta > Magnoliopsida > Malvales > Malvaceae > Gossypium > Gossypium sturtianum. The sequence goes on from CM046954.1 coordinate 89,882,842, forward strand.
GAGTTGGTGATCCAGAGATGATCACTTTTGTGTACGTGTTGTGAGTTAGATATTATGTATTGATCCATGGGAAGATCGATGTGTATTTTCTGAATTTTAATAAGTGAGGGTATCTTATGCTACAAAAGATTTTGAAGATGAAATAGTGGAAACGGCTTGAGCTATTACAATGGTGGGTATAGTTATTGTGATACTACTCAGATAGTAGACATAGTACAGATGTCTGAATGAAGGATCCATGTTTAGTAATGTGAGTTAGTTACTCGGTTGACTCTAGTTGGTAATATCCTAGTTTCGGCGAGGTTAATGACTATAGTGAGTCATCCTTTAGAACAGAAGAATTCAGAAATGTTATAATAAATGGTATTTTAAATAAGTTATCCATGTTGGATAAGATTTCTGTTGTTGTTGCTTCCTCGAGATTGAAAGTGAATGATGTTGAATCCAGAACTTATACAAGAGTTTTGGTATGAGATTTAGTAGTAGCATATCTACTAATGCAAAAGTAAGGAAATGCAGTTATGTGCATAAATGTTTTGACATAGAGTACATTTCACAATATGATCGAGTTATGGTCATAAGTAGTTGACCACTAAAAGCTGAGTTTCCAAAGCACACAAGGCAAGACTACTACAGTTGGTAAATGCTTTAATGAGAGAGTGAGGTAAAACCTTATAGATTTCAAATTTGATGTGACAAAATTTCTAAGAAAGGGAAATGCCATTCGAATTGTAGTAAATCAACCAGTAAAGATTCGAATGATCATTTGGACATGTGCAGAGTTCCAAATTGGTAGATTACAGAATATATGCCCTAGAGGAAGAATAACCTAGGTCTCAAGTTACGTTTCGACCTTATGTATCACAGTTTAAGAGTTGTTTGCAAGAGAAATTTGAGGATAGTGGACTCATGATTTTGAAGAGTAGATGGAAACGTTTTAAGAATGTTAGTAGCAAATCCTCCTGATAAGATTTTCGGGGACGAAAATCCCTAAGGGGGGAGAATTGTAACAGCCAGATTTAGGGGCTAGTCAGAACAGTGATCTCGGAATCACTAATTCGAGGTAAAAGAAAATTATTTTCATGTTATTTTATGTGTTATAACATGTTTATAAGGATGCATGAAAATTTTGGAGCCTTAATTTTAGCGATTTCTAGCTAAATTGTGAGAAAGGACTAAATCGCATAAAGTGCGAAAGTTCTATTTTATTGCTAAAGGTGCCAAATAGCTATGAAATATTAATTGAAGGTATTTAAAGGACAATTTGACCATCTAGGATGTGTTGGCCGGCCATGTAGACAAGGGGGACAAGAGCTTTTAATTTTGGTTAAAGTTGGTGGGGTAAATTTATGTTTTATAATAAAATAAAGAAAGGAAAAGAGATATCATCTTTCCTCTCTTCTTCTCCACCGAAAGTTTCAGCAAACAAGGGGTGTTTGAATGCTCAAAATTTTAGCAAGCTTTAGTCCACCCAAGCAAGTGATTTTGATGATCTTTCTTGATAAAAATTGCATTTTCGGAGTCCCTAAAGCTTAAGCTAACTAATGGGAGGATTAATTTGTAACATGGTTGAAAGTCTAGGGACTTACCATGAGAGAGTTTATGTTGTTTAATGAGTTTTTATGGGAGAAAATGAATGATAGGATGACGAGAAACAACTTTTGTGAAAGGTGTTGTCATGAAAACACCTAATTGGGACTAAAATGCAAAAGTTGTAATTTGTTCATTAAGGCATGAAATAGATGGAATTGTGGATAGTTGTAAGAGGATTAAATGTTCAGCTAGTCTTGCTTAATAAGAAATTGAGATGAAAATTTATTTACGAGCCTAGGGGTAAAATCATAATTTTGCCAAAGTGTAGGGGCAAAATAGTCATTTTTGCCTAAAGTGTAGATTATGGTGTATTATGATTTATAAATGATTAAATCAGTAAATTTCATTGTTCTAAATCAAATAAAATGAGTTTCAGACCTAGAACGAATGAAAAGAGAAATGTGGGCAAAAATGTCCCTTTTGGCCCTTTCGAAATCGAGGTAAGTTCATGTGTGAATGTTGCAATTACGTATGAGTTAATTTAATGTTCCAATTTTGTATAGAATGTATATTTACTCTATGAATGTGTGAAATATCTTTGATGAGAGGTCAAAAGAATTGAATCTAAGAGTAATGGGAAATGTATATAGAATGATATGATGATAGTTAAAGTCTCGTGTAAGACCATATTGGAATATGGCCTCGATGTAAGAATTCATATAAGACCATGTCAGGGACATGGAATCGATATGTTAATGCAAGTAAGACCCTATTGGGGTATAAATTCTATGTGGCGTTATGAGTATGAGACTCAAGATAGTTATTTAATAACTTGAGTGATTCAACGTTTATGTGGGAAGGAAGAAAGTATGTGGTTGTACCACGAAAAGCACAAGTGTGTGTTAGAATTGAATTGATATGGATTCAGTGTATGATGAACCCTTATTGGGTTATGTGTATTCAATACACTTTAGTTGCATGAGATAGATTTATTAATGTATTGTGTGAATGCAAACGAGTATCATAGAAAGTTAAGTAAGAATAGAAGTGTGTGAGAATGTTCTCGGATGAATATTTGAAATAGAGATATACATGTGGATTACTATCCATGAATGTAAAATGAAAGGTGGGCTAAGTGCGGAACCACCATAAGTATAAATGATTGGTGGGCTATGTGCGATACCACCCTATTAGAGATTCAATGGTGGGCTAAGTGCGAAACCACCGAGATATTAGTAGCATAAGCGGTTTATTGAAAATGCTTGATGTGTTGTTTTATATGATCATGTGGTGATCAGTGCAGGAATGTATTCTAATTGAACGAGCAATTGGCTTGTGACATGGTAAGAATGTGGTAAGAGATTGAATGAGTAGTTTCAAGAATATTTGAACAAGTAACCATGAGTTTATGAGAGACACTCTTCATGATACTTTGTAATTATGTATAATCAATGAATATCAATATTTGACACATTATGCAGATGAGCTTACTATGCATTATTGCTTACTCCTTTACTTTTCTCATCCCTTATAGGTTATTTTAACTAGCTCGGGTTGGAGACAGCCGGATATGTTTTCACACTATCGAGCAGACACTTGGAGCGAGGTATCAAGTCCTTATGAGTCATGGCATGTATAGGGATTCTTTTAAAGTTGATTAAGTTCTAACCGATGTAGCCAAATTGTATTGGCCTAAGAGAATCTAGAGTTGGTTGTGTATGACCATAGGTGATGGCTTAAGTTGGTTGTATTTGTATTGGGAGTGGTTCTCCCTAGTGTATGGGATAAAGACTTTATCTCTTTAATGATTAAATGTGTTAATTCATGTGTTTTAATTGATGATTTGAGAATATTTTGAAGTAGTATATGAATGTATGCAAACGGGAGTGGTAAAAGGCTTGGTAAGATAGCCTCTAAGTGCCCACACGGATAGACACATGGACGTGTCTCTAGGCCGTGTGTCTCCTGCACCTTAGTATCTTAAGTCAAATTAGAGCATGGCCTGGTCACACGGCCGTTTGTTTAGGCCGTGTGATACACACGGTTGGCACATGGGCGTGTGCCAAGGCCGTGTGAAGTCTGCACTTGACACTTAGAAATTCAATTGTCGACACGGTGGCTTTGCAGGCGTGTGTACGGGACCGTGTGAATAAGTCAGAATGCCAAGGTTTGGCACACGGGCCAGGGCCACGGGCGTGTCCAGGCCATGTGTAATCTGCTAGTATCCTCCACGGGTGAAAGACACGGGCATGTTTTAGAGGTGCACGAGCGTGTCCCAAGTCACACGGACGTGTGACCCCTGATTCGAGAGAAAGTTTCCAGATGAGTTTCAAAAGTTTCGAGACGTAAGTCTGAGGCATCGTAGGCACATGAAATGTCTGATTTGACTAAGAAAGAGAAGTTTTTAATTCAGAACGAAATTTTATAGCCCGTAAGTACATGTTTAAGAAAGTTCAAGCATAGTAATGTCTCGTATCCGGTCTTAGCCTCGGACTCGGGCATGGGGTGTTACAATTTTGATGAAATGTGAAATATATGTGTTAGATTAAGAAGTTTTATCTTTGAATTTTTGATGAAATTGAGTAATTTGGACTAAATTGCAAAAATAAATTTTTGAGGGACTAAAATGTGAAATAAATGAAATGTGTAGGCTTGTATGGACACTAGGAATTTTCGGCCCTCAAGGAGTGTAGTCAAATTTTGTGTATTTTGTGTTTTGAGTAAAAAGGACTAAATTGTAAAAAGTGTGAAATGTTTGGGGCAAAATTGTAATTTGCCCATTTATGTGTTTTTAGGCTAAATTGAATAGAATGGTGTTTAAATAAGTTTAATTTGAATATTTTTAGATCAAGAATTAAACAAATTAGATTTGGATCGGGGAAAGACAAAAGTGGTCGAGTAGCCGATTTAACAGTCGACGACATCCGAGGTAAGTCAATAAGCATTTAAATGTTGAAATAACCATGGATATATACTTTTTATGTATCAAAATGAATTATTTGAATTTATATATGCTATGGCCGAATGTGGGTATTGTGATTTGGCTAACTTTCGAGCTTGATTCGACTGAGATTCGACGTCCGTAAGCCCCGTATAAACCTTAGGAATAGATAGGATACATATGTCATGACATAGGATATCTGATATGTGTTATCGTGTAAGACCATGTCTGGGACATTGGCATCGTATTTGATTCGTGTAAGACCCTGTCTGGGATAGTGGCGTCGACATGTGATTACATGTAAGACCACGTTTGGGACGTTGGAATTGTACGAGCTTCCGACTGTTTGCGTATCCTTTTTAATTCCAAATGGTTCAATGGGCATGTGTAAGTGAAGGCTAATGTGATATTTGAACTAAAAGAACTCAGGTACGTATATAATCTGTATTATGAAATGAAAGGTAAGTTATATGTTTATTTCATTGTACAAAAGTTAATGTGTAAACATGTGATCCGTGTATAGTTTTTAACTATGTGTATTCGGCCAAAGGGTACATTATTTGAATTTGATATTGAAATTTGAGTAATTACTTGTGATTGCGTATAATTCACTACTTGATATAGCTTTGTTTATATGATTTTGTTAAGTTAATTAATTTTACCTTGCTATTGACTTACTAAGCTTAAATAGCTTACCTTGTGTTTCTTTGTCTATTTCTGTTTTATAGATTTTGGATACATTACAAGCTCGAGGATCGTCAGCAGGACTATCACACTATCGACAGCTTTCTTTGGTATTTTGGCTATGTTAATTATGAATATATGGCATGTATAGCATAGAAAAAGGTTGAATATGAATTAAGTACTTATGTATGTAATTAATAGCCATACGAAAATGGCTGATCCTCTTTTGATTGATTTGCTATCTTTGATGATGGTTTGCGATAATTGTTGTGTATATGTTTATTCATATGCATATTTGGTTAAGTATATGTTTCATTATAGGTAAGCTTGTGTTATGTTTTAAGACTAGACATATTGAACTTGGTTATGTGGTTGATACTTGTATTTTGGTTATGTTTGTTTGATGGATTGATTTAGTTGATATATGAACTTGAACCGAATGTATATGTGGATATTTTGGCTAAGTTAAGTGATGAAGCTATGGATATGTTGAATGTGATTAGGTGATATGTAATGGTGTACTTATTATGTATTATGTAAAGTTTGATTGATTTATTAAACTAACTATGATCAAATGTGTATTTGTATACTTATATGTATATATATCAATTGAGTGAAGTTAAGTGAAATGTATATGTAATAAGTATTAATATGCATGTGAGCTAGTAAGTATATATGTTCGAGTACAATTAAAAATTATGTGGTTATGTTAATTTTTAAGTCTTAAAAGGTTTGGATTTGGAATGTCAAGGTTAAAATTGTATGTATGTATTTGGCCATATTGTGAAATGGTGATGGATGATTATTAGTAATACAATTATATTTAGTTTTATGATTAGATTATGAATTTGAAATTTGTAAATGTTAGATATGATTTGTAAGTTAAAGAAATGATGAATATATATATATTCGAATTTAGTTGTATGGGAGATATTAAGTTTGGCCAAATGTTATACATAATGTGGTTGATGCTATTTGGTTTTAATGATACAATGTTCGAATACCATATATATGTTTTAAAGTGATGTTTTTTTATTAAGACTTTAATTAAATGACTAGATTAATGATGTTAATTATAAATGATTGATTATGTTATAAATTTGAGATAGGTGTTAGATGTGAAGTAAATTATTTTGGTTTTGTTATTGAGGTATGAAATTTGTATTGATAGAATATGCAAATTACTCTGTTTAAATGATTCAAAACATATATGCTAGCTTTGATTTGTATGCTACGTATGTGTACATGAAATGTTAATTTTAAAAAAATATACGCCTGTTTTGAGTTGTGTTTGTTTTGGTAATGCCTCGTAACCCTAGTCCAGTGACGGATACGGGTTAGGGGTGTTACAAGATGACACTTCAATGAATGTATATTGAAAGACGGGCCATGTTTCAAATGTGGTTCGTATGAAAATTATCTTAGAGATTGCCCGGAAAGGTCTGATAAAGAAAAGGCTCAGACTAATCGACCAAGCAATACAGCTGGGAGAGGGAGACCACCTCGAAACACTGGAAATGCGGGTAATAGCCGTAGTGGAACGAAGGATTCTATTGTGAGATCTGAGGCACGAGCACCAGCTAGAGCTTATGCGATCCGTGCTCGAAAGGAAGCTTCAGCGCCAGATGTGATTATCGGTACATTTTCTATCTTTGATTTTAATGTTAATGCTTTGATTGACCCGGGGTCAACGCATTCATATGTATGAAATACTTTAGTGTCAGATAAGAAAATACCTTTCGAGTCTACTAAGGTTGTTGTGAAAGTAACGAACCCCTTAGGCCAATATGTGTTAGTTGATAAAGTCTATAAAAACTGTCCTTTCATAATTTGGGGTTGCAAATTTTTAGCTAATTTGATGTTACTACCCTTTGATGAGTTTGATGTGATTCTGGGTATGGACTGGTTAACTCTACATGATGCTATTGTGAATTGTAGACGAAAGCATATTGTGTTGAAATGTCAGAATGATGAAAAGCTTCGAATTGAGTCAGATAGACTGAACAGTGTATCTAATGTTATATCGGCTATGTCAGCACAAAAATATGTTAGAAAAGGCTGTGAAGCGTATCTTTCTTATATATTTGATTCTAGAGTTTCTGATTTGAAGCTTGAATCGATTCTAGTGGTATGTGAGTATACAGATGTGTTTCCAGAAGAATTGCTAGGGTTATCGCCGATCAGAGAGGTTGAGTTTGCTATTGAGTTAATGCCGGGAACATCTCTGATATCGATAGCTCCGTATAGAATGGCACCTACTGAATTGAAAGAGTTGAAAGATTAGTTGCAAGAGTTGACAGACAAGGGATTTGCTCGACCCAATTTTTCTCCTTCAGGTGCTCCAGTGTTATTTGTTAAGAAAAAGGACGGATCCATGCGATTATGTATCGATTATCGACATCTCAACAAAGTCACGATCAAGAATAAGTATCATTTGCCACGTATTGATAATCTATTTGACCAATTGAAAGGTGCAACGGTATTCTCAAAGATTGATCTTCATTCTGGTTATTATCAGTTACGGGTTAAAGACTCGAATGTTTCGAAAACTGGGTTCAGAATCAGGTACAGACATTATGAGTTTGTTGCGATACCATTTGGTTTGAATAATGCACCTGCTGTGTTTATGGATCTGATGAACAGAATCTTCAGACCATTTTTAGACAGATTTGTTATTGTATTCATTGATGACATTCTGATTTATTCGCAAGACGCGACAGAACATCCCCAACATTTGAGAATTGTTTTGCAAACCTTACGCAAAAAAAACTGTTCGCTAAGTTCAACAAATGCGAGTTCTAGCTTCAAAAAGTCAAATTTTTGGGACATGTTGTATCAGCCGACGGCATTGAGTTGATTCGAGCAAAATTGCAATTGTGGTAGACTGGAAACCTTAGAGAAATGTATCTGAAGTCAGAAGTTTTCTGGGTTTAGTCAGATATTACAGAAGATTCGTCAAGGGATTCTTGATGATTGCTACTCCGTTTGTAACAGCCTAGTTTAGACCCTAGTCAGAATAGTGGTTTTGAGACCACAAATCTGAGGTCAAAAAAATATTTTAATATTATTTTTGGTGTTTACAATATGTGATTGAGCATGTGTGAAAATTCTGTGTGGAAATTTTATCGTTTGTGTGTCGAGGCGAGAAAAGGACTTAATCCTTAAAAGCAAAAGGCGTGTGTTTGATTGTTAAAGTGCTTATTTGGCATGGCTTTTTAAATGAGGAGTCCTTATGTGGTAATTAGACCTTTGATAGTGGAAGTTCACATATATAGCCATTAAATGAATGAAATAATAATGTTTTATCAAAGGGTATTTTAGTAAATGATGAAATAATATGTATTAAATAAAAAAAATAAGAAAAAGGAAGCCATTATCATCTTTCTTCCACCGAAATTGAAAGAAAAAGAAAGAAAATAAGCTTGCAAGGTTTCGGCTAAGACTTTGGCTAAATCAAGGTATGTTTTGAGCTCGATTTTTGATACTTTCTACATTTTTGTGATCGTTGCTTAGCTTACTATCAAGCCCATGCTTTAATTTTAGAATTTGATGAAGATTTTGAGATGTGCCATTGATGAATATGTGAGCTTTGTGTTTATAGTTGGTGGAATATGAAAGTTTAATGTTGGGTTAACATAGTTTGTCTTTGAATTTTTGATGAAATTGGCTATTTTGGGCTAAATTGAGAAAATGAGAAATTGAAGGACTAAAATGTGAAATAAATGAAATATGTGGGCTTGTATGAGATAAGGGAAAATTCAGCTTAACATGTGTAAATGGAAATTTTGTGTATTTCGTGATTTTATGAAATAAGGACTTAAGTGTCGAAATGTGAAAATGTGAGGGTTATTTTGTAAAATGCCCTAAATATGTGAGTTTGGATTAAATTGAATGATTTGGTGAATAAATGAGCTAAATTTGAATATGTATAGGTCAAGAAAAGAGAGATTTGGATCGAAATCGAGGCAAAGATAAAGTGCTCGATTAACTGACTTGTTTTTTTTTCGACGTCCGAGGTAAGTTCGTTTATAATACAAATTGTTTAACTTATGCTCATGTGATATATAATGAAAGATTAAATGGTTGATGAATTATTTCTGTTAAATGTGGATTGAGAGATATGGCACTAAGTGTGCGAAAAAGAATTGATACAGTTGAGAACGACAATGTGTGTGCGAAATAAATAAAGTATCGATTATATCGTTTGTCACTGTGTGTGCGATACCGAGTTAAATTCGATTTAATGTAAAGGCACTAAGTGTGCGATGATATTAAAGCTTTGGCTATGGAATTTGGCACTAAGTGTGTGAGTTAATTGATTGATTAATGAAGATTGAACGAAATGTAGTATTAAACATCGAGTAGCAGGAGTAATTGTTAACTAAGTGTTGGAACAGGTATGTACGGAACCTATGTGGTTGATGATTTTATAAATGGATAGATGGATGGTTAAGTGAGTATTGGCTGTGGATGAAATTGTGTTTTATTGTGAATTGATCTATGTGATGGTATAATTTATATATTGAATTTGAACCATTGAGTTAAATGTATTATATTACAAACTTACTAGGCTTTAAAGCTTACTGTGTGAAGTTTTCTCAGGTGTATTTAAAGCTAGCTCGGGTCCGGGGATCGTCAGCGACTCAATCACACTATCGGCTATCTATTTTGGTACTTTTGGAAGATGTATATATTTGAATATGGCATGTATAGGCTAGTAGATATGGTATATTTTGAGATGTTTGGATCTTGCCATGTGACATGGCTAGATAAGTTTATGAATTTGGTATATGCTTTGGGTTTGAGTGAAGGTTGATCAAGATGTATATGTGTGTTCTAAGTGAATGATCTTATAATATGTTTTGGTAATATGGAGATAGTATGATCAAGCTATGATATGGTTGAGATTAAATGGTGCATGAATTACATGTTTTGATATGTAATTGATACTTTGGATTTATTGGTATAGATGGAATTGTTTGGGATGATTAATGATGATGTTAAAAGCTTATATTGAGTATGTTTTGGTATGTTTGAATGCCATTTGGGGTATGAAATTGTATTGGTTTGTGCTTGTAGGTGAGACCCTTAGTGTGGGTGGCAAATTGACCTTGCAAATGGCCTATATTTGCCCACACGGTTGAGCACACGGGCATGTGGCTCGACCGTGTCAATCGAATTTTCAAATTGAAACAAGTCAAGCTCGCACACGGGCTAGACACACGGGCGTGTGACTGGCCGTGTGGTGCCAGTCAGTGTCGACCACGGGTGAGGCACACGGGCGTGTCTCTGGCCGTGTGGACAAGTCAGCATGTATGCCCTATTTTTCTACGGCTTGGACACATGGGCGTGCCCGAGGCCGTGTGAGGCACACGGCCTACCCACACGGGCGTGTGACCTCTATAGTTTTGAAAAATGTTTGACTTTTAGAAAATTTTGTATGTGTTCGGTTTAGTCCCAACCCCTTTCTAACACGTGTTTGAGGTATTGTAGACCTCATTAAGGGACTATATGTATATATCTTGATATGTTTGAATGATGATATAGTTTATGTTGGAAAATGATTGTAAGTGTTCCGATTTATTCGGTAATACTCTTTAACCCTATTTTGACGACTGTTACAGGTTAGGAGTGCTACATTTTATTGGTTTCAGAGCTACGATTTAGTCGATTCTAGGACTAACGTAGCGTGTTTGAGTCTAGTTATAAATGCCATATATATAATTGCGATAATGTGATGAATCGTGACAGTTAAAAATGTGTTTTTATATAGCAAATGGATCCCGATCGAGCAGTTGCTGATGATGTTGAGAGCAATACGCCTGCTCCCGCTCAAGGGACAACGCCGGCCAAATCTAGGCCGATTGCTAGTAGCCAAGAGGGAGAGGGTAAGCAAGCCTTCTTCTGAATGATGAGTGAGTGGTTTTTAGAGTTCGTTCGAATGAATCCGTCTGCTCAACAACCTCCACCCCCGCAAGTACCTGTAGTGCCACAAGTGACAGATCCGATCCGGTTGAGTAAGCCTCTTGTGGATAAAATTCAAAGCACTGGGGCGAAGAGTTTAGGGACACAGTTGATGATGATGCGAAGCGAAAGTGAGTTTTGGCTCGAGAATAAAATTCGAGTGTTTGATGAAATGTCATTGACTCCTGATGAATGTTTAAAATGTGCTGTTTCGTTGTTGAGAGATACGACATATAATTGGTGGAAAACGTTGATATCTGTGATTCTGAGAGAGAGAATCACCCGGTATTTCTTTCAAGTTGAATTCCAGAAGAAATACATCAGTCAACGATTCATAGATCAGAAACGTAAAGAGTTCCTAGAGCTGAAACAGGGCCGCATGTCTGTTACTGAGTATAAACGGGAGTTTGTGAGATTAAGCAAGTATGCGCGAGAATGTGTTTCCACAGAAACTACTATGTGCAAGCGATTCGTCGAAGGTTCTAATGAGGACATTAAATTACTGGTTAGAATACTTGATTTGAACGAATTTGTAGTGTTAGTTGAAAGAGCTTGCAAAGCCGAAGAGCTTAGTAAAGAAAAGAAGAAAGCGGATTCAATGGCTAGAGATGAAAGAAAGAGGTCGATGAGTAAGTCGTATCAACCTTCGTCAAAGAGATTTAGAGATGCAGCTAATTGTTCAAATGTTTTGTTTGGACATTCAAGTAGAGATCGTGTGAAGCAAAGTGTTGGTCTTAAAACTCAAATTCCGATTGAATCGAGTGTTGGAAGTGTCAAAAGTAACAAGCCTGGGTGTAGACAGTGTGGGAGACGACATGTTGGAGAATGTTGGAGCAAGTATAATAATAGAGCTTGCTATAAATGTGGATCACGAGATCACTTCATTTGTGATTGCCCAGAGTTAGTTGAGAAAGGTAATGTTCAGAATGTGAGGCCGAGTAATACGACAGCTAGAGGTAGACCACCCAGAAACACCAAAAATATGAGTGGTAGCCAGAGAGGGACAACAGATACAGCTATGAGATCCGAGGTGAGAGCACCTTCCCGAGCTTATGCTATCCATGCTCGAGAAGAAGCGTTATCTCCAGACATCATTATTGGTACTTTTACTCTATTTGATACTGATGTGATTGCATTGATAGATCCAGGATCTACTCATTCATATGTGTGTGTGAATCTAGTACCTAGTAAGACTCTGCCTGTTGAGTCTACTGAGTTCGTAATTAGAGTATCGAACCCCTTAGGCAAGTGTGTTCTGGTTGATAAAGTGTGTAAGAACTGTCCGTTGATGTTTCAGGATATTTGTTTTTCGGCTAATTTGATGCTACTACCATTCGATGAATTTGATATAATTTTGGGTATGGATTGGCTAACCTTGCATAATGCTGTTGTGAATTGTAAACGAAAGAGTATTGAATTGAGAAGTTAGAATGATGAAATAGTTAGGATTGAATCAAATGATTTGAATGGATTACCGGCTGTGATCTCAGTGATGAAAGCTTATAGTTATGTGAAAAAGGGTTATGAAGCTTATTTTGCCTATGTGATTGATTCGAAAGTGATTGAAAAGAAAGTTGAATCTGTGCATGTGGTTTGTGAGATTTATTTCCTGAAGAACTATCGGGATTACCTCTAATATGAGAAGTTGATTTTGGCATTGACTTAGTGCCGAGAACGACTCCTATCTCAATAGCACCGTATAGAATGGCACCGACAGAATTGAAAGAGTTGAAGTCTCAGTTGCAAGAGTTGACAAATAGAGGATTTGCACGATCGAGTTTCTCGCCCTGGGGTGCTCCTGTGTTGTTTGTGAAAAAGAAAGACGGCACGATGAGAATGTGTATTGATTATCGTCAGTTAAACAAAGTGAAAATAAAGAACAAATACCCTCTTCCTAGAATCGATGATTTGTTTGATCAGCTGAAAGGAGCTTCTGTGTTTTCAAAGATAGATCTAAGATCGGGATATTGTCAATTGCGAGTGAAAGATTCAGACATTTCGAAAACTGCTTTCAGAACAAGGTACGGGCATTATGAGTTTTTAGTTATGCCTTTCGGACTAACAAATGCTCCTGTTGTTTTTATGGATTTGATGAACAGAATTTTCAGATCATATTTGGATCGATTTGTCGTGGTGTTTATTAACGACATTCTGATTTATTCTTGTGATGAGACGCAACATGCTGAGCATTTGAGAATCGTGTTATAGACTTTGCGAGAGAAGCAATTGTATGCAAAGTTTAGCAAATGTGAATTCTGGTTGCGTGAGGTTGGTTTTCTGGGACATATTGTATCAGCTGTGGGATTACGAGTTGATCCAAGCAAGATTAAAGCTATTTTAGAATGGAAACCTCCGAGAAATGTATCTGAAGTCCGTAGTTTTCTGCAACTAGCGAGATATTATAGAAGGTTTGTGAAAGGATTCTCGACGATTGCAACTCCATTGACGAAATTGCTACAAAAAGATGTTAAATTTGAATGGTCAGAAAAGTGTTAGCAGAGTTTTGAACAGTTGAAAGCATTGTTGACAGAGGGACCAGTGTTAGTCCAACCTGAATCGGGTAAAAAATTCATAGTTTACAGTGATGCATCGTTGAATGGTTTGGGCTGTGTGTTGATGCAAGAGGGAAAAGTTATAGCTTATGCCTCGAGACAGTTAAAACCGCATGAAAAGAATTATCCGACACATGACCTTGACCTAGCTGCAATCGTGTTTGCATTGAAGATTTGGCGTCATTACCTATTTGGTGAGAAATGTCACATTTATACGGATCACAAGAGTTTGAAATATCTGATGACTTAAAAAGAATTGAATTTGAGACAGAAAAGATGGTTAGAACTGTTGAAAGACTACGAGCTTGTGATAGATTATCATCTGGGTAAAGCAACTGTAGTTACTGATGCATTGAGTCGAAAATCACTGTTTCCATTACGTGCGATGAATGCTCAAATAGATCTGTGTGAAGATGGTTCAGTTTTGGCTGAGTTGAAAGTAAAGCCTATGTTTATACGTCAGATTTGTAATGCCCAAAAAAGTGATGATGAGATGATGGCAAAACGAGATCAGTGTTGTTTGAATTCTGATTCAGAATTTCAAATTGATGATGATGATTGTTTGAGATTCCAAAATTGGATTTGTATTCCGAGAAATTCAGAGTTGATTCAATTGATTGTGAACGAAGCTCACAATTGTCGTTTGGCTGTTCATCCGGGGAGTACAAAAATGTATAATGATCTAGAACAGTTTTATTGGTGGCATGGTATGAAACGAGATATCTCAGAGTTTGTTTCGAGATGTTTAGTATGTCAACAAGTTAAATCTGAACATCAGGTTCCATCCAGTTTGTGACAACCGATTATGATTCTGAGTGGAAATGGGAGAGAATCACGATGGATTTTGTGTCGGGATTGCCTTTATCTCCGAGAAAGAAAGATGCAATCTGGGTGATAGTTGACAGATTGAAAAAATCAGCTCATTTTATTTTGGTGAGAACAGATTATTCACTTGATAAATTAGCTAAATTGTATATTTCTGAGATTGTGAGACTGCACGGGGTACCCTTATCTATTGTATCTGATAGAGATCCGAGATTTACCTCGCGATTTTGGAAGAAATTACAAGAGGCTCTAGGCACAAAGCTGCATTTCAATACTGTATTTCATCCGCAAACGGATGGTCAATCCGAGCTGATTATTCAGATTCTTGAGGATATGTTGAGATGTTGCATCCTTGAGTTTGAAAGTATGTGGGAAAAACATTTTCCGTTGATTGAATTTGCGTACAATAATAGTTTTCAATCTAGCATCAAAATGGCACCATATGAGGCTCTTTATGGTCGTAAATACAGAACTCCATTGTATTGGACTGAGCTTAGTGAGAATAAGATTCACGGGGTTGATTTGATAAAAGAGACTGAGCAGAAAGTGAAAGTGATTCGTGACAGTTTGAAAGCGGCTTCAGATCGTCAGAAGTCCTATGCAGATTTGAAACGAAAATATATTGAATTTGAGATCGGTGATAAAATGTTTTTGAAAGTGTCTCCGTGGAAGAAAATACTCCGTTTTAGCAGAAAAGGCAAATTGAGTCCGAGGTTTATCGGGCCGTATGAGATCATCGAACGAATTGGGCCAGTTGCTTATAGATTGTTGTTACCACCTGAGTTAGAAAAGATTCATAATGTGTTTCATGTGTCGATGCTTTGACGATACAGATCTGATCCATCGCATGTAATTACTCCCACTGAGGTTGAGATTCAGTTAGATTTATCGTATAATGAAGAACCGATTCAAATTTTGGCACGTGAGATCAAAGAGTTGAGAAATAAGAAAATTTCTTTAGTGAAAGTGTTGTGGCACAAACACGGAGTTGAAGAGGCTACGTGGGAGCTTGAAGATGATATGAGAGAGCAATATCCGAACCTATTCACTTGTAAGATTTTCGAGGATGAAAATCCCGAAGGTGGGGAGAGTTGTAACAGCCCGGTTTAGACCCTAGTCGGAATAGTGGTTTTGAGACCATAAATCCGATGCAGAAAAATATTTTAATATTATTGTTGGTGTTTACAATATGTGATTGAGCATGTGTGAAAATTCTGTGTGGAAATTTTATCGTTTGTGTGTCGAATTGGGAAAAAAGACTTAATCGCATAAAACGCAAAAGCTATGTGCTGATTGTTAAAGTGCTTATTTGGCATGGCTTTTTAAATGAGGAGTCCTTATGTGGTAATTAGACCTTTGATAGTGGAAGTTCACATATATAGCCATTAAATGAATGAAATAATAATGTTTTAACAAAGGGTATTTTAGTAAATGATGAAATAATATGTATTAAATAAAACAAATAAGAAAAAGGAAGCCATTATCATCTTTCTTCCACTGAAATTGAAAGAAAAAGAAAGAAAATAAGCTTGCAAGGTTTCGGCTAAGACTTTGGCTAAATCAAGGTATGTTTTGAGCTCAGTTTTTGATAATTTCTACGTTTTTGTGATCGTTGCTTAGCGTACTATCAAGCCCATGCTTTAATTTTAGAATTTGATGAAGATTTTGAGATGTGCCATTGATGAATATGTGAGCTTTGTGTTGATAGTTGGTGGAATATGAAAGTTTAATGTTGGGTTAACATAGTTTGTCTTTGAATTTTTGATGAAATTGGCTATTTTGGGCTAAATTGAGAAAAAGAGAAATTGAAGGACTAAAATGTGAAATAAATGAAATATGTGGGCTTGTATGAGATAAGGGAAAATTCGGCTTAACATGTGTAAATGGAAATTTTGTGTATTTCGTGATTTTATGAAATAAGGACTTAAGTGTCGAAATGTGAAAATGTGAGGGCTATTTTGTAAAATGCCCTAAATATGTGAGTTTGGATTAAATTGAATGATTTGGTGAATAAATGAGCTAAATTTGAATATGTATAGATCAAGCAAAGAGAGATTTGGATTGAGATCGAGGCAAAGATAAAGTGCTCGATTAACTGACTTGTTTTGTTATTTCAACGTCCGAGGTAAGTTCGTTTATAATACAAATTGTTTAACTTATGCTCATGTGATATATAATGAAAGATTATATGGTTGATGAATTATTTATTTTAAATGTGGATTAAGAGATATGGCACCAATTGTGCGAAATAGAATTGATATAGTTGAGAACGGCACTGTGTGTGCGAAATAAAGAAAGTATCGATTATATCGATTGGCACTGTGTGTGTGATATCGAGTTAAATTCGGTTTAATGTAAAGGCACTAAGTGTGCGATGATATTAAAGCTTTGGCTATGGAATTTGGCACTCAGTGTGCGAGTTAATTGATTGATTAGTGAAGATTGAATGAAATGTAGTATTAAACATCGAGTAGCAAGAGTAATTGTTAACTAAGTGTTGGCATAGGTATGTACGGAACCTATGTGGTTGATGATTTTATAAATGGATAGATGGATGGTTAAGTGAGTATTGGCTATGGATGAAATTGTGTTTTATTGTGAATTGATCTATGTGATGGTATAATTTATATATTGAATTTGAACCATCGAGTTAAATGTATTATATTACGAACTTACTAAGCTTTAAAGCTTACTGTGTGAAGTTTTCTCTATTTTACAGTGTATTTAAAGCTAGCTCGGGTCCGGGGATCGTCAGCGACTCAATCACACTATTGGCTATCTATTTTGGTACTTTTGGAAGATGTATATATTTGAATATGGCATGTATAGGCTAGTAGATATGGTATATTTTGAGATGTTTGGATCTTGCCATGTGATATGGCTAGATAAGTTTATGAATTTGGTATATGCTTTCTGTTTGAGTGAAGGTTGATCAAGATGTATATGTGTGTTCTAAGTGAATGATCTTATAATATGTTTTGGTAATATGGAGCTAGTATGATCAAGCTATGATATGGTTGAGATTAAATGGTGCATTAATTACATGTTTTGATATGTAATTGATACTTTGGGTTGATAGGTATAGATGGAATTGTTTGGGATGATGAATGAGGATGTTAAAAGTTTATATTGAGTATGTTTTGGTATGTTTGAATGCCATTTGGGGTATCAAATTGTATTGGTTTGTGCTTGTAGGTGAGACCCTTAGTGTGGGTGGCAAATTGACCTTGCAAATGGCCTATATTTGCCCACACGGTTGAGCACATGGGCGTGTGGCTCGACCGTGTCAATCGAATTTGCAAATTGAAACAAGTCAGGCTCGCACACGGGCTAGACACACTGCGTTTGACTGGCCATGTGGTGCAAGTCAGTGTCGACCACGGGTGAGGCACACGGGCGTGTCTCTGGCCGTGTGGACAAGTCAGTATGTATGCCCTGTTTTGCCACGGCTTGGACACATGGGCGTGTCTGAGGCCGTGTGCCACACGGCCTACCCACACGGGCGTGTGACCTCTGTAGTTTTGAAAAATGTTTGACTTTCAAAAAATTTTGTATGTGTTCAGTTTAGTCCCAACCCATTTCTAACATGTGTTTGAGGTATTGTAGACCTCATTAAGGGACTATATGTATATATCTTGATATGTTTGAATGATGATATACTTTGTGTTGTAAAATGATTGTAAGTGTTCCGGTTTGTTCAGTAATACTCCTTAATCCTATTCCGGCGACGGTTATGGGTTAGGGGTGTTACACTGTTGATAAAATTGTTTCAAAAAGATGTTTAATTCGAATGGTCCGAGAAATGTCAACAAAGTTTTAATCAGTTGAAAGCTTTGTTAACCGAGGCGTCTGTGTTAGTTCACCCAAAGTCTTGTAAAGTTTTTGTGATTTATAGTGATGCTTCATTGAATGGTCTGGGCTATGTTTTGATGCAAGAGGGCAAAGTGATAGCGTATGCTTCTAGACAGTTGAAACCGCATGAAAAGAATTATCCGACTCATGATTTAGAGCTTGCAGCTATTGTATTTGCTTTGATGATTTGGCGACACCATTTTTATGGAGAAAAATGTCATATCTTCACGGATCATAAAAGCTTGAAGTATTTGATGTCGCAAAAAGATTTGAATTTGAGACAGAGCAGATGGCTTTAGTTATTGAAAGATTACGACTTGATTATCTGTAACAGCCCACTTTTCAGTGAAATCAGAACAGTGGTTTCAGGACCACAAATCCGATCCGAAAATAAAGTTTATTTTTTTATTATATGGTGCATATTATGATAGACGTGTCGTGTGAAAATTTTGATACGAAAATTTTATCGATTAAGTGTTTAATTACAGGAAAGACTAAATCGCATAATATGCGAAAGTTGAATTCTAGTAGCTATACAGATTAAATAGCTATGGAATTCAAAACTAGAGGTCATTATATGGTAATTAGACCATTAAAGAAAAGTATGTAGATTTTTGGTGACTCATCCATGGAAAAATTAAAAAAGAGTAGGGACTAAATAGGAAATTGAAATAATTAATTAATTAAAAAGATGATAAAAGATATCATCTTATTATTTTGTCATCTTCAACCCCAAAAATTTTATGGAAACCCTAGGAAAGAGAGAATAAACTTTCAAGGCTTAATCGGGTATGCTTCCTTGTCCCGTTTTTAGTAATTTTGATATTTTTGAAACCGAGATAATCTAATCTATCTATTTAGGGGATTAATTTGAAAAGTTATCAAGGTATGAAATTTGGGTCATGGATGAATATGCTGAAAATTAGAAATTTATGGTAGAAAATGAAAGGTTATTGATAGATAAACAACTTTTACAAAGTGATTTTTGATGAAAACATGATTTAGGGACTAAAATGTAAAGTTGTGAAATTTGATGAAAAATTCTAAATTTTTATGAATACATGTGCTGTAAATTTTGTAATGGGATTTTGGTTAGGCTTGGAATAGGGAGTAAATTGCACAAGTTTCATTTTTCGAGCCTCAGGACAAAATTGGAATTTATGGAAAAGTTAGGGAAAAATGGTAATTTTGCCTAGAACGTAAATTGAGTCCAAATAAATACGAAATATGAGATATTGAAGATTAATACTATTAATATAGATCTGGACAACACAAATTCAAGGTTAGATCGAGGAAAAGAAAAGGTTTCAGATTAGTAAATTACTTACTCGAACAAATGTCGAGCTATGTTCGTGTAACTTAATCGAGCATGCAATTATGTTAATTGAATTTTGTGTTTGTATGTAATGTGACTTATATTGATATGCATTGCTTGAATGCTATAATGGAAAATTTAATACATACTTGAAATGATGAAAAAGGGGTTAAGTCCCGATTGAATATTGAATTCCGATGAATATATGCGCTTTCCCGAAACAAATAAGGTCCTGCATTTGTTGTGGACGGGATTTAGCTCGGACAAGTAATCCTATTGACCTTGTTATATAAAGGATTTAGCCCGAACAGGTAATCCTGGCATAATACCTCTTGAGTATATGTAACAATTAGGGTTTAGCCTGGACTGGTAATCCTAATTGAGCTCTTTTGAGCATACATTATATAAAGGATTTAGCCTGGACTGGTAATCCTGTTATACGATATGTGGCTCGAGAGTGTGTTTCTTGATTAAGTCCCCTAATGGGTACCCTCGAATAAGAATTGACGGTTTATTGAATCGTACACCCCGAGTGTACTACTTGAGTATCCATCAAAATTTCAATGACTCAACAGACATAAAACTCTTTACATGGCATGAGAACTATGATATGAAATTATAATGTCTTGAAAGAGTATTGCATGATGAGCTCATCTATCCTTATTTGATGTATATGTAAACCTTGTGACTAAAATGTTTGATTGGATGCATGTGTTTTGGCAATTTTGCCAAATGGATGGAGAACATGTTGTTGTATGCTTAGATTTAATAAACGGGATTGGTAAGTTTAGTTTCTGTTATACGAACTTACTAAGCATGTAATGCTTACTCCATTTTATTTTCCCTATTTTATAGTGCTCAGAAGCTCACGAAGGTTGGAGATCATTGGAGCTTCATCACAGTATCTACTAGCTATTTTGGGTATACATAGTAAAATCATTTTGGTATAATGGTATGTATAGGATAACTTGGACATTAGTGGCTTGATAATGATGTTTGTAATCTAGCCATTGGAATGGCTAGTAATGGCTTACTTTGATGTACTTGTAATTTCATAATATGGTAGCTTCATATATGTTAACTAATTGATCAAATTGTGTCTAACATATGGATTAAACCAAGGTTAGAATATAAACATGTATGCATATAATGATATGCCTTGTGGAATGGTAGAGTTTGCTTAATTTGGATGCTTGAAATGGTTAATATTTGGATGTGAGTTTTAGTGCAGGACATTGGTGTGATTTTGGGTGAGAAATGAAGCTAGAAATAGCTTTATTTTGTCTACACGGGTAGACACACGGGCGTGTGTCTAGACCGTGTGTGACACATGGCTGGGTACATGGACGTGTAGTTAGGCCGTGTTTACATGGACGTGTAGTTAGGTCGTGTGTCCCCTGCATCCTAAATTTTGAGAAACAGAATGCTCAGAATTGAGCACACGGGCGTGTGTCTCAGCCGTGTGTGCCACATGGCCTAAAACACGGTCGTGTGAAACCTGCACCTAATTTCGAAAGAATTTAATTAACCAAACGGCCTAGCACATGGGCGTGTGGCATGGCCATGTGCACAAGTCAGAGAGTTACACGGGGTCGAACACAACCTGTAGCACGAGCATGTCCTAGGGTCACACGGACGTGTCCCTCGGACCACACGGGCGTGTGAGCGCTACAACTTAAATTTTTTTTGTAATTTCGCGAAAAATTCTTATAGTTTTCGATTATGTCCTGACTTGATTCTAATGCTTGTATTGGGCCTCGAGGGTCCATTTAAGGGATGATATCAATAATCTTGGTTAATGAATAGTAATTTACATGAATTATTTGTAAATGTTCTAAAAGTTTCGGTAATGCTCCATAACCCTGTTCTGACGATGGATACGAGTTAGGGGTATTACATTTAATGGTATCAGAGCTACGGTTTAGCCGATTCTCGAATTTGAAGTAGCAAACACGAGTTTAGCATACATGCTATTATATAATTTGTGATAGTGTGATGACTCCTGATCATTTTGAATGTGTTTTTCAAATAGTAATGTCATCCAACCGAGCTAGAGCTGAATTCGAGGAAGCTGAGAGCAATGCTTCAGCTTCAGTTCAAAGAGTTGCGTCTGCGTCTGGTAGTAAAAGGCCCGTGTCTGAGGGCCGAGGTGAGGAGCCAAAACATGCCTTCTTTCAATTAATGAATGAATGGTTTACTGAGTACTTAAGAATAAACCCTGCTGTACAACGACCTCCCCCACCTGCTCCTCAACCGATTCCTGAGGTACCACAGGGTGCTGAACCTGTTAGAATTGGTAAGCCTCTGAAAGATAAAATCGACAAGCATGGGGTGGAAGAATTTAGAGCTACCGCAGATGGTGATCCGAAAAGGGATGAATTTTTGCTAGAAAATACTATCCGGGTTTTTGATGAATTATCCTGTACACCTGCCGAATGTCTGAAATGTGCAGTATCTCTACTAAAAGATAAAACTTATCATTGGTGGAATACCATAACTTTAGTTGTACCGAGAGAGAACGTTACATGGGAATTCTTCCAGAATGAATTCAGAAAGAAATATGTTAGTCAGAGATTTATGGATCAGAAAAAGAAAGAATTTTTAGAACTCAAACAGGGAAGCATGATTGTATCCGAATATGAACGAGAATTTGTTCGGTTGAGCAAATATGCCAGAGAATGGGTTCTAACCGAGGCTGAGATGTGTAAATGCTTTGAAGAGGGTTTAAATGAAGATATCAAGTTATTGATTGGAATTCTCAAAATAAGGGAATTTACGGTGTTAGCCGGTCGAGCACACAAAGCTGAGGAATTGAGTAAAGAAAAGAAAGAAGCTGAAAGAGAGGCTCGGGTTTCTGGAAAAAGAACTATGAGTAAGTCACAATCATTTGCTTCTAAGAAATTAAAGAAGTATTATGGTCGTCTGACCACCTCTACAGGATATTCTTGAAGAGAGCGGGGCTCTCAACATTCTAACCCGAGGTCTTCATCTCCATCTGTGACCAGTGTGGGTAGTGTTGGTAATCCCAAATCGAAATGTAAACATTGTAATAAATTTCATCATGGGGAATGTCGGTCTAGAAGTGGAGCTTGTTTTGGATGTGGTTCACTTGACCATTTTCTCAGGGATTGTTCCGAAAGAGTTGAAAAAGAGATAGAACCAGCTCCAAAGCCTAGTAACCCTGCCGCGAGAGGCAAACCACCCTGTCATCCTGGCAATGTTGGTGGTAGTCGAGGTACTACCAAGGATACAACAGTTAGATCTAAGGCACGAGCACCTCCAAGGACATATGCTATTTGTGTTAGAGAAGATGCCTCTGCGCCAGACGTCATTACTGGTACATTTTCTCTACTTGATACTGATATTATTACTTTGATTGATCCTGGTTCCACACATTAATACATATGCACGAACTTAGTGACTGTTAAAAACTTACCTGTTAAATTCACTGAAATTGTGGTTAAAGTTTCAAACCCCTGGGCCAGTGCGTTATGGTGGATAAAGTCTGTAAAAACTGTCCATTGATGGTAAAAGGTTATTGCTTTTTGGCTGATTTGATGTTACTGCCATTCGATGAATTTGATGTGATTTTGGGAATGTATTGGCTAACCCAATATGATGTAGTGGTGAATTGTAAGCAGGAATATATTGTATTGAAATGTGAGAATGGTGAATTACTT
Source organism: Gossypium sturtianum (assembly GCA_025698515.1). NCBI lineage: Eukaryota > Viridiplantae > Streptophyta > Magnoliopsida > Malvales > Malvaceae > Gossypium > Gossypium sturtianum. The sequence goes on from CM046954.1 coordinate 89,906,188, forward strand.
CATGTTGAATCCGATAAACTGGATGGATTACATAATGTGATTTCCGCAATATCGGCACAGAAATACGTCTGAAAGGGTTATGATGCTTACCTTGCTATGTGCTGGATACTAAAGTATCTGAGTCAAATATTCAATCAGTGTCGGTTGTATGTGAATTTCTTGATTTATTCCCAAAAGATTTACCTGGTTTACCACCGGATAGGGAAGTGGAATTCTCTATAGATCTTGTTCCAGAACAACACCTATATCCATAGCACCTTACAAAATGGCTCCTACTGAATTGAAAGAGCCGAAAGTACAGTTGCAAGAGTTGATTGACAAAGGTTTTGCTTGACCTAGTTTCTCACCTTGGGGTGTTCCAGTTCTATTTGTAAAGAAGAAGGATGGATCATTGAGGCTATGTATTGATTAGAGACAGGTCAACAAAGTTACAATAAAGAACAAGTATCCATTGCCTCGTATTGATGACTTGTTTGACCAGTTAAAATGTGCCGCTGTATTTTCGAAGATCGATCTTCGTTCTGGTTACTATCAACTACAGGTAAAAGATTCAGATGTGCCAAAGACAGCTTTTAGATCCAAGTATGGACACTATGAGTTTCTTGTGATGCTATTCAGTTTGACGAATGCACCTGCAGTGTTTATGGATCTGATGAACAGAATTTTTAACCCGTATTTGGATAGGTTTGTGGTGGTATTTATAGATGATATTTTGGTTTACTCTCGAGATGAAAATGAACATACTAAGCATTTGAGAATAGTGTTGCAAACTCTGCGTGAGAAACAATTGTATGCCAGATTCAGTAAATGTAAATTTTGGCTACGGGAAGTTAGTTTTCTTGGGCATATAGTATCTGCTGAAGGTGTTAGGGTAGACCCGAATAAAATTTCAGCCATTGTTAATTAGAAGCCACCGAAGAATGTGTCAGAAATCTGAAGTTTTCTAGGACTAGCTGGTTATTATCGGAGGTTTGTAAAAAAAAATTCGATGATAGCTTCTCCGATGACCCGTTTATTGCAGAAAGATGTAAAGTTCGAGTGGACTGGTAAATTCCAGAAGAGTTTTGGTAAATGACCTGTGTTGGTCCAGCCTGAATCGGGTAAGGAATTTATAATTTACAGTGATGCATCATTAAATGGTTTAGGTTGTGTTTTGATGCAAGAAGGTAAAGTGGTAGTCTATGCTTCACGACAGCTAAAGCCACATGAAAAGAACTACGGACACACGATCTTGAATTGGTAGCCATAGTGTTTGCATTGAAAATCTGGCGGCATTACTTGTTTGGTGAAAAATGTCATATATTCACTGATCATAAAAGTTTGAAATATTTGATGTCATAGAAAGATTTGAATTTGAGACAGCGCAGATGGCTTGAATTACTGAAAGATTATGATCTCATTATTGACTATCATCAGGGAAAAGCCAATGTAGTGGCAGATGCTTTGAGCAGAAAATCCCTGTATACCTTGCGAGCAATGAATACCCATTGTCATTAGCTGATGATGGTTCAATCATAGCTGAGTTAAAAGCTAGACCAATATGCTTGCAACAGATTTCTGAAGCTCAGAAAAATGATAGTAAGTTGCGAGCAAAACGGATACAAAGTGAATTGACTTTTGACTCAGAATTTTAGATTGGGACTGATGGTTGCTTGTTATTCAGAGGTAGAGTGTGTGTACTAAAAAGTTCAGAACTAGTACAGAAGATTCTGAATGAAGCTCATAATGGTAACATGTCTATTCATCCTGGTAGTTTAAATTGTACAACGATCTGAAAAAGATGTACTGGTGGCCGGGAATGAAACGAGATACTTCTGAGTTTGTATCTAAATGTTTGATATGTCAACAAGTAAAACCCAAACATAAGTTACCTTCTGGACTACTACAGTCGGTCACGATACCGGAATGGAAATGGGAAAGAATTACTATGGACTTTGTATCGGGATTACCCCTGTCTCCAAAGAAGAAAGATGCCATTTGGGTGATTGTTGATCGGTTGACAAAGTCTGCACACTTTATTCCAGTACGTATGCACTTTTCCTTGGATAGATTGGCTGAATTATATGTTTCTGAGATTGTTAGATTGCATGGAGTGCCTGTCTCCATTATTTCAGATAGAGACCCTCAGTTTACATCTCGATTTTGGAGCAAATTGCAAAAAGCTTTGGGTACTCAGTTACACTTTAGCACTGCATTTCATCCCCAAATAGATGGACAATCTGAACGGGTAATACAGATTTTGGAAGATATGCTTCGGTGTTGTATACTTTAGTTTGAAGGTAACTGGGAAAGGTATTTTCCTTTGGTTGAATTTACTTATAATAACAATTATCAGTCTAGCATCAAAATGGCACCGTATGAAGATTTTTATGGTCGCAAATGTAGAACTCCATTGTATTGGACAGAACTCAGTGAGAAAAAGTTACACGGAGTTGACTTAGTCCGTGAAACTGAGGAAAAAGTGAAAGTGATTTGGGACAGTTTGAAAGCAGCATCTGATCGTCAAAAGTCTTATGCTGATCTCAAACGAAAAAAATAGAATTCCAAGTCGGTGACAAGGTATTCTTGAAAGTATCGCCTTGGAAGAAAGTTCTCCGGTTTGGTCGCAAGGGAAAACTGAGTCCACGGTTCATTGCACCATATGAGATTACAGAAAGAATTGGACCGGTTGCATATCGGTTAGCTTTACCAACAGAACTTGATCGGATTCATAATGTTTTTCATGTGTCTATGCTACGATGGTACCGATCTGATCCTTCACATGTTATCTCTCCGACAGAGGTAGAGATTCAGCCTGATATGACATATAGTGAAGAACCAATCAAAATCTTAGCTCGGGAAACAAAAGAGTTAAGAAATAAGAAGGTGGCGTTAGTAAAAGTTCTTTGGCAATGACATGGTATAAAGGAGGCTACCTGGGAACTGGAGGACACAATGAGGAAGCAATATCCGAATCTCTTTAGTAGTAAGATTTTCGAGGACGAAAATCCTTAAGGGGGAGAGTTGTAACAACCCATTTTGCAGTGAAATCGGAACAGTGATTTTGGGACCACAAATCCGATCCGAAAAATAAAGTTTATTTTTATTTTATTATATGGTCCATATTATGATAGACGTGTCGTGTGAAAATTTTGATACGAAAATTTTATCAATTAAGTGTTTAATTATGAGAAGGACTAAATCGTATAAAATGCAAAAGTTAAATTCTAGTAGCTATAAGGATTAAATAGCTATGGAATTCAAAACTAGAGGTCTTTATATGATAATTAGACCATTAAAGAAAAGTATGTAGATTTTTGGTGACTCATCCATGGAAAAATTAGAAAAGAGTAGGGACTAAATTGGAAATTGAAATAAATAATTAACTAAAAAGATGATAAAAGATATCATCTTATTATTTTGTCATCTTCAACCCCAAAATTTTATGGAAACTCTAAGAGAGAGAGAAGAAACTTTCAAGGCTTAATCGGGTATGTTTCCTTGTCTCGTTTTTAGTAATTCTGATATTTTTGAAACCGGGATAGTCTAATCTATCTATTTGGGGGATTAATTTGAAAAGTTATCAAGGTATGAAATTTGGGTCATGGATGAATATGCTGAAGACTAGAAATTTATGGTAGAAAATGAAAGGTTATTGATAGATAAACAACTTAACAAAGTGATTTTTGATGAAAACATGATTTAGGGACTAAAATGTAAAGTTGTGAAATTTGATGAAAAATTTTGAATTTTTATGAATACATGTGCTGTAAATTTTGTAATGGAATTTTGGTTAGGCTTTGAATAGGGAGTAAATTGCACAAGTTTCATTTTCCGAGCCTAGTGACGAAATTGGAATTTATGGAAAAGTTAAGCGCAAAATGGTAATTTTTCCTAGGATGTAAATTGAGTCCAAATGAATACGAAATATGAGAAATTGATGATTAAAGCTATTTATATAGATTCAGACAACACAAATTCGAGGTTAGATCGCGGAAAAGAAAAGTTTCGGATTAGTAAATTACTTACGCGAACAAGTGTCTAGGTAAGTTCGTGTAACTTAATCGAGCATGTAATTATGTTAATTGAATGTTGTGTTTGTATGTAATTTGACTTATATTGATATGCATTGCTTGAATGCTATAATGGAAAATTTAATGCATGCTTGATATGATGAAAAAAGGGTTAAGTCTCGATTGAAAATTGAATTCCGATGAATATATGCGCTTTCCCGAAACAAATAAGTTCCTGCATTTGTTGTGGACGGGATTTAGCTCGGACGAGTAATCCTATTGACCTTGTTATAGAAAGGATTTAGCCCGGACAGGTAATCCTGACATAATACCTCTCAAGTATATGTTACGATTAGGGTTTAGCCTGGACAGGTAATTCTAATTAAACTCTTTTGAGCATACGTTATATAAAGGATTTATCCTGGAATGGTAATCCTGTTATACGATATATGGCTCGAGAGCGTGTTTCTTGATTAAGTGCCATAATGGGTACCCTCGAATAAGAATTGACGGATTATTGAATCGTACACCCCGAGTGTACTACTTGAGTATCCATCGGAATTTCAATGATTCAACGGACATAAAACTCTTGACATGGCATGAGAACTATTAGATGAAATGATAATGTCTTGAAAGAGTATTTCATGATGAGCTCATCTATCTTTACTTGATGTATATGTAAACCTTGTGACTAACATTGTAACAGCCTGATTTTGGGTGTAGTCGGAACAGTGGTTTCGGAACCACAATCCCAACGCAGTAAAATTTATTTTTACTATATTTTTATGGACTACAGTTTTATGGAATGATTTCGTGAAAATTTCATTCAAAAATTTTGATGTTTGGGCACTCAATTTAGTTAAAAAGACTATAATGCAAAAGGTGCAAAATGTGTATTCTAGAGGCTAGAGGTGTCTAATTGCTATGAAATTTTAAATTGGAGGTCCTTAAATGGTAATTAGACCATTATATTTTAGTATGGACAAAAATTGACATGGTTAGGTGAAATTTTGAAGGTAGGCATTAAGGGTATTTTGGTCATTTGGTAAATAAAGACAAAATAAAACAAATAAAAGTGTTCATCTTCTTCAATTTAGTCCATTGTGCCAAAAATTGAAGAGAAGCCATAGCTAGGGTTTTGGACAAGCTTTCAAGCTCGATTGTAAGCCCGTTCTAGCCCCGTTTTTAATGATTTTTATGTTTTTGATATCCTTGCAACCTAATCTAGCTATTTCAAGGACTAATTTGAAAAGATGTCAAAGTCTAAAATTTTAACCATGTTAGATATTTGTGTATTTTGATGTTTAATGGTAGAAAATGTATGTTTGATGTTAGACAAACAACATTTACCAAGTGATTTTTGATGAAAATGCCTAAAAAGGACCTATTTGTAAAAGTTGTAAAAAATGTAACACCTCTTACCGGTATTCGACGCCGGAACAGGGTACAAGGCATTACCGGACTCACATCACAAGCAATCACACAATTTCAAGTCATAAAATTTGTGTTCAAATTAAAACCATTCGTATTCGATCATGAAGTCCTTATTACGAGCCTACGAGGCCCAAAACATGTATCGGAAGTGGTTAGGGACTAAATCGAGAACTTTAGAATTTTTTACAAAACTTAGAAAATTTTTGCTAGAAGCAGGGCTCACACGCCCGTGTGGTCCAAGGGACACGCCCGTGTGACCCTAGGACACGCCCGTGCTTTAGACCGTGTTCAAATTAGGGTGCTTTCTGACTTGTGCCACATGGCCGTACCACACGCCCGTGTGCTAGGCTGCGTAGCACACACGGCTGAGACACACGCCCGTGTCTCTGCTCGTGTGCTTAATTTTGGACATTCTATTTTTCAAAATTAAGGTGCAAGGGACACACGGCCGGAACACATGCCCGTGGGGCAAACCGTGTGTCACACACGGCCTAGACACACGCTCGTGTGTCTACCCGTGTGGACAAATTAAAGGCTATTTACAAAGCCATTTACCACCCTTGTACACACATACACTTACACCAATTCAAGGCACATACATAACATACTTAGGTAACCACATCATCCACAATTATACCAACACAATAACAACATCTATCATACTCACAACAATTGACTACTTTCAAGGTGCCTAATTGTACACCAATTTATCATCTCATCAATAGACCACATTGCCAAACATTTCACATTCATGTCATAAACCACATTTCTATCATTCACCAAGTATACCATGATCATATCACCAAAGACATTAGTACATATATATATACTTAGGCTTACAACCATGATAGCCCAAATAAACCAATCTACATGGCCAATTATCAAAACAAGCCCTTAACAATCACAAGCAAACATATTGGCTACAATAACAATGACACATTTAATAAAATGACTAAGTCCCTATACATGCCATAGACTTAAAATACTTGAATTCACTTATACCCAAAATGATAGCTTGATAGTGTGATAGGATCTTTGGTGAACTCCAACCCGAGCTAGCTTAATAATCCTAAAAGACATGGGAAAGGAAAGGGGGTAAGCTATATAACTTAGTAAGTCCGTATGAAAATAATACAAAACATTATTCATACGTTTGACATACAAAAAAACTTAACAAATATTAACATAAATGTCATTAAAAATTCATAAACACAACTTACTCAATCCCAATCTTACCAACAACTCATCATATAAATAACATAACATATTCCAACATGAATGTCATTTAGGCTTCATAAGCACAACTTGCCCAATCACAATCTTACAAATTGTTCATCATATACTGAGTTCATTTTCTTTGAGTTTTTCGTACATACTTGTACCAACTCGTAACATATCATACTCTTTCTCGTCTTTGACATACCAGTTGAACACTTGGAATACTAATTGGATACATGGAAAGTATTGCACATAAGTGCCACAAATGTAGCTAATGCTACAACATATCTCATAACACATAGGGCCTTGCTCTCGAGCTAATCACGGGCCTGCTCACACAAGCTATCAGTCAAGATGTAACTACGCAGTGCTGCTCATACAAGCTGCCAGGTATCTGGAACACATGCCGGACTACCCAGCCACTGGTAGACGTACGAGACCAGCACCCGGATCACATAAATCACATATAACACATGGTTTCCTAGTGACATGTCACTCGTATCCTAATCAATTCCTAAGGTTGGAACGTGATTTCTCACTTGTCATTTCATTGTCGTACATATCCACATTGTCATTAGTAAAATTCATGTATAATAAAACATATAAAAAATACAATTATAACATTGCCTTTATTTACGCACGAACTTTACCTCGGCATAAAAACGACAAAACGGACTAAATCATCAAATACTCGTTTTCCCTCGTTCTAGGTCCGAACCTCGTTTTTCATGATCTATAATATCAAATTTAACTTATTTAATCATTATACTATTCAAATCGCCCAAAAATCATATTATGGCAAAAATTACATTTTTACCCCTAAAGTTTGAAATTTTTACAATTTAGTCCCTAGGCTCGTAAAATGATTTTCATTCAATTTCTTCATTACCCATGGCTAGCCGAACCTTATACATGCTCATAACAGCCCACATTTTTCATTTATTAACACTTTTACAACATATTTTACAACTTTTACAAACAAGTCCTTTTTGGCATTTTCGCCGAAAATCATTTAGCAAAAGTCGTTTATCAAACACCAAACATGCATTTTCTACCATTAGATATCAAAATACACAAACATCCATCATGGGTAAAATTTTAGACCTTGACATCTCTTCAAATTGATGGTAGAAATAGAAAGATCGAGTTACAACGACTTCAAAAACGTAAAGAGCATTAAAACGGGGATAGAACAGACTTACAATCAAGCTTGGAAGTGGCCAAACCCTAGCTATGGCTTCCCCCTTGTGAATTTCAGCCATGAGGAAGAAGATGGACAAAAATTGGCTTTTAAATTGGCTTTTTAATTAATTTAATTACCAAATTACCAAAATGCCCTTAATGAAAAACTTTGAAAACATACCAAACCATGTCCATTTTTGTCCACCAACTTAACCAATGGTCTAATTACCATTTAAGGACCTCTAATTTAAAATCTCATAGTAATTGGACACCTCTAACATATAGAATTCAATTTTTGCACTTTTTATAATTTAGTCCTTTTGACTAAATTGAGTACTCAAACGTCAAAATTTTCGAACGAAATTTCCACAAAATCGTTCCATAAAATTGTAGACCATAAAAATATAATAAAAATGAATTTTACTGCGTCAGATTTGTGGTCCCAAAACCACTGTTCCGACTAGACCCAAAATCGGGTTGTTACAACTCTCCCCCCTTTAGGGATTTTCGTCCCCGAAAATCTTACCAGAAAAGAGATTAGGAAAACATTCTTGAAGTTCCCTCTACCTCATCAAAGAGTCCTCTTCGAGGGCAATACTTCCAGAAGCACTCTGTCATCGATCTGGAATCTAATATTTTAAATTTCCAATTCTATATACTACTTATGTCAGTCTGAAGTTGCTTTCAACTTCATGAATCATTTTCACTTTTTTCCTCAGAATCACAAATCAATTCCACCTCATATATCTTTTTCCAATAACCTTTGAACTTTGAAACATAGTGTTGGAGCATATCGTCAAAGATCTGAATTTCTCTCTCAGGCTTACCATTATTCTAAAGATGAATTACATTGCCAAGATGCAACTGCATACTCAAATTATATTCCCGATCATCAGAACTTCTTCTCCAAATAACTGCATATTTATTACTCCCTGAATGAATAAACGAGCTACTACTATGTCTCGTACACAATTTTCTTTATAAGCTCTGAATTACTCAATGCGCAAATTCTATCTCAGAATAATGATAACAATCATCAGATCCGACCTGAAATTCAGAATCAAAAGTCGTCTCACACTGTACTCGTTTAGTTAACCACTCACTATCACATTCCTGAGGTTCTCAATCTTGCAAAGGAAACATCGCTTTAGCTTCTAATTTAGTTAGATTCAGACCGTCATCAAATAAGATTAATCATGTATCAAATACTCACAAAATAATCAAAGGTTTTCCATTCAAGCATTTGCAACTATATCTACTTTCTCAAGGGTTACTCGATAACTGCTCACAATCTTTCAATAGTTCAAGCCATCTATGCTATTTTAAATTCAGATTCCTCTGTGAAATTAGATACTTTAAACTCTTGGGACCAGGAAACATATGACATTTTTCGTCAGACAAACGATGTCATCAATTTCTCAACACAGATATAAAAAATGGCCGACTCTAAATCACTCGTCGGACAAATCCTTTCATATGACTTTAACCGTCTGAAAGCATAAACTATCACTTTACATTCTTGTATTAAAACACATTCCAATCCGTTCGATAGTACATCGCTGAAAAATCACAAATTCTTTACTCAATTTAAACTGGACTCAGAATCAGTGCTTCGGTTAACAATACCTTCAACAATTTTCAACTTTGCTAACACTCAACAGACCGTTCAAACTTTCACAAATGTGATAACTTTATCAATCAAAACAGCTTTAACTCATAATAATATCATCCAATTAGAACTGATCTAATAGGTATGTCTCTGTATCACACCTTTTTGAATATAAATTCTTCATTCAATCTATTCGTCAATTTACCCGTGAATGTACAAGGTTTTATCTTCTTACCTGAGGATAAAATTAAATGCATATAACCCAAATTACCTTTCAACTAACCAGCTCACTCAGATAAAAAACAACTGAGTCGATCTCAACTATCAAATAATATCATATCAAAATATTCCCTTCTTCATGCTGTTAAAACAACTCAAACATACAATCTTTCAAAATTTCCTCACATGCTAGTCTTTACAATCATATTAGCTCAAGGAAACAAAATATATTGGTTGAACTCATTGATCTTAATCAAACTTACCTAAGAAAGGAAAACCATCCTACAATTTGAGCTTGAGCTTCCACTATCTATACCTCTACCAATGTCAATTCCTTTCACGAAAATTAGACAGATCCTGATACCAGAATCACCATGTTCCTATGGTCGAACCAGAAATACAACCATAACAGACATAGTTATCACAAGCCAAAGAACACACTTTAAAGATTAGCCATGATTGATAATTTACTAAATATGGATGATAAGAAATTCGAGATAAAGAAATCCAGGATGCGATATCATATTGGAAGTCTGGGAACATAACTCATAAGAAAATAATAAAGATCTTGATGATTCCTCGGAGAAAACCAGAAGAAAAACAATGCTTATACGCTTTGGAGTAAATTATAACAGAGATAATATATTTTCCAAATATCTATATAAAACAAAAGAACATCCATTAGAAATGGAAGAATAGCCTCACATAAATTTTCACCCTCAACTTTTATTTCAAACATAATAGGATAGAATCCTAAAGAAAGATATAAGAAAACAACGCTTTCATCTATCATTATAAGCAGCTAGCATCTCATACGATAAGAATTTCATCAGAAAACAAACAATCACATATATCTCTGAGGATAAATGAATACATAAAATACCCATGAGAGATCATCATAATCTATTCAATCACAACTGTTACACTCAGACATCTTTACGATTCAAATATCATTTCTCTGACTAATTCTATCATCACTAATCCCGTATTATTCCATTCACTAACGAAAATCAACCCGGAAGAAATTCCAGCAAATACATACTTTAGACATCATACCTTAATGAGTCGATTAGCCGGATTAACTTTTTCTTTAACCGTGGTATCGCAAAATCCAAATGATCTTTAGAATAACCTGGCATCTTTTCCAAAACTGTATTCACTTGCCAACTATTCTTAACTCTGACCACATTATCAGTTATTCCACTACTGAACTCTTTATGTAACACCCCAAACCCGGTCAACACACCACGACCAAATCTGGTTTGTCACAGAGGAAAATTGTTTGAAGAGAACAAGTTACCGATTATAGTTCGTTTTGAGAAAACTCCTTGCCATAGTTAAAATTTTGGGCATGATTGTTTTAAAACCGATGGCGCCTTTTTCAAACACGGAATTTTTGAAACTTGGTTGAATCCATAAGTAAAACAATTTCATACCAATTTAAAATCCAAGTAATTTCTTTAGTTGCTTAAAACATTATGAACTTAGTGTGGAAAAATCTTGAGTTTGGAAATACGTTTGAGTTTCATTCATTTTAGATTACCGTGTGATACCCGTTGGTAAAGTTTAAAACCTATCGTGTTGTAGTTTGAAAACCTTATCTTTCCAAGTTTTATTAGGTTTTACCCATTAATTTGTAAAGGCATATTAAAAATCCAATTTAAGCATGTAAATAACAAAAACATAAGTTTAAAAGGCCTTTTACAATCCAAATAAAACCCAAATGGAAATAAATAAAATTAAAGTACCAAGTTTAAAAGTCAGAGCAAATCCGTATTTATTCATGGCATGAGCACCTCGAGTCCACCCCGTCTCCATGTCCTCAATCTAAGTGTTACCTGAAATGATAAGGGAGAAGGTGAGTCGCGAGACTCAGTGCATAAATCCCCCTCCCGATTAATGCAACAAGCTAACACACACCGTACATAGCAATATAAGTAATGCACCCAATCCTAGCCATCCATTCTCCTTTTTCTACCCCGTGTGGTACCAAACCACTGGTGGTGCCAAACCACTGGTGACCCAAAGTCACGATATCCATAAGTGTGGTGCCAAACCACTGGTGACCCAAAGTCACGAAGAATCCAAATGATGGGGCCAACCCATCGTGTGATACCAAATCACTGGCGTCAATCCCGTATTATCATCGTGTGGGGCCACCCCATTGTGGTGAAAGCCACCGGGACGAGACGCTATGAGGTGCCAAACCTCTCACGGTGACCCAAAGTCACAATAATCAATCTGTGGTACCAAACCACTTTGGAGGTGCCAAACCTGCGGTGTCCCAAAGACACGGATATCATATTCCCCCTCCTCTCACATCACCCAATAACATATCATACTAATGCAAATCGTGCAAATCATGCAATCATACTCACATGCTTAATATGGCATCTCATAATACATACACCATAAATTATGATATCATATATCACTACTGAGATCTCGTAATGAAACGGACTTACCGAATCCGTGTACATACCCCATCGGGTATCATATCGATCATCATACCGTTTTGGTCTTACAAGGGCAATCGGGTTTATTAAACATATTACTAAGTATACGATTGTGTTAATTTACACACTGTTCAAACTGAGCTTTAAACTCAACGAACCGATCTAAGGCCCTCGAATACCTTGCTCCTATGATCGGCCAAACATAGATTAGTCACTTATACCATTCGGTCAAAACCAAATAAATCAAGAGGGTTAACGCTTAACCCTTACCTTACACTTGATTTGGTTTTCTACCAAACCCGAACCAACAATGGTTCCTCTTAAAGCAAACGGCACACCCTATTAAGAAGAAATATTAATCTCCTGTAACTTGACTAAACGAGAACTAAGAGAATAGACTTGATAACATCAACTCTTGTCACCACTTACCAACGATTAACAGAGAAAGAAGACTCCTCTTGCTTGCTTCCAAAATCTAAAGGCCCTATAACGCAATGATTAACAAAAGATTAACTCCTTTCAACCGAAATAAAAATCGGCTCTTAACCAAACCAAAACGATAAAGCACAAGAGAGAGGAGAAATGGCCATTCGGCCAAGCACTTACCTAACTCCAATCGATTGAAAACAAACCCCAACAAGATTAACACTCCTCTAGAATTCGGCCAAGATGAACACCACTAGGAAAGAGGGGAAATTCGGCTAACACATTAAGCAAAAGAAAAGAGGATTCGGCCAAGGTGTTTAACACACCTATGTTCGGCTTTGAGTGAGAGAAAAAAAAGAAAGAAAGAAAGAAAGAAAGTGTGGAATGGGAATAGAGTTTCGGCAAGAGGGTATTGAGAGAAGAAAAAGAGAGTATGAGAGAAAGAGAGAAGCTAGTTTCGGCTCAACACAAATGAACAACAAGTAAAAGAAGTGGGAGGTTCGGCCAAAGTGAATAACAGAGATTAAAGTTTGAAGGCTCAAGAGCATTCGGCTAACAAAGAATACACAAAGAAGACAAGCAACTTTCGGCAAGCTATAGGAGTTTGGTCTTTAGGTTTCAAGAAGTAAAATGAGAGACTTACTTTGGAAGAAAATTCGGCTAGCTTTTTGACAAAAGGAGAATTTGGCTTATAAATTATTTTTGACCGAAAACACCCAAAATACCAAGTGAATTTGGCACCCCCATTCCCACACTACCAAGCCGTCCACTCCCCCAAAAATCTCTCCAATATTCGGCCATCACTTCCCCAAACACTCACAACCACCCATTCAAATCATTTTGAACAAGTCTCCTCCTAAATTCACTCTCCACCCACTATTCAAGTGGGTTGACTTGGTCTATGATGTGAGTTTGAGCGCCAACAACTTCTCCTCCTCCATGCCGTCAAAATGGAAGCAAAAAGTGGGCATTCTGCGCAGCTTGAACACAGGACCTCTCCCTCCCGCAAGTGACGCCAATCCAAGCTCTTAGTGGCGCCTAGCTTGCCACTCCACCAGCTCCTTTCTTGTGCTAAAATTCACAAAAGAATACTTATTAACCTTGACTTCTTGACTCCTCTCACCTAAGCCTAAAAAGCTGAAATTTTTCCCACTGTCAAAGCTTACACCTAGCTTACAACTAAGCCTCAAAACATCAAAACAACAACATAGCAGCCAATAACATGCAAACAATGCCATAACAAAATAGCCCCTAACCCGAGGATATTACGGTTCTACCCCTTAAAATAATTTCGACCTCGAAATTACTCGATCGTAAGAGTTGCGGGTATTCTTTGTCTCATCATATCCTTGGGTTCCCACGTAGCTTCTTCCACGCCATGATTCCGCCATAGCACTTTTACCAAAGGCACAAACTTCCTACGCAGAACTTTCACGTCCCGATCTAGAATCTGCATAGGTTCTTCTTCCATGGTCAAGTCTTGATTTACCTCGATCTCTTCTACTGCTACGACATGTGATGGATCTGAACGATAACGCCGAAGCATCGAAACGTGAAATACGTCGTGAATCTGGCTTAGCTCTGCTGGAAACTCAAGTTGGTAAGCTCATGGTCCCACTCGTCTCGTAACCTTATACGGACCAATAAACCTCGGACTTAGCTTGCCTTTCCTTCCGAACCTCATACTTTCTTCCATGGCGAGACCTTGGAAAAACTTGATCCCCACAAGAAATTCTATATCTCTCCGCTTGAGATCCGCATAAGACTTACGCGGTGCAAGCTTCCCGCAATCGAGCCTCGAATCAACTTAACCTTGTCTTGGTCTCGACCAACCAACTCGGTCCCAACAATGGTGTTCACCCAACTCTGTCTAACATGTAGGTGAGCGACACTTCCTACCATACAACGCCTCGTATGGTGCCGTCTTAATGCTTGCTTGGTAACTATTGTTGTAGGCGAACTCGCCTAATGGCGAAACTCCTCCCAACTACCCACGAAGTCCGAACACAACCTCTCGGCATGTCCTCTAAGATTTGAATAACCCTTTCCCATTGCCCGTCGCGATTGCGGGTGAAAAGCCGTCTTTGAAATCAAACGTGTACCCGCAGCCCGATGCAATGCTTTCCGTAACCTTGGCGTAAATCGGGGTCCCTATCCGAGATGATCGACAACGCACACCGTGCGACCTCACTATCTCTCGACACATCGACGACCGCCAACCACAAGTGAGTAGTCAACCCTCACCGGAATGAAGTGAGGTGATTTAGTCGATCGGTCCACAATTACCCAAACCGAATCCTTTTTGCTTGGCGTAAGCGGTAATCAATCAGCGAAATCCATGGTTATCCTTTCCCACTTCCATCGAGGAATCCTCACCGGGTGAAGCAACCACGACGGCAGAATCGATGTTCACCTTGACTGACTTGGCATGTCGGACACTTCCCTACAAACTCTGTCACTTCCCTCTTCGACACAGCCACCAAAAGCGCTCTCTGAGATCCTTATACATCTTGCTACCTCCGGGATGCATAGCATATGGGCTGCTATGTGCATCTTGGAGAATTCTTTGCCTTAATTCTACGCCCTTTGGCATACAAGTTCGCCCTTGAAAACATAGCACTCCATCACTAGATGCATTGTACCCTTCTAAACCACCATCCCGAACTTGCACCCTCTTCGCATTCAACCCTTCGTCCACTAAGCGCTTTTCCTTAATCTCCCAATCAAAGTTGGCTTAACTCGAAGCTCGCTAAAAGACTTCCATCGTCATATAGACTCAACCGAGCAAACATCGCTCTTAAATCCGTCACGACCTTACGGCTCAACGCGTCACCACCACGTTAGCCTTACCGGATGGTACTCAATTTGAACGATCGTAGTCCTTTATGATTCAATCCATCGACGCCTGTCTCGAGTTTAGATCCTTACGAGTCGAGAAGATACCTCAAACTTTTGTGATCCGTGTAGACTATTGACTTCTCCCCATACGAGATAATGTCTCCATATTTTCAAAGTGAAGACTACATTTGCCCGGCTCCAAGTCGTGCGTTGGGTAGTTAACCTCATGCGGTCTTAAGCGGCGGGATGCATAGGCTACTACCTTCCCTTCCTGCATCAACACACATCCTGCATCAAGATGGGACACGCCACGATGAAACCGTAAACAACTTCCCGCCTCGGAGTTGTACCAAAAGCCGAGCTTCCGTCGAATCTTCCTTAGCTTATCAAAACTTTCTTGTTGCTTCCCGACCATACAAATGGAACACCTTTCCTTAGTAACTTAGTCAACGGTGCTGCGATTAAGGAGAACCCTTCCACAAACCTTCGATAGTACCCTGCTAGACCCAGAAAACTTCGGATTTCTACCACTGACCTAGGCGGTTTCCAATCCAACACCGCTTCCACCTTGCGAGGGTCTACTCTAATCCCTTCTGCTGACACCACGTGACCTAAGAAAGCCACCTCCCTAAGCCAAAATTTGTACTTACTGAATTTGGCATATAATCGCTTCTCCTCGATGACTTGTAAAATCATGCGCAAATGCATATCGTGCTCCTCCTCCGTCTTTGAATAAACCAATATGTTGTCTATGAACACCACCACAAATTGATCCAAGTACTGCTGAAATACCCTATTCATTAAGTCCATGAACGCTGCCGGCGCGTTGGTCAACCCAAATGGCATCACTAGGAACTCGTAATGCCCATACCGAGTCGGAATGCCGTCTTGTGGACATCAACCTCCTTCACCTTAAGTTGATGATAGCGGACCTTAAATCGATCTTCGAGAATACTGCATTGCACCTTTGGTGATCAAACAAGTCATCTATCCGTGGCAACGGATACTTGTTTTTAATCGTCAGCTTATTCAACTGGCGGTAGTCTATACACATCCGCATCGTACCATCTTTCTTCTTGACAAAGAGTACTGGCGCTCCCCAAGGTGAAACACTTGGTGGAATAAACCCCCTATCCAAGAGCTCCTGAATTTGAGCCTTTAGCTCCACCAATTCCTTTGGTGCCATTCGGTACGGTGCTATAGACACAGGTGCCGTTCCGGGTAACAAGTCTATACCGAATTCAACTTCCCGATCTGGTGGCAAACCCGAAAGCTCCTTAGGAAACACATCAGCAAATTCCCTAACTGTCCGAACCTTCTCTACAGCAGACTCTTTAGCCTCCAAGGCATACACATGAACCACAACGCGGCAGCGACCCTTTTCGACCATCTTTCGACTTTCCAGAGCGGATACCACATTGGATAAGTAATCTCTCCTATTACCTATCATCACCACTTCATCACCCTTAGACGTCTTTAGAACCATGCGCTTAGCGCGCAATCCAACCTCGCTTTGGTACTTAACCAACCAGTCCATTCCAAGGATCAAATCGAACTCCCCAAACGGCAGTTCCATCAGATCAGCAACAAACACTACCCCTTGGAGTTCTAGGGGTACATCTCTATACAGCTTATCTACAACTACAGAATGATCTAGAGGGCTAATTACTGTCATCCTACCACGACCACGTCCACGTGTATTACGACCACGTCCACCTTGTGCGCTCATGACTAAAACTCGACTTATCTGATTTAGAAGTTTTATGCATCAGTAATTATTCCTCTGTCTTTTAAAAGCAAAGTCTTATGAATATTGTTTATTACAGAAGTTTTGTTTTCGCAAGTCCACACAGTCCTATCAGTTTCAGTTTCTAAGGTAACCTACTATTGCTAGTCATCCAATCACATCTCATCAAAAAAAATCACAAGCAATAATAAGGGGTACTTACCTGGGCGGATTGGTGCCGGAGACTCGGTGCCATGCCTTTCAAATTATGCATTTAAAATAAAACATTTAAAACCCATATTTAAAACACTTTGGGCCTCGGCCCATGATCGAGCCTTTGAACTTAGCTCGATGCAAAATTGTAACACCCAAACCCCGGCCAACACACCACGGCCAGAATCTGGTTTGTCACAGAGGAAAATTGTTTGAAGAGAACAAGTTACCGATTATAGTTCGTTTTGAGAAAACTCCTTGCCATAGTTAAAATTTTGGGCATGATTGTTTTAAAACCGATGGCGCCTTTTTCAAACCCGGAATTTTTGAAACTTGGTTGAATCCATAAGTAAAACAATTTCATACCAATTTAAAATCCAAGTAATTTCTTTAGTTGCTTAAAACATTATGAACTTAGTATGGAAAAATCTTGAGTTTGGAAATACGTTTGAGTTTCATTCATTTTAGATTACCGCGTGATACCCGTTGGTAAAGTTTAAAACCTATCGTGTTGTAGTTTGAAAACCTTATCTTTCCAAGTTTTATTAGGTTTTACCCATTAATTTGTAAAGGCATATTAAAAATCCAATTTAAGCATGTAAATAACAAAAACATAAGTTTAAAAGGCCTTTTACAATCCAAATAAATCCCAAATGGAAATAAATAAAATTAAAGTATCAAGTTTAAAAGTCAGAGCAAATCCGTATTTATTCATGGCATGAGCACCTCGAGTCCACCCCGTCTCCATGTCCGCAATCTAAGTGTTACCTGAAATGATAAGGGAGAAGGTGAGTCGCGAGACTCAGTGCATAAATCCCCCTCCCGATTAATGCAACAAGCTAACACACACCGTACATAGCAATACAAGTAATGCACCCAATCCTAGCCATCCATTCTCCTTTTTCTACCCCGTGTGGTACCAAACCACTGGTGGTGCCAAACCACTGGTGACCCAAAGTCACGATATCCATAAGTGTGGTGCCAAACCACTGGTGACCCAAAGTCACGAAGAATCCAAATGATGGGGCCAACCCATCGTGTGATACCAAATCACTGGCGTCAATCCCGTATTATCATCTGTGGGGCCAACCCATCGTGGATGCCAAGCCACCGGGACGAGACGCTATGAGGTGCCAAACCTCCGTGACCCAAAGTCACAATAATCAATCTGTGGTACCAAACCCTTTGGAGGTGCCAAACCTCCGTGTCCCAAAGACACGGATATCATATTCCCCCTCCTCTCACATCACCCAATAACATATCATACTAATGCAAATCGTGCAAATCATGCAATCATACTCACATGCTTAATATGGCATCTCATAATACATACACCATAAATTATGATATCATATATCACTACAGATCACGTAATGAAACGGACTTACCCGAATCCGTGTACATACCCCATCGGGTATCATATCAGTCATCATACCGTTTTGGTCTTACAAGGGCAATCAGGTTTATTAAACATATTACTAAGTATACAGTGTGTTAATTTACACACCTGTTCAAACACAAGCTTTAAACTCAACGAACCGATCTAAGGCCCTCGAATACCTTGCTCCTATGATTGGCCAAACATAGATTAGTCACTTATACCATTCGGTCAAAACCAAATAAATCAAGAGGGTTAACGCTTAACCCTTACCTTACACTTGATTTGGTTTTCTACCAAACCCGAACCAACAATGGTTCCTCTTAAAGCAAACGACACACCCTATTAAGATGAAATATTAATCTCCTGTAACTTGACTAAACGAGAACTAAGAGAATAGACTTGATAACATCAACTCTTGTCACCACTTACCAACGATTAATAGAGAAAGAAGACTCCTCTTGCTTGCTTCCAAAATCTAAAGGCCCTATAACGCAATGATTAACAAAAGATTAACTCCTTTCAACCGAACCCAAAATCGGCTCTTAACCAAACCAAAACGATAAAGCACAAGAGAGAGGAGAAATGGCCATTCGGCCAAGCACTTACCTAACTCCAATCGATTGAAAACAAACCCCAACAAGATTAACACTCCTCTAGAATTCGGCCAAGATGAACACCACTAGGAGAGAGGGGAAATTCGGCTAACACATTAAGCAAAAGAAAAGAGGATTCGGCCAAGGTGTTTAACACACCTATGTTCGGCTTTGAGTGAGAAAAAAAAAGAAAGAAAGAAAGAAAGAAAGTGTGGAATGGGAATAGAGTTTCGGCAAGAGGGTATTGAGAGAAGAAAAAGAGAGTATGAGAGAAAGAGAGAAGCTAGTTTCGGCTCAACACAAATGAACAACAAGTAAAAGAAGTGGGAGGGTTCGGCCAAAGTGAATAACAGAGATTAAAGTTTGAAGGCTCAAGAGCATTCGGCTAACAAAGAATACACAAAGAAAACAAGCAACTTTCGGCAAGCTATAGGAGTTTGGTCTTCAGGTTTCAAGAAGTAAAAATGAGAGACTTACTTTGGAAGAAAATTCAGCTAGCTTTTTGACAAAAGGAGAATTTGGCTTACAAATTATTTTTGACTGAAAACACCCAAAATACCAAGTGAATTTCGGCACCCCCCATTCCCACACTACCAAGCCGTCCACTCCCCCAAAAATCTCTCCAATATTCGGCCATCACTTCCTAAACACTCACAACCACCCATTCAAATCATTTTGAACAAGTCTCCCTCCTAAATTCACTCTCCACCCACCATTCAAGTGGGTTGACTTGGTCTATGAATGAGTTTGAATCGCCAACAACTTCTCCTCCTCCATGCAGTCAAAATGGAAGCAAAAAGTGGGCATTCTGCAGCTTGAACACAGGACCTCTCCCTCCTGCAAGTGACGCCAATCCAAGCTCTTAGTGGCGCCTAGCTTGCCACTCCACCAGCTCCTTTCTTGTGCTAAAATTCACCAAAGAATACTTATTAACCTTGACTTCTTCACTCCTCTCTACCTAAGCCTAAAACTGAAATTTTTCCTACCATCAAAGCTTACACCTAGCTTACAACTAAGCCTCAAAACATCAAAAACAACAACATAGCAGGCCAATAACATGCAAACAATGCCATAACAAAATAGCCCCTAACCCAGGATATTACACTTTAGTCTCTTACTTGTGAGCTCATTCAACTTAAATCTCGTGAATTTTCTTTATAAAGTACCACATTAGTAATGGGGTGAGGTCGTAAAGCCTCTAACTCGACTCTCATAATTACAAACATATAACTTAGCATTCATCGTTAACATAATATCTTTAAAATCATATAATTCACTTCAAGCTAATCAACATACATACTTATGATACACGAAATTTTTTATTATCCTTATCCAAGCAAGTGCACTTAAACATACATAACAAAAAATTTGAGTAAGCTTACTCATAGCATTTACTTAATCAAACAAGTCAGCACATAACATCATATGAGCATCAAACAAACATAGATGAACTTATCATAATATAAACTTTCATTTCATGTCACTTTTTCCATATTTCTTAACTCATGGTTATTTCATTTTGTACATCATCACATACATATCATGAAATTTTATCCATACCTTTCCAAGTTTCGACTCATCACAAACACATTTTCAAATATCTTAGTATCATTTCTAGTGTTTTCAAAAATAGCTCGGTTAGAAAGCATCTCTGCCTCAACAAAACAATTTCATCAGAGTCTGGAGATATCACACTATCACAAGTAGTAATATGGCATGTATAGCTAGACTCTCACATATGATAGATTAGTCCGAGAATCGACTAAATAATAGCTCTAATACCACTAAATGTAACACCCCTTACCCGTATTCAACGCCAAAACAGGGTAAGAGGCATTACTGGACTCACATCACAAGCAAGCACACAATTCCGAGTCATAAAATTTGTGTCCAAACTAAAACCATTCGTATTCGATCATGAAGTCCCTATTACGAGCCTACGAGGCCCAAAACATGTATCGAAAGTGGTTCGGGACTAAATCGAGAACTTTAGAATTTTTTACAAAACATAGAAAATTTTTGCTAGAAGCAGGGCTCACACGCCCGTGTGGTCCAAGGGACATGCCCGTGTGACCCTGGGACAAGCCCGTGCTTCAGACCATGTTCAAATTAGGGTGCTTTCTGACTTGTGCCACACGGCCGTGCCACACGCCCGTGTGCTAGGCCGTGTAGCAAACACGACTAAGACACACGCCTATGTCTCTGCCCGTGTGCTCAATTCTGGACATTCATTTTTTCAAAATTAAGGTGCAGGGGACACACGGCCGGAACACATGCCCGTAGGGCAGATCATGTGTCACACACGGCCTAGACACACGGGCGTGTGTCTACCCATGTGGACAAATTAAAGGCTATTTACCAAGCCATTTGCCACCCTTGTTCACACATACACTTAGACCAATTCAAGGCACATACATAACATACTTAGATAACCAAGTCATCCACAATTATGACCAACACAATAACATCTGTCATACTCACAACAATTATTAAGCCACAATTGTCTACTGTCACGGTGCCTAATTGTACACCAATTTATCATCTCATCAATAAACCACATTGCTAAACATTTCACATTCATGTCATAAACCACATTTCTATCATTCACCAAGTATACCATGACCATATCACCAAAGACATTAGTACATATATATAAACTTAGGCTTACAACCAGGATAGCCCAAATAAACCAATCTACATGGCCAATTATCAAAGCAAGCCCTTGACAATCACAAGCCAACACATTGGCTACAATCACAATGACACATTTTATAAAATGACTAAGTCCCTATACATTCCATAGACTTAAAATACTTGAATTCACTTATACCCAAAATGATATCTTGATAGTGTGATAGGATCTCCGGCGAACTCCAACCCGAGCTAGCTTAATAACCCTAAAAGACATGGGAAAGGAAGGGGGTAAGCTATATAACTTAGTAAGTCTGTATGAAAATAATACAAAATATTATTCATACATTTGACATACAAAAAAACTTAACAAATATTAAAATAAATGTCATTAAAAATTCATAAACACAACTTACTCAATCCCAATCTTACCAACAGCTCATCATATAAATAACATAACATATTCCAACATGAATGTCATTTAGGCTTCATAAGCACAACTTGCCCAATCACAATCTTGCCAATTGTTCATCATATACTGAGTTCATTTTCTTTGAGATTTTCATACATACCTGTACCAACTCGTAACATATCATACTCTTTCTCGTCTTTAACATACCCGTTGAACACTTGGAATACTAATCGAATACACGAAAATTCTTGCACATAAGTGCCACAAATGTAACTAATGCTACCTCATATCTCATAACACATAGGGGCTCGCTCTCGAGCTAATCACGGCCCTGCTCACACAAGCTGTCAGTCAAGACGTAATTCACGCAAAGGTCGCTCACACAAGCCGCCGTATCCGTCACACATGCCGGACTACCCAGCCACTGGTAGACGTACGAGACCAGCACCCGGATCACATAAATCACATATAACACATGGTTTCCTTGTGACATGTCACTCGTATCCTAATCAATTCCTAAGGTTCGAACGGGATTTCTCACTTGTCATTTCGTCGTCGAACGTATCCACATTGTCATTAGTACAATTCATGTATAATAAAACATATAAAAATACAATTATAACATTGCCTTTATTTACACACGAACTTACATTGGCATAGAAACGGTAAAACGTACTAAATCGTCAAATACTCGTTTTTCCCCCGTTCTAGGTTCGAACCTCATTTTTCTTGATCTATAATATCACATTTAACTTATTTAATCATTATACTATTCAAATCAGCCTAAAATCATATTATGGCAAAAATTACATTTTTACCCCTAAAGTTTGACATTTTTACAATTTAGTCCCTAGGCTCGTAAAATGATTTTCATTCAATTTCTTTATTACCCATGCCTAGAAGAACCTTATACATGCTCATACCAGCCCACATTTTTCATTTATTCACACTTTTACAACATATTTTACAACTTTTACAAACAAGTCCTTTTTGGCATTTTCACTGAAAATCACTTAGCAAAAGTCATTTATCAAACACCAAACATGCATTTTCTACCATTAGAAATCAAAATACACAAAAATTCATCATGGGTAAAATTTGAGACCTTGACATCTCTTCAAATTGATGGTAGAAATAGAAAGATCGAGTTACGACGACTTCAAAAACGTAAAGAGCATTAAAAACGGGGCTAGAACGGACTTACAATCAAGCTTGGAAGTGACCAAACCCTAGATATGGCTTCCCCTTGTGAATTTCGGCCATGAGGAAGAAGATGGACAAAAATTGGCTTTTAATTTGGCTTTTTAATTCATTTAATTACCAAATTACCAAAATACCCTTAATTAAAAATTTTGAAAACATACCAAACCATGTACATTTTGTCCACCAACTTAACCAATGGTCTAATTACCATTTAAGGACCTCTAATTTAAAATCTCATAGTAATTAGACACCTCTAACATATAGAATTCAAGTTTTGCACTTTTTACAATTTAGTCCTTTTGACTAATTTGAGTGCCTAAACGTCAAAATTTTCGAACAAAATTACCACAAAATCATTCCATAAAATTGTATACCATAAAAATATAATAAAAAATAATTTTACTGTGTCAAATTTGTGGTCCCGAAACCACTGTTCTGACTAGACCCAAAATCGGGTTGTTACAAAAAATGTAGTAGAAGTGTGATTTAATGAAAAATGTGGACTGTTATGTGTATAAAAATGGTTCGGCTAGGTTTTAGTTTTGAAGAAATTGACTATATTTCATTTTACGAGCCTTTGGACTAAAGTGTAAAATATTGAAAAGTTAGGGGCAAAAATGTAATTTTACCATAATGTGATTTTTTGACTGGATTGCATAATGTGAGTATTAAATGAGTTAAATTTACTGTTATATGTCAAGAAAAATGAAGTTTGGACCTAGATCGGGGGAAAAACAAAGTGTTTGACGATTAGGTCCATTTTCACTATTTTTGTACTGAGGTAAGTTCGTATGTTAATAATGCAATGTTATATTTGTATTTTAATGTTTTGATATTGCATGGATTGTATGATTGATTCTATGAGCATATTCGACGAAGTTTTGGCAAGAGAGAAATCTCGATTGAACCATAGGAATAGATTAGAATACAAGTGACATGTCACTAGGAACCTATGTAATTATGTGATTATGTGACTCGGGTACTGGTCCCGTACGTCCTACCGGTGGCTGGGTATACCAAAGATATGTTGCTGATACCGACGACTTGTGTGAGCAAAAGACTGGGTAGCTACGTCTCGACTGACAGCTTGTGTGAGCAGGCCCGTGGATAGCTCGAGAGCGAGCCTATATGTGTTATGAGATTTGTGGTAGAATTGGCTACATATGTAGCACTTATGTGCATATATTTCCGTGTATTCGATAGTATTCCAAGTGGTTCAACGGGTATGTCAAAGATGAGAAAGTATGCGATTATGTTACGAGTTAGTACAGGTATGTACGAAAAACTCAAAGGAAATAGATTCGGTATATGATGAACTATTGGTAAGAATATGATTGAGTATGTTATGTTCACAAAGTTTTAATGACATTTATGTTTATTCATGTTATGTTATGCATATGATAAATGTATAATTAATATTGTTTATTATTTGCATATGAACTTGCTAAGCTATATAGCTTACCCCCTTTCTTTCCCTTATCTTATAATGTCACCAAGCTAGCTCAGGATCAGAGATCGTCAGAGATCCATTCACACTATCAACCATTATTTTGGGTACCATTGAAATGTCAATATTTTGATTTATGACATGTATAGGGACTTGGTCATTTTGTTATATGTGTCATTATGATGTGGCCAAATGTATTGGCTTATAATGGTTAATGATTTCATTTTGTATATGGCTATGAAAGTTGGCTAATGTTGGTTATGAGTATATTATATGATGATACCATTCATGAATGTGGAAACTTGCATGGGTTGTGTTGATAAATGTATAAAGTTATGTGCATGTTAGTTGTTGGCATGTGAATGCCAGGTTATTGCCTTGGTTGTGGTGGTTTTGGATTGCATCTATATGCTTGGATTTGTGCCATTTAAGGTTTTGTAGGTATGTGCAAGTGAGGGTGGCAAAATGGCTTGGTAAATAGCCTTTATTTTTCCACACGGGTAGACACACGGGCGTGTGTCTAGGCCATGTGTGACACACGGCCTGTCCTAGAGGCACGTGTTTTGGCCGTGTGTCCCATGCACCTTAATTTTGAGAAATAGAATGCTCATAATTGAGCACACGGGCAGAGACACGGGCGTGTGTCTCGGCCGTGTGAGGGACACGGCCTCAGGCATGGGCGTGTGTCCCGAGCGTGTAAAGTCTGTACCTATTTTATGAAAAATCATGAAAATTAAATCGACCACACAGCCTAGCACACGAGCATGTAACTTGGCCGTGTGACTTCAATTTGTTCACGAGTTACAAACAGAGAGTTACATGGGTTAGGGGCACGGGCGTGTGTGACCACACGGCCTGCCCACACGTGCGTGTCCCAAAATCACATGGGCGTGTGACCCCTGTTTCTAGCAAAAAAAATTCTAAGTTTTGTCAAAAAAAATTAAGTGCTCGGTTTTGTCTTGAACCACTACTAAAGCATGTTTTGGGCCTCGTAGGCTCTTATTAGGGACTTTATGATTGATTATGAATGGTTTTAATTCGGACGCAAATTTATAACTCGGTTTGTATGTTTACTTGCGATGTAAGTCTGGTAATGCCTTGTACCCTTTTCTGGCATTGAATACTGGTAAGGGGTGTTACATTTAGTGGTATCAGAGCTAAGATTTAGTCGGTTCTCGGACTAACGTAGCATGTGTAAGAGTCTAGCTATACATGACAATAATGAACCGTGATAGTGCGATGACTCCTGACAACTTTAAATTGTGTTTTTATATAGTAAATGGATCCCAATCGAGATGAGGCTGATGACGTAAAGAGTAATGCGCCGGCTCCCGCTCAAGGGACCGCACCATCTAAAAGTAGACCAGTGACAATTGGTCAAGGAGAAGGGGCTAGGGAAGCCTTCCTCTACATGATGAACGAGTGGTACACGGAGTTTGTTCGAACAAATCCGATCAGCCGGTTCCCGTAGCTCCACAAGGTATGGAATTTGTAAGATTGAGTAAACCTCCAGTTGATAAGATCCGAAAGCATGGGGCTGAAGATTTCAGAGCTAATGTCGATAATGATCCCGAGAGAGCTCAAAAACTTCATCAAGGTATTTGATGAACTGTCTTGCACACTGGATGAATGTCTAAAATGTGCTGTGTCGCTTCTAAGAGACTCAGCATACCAGTGGTGGAAAACTCTTCTGTCAGTAGTACCGAGAGAGAGGGTTAACTGGGAATTCTTCCAAGATGAGTTTAGGAAGAAATATACCAGCCAACGGTTCATGATCAGAAACGTAAGGAGTTTTTAGAGCTGAAACAGGGTCGAATGTCTTTAACCGAGTACGAGCGAAAGTTTCTCAGGCTTAGTAAGTACGCTCAAGAGTGTGCTTCCACCGAGGCTATCTTGTACAAAAGGTTCGAAGACGGGTTGAATGAGGATATCTGATTTTAGTTGGAGTCCTTGAGCTCAAAGAATTTGTAGTGCAATTCGACCGAGCTTGTAAAGCTGAAGAATTAATCAAGGAGAAGAGAAGAGCTAAAATTGAGACTAGAGATTCGAGAAAGAGGCCAATGAGTAAGTCATTTCAATCTCAGTCTAAGAAATCGAGAGGTTTGTATACTCGTTCGAGTGCTTCAGCTGGGTATTTCAACAAAGATCGTGGGAAACAATATTCGGGTTCTAAAGCCCAAACTACGTCGATAGCGAGTGTTGGTAATGTTAGATCCAATCAAGCTGAATGTCAACACTGTGGTAGGCGACATCCCGGTGAATGTAGAATGAATGACCGGGCTTGATTTAAGTGTGGCTCACAAGACCACTTTATTTGAGACTGTCCTGAAATGGCTGAGAAAGACAAGATCCAAAATGCAGGATCGGGCAACACTGCCACTAGAGGGAGACCACCGAGGAATATGGGGAATGCGACTGGTAGTAAAGGTGTAACTAAAGATTCAACTATAAGATCCGAGGCTAGAGCACTTGCTAGAGGCTATGCTATCCGTGCTCGCGAAGAAGTGACATCTCCCGATGTTATCACTGGTACTTTTTCTCTCTATAATATTAATGTAGTTGCATTGATTGATCCTGGACCGACTCATTCTTATATTTGCATGAAATTGGTAGCTAGTAAGAGCTTTCCTGTTGAGTTTTCTGAGTTCGTGATTAAAGTGTCAAACCCCTTAGGCAAACATGTGTTAGTTGATAGAGTTTGCAAGAATTGTCCCTTGATGATTCGAGGTCACTGTTTTTTGGCTGACTTAATATTGTTGCCATTTGATGAGTTTGATGTTATTTTGGGTATGGATTGGTTGACACTGCATGATGCTGTAGTGAATTGTAGACAGAAAATTATTGAATTGAAATGTGGAAATGGTGAAATTCTTCGGATTGATTCAGATGAGTCGGGTGAATTACATGTTGTAATTTCTTCGATGTTTGCCCAGAGATATGTGAGAAAGGGTTGTGAAGCTTACCTTGCTTATGTGTTGAATACAAAAGTGTCTGAATTAAAAATTGAATCAGTGCCGGTAGTTTGTGAATATCCGGATGTTTTTCCAGAAGAGTTGCTTGGGTTGTCACCGGTTAGAGAAGTTAAATTTGATATTGATTTAGTTCCAAGGACTTCACCGGTACCGATTGCTCCGTATAGAATGGCTCTGACCGAATTGAAAGAATTAAAACCTCAGTTGCAAGAGTTGACAGGTAAGGGTTTTGCAAGACCGAGTTTTTTCTCCCTGGGGTGCACCAGTATTATTTGTAAAGAAGAAAGACAGATTTATGAGACTTTGTATCGATTACCGACAGCTCAACAAGGTAACGGTAAAGAACAAGTATCCTTTGCCAAGAATTGATGACTTGTTTGATCAGTTGAAAGGGGCAACAATGTTCTCGAAGATTAATTTGAGGTTTGGCTACTACTAGTTGAGAGTTAAAGAGTCAGATGTACCGAAAATCGCTCTCAAAACAAGGTACGGGCATTATGAATTTCTTGTCATGCCTTTCGGACTAACTAATGCTCCTGCTATTTTTATGGACTTGATGAATCCTATCTTCCGACCATATTTAGATAAATTCGTGGTTGTGTTTATTGATGATATTCTGATTTATTCTTGAGATGAGACTGAGCATGCCGAGCACTTAAGAACTGTATTGCAGACTTTAAGAGATAAGAAATTATTTGCTAAATTCAGTAAAAGTAAGTTTTGGGACATATTATTTCTGGAGATGGTATTCGGGTTGATCCGAGTAAGATTTTGGCAATTGTTGATTGGAAATCGTCGAGAACTGTATCAGAGGTTAGAAGCTTTTTGGGATTAACTAGCTATATAGACGTTTTGTTAAGGTTTTTTCGATGATCGCTACTTCTATGACTAAGCTGTTGCAAAAAGATGTTAAGTTTGAATGGTCCAAGAAATGCCAAAAGAGTTTTGAACAGTTGAAACCCTTATTGACTGAGGCGCCGATTTTAGTGCAACTTGAACCGGGAAAAGAGTTTGTGATTTATAGCGATGCGTCACTGAACGATCTTGGTTGTGTGTTGATGTTAGAGGTCAAGGTGATAGCCTATGCCTCGAGACAGTTGAAACCTCATGAGAAGAATTATCCGACGCACAATCTAGAATTGGCTGCCGTAGTGTTTGCTTTGAAGATTTGGAGACATCATTTGTATGGTGAGAAATGTCATGTCTTTTTGGATCATAAAAGTTTAAAGTAATTGATGACTCAGAAGGATTTGAATTTGCGACAACGGAGATGGCATGAGCTACTAAAAGATTATGATTTGGTAATTGACTACCATCCCGGAAAGGCGAATGTAGTCTCAGACGCTTTGAGTATAAAGTCCTTGTTTGCCTTGAGAGCTATGAATACGAGGTTGACTTTATCTGAGGATAGTTCGATTCTAGTTGAGTTGAGAGCTAGACTGTTATTTCTTCAGCAAATTTGTGAAGCTCTGAAAAGTGATAGTGAATTGCAAGCCAAAAGAGCTCAGTATGAATTGAGTAGTGATTCAGACTTTCGGATCGGTTCTGATGATTGCTTAATGTTCCGAGATAGAGTATGTGTACCAAAAAATGATGAGATTATTCAAAAAATTCTTCATGAGGCACATAATAGTTGTTTATCTGTTCATCCGGGCAGTACGAAAATGTATAATGATTTGAAGAAATTGTATTGGTTTTCGGGTATGAAGCGAGATATTTTAGAGTTTGTTTCGAGATGTTTGATTTGTCAACAAGTAAAAGCCGAACACCAAGTATCTTAGGGTTTACTTCAGCCAGTGATGGTACCCGAATGGAAATGGGACAGTATTATGATGGGTTTCGTAACGGGTTTACCTTTGACTCTGAAAAAGAAAGATGCAGTTTGGGTCGTTGTTGCGAGATTGACAAAATCGTCTTATTTTATTTTGGTACATAATGACTATTCACTTGATAAGCTCACTAATTTGTACATTGATAAAATTGTTAGATTGCACGGGGTGCCTATTTCTATTATTTCGGATAGAGATCCGAGGTTTACTTCGCATTTTTGGAAAAAGTTGCAAGAAGCTTTGGGCACGAAATTGAACTTTAGTACCGCGTTTCATCTACAAACCGACGGTCAATCTAAAAGAACGGTACATATTCTTGAAGATATGCTCCGATGTTGTGTTCTCGAGTTCGAAGGTAGTTGGGAAAAATATCTACCTTTAGCCGAATTTGCTTAGAACAACAGTTTTCAGTCGAGTATTAAGATGGCACCGTATGAAGCATTGTATGGCCGCAAGTGTCGAACTCCATTGTACTGTATCGAGCTTAGTGAGAGATAGATTCACGGGGTTGAATTGGTTAGAGAAACCAAAGAAAAAGTGAAAGTAATTCGTGATTGTTTGAAAGCAGCTTTGGATAGACAGATATTGTAGGCGGATTTGAAAAGAAAAGAGATTGAGTTTCAAGTTGGTGATAAAGCATTTCTGAAAGTATCTCCATGGAAGAAAATTCTTAGATTTGGTCGCAAAGGCAAGTTGAGTCCGCGTTTCATTGGAACGTATGAGATAGTTGAAAGAATAGGGCCAGTGGCATATCGGTTAGCTTTGCCGACAGAGTTGGAAAGGATTCAAAACGTATTTCATGTGTCGATGTTGCGACGTTATCGATCAGACCCTTCGCATGTGATTTCTCCGATAGAGGTTGAGATTCGACCCGATATGACTTATGGTGAAGAACCGATCAAGATTTTGGCTCGGGAAGTCAAACAGTTGAGAAATAAAAGCATAGCCCTAGTGAAGGTTTTGTGGCAACGACACGGGGTCGAAGAGGCTACGTAGGAACCTGAGGAAGCTATGAGAAAACAGTACCCAAACCACTTTTTCGGTAAGATTTTCGGGGACGAAAATCCCCAAAGGGGGAGAGTTGTAACAGATCGATTTTGGGTCTAGTCGGAATAGTGGTTTCGGGACCACAAATCTGACGCGGTAAAATTTATTTTTACTATTTTTTATGGACTACAATTTTATGGAATGATTTCGTGAAAATTTCGTGCGAAAATTTTGATGTTTGGGCACTCAATTTAGTTAAAAGGACTATATTGCAAAAGGTGCAAAATGTGTGTTCTAGAAGCTAGAGGTGCCTAATTGCTATGAAATTTTAAATTGGAGGTCCTTAAACAGTAAGTAGACCATTATATTTTAATATGGACAAAAATGGACATGGTTAGGTGAAATTTTGAAGTTAGGCATTAAAGGCATTTTGGTCATTTGGTAAATAAAGACAAAAGAAAACAAATAAAAGTGTCCATCTTCTTCAATTTAGTCCCTTGTGCTGAAAACTGAAGAGAAGCCATAGCTAGGGTTTTGGCCAAGCTTTCAAGCTCGATTGTAAGTCCGTTCGAGCCTCGTTTTTAATGATTTTTATGTTTTTAGGATCCTTGCAACCTAATCTAGCTATTTCAAGGACTAATTTGAAAAGATGTCAAAGTCTAAAATTTTACCCATGTTAGATATTTGTGTATTTTTATGTTTAATGGTAGAAAATGTATGTTTGATGTTAGACAAACAACAGTTACCAAGTGATTTTTGATGAAAATGCCTAAAAAGGACCTATTTCTAAAAGTTGTAAAAAATGTAGTAGAAGTGTGATTTAATGAAAAATGTGGGCTGTTATGACTATGAAAATGGTTCGACTAGGCTTGAGTTTTGAAGAAATTGACTATATTTCATTTTACGAGCCTAGGGACTAAAGTGTAAAATGTTGAAAAGTTAGTGGCAAAAATGTGATTTTGCCATAATGTGATTTTTGGACTGGATTGAATAATGTGAGTATTAACTGAGTTAAATTTACTGTTATAGATAAAGAAAAATGAAGTTCAGACTGATCGCTGTGAAGTCAGAGTTTTAAAATTTATAAAGATAATGATCGAACCTGGAAACTAACTATGACAACGATTGAGGCAAGCGCACCTATCGAACAGTAGTATAGTTTAGGCAAGACCGGATTGTCGAACCCAAAGGAACTAAAAGTACTAATACTAACTTTCTTTCTATTATTTAGCCTAAGAATTAAGCGAATGGTTGTTTTAATCTAAATTAATTAACTACTAAACTTAAAGACTCTAAGACAAAGAAGAATTAATTTGGGAGAATACTTGAAGAAAAACCAATTAATTAAGACGACACCCAAGGAAGAATCCACCTAGACTTCACTTGTTATCTAACTCTGAACGAGACAATTTATTCATCTGACTTGATCCGTAGGATTCCCTAATTTATATTAAACCCTCTCTGGAGGCGAATAACGTCTAACCCTAGGTTGATTAATTGAAATCTCTTTCTAATTAAAACCCCTAGAATTGCATTAACTCAATCTATGGACTCCAATATTAGGTTTCACCCTAACCCGGCAACGCTTCGTCACCCTATCTCTAGGCGCGCGATCAACTCCGCTTAACTATGCTAGATCTACTCCTAGGCAGGGACTTTTGCTCCTCCACCTAAGCACATCCAACTTGAATTAATATCCGCGAAATATCAACACAAGAATTAAGAACCCATAATTAAGAACAAGTCAAATATTTATCATATAGTTCGGCAAACGATAACGAGATTCATCTAAGTTTCATCCCCCTCAGGTATCTGAGGGTTTAGTTCATAACAATAAAAGAAAACATCTCAGAAGAAAAGATAAAACAAAACATAAGAAATCCCTAAAACCCCCTGAAGGAATTGAAGAGGAGATCCTCCGTCTTGAGTAGAATTCTGGCTTCTTGAGATGGATCAACTGGCTATCCCCGAGCGAATTCCCACAAATCTGCCTTCTCTGGCCTAGCAAGACGCCTCTAAACGGTAGCTTTAGGCTCCCGTCGACTCCCCCTCTTTAGGTCATACTTAGGGTGTATTTATAGGCTTTTGGAATGTGTTTTTTTGCCCCTAAGTATCCAAATCCGATTGAAATTGCTCTTTTCCGCGGCAGAGACACGGCCATGGCACACTTCCGTGTGAATCATCTTTAGGCCGTGTTCAGACTTCATTAATGAGGCACAGACGTGCATCTAGTGGCTAGACCGTGTTCGAGACTATCGAAGAGGCACGACCGTGTGGTCTTGGGCCCAGGCCGTGTTGATTTCGTGCTTTGGCCCATTTGGCCCGTTTTAAGCCCGTTTCTCGTTCTTTTCATCCTCCGGTGTTTCCCTGAGTATAAAACATGAAAAGAAAGGATTAAGAGCACCTTTTTACATAAATCAAAGGATAAATCATCCAAAAGTATGCTGAATGTGGGATTAAAATATGTTACTTTTACGGTTTATCACATACCCCCACACTTAAGCTTTTGCTTGTCCTCAAGCAAAATTCTCAACTTACAATTAAAACGAACTTTCCATGTTTCAATATTCCTATCAACAATGTCTCATCATAATTCATAGATAATTTATACATGGATAATTTAACTCAAAGAGTCCTAAAGATTCAAACAATCTAAGTCATACATTTGTAGCACAAAACATAGGTGTTTCCCCTCATCTAAATAATTACCTCTGATTCAAAATCTACAAGGGTTGACGTCCTCACTAAAGATTCACTCAAATCACTCGAAGTGTTTAGGTTCAGAATTAAGCACTCAAATGTCAAACTTGAAAAGTTAATCCCATAGGCTTGCATGAAAATCAAATCTCTACCACTTTGTAATATGAAATGATGCACAAATCAAAAGGTCCTTAATGGGTTGTAACTGGGGCTTGGTTTAAAGGTGTGGTTAAGGTGAATTAGAGGTTAGAGTCGAGATCGACTGAAAAATTACCTAACCAGAAACAATGAACTAAATAAAAGTAATTACATCAACTGAAGGCTAATAATACTAATAATACGAGCTTCTTCTTTAATATTTGGAATTCAAACGTATAAGCTCATTTAATCACAAAACTAATAATGAATAATGAATATACTTTTGATTTTTTTAAGAACAATCATAAATATATAACAAAGGATAAATTACTGAAATAAAAAACATAGTTAGGCTATTAATCAAATCAAATCTCGATATAAGGGTAGTCAAAAGGAATGGTGATAACAAAAACAAAGGGTTTTGGGTTAATATTAGTGGGTGAGTCAATAAAAAGGGTTGTTAGGTTTAAACGGGGTTCACTAGGGGTTAATTATGAAGGTAGGTTTTTAGTGGAGTAAGTGGGTTAAATCCTAGGTGCCTTTATCATTTCTGTATATCAAATCAAAGGTGTGGTCTCGACATGTATAATCGATGCAAGTTCTAGAATAACAAATCAATGTTGACACACTCATAATCAATAAAGTGAGCAAGAAAAAGGATATATGCTCTTATAAGGCTCAAAATCTCCCAAAAATTATCGGTGTTTTGATATCAACCTCGTAAATTTCAAACTTCAAAGTAATATTCAAATTCAGGTAGACAACCTAGAAAATTTTTAATTTCTGAAAAATAGACTTATCATGCTTGATTCTCTAGTATTCTTAGAATTTAATTATCAATGCATAATTATCAATGACTTAATCTAAAACATATAAATAAAAATCATAAATCATGGAAATTTCATCCTAATTAGTAATATGAGAAAATTACTTAAAAACAAGACTAAATTTAGGGATTTGAGAATATTGCAAAAAGTTTGGCACCTAATTTCAAAAAAGTTGAGAATAATGAAAAAAATTAGGCACCTTTTTAGGTTGTTCAACCCCCACACTTAAGATGTACATTGCCCTCAATGTACAAAGTTATATATATAGACAATTAAGTAGAAATTCAAAAGATATGGAGAGAAGTGAAACATCCTGAATTATGGATGAAATCCTTGAATTGGAGGTGAAAGATAAGTTGGAGGGGCGTTCTTGATGACGATCCTGCGCTAGATGAAGAAATTGGGTAGCTCATGGAGGATTAGCCAGGATATAGTAATAATAATTAAAACTATACTAATTAAATAATTAAAGAAAAGCAAGCTAAAGTGAATAAAAATAAAGATGAAACTAAAATTAAAAGAAAAGATAAATGGACCGTAGGGTCCTTATTGTTGGATGGTTCGCGAGGTGGGTGTGACCTCTAAGGCTGCGGAGGTGCTGGCGGTGTCGGAAGTTGCGTGGTTCCCTAGCAGCCTTTAGAACCTAAAATTAAGAAACTAAGATAAAATAAACTAAATTAAGCATAAGAGTGTTAAAGAGAAGGAAAATAAAGGAGAAGAGTAAAGAAGAAGAAAAATTAAATGGTCTCAAAGACCCTTGGCTTGTCGAGTGACTGAAGCGGCCGTCATGAACTTATGTAGATCGGTCTCCATGAGGGAGACTGTACTAGGATCCTTCCGTTTCTTCGACATGGCTAAGAGATTGAGAAGAATGCTATAAGAATGAATGATGCTAAGAAGGTATGGTGTAAGGGTGTAAAGGAGGAAGAAGGGTGAAATTTGCAAAGGGGTTAAAAGTTGAGAGTTAGTAGGAGAAGAGAAAAAGGAGGGGGTTTAAATAAATTTTCAAGCCTGGTACAACCCCACGCTCGTGTACCGTGGGCATGCTAAGTCACACGATCGCATCGTACGGACGTGGTGGGCTCCGTTTGTTTCTCCCACGCCCATGCTCAGGTCGCCACGCCCATTGGTGCTAAGCCAGTGTCGTCCACGGCCGCGTCGAACGATCGTGGCGTTTTGTCGGTGCCTGTGGGTTGGTGGTTGGAGTCCGTGACTCAAAGATTTGATTCTTTCTAACTTGTACCCTTTCTACCGTGTCGAAGACGGTGATTCTCGCACTTCCACACGCCACGTACCACGGCGCGTGTGTAAGGCCGTGTGGCACGAAATCTGCAGTCTTGGTTAGTTTAAAGCTAGGTGTTTAATACTAAGAAAAGAAAAGAAAAATGATAACAAAAGCAAAAGTAACTACGGTTAGTGCTCGGGTTGCCTCCCGAGAAGCACTCGTTTAAAGTCTTAAGCTAGACTTACCTCTCGTTTGTATTGTCAGAGTGGTTTGAGGAGTTGAAAATCTTTTCTCATGCGATCTATTCGGTTGTAGATATAAAGTTTAAGTCGAGTACTGTTTACCTTAAAAGTGCTGAATTTAGGATTAGGTACCTCGACTGTTCCATCTGGGAAGATTTTGAGTACCTGATCACCTATCTTAAGCTGGGTTGTCCCATCGTTAAGTTTCTCGTGGAGTTGCCTCGTTTTTGCTTCGTGTATTTCTTTGAAGTGTATCTTCCACTCGTCTAGTTCATTGATCCGAAGCTTTTGTTTCTCATGAATTTCTTCTTTATTGACACGAGGTCTAGGATCTGGCATCTGCGAAAGAGCTTCTAGAAACGACAAGTTAATAAGAAACTTCTTTGGAGGTTTAAGAAATTTACCGAATTGTTCCTCTGTGTGGTCTTTCTTTATCGCATTGGGGTATGGCATATGAGCTTGGTACTCTATAATTACCGAGTTTGGTAAATCATGGCTTACCTCAACCTTACCTTCACTTACTACAGGCTCTTGCCTTGGGTCAGATTCCACTAACCTTTCACCGTCATGAGTCAATATTTACGGCTTGAATTTGCTCTTTTGGGTTAGTTTCAGTGTTGCTTGGCAAGCTTTCTTGTAGTTGTTCTGAGATTATCTTTGCAAGTTGTCCAACTATGTTAGTAAGTTGTCCAACTATCTTAGTAAGTTCCCCAACTTGGCTCTCGATCCCTTTGATTAATGCCTGTTGATTCTTAAGGGTGGTCTCAGTGTCTTGGAGACGGTTATCTGTAGCTACCATGAATTTTGTCAGCATCTCCTCAAGGTTCGACTCCTCTTCCTGTTGGTGAGGTGGTTGTTGAAAATTTGGAGGAAGTTCCGGTCTTTGGCTACTTTGATCATCCCACGAGAAATTGGGATTGTACTTCCAACCTGCATTATAAGTGTCATTATAAAAATTATTTTGAGGTCCAGAATAGTTACCCATATAGTTGACTTGTTCGCTTTCCATGCCATGTCCATAGGGTGGGTACTCAGGATTCGCCACGCCTCCGCTTGTTTCACACTGTATAACTGGATGTGCCTGCGAGGAACCGTATAAACTATCAAATTTTTTATGTAACATCTCTAACTGGGTTGATAGCCTGGTTACTGGTTCGAGGTTGTAGATATCGGCTGCTTTTGTTGGCTTTGTCCTCATAAATGCCACTGGTAGTTATTCAGTGCCATCTCCTCTATCTACCAAAATCAATTAAAAGAAAATTTAGAAAAGTAAAAAAAAAAATAATAATGGCTAAAGTAATAAAAATAGAGTTTTCTTAATATTTTAGTTCCCCCGCAACAGCGCCAAAAACTTGATCGCTGTGAAGTCAGAGTTTTAAAATTTATAAAGATAATGATCGAACCTGGAAACTATGACAATGATTGAGGCAAGCACACCTATCGACTAGTAGTATAGTTTAGGCAAGACCGAATTGTCAAACCCAAAGGAACTAAAAGTACTAATACTAACTTTCTTTCTATTATTTAGCCTAAGAATTAAGCGAATGGTTGTTTTAATCTAAATTAATGAACTACTAAACTTAAAGACTCTAAGACAAAGAAGAAGGAATTTGGGAGAATACTTAAAGAAAAACCAATTAATTAAGACGACACCCAAGGAAGAATCCACCTAGACTTCACTTGTTATCTAACTCTGAACGAGACGATTTATTCATCAGACTTGATCCGTAGGATTCCCTAATTTATATTAAACCCTTTCTCGAGGCGAATAACGTCTAACCCTAGGTTGATTAATTGAAATCTCTTTCTAATTAAAACCCCTAGAATTGCATTAACTCGATCTATGGACTCCCATATTAGGTTTCACCCTAATCCGGCAACGCTTCGTCACCCTATCTCTAGGCGCGCGATCAACTCCGCTTAACTATGCTAGATCTACTCCTAGGCAGGGACTTTTGCTCCTTCACCTAAGCACATCCAACTTGAATTAATATCCGCGAAATATCAACACAAGAATTAAGAACACATAATTAAGAACAAGTCAAATATTTTTCATATAGTTCAGCAAACGATAACGAGATTCATCTAAGTTTCATCCCCCTCAGGTATCTGAGGGTTTAGTTCATAACAATAAAAGAAAACATCTCAGAAGAAAAGATAAAACAAAACATAAGAAATCCCTAAAACCCCCTGAAGGAATTGAAGAGGAGATCCTCTGTCTTGAGTAGAATTCCGGCTTCTTGAGATGGATCAACTGGCTATCCCCGAGCGAATTCCCACAAAGCTGCCTTCTCTGGTCTAGCAAGACGCCCCTAAACGGTAGCTTTAGGCTCCCGTTGACTCCCCCTCTTTAGGTCATACTTAGGGTGTATTTATAGGCTTTTGGAATGTGTTTCTTTGCCCCTAAGTATCCAAATCCGATTGAAATTACTCTTTTCCGCGGTAGGGACACGGCCATGGCACACTTCCATGTGAATCATCTTTAGGCCGTGTTCAGACTTCGTTAATGAGGCACGACCGTGTATCTCGTGGGTAGACTGTGTTCGAGACTATTGAAGAGGCACGGCCGTGTGGTCTTGGGCCCAGGCCGTGTTGATTTTGTGCTTTGGCCCATTTGGCCCGTTTTAAGCCCGTTTCTCATTCTTTTCATCCTCCGGTGCTTCCCTGAGTATAAAACATGAAAAGAAAGGATTAAGAGCACCTTTTTACATAAATCAAAGGATAAATCATCCAAAAGTATGCTAAATGTGGGATTAAAATATGTTACTTTTATGGTTTATCACAGAAATAGATCAGGGGAAAACAAAGTGTTTGACGATTAGGTCCATTTTCACTATTTTTGTACCGAGGTAAGTTCGTATGTTAATAATGCAATGTTATATTTGTATTTTAATGTTTTGATATTGCATGGATTGTATGATTAATTCTATGAGCATATTCGATGAAGTTTCGGCAAGAGAGAAATCTCGGTTGAACCTTAGGAATAAATTAGGATACAAGTGACATGTCACTAGGAACCCATGTAATAATGTGATTATGTGACCCGGGTGCTGGTCCCGTACGTCCTACCGGTGGCTGGGTATACCGGCATATGTTGCGAATACCTGACAGCTTGTGTGAGCAACACCGTGTAGCTACGTCTTGACTGACAGCTTATGTGAGCAGTATCACGTAGCTACATCTCGACTGATAGCTTGTGTGAGCAGGCCCGTGGATAGCTCGAGAGCGAGCCTATATGTGTTATGAGATTTGTGGCAGCATTGGCTACATATGTGGAACTTATGTGCAAATCTTTCCGTGTATCCGATAGTATTCCAAGTGGTTCAACGGGTATGTTAAAGATGAGAAAGTATGTGATTATGTTACGAGTTAGTACATGTATGTATGAAAAACTCTAAGGAAATAGATTCGGTATATGATGAACTATTGGTAAGAATATGATTGAGTATGTTATGTTCATGTAGTTTGAATGACATTTATGTTGATTCATGTTATGTTATCCATATGATAAATGTATAATTAATATTGTTTATTATTTGAATATGAACTTATTAAGCTATATAGCTTACCCGTTTCTTTCCCTTATCTTATAGTGTCACCAAGCTAGCTCGGGATCGGAGATCATCGGAGATCCAATCACACTATCAACCATTATTTTGGGTACCATTGAAATGTCAATATTTTTATTTATGGCATGTATAGGGACTTGGTCATTTTGTTATATGTGTCATTATGATATGGCCAAATGTATTGGCTTATTATGGTTAATGATTTCATTTTGTATATGGCCATGTAAGTTTGCTAATGTTGGTTATGAGTATATTTATATGATGATACCATTCATGAATGTGGAAACTTAAATGGGTTGTGTTGATAAGTGTATGAAGTTATGTGCATGTTAGATGTTGGCATGTGAATTCCAGGTTACTGCCTTGGTTGTGGTGGTCTTGGATTGCATCTATATGCTTGGATTTGTTCCATGTAATGTTGTGTAGGTATGTGCAAGTGAGGGTGGAAAAATGGCTTGGTAAATAGCCTTTATTTTGTCCACACGAGTAGACACACGGGAGTGTGTCTAGGTCTTGTGTGACACACGGCCTATCCCACGAGCATGTGTTTTGGCTGTGTGTCCCTTACACCTTAATTTTGAGAAACAGAATGCTCATAATTGAGCACACGGGCAGAGACACGGGCGTGTGTCTCAGCCGTGTGAGGGACACGGCCTCAGGCACGGGCATGTGTCCCGGGCTTGTGAAGTCTGCACCTGTTTTATGAAAAATCTTGAAAATTAAATTGGCCACAAGGCCTAGCACACGGGCGTGTAACTTGGCCGTGTGACTTCAATTTGTTCATGAGTTACAAACAGAGAGTTACACGGGTTAGGGACACGGGCGTGTGTGACCACACGGCCTACCCACACGGGCGTGTCTTAAAATCACACGGGCATGTGACCCCTGTTTCTAGTTAAAAAATTTCTAAGTTTTGTAAAAATTTCCTAACTGCTCGGTATAGTCCCAAACCACTACTAAAGCATTTTTTGGGCCTTGTAGTCTCGTATTAGGGACTTTATGATTGATTATGAATGGTTTTAATTTGGACGCAAATTTATAACTTGATTTGTATGTTTACCTTCGATGTAAGTCTGATAATGCCTCGTACCCTGTTCCGGCGTTGAATACGGGTAAGGGGTATTATAAACATGTTTGATTGGATGCATGTGTTTAGGAAATATTGCCAAATGGATGGAAAACATGTTGTTGTATGCTTAGATTTAATAAACGAGATTGGTAAGTTTAGTTTCCGTTATACGAACTTACTAAGCATGTAATGCTTACTCCATTTTATTTTCCCCTGTTTTATAGTGCTCGGAAGCTCGCGAAGGTTGGATATCATTGGAGCATCGTCACACTATCTACTAGCTATTTTGGGTATACATAGTAAAATCATTTTGGTATAATGGCATGTATAGGACAACTTGGCCATTAGTGGCTTGATAATGATGTTTGTAATCTAGCCATCGGAATGGCTAGTAATGGCTTATTTTGATGTACTTGTAATATCATAATATGGTAGCTTCATATATGTTAAGTAATTGATCAAATTGTGCCTAACATATGGATTAAACCAAGGTAAGATTATAAACATGTATGCATATAGTGATATGCCTTGTGGAATGGTAGAGTTTGCTTAATTTGGATGCTTGAAATGGTTAGTATTTGGATGTGAGTTTTAGTGCAGGACATTGGAGTGATTTTGGGTGAGAAATGAAGCTAGAAATGGCTTTATTTTGTCCACACGGGCAGACACACGGGCGTGTGTCTAGACCGTGTGTGACACACGACCGGGTATATGGATGTGTAGTTAGGCCGTGTGTCCCCTGCATCCTAAATTTTGAGAAACAGAATGCTCAGGATTGAGCACAAGGGCGTGTGTCTAAGCCGTGTGTGTCACACGGCCTAAAACACGGGCGTGTGTCTTGGCCGTGTGAAACCTGCACCTAATTTTGAAAGAATTTAATTAACCACACGGCCTAGCACACAGGCGTGTGGCATGGCCATGTGCAGAAGTCAAAGAGTTAGACGGGGTCGAACACGGCCTGTAGCACGGGCGTGTCCTAGGGTCACACGGGCGTGTCCCTTGGACCACACGGGCGTATGAGCCTGCAACTTGGAATTTTTTTGTAATTTCGCGAAAAATTCTTATAGTTTCTGATTAAGTCCTGACTTGATTCTAATGCTTGTATTGGGCCTCAAGGGTCCATTTAAGGGACGATATCAATAATCTCAGTTAATGAATATTAATTTACATGAATTATTTGTAAATGTTCTGAAAGTTCTGGTAATGCTCCATAACCCTGTTCCAATGACGGATACGGGTTAGGGGTGTTACATTATCGACTATCTTCTGGGAAAGGCTAATGTCGTTGTTGATGCATTAAGTAGAAAATCTTTATTTTCTTTGCGAGCTTTGAACACGCTGCTCACATTGATTGATGATGGTTTGATTTTAGCTTAACTAAAAGCTAGACCAACGTTTCTGCAGCAGATTTGCGAAGCTTAAATGATGATGTTTTAATAGCTAAACGGGAATAAATTGATACGACACCTGATTCGAATTTTCATGTGGGTTCAGATGATAGTTTGTACTTCAAAGGCAGAATTTGTGTTTCGAGGAATTCTGATCTTGTTCAGAAAATTTTACAAAAGGCTCATAGTAGTAACTTGTCAATTCATCTTGGTAGCAATAAAATGTACGGTGATTTAAAATAGATGTACTGGTGGCTAGGTATGAAATGAGAGATTTCTGAGTTCGTATTGAAATGTTTGATTTTTCAGCAAGTTAAAGCCGAGCATCAGGTACCTTCAGGTTTTTTACAGCTAGTGATGATTCGAGAGTGGAAATGAGAGTGTGTCACGCTAGATTTTGTATTAGGATTGCCTCTATCACCGAGAAAGAAAGACGTTGTGTGGGTCATTGTTGATCATTTGACGAAGTTCGTACATGTCATTCCAGTGCGTACGGATTTTTCACTCGAGAGATTGGCAGAGTTGTATGTTGCTGAGATTGTTAGATTGCACGGTGTGCCACTTTCTATGTAACAGCCCGATTTTGGGCCTAGTCGGAATAATGGTTTTGGGGCCACAAATCTGACGAGGAAAAATCTTATTTTTATTATATTTTTATGGTCTACGATTTCACGGAAAGATTCTGTGAAAATTTTGTTCGAAAATTTTGACGTTTGGGCACTCAATTTAGTCAAAAGAACTAAATTCTAAAAAGTCCAAAAGTTGAGTTCCACATGTTAGAAGTGTCCAATTTCTATGAAATTTTAAATTGGAGGTCCTTAAATGGAAATTAGACCATTGGTTAAATTGTTGGACAAAATTGGACATTAGATAAGTGTAATAGGATATGTTTAAGTTAGGGGCATTTTGGTAATTTGGTAATTAAATGGACTAAAAGACAAAATAAAAGCCAAAAACCTTTTTCCATCTTCTTCCATGGCAAAATTTAGCATGAGGGAAGCCATGGCAAGGGTTTTCAAGCTTTCAAGCTCAATAGTAAGTGCATCCAAGCCTCATTTTTAATGTTCTTTACATTTTTGAGATCCCCGTAACTCGGTTTAGCTATTTCTACCATTATTTTGAGCTAGGGTTTGTGTTTAAAAATTTACCCATAGATGACATGCATGTGCTTTGATGTCTAATGGTAGAATATGAATGCTCGCTGTGTAGTAAACGACTTTTACTAAGTGATTTTTGATGAAATCACATAAAAGGACTAATTCGTAAAAAGTTGAAAAATGTATGAAAAATTTGTGAATGAATGCAAATTGTGGACTGCTATAGTTATGAAAATGGTTCGGCTAGGCCTAAAATACAAGGGAATCAAATAAAAATCATTTTACGAGCCTAGGGGCAAAAGTGTACATATGACAAAGTTTAGGGACAAAAACGTATTTTTTCCATAGTATATTTTTGGGTCACAATGAATAATGTGACTAATAAGTAAGCTAAATGTGATGTTATAGATCAAAGAAAACGAGGTTCGGACTTAGAACGGGGGGACGAGTAACTAACGGTTAGATCCCTTCTTACCATTTTGGTATCGAGGTAAGTTTGTGTGTAATAAATCAACATTATGTTATTATATATTTAAATGCTTGATATTACATGAAATGAATATTATTTTATGAAATTGGCTAATAATGCCTCAATGAGAATATGATGAGAATATGTTAAGTTG
The DNA here is from genome assembly GCA_025698515.1 of Gossypium sturtianum. Taxonomy (NCBI): domain Eukaryota; kingdom Viridiplantae; phylum Streptophyta; class Magnoliopsida; order Malvales; family Malvaceae; genus Gossypium; species Gossypium sturtianum. Next base: position 89,949,834 of record CM046954.1, read on the forward strand.
AAGTCCCGGTTGAATATTCGGAATAACAAGGATACTTATGTCACAACATGAGATAAGGGAGGTCCCGTATAAAACCATGTCTGGGACATGGCATCGTCACCGAATGTAGGTCCCGTATAAGACCATGTCTGGGACATGGCATCAGCACCGAATGTAAGTCTTGTATAAGACCATGTCTGGGACATGGCATCGGCACCGAATGTAGGTCTCGTATAAGACCATGTTTGGGACATGGCCTCGGCACCAAAGGAAGATCTCGTGGAAAACCATGTCTGGGACATGGCATCGACATCTATATATGATTTCGTATAAGACTATATATGGGATATGGCATCGACATCGAGATATGAGATCCCGTGTAAGACCATATCTGGGATATGGCATCGGCATCGAGATGTGATCCCATGTAAGACCATATCTGGGATATGGCATTGGCATCGTGATACATGTATGATGAGATTGAGTATGCTTTGATATTCCAAGTAGCTCGATGGGCAAAGAGCTAAGTTTATGCATCAATGACAAAGAGCTAAGTCCATGCTTATGATGTAAGAATATGTGGGAAATGTGGATTGTGATCATGTGTGAGGCTTTTAAGCCAAATTAAATTGAGAAATGAAATGTTCAAGTTTTGTTGTTGATGTATAAGTTAAATTGGCCAATGAATGGCTTGTAAATGTTTGATGATGACTAGCTATTGGCATGGCTAATTATGGATATGCTTTAGTGTTATAAGTGTGTAAATGAGAATTAATACAAAGAAAACATGATAGAGTAAAATTAGCAATAAAACAGTTTGGACAGCAGTAGTTGAATCAATTTGAAAATTCACCAAAAATGGTGGAAATTGAATTAGAAGTTGAATAAGATATTAAATTAAATCTTATTGAGTCTATTTTCGTATAAAAGAGACGGTGTAAGCAAAAGAATTTCATATTATGAGATATTTGAATATTTATAAGACAGGGTCAGAATGATTTCGAAATCCCCTATTCTGACTTTGGAAATTCATAAAACAATTGTACAAAAATAATCAAGGGATAAAATTTATATTCTTGAATTTATTAATGAGTCTATTTTCAATATAAACAAACGGGAACATCTTTTGAGTTCTTTGCAATGAGAAAATAAATTTTTAGTGAAGAGGGGTCAGAACTGTAAGACAGCGAAACAGGGGAAATTTTAAAGAATAAACTGTACTGATTGGCTGAACCAAAAGTTCTGGAACTCTTACGGTAAGAAGATATGCGAGTCTAGTTTCAAGGAAAATTAGCGAATATTAATTTGGAGTTCCGTAGATCCGGATAAAAATAATTTAGTGACTGTAACTCGAGTAGACAGCTCAAGATGAACATAAGTGAATTGAGAAATTTTATGCAATAATGATGGCATTATCTTGAGAACTCAAATTAAGGATTGTTAAAAGCATATTAATAAATTATTTATTATTTACATACATACTTACTAAGCTTTATAGCTTACTCCCCTTCCTTTCTCATATCATGTAGGGTTTTATACTAGCTCGAGTTGGAGATCGCCGGAGATGCTATCACACTATCAAGCTATCATGTTGGGTATAAGTGAATGCAAAACCTTTTGAGTCTATGGAATGTATAGGGACTTAGTCAACTGTGTATGTGTCATTTGACTTGGCCAAATGTGTTGGTTCATATTGGTTAATGAGTTGTAATGCCTATTTATACATGTGTGCTTATACTAAAGGTTTTATGTGATGTGGTTATGTGTGTTTGAGATGGATGGATTGAAGTCGTGTTTAAGTATGAGAAAATGAGGGTGCCAAATGGTCTGGAAAATAGCCATTTTCTTGGCCACACAGGTAGAGACACGGCCGTGTGTCTCAACCGTGTGGAGAACACGATCCCGGGACATGGGCGTGTGCCGAGGGCATGTGACTTGGCCGTGTGACCCAATTTTGTTGATGATGTCATAAACAGAGAGTCACACGGGCTAAGGACATGGGCGTGTGTGACCACACGGCCTACCCACATGGGCGTGTCCCAAGCCACACGGACGTGTGACGCCTGTTTTGATGAAAAATTTTCTAAGTCTTCTTAAAGTTTCCTAAGTTGTTCCTTAACTCACTAACATTCATTTTCTTCCATATAAACTCAGAAAACAACAAGAACACTCTCATGGCAAGTCCCTAAACTTTCAACCATTTTGTAAAACAGTCTCCTCATTAGCTAGCTTAAGCTCTGGGGGCTCCAAAAGTACAAAAATTATCAAATAAAACCACCAAAATCACTTACTTGTAAGAGGATTAGTTGCAAAAATTTCAAAGCTTTCAAAACCCCTTTTTTTGCTGGTATTTTCGGTGATGAAGGTGGTGAAGAAAAGATGATATCACCCTTTTCTTTATTTTATGCTTAAAAGCAATCTAGTCACCAAATTTCACCTAACCAATTGACTCATTTAATATCCTTGTCCCTATGGCCGGCCATCACTTATTCAATGGAATAATTGCACATTAAGAACCTCCAATTTAATATTCTATGGCTATTAGACACCTCTAGCTTGCAAAATAGAACTTTCGCACTTCATGCGATTTAGTCCTTTTTCACAATTAAACATGCAATTGCTAAAATTAAGGCACCAAAATTCTCATGCATCTTTATAAAGATGTTATAACACATAAAATAATATCAAAAATAATTTTCTTCAACCTTGGATTAGTGTTCCCGAAACCACTATTCTGACTAGCCCCAAAATCGGGCTGTTATGTAACGCCCCAAATTTTGGGCCTAGAAGTATTGGGCTTTGTGCATGGATTAGTAAGGAGGCTGTACATAAGTATTTAATTGTGCAAGGAAATGACACAATTAAATGTCTGCTTCAGTGGTTAAGGGTCCTGAGAAGTGTTGGAGAAGTCCTGGGTTCAAACCTTGGCTTTAGCAAAAATTTTAGTTTTTAATTGAATAAAACCCTTGCTGCTCGATAGTAGGCCTTTTAGATTTGTGTGGTTAAAATATGACACAAAAAGCCTAGTGGTGAAGTGATGTGGCGTTACAAGTGTGGCAAGGGGGTCTGAGGTTTGAGTGTTGGCACATCATAGGGGGCATTTATTTTGCAGCTCGGACGGCTATAGTTTATGTTGCAGTGGAAGTCTGATGGATGAGAGGAGTTTGAATTGGTCATGAAGGGATTTTAGGAACAAATCATGGAGAGGATTATGGAGAGATTGGTGGAGTGAAATTAGGAATTTTAAGTGTGTGGGATGTGTAGTACCGAATGGGGAGTGCTACTACTCAGAATTTCGGTAAAGGTGGCTTTTGAGAGTAGTTCTGGTTTCGATTTTCTTTCTTTTGGGCACTTTACTTCTTTTGTGTTTCCTTCTGGCCGAATGGCTGTTGTTTCTTGGTAACGTAAAATCATTTTGGTTAATTCCTGGTAAGCAAGTGCCACTCTGTACCTTTCGGGTTTCTTTCCTCTGCCATTCTCATTTTACCGAAAGTGTCAATTACCAAAACCTCTCTTTTTCTCTTCTTATTCCCATATTTTCCCTTTACCAAAACTATTCTTCTCCTCTTAGTTCTCCTCCATTTTTCCCCTTTAGACAAATATAGTCTCCTTCTTCCCTAATATTCTATTCTTCCTTCGGTCTTCTCTGAGTCGACCATCCCTCCTTCTTCCCTTTCGGGTTCTTGTCTGCTACTCGGTGTTTGGTGGATTGTTTCGGTGCGTTGGGGGTGGTGGTTCGGTCTTGCTGGAGTTTTAACAAATCGGTGGGGTGAGTTGGGGGAAGAGATCTTGAGGAGCGAAGTAGGGTAAAGATTATTCAAGTCATCAAACTCTGTCTCTCGTTAAGGATATTCAATATAGGCGTGTGATCAATCCTGATCGATGGTCTTAAGAGATTAAAGTCAGTCGTTAAGCAAGGTTGGTACTTGGAGATTTCTCGCGTGAATCAACAAACAGATGAAAATCTGTACATCGTAAATCATTACTGTCGTAAAGCTAAAAGAGTGTGTGTAATCACACTATCTCCGCTATGAATCGACAAAAGCCAAAAAGCTGAAACTTCGACATTTGAGGCCTCACAAGCGTGCAATTGCTTGTGTGGAAAAACTGAGCCCACAACTGAGGGCAGTAGACTGAAGAGGCCACTACGAGTGTTCTCGTGCACTTGGGCTTGTATGGGCCTCGTTGGGCCTAAATGGGCCGTGTGGGCCCCACATGGATAAAATATATGAAAAGTAGCAGAAACTGGATTGGGCTACGAAGTTCTCATAGTCGTGTTTGAATTTGGGCCAAATGGGCCACATGAGCATGTGGGCCCATTTGGGCCGAATACTGGGCTTTGAGCCCATTTACACTGTTTTGACCGTATGGATTATCTGTGTCGCTTGAGGCGACTGTAGGCCTTTGGAAAGGTCGTTAATTGTACCGAGACCCCAAGGTATGTAAAATGAAAGAAATACCCCTTAAGGGTGAAATGACTATTTTACCCCTAATAGATGGAAATGACTGAAATACCCTCATAGGGTAGAATGACCGATATACCCCCATAGGGTAAAATGACCGTAATACCCCTGTAGGGTAAAATGATCGTAATACCTCTGTAGGGTAAAATAACCGTGATGCCCTGTAGGTAAAATGACTGTAATACCTCTGTTAGGTGAATTGACCGATATATCCCCAAACGGTAATATGACTATTTTGCCCCTCGAGGGTAAATGATTGATTTGTCTGCGATGTAAATGATTGATGTGTCTGTGACGTAAATGACTGATCTGTCTGTGATTTAAATGACTGAATTGTCTGTGATTTGTATGACTGATTTTGAGAATGGCATTTTGCATACACGACATACTGCATGGGGTTGGGATACTGTTATGGAGGAAGTATTGTACTGGTGGCTCTGCCACAATCACTGTTACTGGTGGCTTTGCCACATATATCGCATGGCGGCTTTGCCGCGATACCGATTCTTTGGTAGCTTTCTTTGCGATGCTACCGATGGATGCATGCCGATCATATTATATTTATCGATGGTTGTGTACCGATCATATTACTACTACTGATGGCTTTGTGCCAATCATATTACTGTACTCATGGCGTTGTGCCATTCTATTTATTACTGGCAGCTTTGCTGCGATATTGATTAGTGCCGTAATCGGTGCTAATATTGGTGTGATGGCTGGGTGGGTCGATTTTATCCCCACATGGTGTGTTGGTTGGTACGGGTGGTGTGTTGGCTGGATTGGGATGGGTTGCATGATTGCATTGTTGCATTTCTGTTACTGATACTGTCACTATATTGGGCTTAGGCCCACATGTATCCTGTTTCTAATTCTGATACTGTAATAGGCTAAGGCCCACACTACACTATTACTGTTTTGGGTTAAAGCCCATATTGTCTACATTCTTGAAAAGGGCTCGAGGCCCGGCATCACATCGCTTATATTCTTGTTGAATGATAGGGGATTACACACTGAGTTTTCATAAACTCACCCTTTCTTTTAACTGTACAGGTAATCCTCAGCCTTAGACGATTTGGAGCCGCGAGGGACTCGGAGGTGGCCACACGTTCGCTGATGATTATTTTAGACTTATATATTTATTTTATATTGGGCTATTGATTCTGTAATAAGGCCTCTTAAACCTCAATTATATTATTTTGGCTATATTTATTTGATACCTAACTGATAGTGATAGAACGCTGGTTTTCAAAAAGATTAAATGTTTTCAAAACACCACATTTTCGCAATATTTTGGGTATTTCGTCCGCAACAAACAATGTTTTAAAGTAAAGATGTTTTAATTGGATAGTAAATGGTTAAGATGTTTTGAGTTTTAACAAAGAGATTTCAACTCAAAAACGGTTTTCTCCTAACAAGTCCAATTTTTGAAAGACATATCAACGTGACATGCCACATTCGGCCATAACGTCTAGGCCATGTTTGGGGTGTTACATTTAGTGGTATCAGAGCCCGGTTACAAAACTCAACTGTGGAATGGGTTTTCACATTTTTGGATTTCAAAAGGTTGTTTTTGAATATGTGAAGTGTTTTGAGATACTTCTTCTGAAAAGTGTGGCACACCGAGTCTCCGGCCCCGAATCCGTAAGTTTTTTGAATATTTTTGTCTGTTTGGAAATTAAAATGCGGTAAGCTAGGAAATACTATGACTACTTTAGAAATTAGACCATACCACTTTAGATAGAGCAAACTGAAACTATAATAAACTGAAAAATGTTGTGAAATTTCGTTCTGCATAAAACTGTTAGTTCTGATAAAACTCGAATAGACAATGGGCACAAGAGATACACGCGAACGTGGTTCAAGAGGCTGTAATAATGTTTTGAAATCAGAGTGCGCAGCGGGTCGTGGTGGTGAAGTCTTGGTTGTGCGACTATTTTGACAGTTGGAAATTTTGGGGACGAAATTTCTTTAAGGAGGGATGAATTGTAACGCCTCGAATTTTGGGCCTAGAAGTATTGGGCCTTGTGCATGGATTAGTAAGGAGGCTGTACATAAGTATTTAATTGTGCAAGGAAATGACACAATTAAATGTCTGCTTCAGTGGTTAAGGGTCCTGAGAAGTGTTGGAGAAGTCCTGGGTTCAAACCTGGGCTTTAGCAAAAATTTTAGTTTTTAAGTGAATAAAACCCTTGCTGCTTGATAGTAGGCCTTTTAGATTTGTGTAGTTAAAATATGACACAAAAAGCCTATTGGTGCAGTGGTGTGGTGTTACAAGTGTGACAAGGGGGTGTGAGGTTCGAGTGTTGGCACAGCATAGGGGGCATTTATTTTGCAGCTCGGACGGCTAGAGTTTGTGTTGCAGTGGAAGTCTAATGGATGAGAGGAGTTTGAAGTGGTCATGGAGGGATTTTAGGAACAAATCATGGAGAGGATTATGGAGAGATTAGTGTAGTGAAATTAGGAATTTGAAGTGTGTGGGATGTGTAGTACCGAATGGGGAGTGCTACTACTCAGAATTTCGGCAAAGGTGGCTTTTGAGAGTAGTTCTGGTTTCAGTTTTCTTTCTTTTGGGCACTTTACTTCTTTTGTTTTTCCTTCTAGCCGAATGGCTGTTGTTTCTTGGTAACGTAAAATCATTTTGGTTAATTCCTGGTAAGCAAGTGCCTCTCTATACCTTTCGGGTTTCTTTCCTCTGCCATTCTCATTTTGCCGAAAGTGTCAATTACCGAAACCTCTCCTTTTCTAATCTCATTCCCATGTTTTCCCTTTTCCGAAACTATTCTTCTCCTTTTAGTTCCCCTCCATTTTTCCCCTTTAGCCGAATATAGTCTCCTTCTTCCCTAATATTCTATTCTTCCTTCGGTCTTCTTTGAGTCGACCATCCCTCCTTCTTCCCTTTCGGGTTCTTATCTGCTACTCGGTGTTTGGTTGATTGTTTCGGTGCGCTAGGGGTGGTGGTTCGGTCTTGCTGGAGTTTTAACAAATTGGTGGGGTGCGTTGGGGTAAGAGATCTTGAGGAGCGAAGTAGGGCAAAGATTATTCAAGTCATCAAACTCTGTCTCTCGTTAAGGATACTCGGCATAGGCGTGTGATCAATCCTGATCGGTGGTCTTAAGAGATTAAATTCAGTCGTTAAGCAAGGTTGGTACTTGGAGATTTCTCGCGTGAATCCACAAACAGGTGTGTGTACACCGTAAATCATTACTGTCGTAAAGCTGAAAGAGTGTGTGTAATCACACTATCTCTTCTATGAATCGGCAAAAGCCGAAAAGTCGAAAGTTCGGCATTTGAGGCCTCACGAGCGTGCAATCGGTCGTGTGGAAAACCCGAGCCCATAATCGAGGACAGTGGACTGAAGAGGCCACTACGAGTGTTCTCGTGCATTTGGGCTGTTATGGGCCTCGTTGGGCCGAAATGGGCCTTGTGGGCCCCACACGGATAAAATTTACGAAAGTAGCAGAAACTGGATTGGGCTATGAAGTTCGCATAGCCGTGTATGAATTTAGGCCAAATGGGCCGCACGAGCGTGTGGGCCCATTTGGGCCGAATACTGGGCTTTGAGCCTATATACACTGTTTTGACCGTATGGATTATCTGTGTTGCTCGAGGCGACTGTAGGCCTTTGGAAAGGTCGTTAATTGTACCGAGACCTCAAGGTAGGTAAAATGACCAAAATACCCTTAAAGGGTGAAATGACTATTTTACCCCTAATAGATGGAAATGACTGAAATACCCTCATAGGGTAGAATGACCGATATACCCCCATAGGGTAGAATGACCGTAATACCCCTGTAGAGTAAAATGACCGTAATACCCCTGTAAGGTAAAATGATCGTGATGCCCTGTAGGTAAAATGACTGTAATACCTCTGTTAGGTGAATTGACTGATATACCCCCAAAGGGTAATATGACTATTTTGCCCCTCGAGGGTAAATGATTGATTTGTCTGCGATGTAAATGATTGATGTGTCTGTGACGTAAATGACTGATTTGTCTGTGATTTAAATGACTGAATTGTCTGTGATTTGTATGACTGATTCTGAGTATGGCATTTTGCTTACACGACATACTGCATGGAGTTGGGATACTGTTATGGAGAAAGTATTGTACTGGTGGCTCTGCCACAATCACTGTTACTGGTGGCTTTGCCACATATACTTTTACTGGCAGCTTTGCTGTGATACCATTTCTAGAAGCTTTGCTACAATGCTACTGATGTCTTTGTGCCGATCATATTATCATATCGATGGTCGTGTGCCGATCATATCCGCGCTCATCGATGGCTGCGTGCGATCATATTACCATTACTAATGGCTGTGTACCGATCATATTACTACTACTGATGGCTTTGTGCCAATCATATTACTGTACTCATAGCATTGTGGCATTACATTTATTGCGCGGCTTTCTTTGCGATCATCGATTAGTGCCGCAACCGATGCTAATATTGGTGTGATGGCTGGGTGGGTCGATTTTATCCCCACATGGTGTGTTGGTTGGTACGGATGGTGTGTTGGCTGCATTGGGATGGGTTGCATGATTGCATTGTTGCATTTATGTTGCTGATACTGTCACTGTATTGGGCTTAGGGCCACATGTATCCTGTTTTTTATTCTGATACTGTAATAGGCTAAGGCCCACACTACACTGTTACTGTTTTGGGTTAAAGCCCACATTGTTCTCATTCTTGAATAAGGTTCGAGCCTGCATCATCATTACTACTTATATTACTGACTGAATGATAGGGGATTACACACTGAGTTTTCATAAACTCACCCTTTCTTTTAACTGTACAGGTAATCCCCAGCCTTAGACGATTTGGAGCCGCGAGGGACTCGGAGGTGGCCACACGTTCGGTGATGATTTTTTAGACTTATATATTTATTTTATATTGGGCTATTGATTCTGTAATAAGGCCTCTTAAACCTCAGTTATGTTATTTTGGCTTTATTTATTTGATACCTAACTGATAGTGATAGAACGCTGGTTTTCAAAAAGATTAAATGTTTTCAAAACACCGCGTTTTCGCAACATTTTGGTTATTGCTTCCGCAACAAACAATGTTTTAAAGTAAAGATGTTTTAATTGGTTAATAAATGGTTAAGATGTTTTGAGTTTTAACAAAGAGATTTCAACTCAGAAATGGTTTTCTCCCAACAAGTCCAATTTTTGAAAGACACATCAACGTGACACGCCAGATTCGGCCATAACGTCTAGGCCGGGTTTGGGGGTGTTACATGTTACAACTCTCCCCCTTTAGAGATTTTCGTCCTCAAAAATTTTACCGGTAAAAAGGTTTGGATATTGTTCCCTCATGGTTTCTTCTAGTTCCCACGTAGCCTCTTCTACACTGTGTTTTTGCCATAACACCTTTACTAAGGCTATGCTCTTATTCCTTAACTGTTTAACCTCTCGAGCCAATATCTTAATTGGTTCCTCTTCATAAGTCATGTCCGGTTGTATCTCAATTTTCGTTGGAGGGATCACATGTGAAGGATCGAAACGATATTGCCGCAACATCGACACATGAAATACATTGTGTATTCTTTCTAACTCAATTTGCCCTCTCGACCAAATCTCAATATTTTCTTCCACGGGGATACTTTCAAAAATACTTTGTCACCCACTTGAAACTCAATATCTTTCCTTTTTAAATCCGCGTATGACTTTTGTCGATCTGAAGCAGCTTCCAGACTATCTCGGATTACTTTTACTTTCTCCTCGATCTCTTTAACTAGATTGACCCCGTGAATTTGCTTCTCACTAAGCTCGGTCCAATACAGGGGAGTCCGACACTTACGACCATATAATGCTTCGTACGACGCCATCCGTATGCTCAACTGATAACTGTTGTTGTAAGCAAACTCGACCAAAGGTAGATATTTTTCCCAACTACCTTCAAACTCTAACACACAGCATCGGAGCATATCCTCAAGAACTTAAATCACTCTTTTGGATTGGCCATCGGTTTGAGGATGGAACGCGGTACTAAAATTCAATCTTGTACCCAACGCTTTCTGCAACTTCTTCCAAAACCTCGATGTAAATCTCAGATCTCTATCTGAGATAATAGATGTAACACCCCAAAACCCGGTCAATACACCACGACCGAATTTGGCATGTCACGAAGGAAAACGTTTCGAAGAAAATTGAGTTAACGATTAAATTTTAGTGAAAATTTCTTTATTATTCTATGTTTGTAGAAATCCAGTATAATAAGTTAAAAACTGATAATTTACTTTGAAATTCCGTAAATAAGTCTTTAATACTTAGTTGCAGATCCATAGATTAGAAAACCTTTTATAATTTTAAAAGAAGTGATTCGTAAATTCGCGGATGAGGAGCCGGATGAACTCGAGGAGGCCATGCAATGAAATTTGGTTTTACATGAACTTCCGTTTGGGTACTTTATTTTAATTTGGTTTTCATTTTTATGGGTTTGTAATAAGGCCTCTTTAATTATGTTTTTTTTTTTTGGATTATTTATATGCTTTGGATTTGTTTTAAGAATAACTTGCAAATTACATGATTGATTTAAGGATATGTGAACAAAGTTTTCTAAAATACAAAGCGCGATGGTTTTTAAAATGTTACCATCGGGTAACCTAAATAAATTGATAATTTTTAACAACTTAAGTATTTTCGATAATTCATACTATTTTCCAAAAACTTAAGTTTCCAAATTTTTATTAGATACGATTTTCAATCTAATTGCTTTAGTTTCTCTTTAATTTATAAATGGTTTACGAATCTAAGCTGTGACTAAGTTTTAAAAAAAATCTATTTACGGAATTTCAAAATAAAATATCAGTTTTCAACTTAATATTCTACGAATTTAGAACAACAAAAAGTTTTTCACTAAAATTTAATCGTTAACTTGTTTTTCTTCAAAATGTTTTCCTTCGTGGCATGCCAGATTCGGTCATGGCGTATTGACCGGGTTTGGGGTGTTACAATAGATATAGGCACTCTATGTAATCTCACCACCTCAGCAATATATAGTTCGGCTAACTTATTAAGTGAGTAATCCACACGCACCGGTATCAAGTGAGCAATAATCTATACAACAATCAAACAAACACACACAAAGTAAGCTTTCATAGCTTAGTAAGTTAAGTAAACATATGCATTAAAATTGACTAACAAAAATCACATATATATTAACCATTTACACAATTAATATGTTTACAATTCGATTATTATCACATTTATAATATTTATATAACAACAACTTCCAAACTCATATATACTCATAAGCACATGTAAATTTATACTTCACCATTTCCAATTCATATATCCATCAAATTCATATACTTACCTTATTCTCATGTACATATTGCAAAGCACATAACTGAGTCTTTCAATTCATTTTCGCATCTGATCTCATCTCAATAATGCCCGTTGAAACATTTGGAATTAATAAAGATACTCGGATAGTCGGAAGGCTTGTACAATGCCAACGTCCCAGACGTGGTCTTACATGTAATCACATATTGATGCCACTGTCCTAGACAGGGTCTTACACGAATCAAATACGATGCTAATGTCCCGGACATGGTCTTACACGTAAACACAAATCGATGCCAACGTCTCAGACGTGGTCTTACACGAAAACACATATCAAAAATCCTATGTCATGACATATATATCCTAACTATTCCTAAGGTTCGTACGGGGCTTTCAGACGTCTTATCTTGATCATTTCAGGCTCGTAAATATTGCTCCCATGCTCAATTCATTTTAGCATATTTATTCACATAAATATAATTCAATTCGGTACTAATAAAATAGATACAATAAGATCTAACAATATTTATTTACTTATGAACTTACCTCAAATTTTGACGGATGAAATCGACTACTCGACTACTTTCAACTTCCCCCGATCTAATTCTGATTTCTTTCGTTTTTGATCTAAATAAATTCAAATTTAACTAATTTAATCACAAATTCATTCAATTTAATCCACAAACACATATTTAGGCCTTTTTACACTTAAGCCCGTAAAATTTACATTTTTCACAATTTAGTCCTTATTTCACAAAACACAAAATACACATAATATCACTATTTCATGCTTAGGCCGAATCTTCCTCATGCTCATACAAGTCCATACATTTCATTTATTTCACATTTTAGTCCCTCAAAACATTATTTTCACAATTTAGCCTAAATTACTCAAATTCATCAAAAATCCAAAGACAAAACATTATAATCTATCACATATCTTTTATTTTCTATCATCAAACAACAAAAATCACAAGCTATTATCAATGGAAAAAAACAAAATCATCATCAAATTCAAAAATTAAAACATGGGCTTTTTAGTACTCGAAGGAACGATTACAAAAACGTAGAAATTATCAAAAACCAAAACAAAAACATACCTTAATTTTGCTTGAAAATAGCCGAATGAAGCTTTTTCCTTTTCTTTCTTTTCTTTTGTATTTTCGGTGGTGGATGAACATATTATAGCCATTTTTCATGTTTTTTTTATTAATAAACATAATAATTATCTATTTCCATTTTTACCCTTAATGAAACATTAATGAAAAACATTTAGATCATGGACATAGTTATCCACTAACTTAATAATGGCACAATAACCTTTTAAGGACTTATAACAAATCAAATCATAGCAATTTAGCACATTAACAAATAGAATGCCACTTTTACCTTTTATGCAATTAAGTCCTTTTATCAAATTAAACACACAAACGGATAAATCAAATCACAGAATTTTCACACATGTCATTTAACATACTATAAGCACGAAAAATAATATTAAAATATTTTTCTGACTCGGATTTGTGGTCCTGAAACCACTATTCTGACTAGGGTCTAAACCGGACTGTTACACTACCTGGGAACCAGAAGAAGCTATGAAAGTGCAAGACCCAAAGCTCTTTTCTTGTAAGATTTTCGAGGACGAAAATTTCTTTAGAAGGGAGAGTTGTAACATCCTATTTTCAGTGAAATCGAAACAGTGGTATCAGGACCACAAATGCGATGAATATTTTTTTATTTATTATTATTTTAATGTTTATGGAATGTTAGTAAGGTAGTATAAAAATTTTGTTAAGAAATTTTAACGTTAGCATGCTTAATTAAGTGAATAGGGCTAAATCGTAAAAGGTGCAAAAATGAAGTTCTATTTGTTAAGAGGGTTAAATGACTATGAAATTTGAATGTGAGTGGCCTTAAATTGTAATTAGACCATTTATAATGTTAGTGGACTTTTATGGACATAGAATAAAATGTTTTTAAAGTTAAAAATAAAGGTTAATTTAGTAATTTAACAAATAAGTAATAGAAAAATAAAGTAAAAATTGTATCATCTGCAACATTTGTTTCTTTCCACCGAAAAATAGGGTTAGAAAACACCATTTTTGAAGGTTGAAGCTTTGACTAGGCTTCTTTACTTGCATGGTATGATTTTCAACCATGTTTTTAATGATTTTTATGTTTTCGGGATCGTTGAAGCTTAACCTAGGTAGCCTGGGGATCAATTTCCAAAACTATTAAAGAATTAGGATTATGCCATGAATGTTATTGCATGAATCTTGATGTTTTATGAAAGATTATGAGTCCTTGTTGATAAATACACAAGTTTTGTAAAGTGATTTATAATGAAAATGACATTTAAGGACCTATTTGTAAAAGTAGTAAAACTTTAAGTTAAATTCATGAAATAATGGTTTGTATGAGTTGATATAGGTCCTTAATGAAATCGGTTAGCTTGAATAAGGGGTGAAAATGTTTAACTTCCAGTTTATGAACTTAAGGACTAAATTCTAAAAAGTTAAAATGTTAAGGTTTAAATAGTAATTTTGAAAAAATGAAATATTGGCTGAATTGAATAATAGAAGTGTTCAATGGATGATTTTGTCAATTTAGATCAAGATAGACCACGTATGGATCTAGATCGAGGAAAAGCTAAAGCCTTGGATTAGTCGATCTCGTTTTTACACCCTGGTCGTCAAGGTAAGTTCATATGAATAAGTATCATTTGTAATGCTATTTTCGATTATATGTTACTATGTTAATTGTCATATAATTGAATGATGAATATCCAACAATGACATGATGGTTATCGAGCCCTGTTTGAACCATAGAATTCGTAGGATACAAATGACATGTTATTAGGGTTTTCATGTTTCGGGTGCTGGTCTTGAATGTCCTACCGATGGATGAGGTCCTACATTTGTTGTGGATACTCAACAGCTCGTGTGAGCAGCATTGTGTAGCTTACATTTTGACCCACAGCTCGTGTGAGCAGGCCCATTTCACAGCTCCTGTGAGCAATGATGTAAAGGAAAGGTTACGATTATATGTTTAGTACACTTCGTGTGAGCTTTCCTGAGTATCCGATGATATTCTAAATGGTTCAACGGGCATGAAAAGGAAAGGATCGGTAAGTGTTCAAATGAACTAAATCATGTATTGTGAAAAGGACTGAAATGGTATTATTCAATGGTAGTATACTTATGTTCATGAAAATTATGAGTTCAAATGAAGTATGCTCATGAATAATGGCTTACCTTATGTTAATTCAAGTGAATTATGTTTGAATGCACTAACATGTGTTGTTGGTGGTGCTTAGGCTTGTGCCAAGCTTGTGGTTGGATTATGTTGTACTTAATCTTAATGTTATGTATTGAAATGGTAAGTTATGTTCATGTTTTACGAACTTACTAAGCATTATGTGCTTACATAGTTTTCTTTTCTATTTTATAGATAATCGGAAGCTCGATCGATTTGGAAGCTCGTCGGAGATCTATCACACTATCCAGCGAATATATCGGTAGTTTTTTATGTTTTGGCCAAGGTTATAATGGCATGTATAGAAGGGCTTGTGTTTGATGTTTAGTTGAATACTTAAATGTTGAATTTTGGTATTTATAAGTTGGTTGTTTTGGTACCATTTTGATGATGTTGAATTGTGGCATTTTAGTGCTTGTTATGCATGAATGGTATGGCTCAAATGGTAAGCTTATGTTGAAATGGTATAGGTCAAGATATGGTATGTTTTGAGATGGAACTGAACTAGATGTTTATGAATGAAATTTGGTCAAGTATATATATGTTTAGGTAAATTTGTATGTTTTCATTTGAGGTGCATTGTATGGCATATTGGTTGAATGATCTTGGACTATTGAGTTGGTCATTTCATGTTGGTTTTGATCATGTTTTGATGCCTTGATCATGTTTTCAAAATGCTTTTAGGTGGTTGCATGAGTTGGTGTTGGAAATGGCTTGAATTTGGCCAATTTCATGTCCACACGGCCTGAGACACGGGTGTATGACTCAGCCGTGTGTGACACACGGCCAGGCGACACGGTCGTGTGTCCCCTTTAGGTTTCCATGTATGCAAGTCAGACTGTTACCCGACCTAGCACACGACCTGGCATACGAGCATGTGTGGCTATTTTTAGAGTTACATGGGTAAGGACACAGGCTGAGACACGGCCATGTGTCCCTATTTCTATTGTTACACGGCCTGAGACACGGGCGTGTGTCTCAGCCGTGTGAGTCACACGGCCGTGTGACCCTTGTGTTCAATTTTTCTAACTTTTTCCTATACTTTCCAATTGTTACCAATTTGGTCCCGATCTATTTCTAAGGTATTTCTAGGGCCTCGAGGGCTCGATTAAGGGACTTATTGTATGTTATTGATTGTATTAGATTACGTTTACAATGATTTTTTAAATGAATGTTTTTTATGTTCTGTTTGGACAGTAATGATCAGTAACCCTGTTCCGGCGATGGATACGGGTTAGGGGTGTTACACCGTAATCCCGTAAAACAATCAAAGTGAGCATTTGATTCAAATACTTAGAAGGATTATTATGTCGTCTACAATTCCAATTGGGCAGATGGCTAGTCTTGGCTATCGGAGAAGTTGACTCCACGAATAGAGACATAGATATATTCATTGGAAGAAGGATACATTGTACTGGACCCAAGTTTAATTAATTTTGAATACGTTTGTAAATTAAGATCATGGTTTGATTTACCTAAATCCTAAATTAGTCACTGACCATGCATATGTAACTCATGTGCTTTGATATAAGTGGAGGATTATGCTCTAAAGATGATCGAGCCCATAACAGGTATGTTTGGTATATTACTTGTGTATGGCATAGCTTTACTAGCAACAATGGTATTCATAGCTCAATTAAAGAGTTAATGATATTCTCTCATTAGCATTGTGTGGATTGATAAATATGAAATGTGACCACGGGTTGTTTGTTCTCGAACAAGCAATTTATCATAGTCATTTGTTGACAGTGATCATATTAATCATTAAGAAGATACAATGGCGATAATGAGATAAAATAAGATAGTATTGAGTGAACGAATTTAACTCAAAAGGAATTAGGGATATCATTTGAGGGTAACACACACATTACGAGGTCATTAGACAATGCAGTTGGATGAATTGCTTTCATAAAGAGTATACATTAAGGAGTTTTCAATCATGGTACTTTTTGTGGACTGACTTCATGATTAAGTAAGTACGAATTATCGGAACGATGCTTCTGGACATAATTGTAATTACTGGAGCCTAATTGTATATGTGTGGTTGGTCCCTTCATTAGCTCAACAAAAAGCTCGATCGAACTGTATTTGAATTAGAATAAAATTTACGACTTTGGAAATAATTTAATTGAGTCGATTTATTTGATGTGGAATTAAATTATGCAGCCTTGAGAATTGTTCAACTAGAAAATTTGATTAAAGAATTTTCTTGAAAAATTAATTTGGAAAATCTTAGTGATTTTTGGGAAAATTAATTTTGATCAAGTAAATATAAATGTGTAACATCCTAAATTAGGGGTTATGCGTTTGGAGCATAACTCGAGTGATTAGTAGGCTTTAAGTGTGGTTGGATATATTTTAGGAGTTTTTGAGAACTTTAGGTGAAGGGGAAAAACTTTGGAAAATATTAGAATTTTAAGTGAAAAGGGGAAACTAGGCAAGAAGGCCTTAAAAGAATTCTGTGGAGTTTAGGACACAAGAAATTAATTGGCAAAGTGGCTTGAGGCGCTAAGGTGCAAGGGAGTGCAGGAGGGAAGAGGTTCGAGTAACGCGGGGTGCATCAGAGACCTTTTATTTTTGCGTCAAAAAGGGAGCTGGGCTAAAAAGGCCTTAAGGGAAAAATCTTAGGCTTCTTGGCATAAAAACCGGCCTTGGTAAAGTGGCTTCCATGAACCACTTAAGGGCTGGAATGACTTTGGTCAAGGGCCTTGGTTCGAATCCCGTTGGCGGCATGGGCGTGTTTTTATTTTGCTTTGGCGTTAGGAAAGGGGAGCTAGGGAAAGAGGTGTTAAAAGGAGTTCGGGGTGAACTATATCACGATCGAGTGCCTTGGCAAAGTGGCGAGGACGTTACTGCGATTGAGGGTTCCAACAGTCCCGGGTTCAAGGCACTGGAGAAGCGGCGGTTAGGTGTTTTAATTTTGGCTTTTGGCGTCAAGAGAGAGAAGCATTGGACGGCAATTAGACTTTTAATTGAAAGTGGATTAAGCTTTTTATCCTTTTGAAATTAATTTGGAGTAAGGATAAGTGTTGGATTTATTTTATTTGTTTATTTTGAATAGGTAGAGATAATGGTTGTATTATTTATTTTAGATAATAGAGGTGTTATTTTATTTAGTTTAAATGTGGATAAGAGATAAAGAGGAGATAAAGCTTTTATTTTATCTTATTTGTTTTTGAAGAGGTGATAAGAGATGATTTAGGAGTTTGATAAGGGATTAATGATGGATAATTTTTATTCTATTAATTAAGGTGGATTTATTTTAAGTTGATAAATAGAAGATTAGTATAGATTTATTTTATATATTTTGAATATGTGTTCAAGAGTTATTATAGGAGAAGGAAGTGGAATTTGAGAGGAGGTAGAGTCAGAAATTGAGTAGTATAAATAGGGGTGCCGAATTTAGTTTCTTTTCCCCATTAGTGCCCTTTTTCCTTGTGCAAAGCCGCTTATGTTTCATTCCTCTTTTCTATTTGTTCTTGGCCGAATCTATATCCCTTTCCCAATTCCTTTCTTTTATTTTTGTTAGCCAGAATCTTCCCTTTGCCACCGTTGCCGTATTGCTCAACTCCTTCTTCTCTTCCTTTCTTTAAGAATTCTTTTAAAAGCCGAAATACTTTGGTGAACCATGGCCGAATCCTCTAGGCGATAAACTCCCTCTACTTTTGTGTTTTCTTCTTCACCATAAAAGAGCCGACCTATTCTCATTTAGTCTTCACAAGCAACAATAGTGCCAGCGTTAAGGAGTCTTAGAAGAGCCTCTTGGATTCGACTACTCAAGGTGAGTTAATGTGGTATTCGGCCATAGGCCATTTTATAAGTTTAGGTATGACCGATTGTGTATTATGATTTTTAGGGGCTAATCGACAAGTAAGCAGAGTATCGGGATTCTAGATCGTGTTAGATTTGAGTAGAAAGTCAGGTGTGTGATTAACCCACCGTTTTTCGGGTATATGATATGTATGTGAAATGTGTATGTGTTATGAATGTGCTAACTAGTGCAGTGGAAATTGTGATAAGGATACCCTCAAGGGTATGTCGATAATCCGTAAGTACCAAACCCGATGATATGTGATTATTAATATGAATATGTGATAATATGCTTGATGAACATGCTCATGCATCATTACATTGTATCATTATTTTATGTGGCATGTGCATGGGTTGGGATATGAAAGAAGGAAAGGGTGTACTTTATGTACGTGGTCTAATGTTAGCCTTGTGCTACGTTAGCGCTTGATGTTAGCTATGTGCTTCATCAAGAGAGGTGTTGGCTAGGTGCCCACCTCGGCGGTTGATAGCTGTGTGCATCACCGTGGACTGAATGATATGTGGGATCACTTAGGTGATCGGTGGCTCAACCACGGCCTTGAGCAGCAAGTCTGCCAAGGTAAGATATGTGGGATCACTTAGTTGATCGGTGGATTAGCCACGGCCTTGGGCAGGGAGTCTGCTAAGGTAGGTGTAACGGATGGACCCTAGGTTGGGTTGGGTGCACTTTGCATAATTTTATTTGATATGTGAAATGAGGTATTAATGTGAAAATGGGCCAAGCCCAATTGATATGTGGATTAATGTGGAAATGGGCCAAGCCCAGTACGTGAATGTGGATTTGAATAAGAAATGGGCTAAGCCCAGTATGTGGAAATTATGTGGTTAATTACCTTGTTACTTAATAAGTGATTTGAATATGGGCCAAGCCCGTAATGTGATAATATGTGAATATGATAATTATTATCGATATATGAGTTAATGTGTGGTTAACATGTGGGTGGAATCCGAGTGGATTAGTTACACATCGAGTCCGTGTGACTCACCCAAATATTTTATCAAACATCGCGGTGATATGATGATCGGACCGGGTTGGAGTGGATACGAGGTGGCCCATGAGAAGATATTTTAATTAATTAAGCATTTATAATTTGATTATTTTGATTAAGTGTTTATTGTAATAAGGTCCATTGAAGTTTTTAAATATTTTTTTATTAAGTATCTTTATTATTATGTTCTATTATGGATTGACAATTTAAATATTGATTGCAAATGATTTTATTTTCTTAAGTGTGTATAATAAAGTTTTGAATCCGGTGTTTTCATAATAATTTAATTTTTACCTAGAATATTTTAAGTCACGAAAAGGTTTTATTAAAGGAAACAAATTTTTAACGATTTTTACTCTTAAGTAAGAATATTTTGAACGTGTTCGCAGTGGCATTTCAAATTCGGTCGTAGTGAATGGGCCGGGTTTGGGGTGTTACAAATTGGTATCGAGCCGTTTCAAAACTTCGGCTTTGAGGGTTTTGGGTCCAAAATAATTTTTTCAAAGATGGGCTTTTCAAAAGTATGGGCTTTCATAAACTTTTCAGAGTTATTCGGCATGGCACTGTATCTCCGACCCATGATCCACGGTAAGTACCTCTGACTTCTGAAGTGAAATAAACATGTGAACTGTATGGGATTTTATGGGAACGTAGATTAGCAGATTAGGGCTATTGAACCCTAGGACTAGGCTACTCAAACACAAGTGCATAAGACTTAAGGACCATTAAACAAACTCGTGAACTAAGTCGTAGAGCTAGGGTGTGGCAACCATTGTGCGCATGTCTAGGATTGGATCCGGAAGGGCACTGGTACTTAGCGATCCTAGTGACTCACCCTCCTCTTATTTGGAATCCTACGGTGTGTGTAGCTACGGTTCACCCTAACCAAGAGGACTTATTCACGGGTTAAACCAATCATTAAAACCCGAAAGGGACTAGCCATGCAGTTTTATAAAATCCCTAGTTTTTAAATCCCTAAATTACCCTTTTAATTGTAGTAAAAGATTATTGTGAAATTTTTTTCCAAAATATCTCCGATTTACAAAATTACAAAAATGCCCCTGTATTGTAAATTACTAAAATACCCTTAGTTTTTAAGATTTTCAAAAATACCCTCGAAACTTGGAGATTTCAAAATGCCTTGATTTGTAAAGATTATGTTTGGTGACCTCAATTTATTACCAAAATACCCCTATAGGAAAAATGACGAAATTACCCCTGGGTAGGGAATGATCAGAAATGCCCAAAGTGGTGAAGTGAATGTTGTGGATGAATGTGAATGTGATTCTCTGAATTAGAATAGTAAACTTGAACTGAAACTTTGTTCGATCGAAAGAACCACTTCTAGAAATTCTTTTCATAAAATTGTTCGCGGTTAAACGATGGAACAAATACTAATGCGAGAAAACTTTTAATCAGATTAAATCATAGCGTTAGAAATGAGTTCTAGGGGATGTTTTAGATTTGTTAAGATCGAGAGCGCGCAGCATAAAGCGTAGTGCGGTGAGTTAGGATGTACGATTATTCGTTAGTAAGTAATTTCGAGGACTAAATTATTTTTAAGGAGGGTAGAATTGTAACATCCTAAATTAGGGGTTATGCGTTTGGAACATAACTCGAGTGATTAGTAGGCTTTAAGTGTGGTTGGATATATTTTAGGAGTTTTTGAGAACTTTAGGTGAAGGGGAAAAACTTTGGAAAATATTAGAATTTTAAGTGAAAAGGGGAAACTAGGCAAGAAGGCCTTAAAAGAATTCTGTGGAGTTTAGGACACAAGAAATTAATTGGCAAAGTGGCTTGAGGCGCTAAGGTGCAAGGGAGTGCAGGAGGGAAGAGGTTCGAGTAATGCGGGGTGCATCAGAGACCTTTTATTTTTGCGTCAAAAAGGGAGCTGGGCTAAAAAGGCCTTAAGGGAAAAATCTTAGGCTTGTTGGCATAAAACCGGCCTTGGTAAAGAGGCTTCCATGCGCCACTTAGGGCGGGAATGACGCTGGTCAAGGGCCTTGGTTCGAATCCGTTGGCGGCATGGGCGTGTTTTTATTTTGCTTTGGCGTTAGGAAGGGGAGCTAGGGAAAGATGTGTTAAAAGGAGTTCAGGGTGAACTATATCACAGTCAGTGCCTTGGCAAAGTGGCAAGGACGTTACCTGCAGTTGAGGGTTCCAACAGGTCCCGGGTTCAAGGCACGGGAGCAGCAGTTGGGTGTTTTAATTTTGGCTTTTGGCGTCAAGAGAGAGAGAAGCATTGGGACGGCAATTAGACTTTTAATTGAAAGTGGATTAAGCTTTTATCCTTTTGAAATTCGGTAGAGTAAGGATAAGTATTGGATTTATTTTATTTCTTTAATTTGAATAGGTAGAGATAATGGTTGTATTATTTATTTTAGATAATAGAGGTGTTATTTTATTTAGTTTAAATGTGGATAAGAGATAAAGAGGAGATAAAGCTTTTATTTTATCTTATTTGTTTTTGAAGAGGTGATAAGAGATGATTTAGGAGTTTGATAAGGGATTAATGATGGATAATTTTTATTCTATTAATTAAGGTGGATTTATTTTAAGTTGATAAATAGAAGATTAGTATAGATTTATTTTATATATTTTGAATATGTGTTCAAGAGTTATTATAGGAGAAGGAAGTGGAATTTGAGAGGAGGTAGGAGTGCCAGAAATTGAGTAGTATAAATAGGGGTGCGAATTTAGTTTCTTTTCCCCATTAGTGCCCTTTTTCCTTGTGCAAAGCCGCTTATGTTTCATTCCTCTTTTCTATTTGTTCTGGCCGAATCTATATCCCTTTCCCAATTCCTTTCTTTTATTTTTGTTAGCCGAATCTTCCCTTTGCCACCGTTGCTGTATTGCTCAACTCCTTCTTCTCTTCCTTTCTTTAAGAATTCTTTTAAAAGCCGAAATACTTTGGTGAACCATAGCTGAATCCTCTAGGCAGTAAACTCCCTCTACTTTTGTGTTTTCTTCTTCACCATAAAAGAGCCGACCTATTCTCATTTAGTCTTCACAAGCAACAATAGTGCCAGCGTTAAGGAGTCTTAGAAGAGCCTCTTGGATTCGACTACTCAAGGTGAGTTAATGTGGTATTCGGCCATAGGCTATTTTATAAGTTTAGGTATGACCGATTGTGTATTATGATTTTTAGGGGCTAATCGACAAGTAAGCAGAGTATCGGGATTCTAGATCGTGTTAGATTCGAGAAGAAAGTCAGGTGTGTGATTAACCCACCATTTTCCGGGTATATGATATGTATGTGAAATGTGTATGTGTTATGAATGTGCTAACTAGTGCAGTGGAAATTGTGATAAGGATACCCTCAAGGGGTATGTCGATAATCCGGTAAGTACCAAACCTGATGATATGTGATTATTAATATGAATATGTGATAATATGCTTGATGAACATGCTCATGCATCATTACATTGTATCATTATTTTATGTGGCATGTGCATGGGTTGGGATATGAAAGAAGGAAAGGGTGTACTTTATGTACGTGGTCTAATTTTAGCCTTGTGCTACGTTGGCGCTTGATGTTAGCTATGTGCTTCATCAAGGGAGGTGTTGGCTAGGTGCCCACCTCGGCGGTTGATAGCTGTGTGCATCACCGTGGACTGAATGATATGTGGGATCACTTAGGTGATCGGTGGCTCAGCCACGGCCTTGAGCAGCAAGTCTGCCAAGGTAAGATATGTGGGATCACTTAGTTGATCGGTGAATTAGCCACGGCCTTGGGCAGGGAGTCTGCTAAGGTAGGTGTAACGGATGGACCCTAGGTTGGGTTGGGTGCACTTTGCATAATTTTATTTGATATGTGAAATGAGGTATTAATGTGAAAATGGGCCAAGCCCAATTGATATGTGGATTAATGTGGAAATGGGCCAAGCCCAGTACGTGAATGTGGATTTGAATAAGAAATGGGCTAAGCCCAGTATGTGGAAATTATGTGGTTAATTACCTTGTTACTTAATAAGTGATTTGAATATGGGCCAAGCCCAGAATGTGATAATATGTGAATATGATAATTATTATCTGATATATGAGTTAATGTGTGGTTAACATGTGGGTGGAATCCAAAGTGGATTAGTTACACACTCGAGTCCGTGTGACTCACCCAAATATTTTATCAAACATCGCAGTGATATGATGATCGGACCGGGTTGGAGTGGATACGAGGTGGCCCATGCAGAAGATATTTTAATTAATTAAGCATTTATAATTTCAGTATTTTGATTAAGTGTTTATTGTAATAAGGTCCATTGAAGTTTTTAAATATTTTTTTATTAAGTATCTTTATTATTATGTTCTATTATGGATTGACAATTTAAATATTGATTGCAAATGATTTTATTTTCTTAAGTGTGTATAATAAAGTTTTGAATCCTGTGTTTTCATAATAATTTAATTTTTACCTAGAATATTTTAAGTCACGAAAAGGTTTTATTAAAGGAAATAAATTTTTAACGATTTTTACTCTTAAGTAAGAATATTTTCGAACGTGTTCCGCAGTGGCATTTCAAATTCGGTCGTAGTGAATGGGCCGGGTTTGGGGTGTTACAAAATGAATTTAAATTAATATGATATTTTTAGAAATTAATTTTTAAGTCAGACAATTAGCCAAATGGATAATTGACCTTAAGAAATTGACATGCGATCAAAAATTGAGCTCAAGAACCCAAAATCGATATTGAGATCCAAAAATTGGTCGAACCGAGCCTGGTATGCGAAACCGAGTCGACAATCCAATAGGCAACTGGACCGAATCAGTTGGGTCGTCACTAGGCCCAGACCAAATCGTCAACAGCAGAACTGGCTCGAGGTGCTGTGAGGGTGTCACACCTGCGATGGCACCACCAGACATGACGGTGCTGGCAGCAGCGACGACTACATTCTGGTGGCTAGTGGGTGGTCCTTCGGCAGTTGAGCAGTGTAACACTCCTATTGAGACTCTTCCGGAGAATTTGATTTTAGATCAACTATTCCAAAAATAATGTTATTTTAATAAATTTAATATTAAATTTAATATTTATTTTGATAATATTTTATTAATTTAATATTAAAGTGATTTATCTTAATTTTAATTTTAATTTAATATTTAACTTGATAAGTCTTATATTAATTTAATATTAAAGTGATTAAGTTTAATTATAGTTGAACTCTCTAAACTCTCTGAATATAAGGAGTGCCATGTGTCATTATTTATCACATACTTGAATTCAAGATAAAGTTGCAGAGAGAAAATTCTTTGAAAAAATTATTTCAAACAAAATTTAGAGATATTTATCTTATTTACAACTTGACCCAAAAATTTAGAGAAATTGCAAAATTACCCCTCTAGTAATTTTGTGAAAAATTTTCTTATTCGAAGCGAGCCCACACTTGACAAATGTGAGCTTGAAGATAGCGGAAAGACTACACTGTCGAAGTGTTTATCGTAGACAAATCAAAATATGCGATTTTGATTAAGTGTTTATTATTGTAGATAACACAATCAAGTTCTTGTTTTGAAAAATTTTTAAAACACTTATTTTCCTTAAAACATATTTTTTCCCTACGTTTTTCCAAATATGATTTTCTAACAATTGGTATCAGAGTTAGGTTGCGCTCTATATATAAGTATAAACGAGTAATCAAAATATATTTCTCTTCCTATTGAATGATTTGATTATATAGAAAGTGATATTCTTTAGATCTTATGCATGTTTTAAGTTATATATGAAAATGGATGTGATATTATATATTTCTTATATAATTGTTATTTTTTGTCATGGTTGTGGTTCTTAGGAAATAGACCGTGAACTATCATTTTCACGTAGGACTTTTTTTAAAATTTATAGAATTCTTATGAGCCGAAACAAACATAGGATTTAAATTTAATTTTTTCAAAAGGAGTCCATGACGAGGGAAAGATGGAGCAATGATGGTTGAAGACCCAATGAATGTATTGTGAAAAACTATGTAATTTTGTTTTTCATTTATTTTCTAGAAATAGGACCATAAAAACCTTGGCTGAAAGTTCTATTTTAATCATCCTTCTCTATATATATCTATTTAGTAATTATTATAATATAATTTTTATATATATGTATGAGATGATCCACAGTTGATTGCTTAAAAAATAAGAAGTGTGGTAATAAAAAAATACATATGTTGTATTGTTCCATTTATCTCTTTAGGTTATTCGATTGCTATGAGAAGTGTGGTGATGAGAATGTGTATGTGCATGTCTAAGATTGGTTCTAGCAAGGAAAGGATTGGTTTTTGAGTTGTCAAATATGACTCACCTTCTTTTCCTGGGACCCTACCTGGTGCACGGTTCCCATTCACTTCTTTAGTTTTTCCGTTAAAAGAATAATTATGGAGAATCAAAATTGTTTATTTTTATGATTGATTGATTCTTGTGAATGAATGAATGTGAATATTATAAAACTGTCATAGCATGCCATGCATATATTGGAAGCATATCATATAGATTAGGTAAGAATGACTTTAGGACTATTGTATGACCATTATTAAAATATGGGATAAAAACCTTGCATGTTTTTAAAATATTGAGAGAGAGAAGGTCCCTGAACAAGAACTATGGCCTCCATTGATGGTTTTTAAATGATAGCTTGATAATGTTTCAATTCGATTCCTACCCTGACTGCACCCCAAGGTAAATTTTTATCATGTGGGTTCACTAGATTGAGATTTCCTTTTAAGGACAACTAGTCATGCATGACTCTCAGTGAGATTGTCCCAAGATGACTCAAAAATGAAAGCATGTTCATGATGGGCGTTGAGTAAATGATTACACACTCAAGATCGTCTCTTATTAAATATTTTCCCATGGACTAAAATTTAAGCTAGAGATGATGGCCAAACGTTAAACAATCGTTTGTTGGTTCGTGTGGAGTCTTGATAATTAAGATTCACAAATTGACTATATGTAAACCATGTTCTTGCTAGTTAATCATGGGACCCTAAGAAGACATGACTAATGGGTCTTAGAATGATCGTAGCAATGGAAAAATGTTTTTCAAGATTTTAATACAAGAAACATTCATCATATTGCATTCTTGATATGTTGTTGAAATGAAAATATTTGCTTAATACAAAGATAGCAATTAGTGAATCTTTATTGTTTTTTAGTTTAAATATGTCTCCTACTCCTCTTATTAGCTTTCTTACTGTGAATAAATAAAATGGGGATAACTTTCGAGTATGAAAATGAAACTTGTTGATAGTTCTCAGATGTGAGAAACAAAAATTTGACCTTGACAAACCTTGCCGACCTAAAGCTCAGCCCAAAGTGAGAAATCGCTGGAGAGATTCTAACTTGGTTGCTCAATGCTATATGTTAGCGAGCATGAGTAGTGTGTTGGAAAAACAACACGAGAATTTTCATACTCCTAAAGAGATCATGACAAATTTGGAGGATTTGTTCGGAGGCCAAGTCGTATTGGCTCGATAATCCACTATTACAAATTTGATGAACTACCAGCAGAAACCTAACACTCCAATTAAAGAACATATGCTTAAGCATATGAGATTTTCGATGAAGCGGAGAACAATGAGGCTGAACTAGACGTGAAAACTCATATTGAAATAGCATTCAAATCCTTTACCAAGGAGTTTGCTTGCTTTAGGGCCACTTACAACTTGGGGAACAAGGTGCTTACCTTGACTCAGCTCATGAAGGAATTACAATCCTATTAGTTGGTGTTGAATGATGGTAAGTTGGTTTAGAAGAAACTTGAGGAAAACTTAGTTGTTGGCCCCCCGTCCTTTAAAGGGAAGTAGAAATCTAAGGGAAATAAGAAACCAACTAAGTCTTTGGTTACACCTTGTGTGGATAGGAAAAATACTAAGAAGTCAAAAGATTCTAAAAAGATCAAATATTTTTTATGCATAAGGAAAGGGTGATGTAGATAAAATTGTAAAGAGTATTTTGATTATCTAGCCAAAAAGGGCAAAGGTATGAAACTCTTTGTTGTTGAAGCTTGCTTAGTGAAGAATCAATTGACAACTAGGTTGTTTATTTTGAAGCCACTAACCATGTGTGTATTTCTTTATAGGGGTTCAATGAAATGAGAAGTTTGCATGACAGAAGCCTCTCTTTGTGGACCAGAGATGGGAGCTATGTTTCAATCGAAAAAGTGAAAGTTATTTTACAATTTGATCATTTTAGGAATATTATTTTAACAGACGTGTTTTATGTACCTCATTTTAAGATAAATTTAATTTTTGTAGCATTTTTATTTAATGATGTTATTCCATGACATTCGATAAAGGGATTAATATTCACAAAAACTGTTCTTTGATCTATAATGGACGGATGGAAAACAATCTCTATTTATCAAACCAAATAACTACTCGATGCTTCAAACTGAAATGGTGAATAAGAAGCTTAAAAATTCTCACTCTAATGAGGGATACCTATGGAACTTAAGACCTAGTCATATTAACTAACCAAGAATCCCTAAACTCGTGAAATATGATCCCTTAAGTATGCTTAAGGAAATTAGTCTTCCACAATGTGAATCTTACTTGGAAGGTAAAATGACTAAGAGGTCTTTTAATGTGAAAAGTACAAGGGCCAACCTACCCTTAAAACTTGTGCACACTCATGTATGTGGTCCCATGAGCATCAGTTTCCGAAGAGGTTATGATTATTATGTGACTTTCATCGAAGACTATTGTAACACCCCTAACCCGTATCTGTCCCCGGACGAGGGTTAAGAGGCATTACCAGACATATAGAAACATATCACAAACGTTTCAATAACATCAAACATTCACAACCATTCCATAGTGAAATATACACATAGAGTCCCTTTAGAATGTCTACGAGACCTTAAACATGCTTTAGAGAAGGTTTGGGACTAAACCACTCTCATGCGGAAACTTTGCAGAACTTAGAAAATTTTTCTTTCAAAACAGGGTACACGGCAGTGTGGCCATATCTCAGCCCGTGTGCAACCCTGACTTGGGTCACACGGTCTGGTACCCGCCCATGCGTCTGGCCCGTGTACAAGTCTGACTTACTTCAAATTGGAACATTGAAGGACACTGTCAAGACACACGCCCGTGTGCTCAACCGTGTGGGAAATTATAAGCCATTTGCAAGGCCAAATTGCCACCCATTTTGGGTCATACCTACAAGCATCACTTCATGCCCCAAAGGCAGCCAAAAACATACCAAATTTTGCATCACATAGCATGCACTAAATTCACTCCATAATAACATTCATTATCAAGCCATATCAAATGGCTATATTTACACATTTCAAAACATAATCAAAGTTCTCTAGCCTATACATGCCATACTTTAATATGTACATTTTCAAAAGGTACCAAAATATAGTTTGATAGTGTGGTGATGATCCTCGACGATCCCCGAGCTTCCAATAGCTTCGATAATCTATAAAACAATGCAAACACATACAAAGTAAGCTTTCAAAAGCTTAGTAAGCCATAAACAAATAAACTTATCACATAGAACAATTATAAACCATTTCATACATATGGTTCATGGCATAACACAATCACAAGTCATATTTCTCTTATATCTCAATTGATCATGTTCATACATACCTTTCATTGCCAAATTTCATATACATACATACGTACCGAAATTCATATGCACATTCATATACTCATTCATTTCTCGGAATGCCCGTTGAACCGTTCCAAATAAATAATGATACTCGGATAGCTCGTAAAGCTCGTACAACTCCAACGTCCCAGACGTGGTCTTACATGTAATTAATTATCTATGCCTCTATCCCAGAGAGGGTCTTATACGAAATCATACACGATGCCGATGTCTAAGACATGGTCTTACACGTAAATCTCAAATCGATGCCAACGTCCCAGACGTGGTTTTACACGTAAGTCTCATATCGAAATCCTATGTCATGACATATGTATCCTAACTATTCCTATGGTTCGTACGGGGCTTTTCGGACGTTATCACATTATCAGAATTTTCTCGGATTTCACATATTCAGCTCCAATAGCCATTCATCACATTTCATTAACATATAAGCAATAATAATTCAATTCAAACACTTTTATTTGTATATAGACTTACCTCGTACGGGAAAGAATAGAAACGAATGGCTATTCAACTACTTTCGATTTCCCCCGATCTAATTTCGTTTTCTTTGGTTCTTGATCTATACACATTCAAATTTAACTCTTTTATTCACCAAATCATTCAATTCAATCCATTTACACATATTTAGGGCATTTTACAAATTAGCCCTCATATTTTCGCATTTTAACATTTTAGTCCTCATTTCACAAAATCACAAAATACACAAAATTTCACATTTTACATGCTTAGCCAAATTTTCATAGAGTTCATTTAAGCCCATATATTTTATTTATTTCACATTTTAGTCCTTTAATTTCTCATTTTCACAATTTAGCCCAAAATAGTCAAATTCATCAAAAATTCAAAGACAAAACATATTATTCTAACATATCTTTCATATTCATCAACTATCATCACAAAGCTTACAAAATCATCAATGGCATAACTCACAATCTTCATCAAATTCAGAAATTGCGACATGGGCTAGGTAGATGACAAAGCAACTATCTCAAAAACATAAAAATCATCAAAAACCGAGTAAAGAACATACCTAAATCAAGATTTAAAGGTGCCGAAATTCACCAAGCTTCAAACCTTATTTCTTTTTTCTATATTCGGTTGAACATGCAAAAATATAAGCATATTTTAACTTTGTTTTATTTAATAATAACCTTATTTCTAAAATTACTTATTCAACCTTAATTAATATAATTTATAAACACTTAGTGGATGGTCATTATTGCCCATTAACCATATCAATGGTCCATTTGCACAATAAGGACTTCATAGTTAGTAAGTCATAGCAATATAGCACATTAACAAATAGCATACAACTTTTTCATTTTGCGCGATTAAGTCCTTTTATCAAATTAACCAGCCAATCGGTAAAATTAAATCACGAAATTTTCAAACATAAAAAGTTACATACTGTAAATGCCAAAATAATATTAAAAATAATTTTACGACCTCGGATTTGTGGTTCCGAAACCACTGTTCCGACTAGGGTCTAAACTGGGCTATTACAACTATCCCCCCTTAGGGATTTTCGTCCCCGAAAATCTTACCATTGAACAGATTCGGATATTGCTCTCTCATAGCATCTTCGGGTTCCCACGTAGCTTCTTCGACCTCGTGTCAATGTCATAATACCTTTACTAACGAAATTTTCTTATTTCTCAATTCTTTAACCTCGCGAGTTAAGATACAGATCGGTTCTTCTTCATAAGTCATATCAGACTGAATCTCTATCTTAGACGGAGAAATCACATGCGAGGGATCGAATCTGTATCGTCGAAGCATCGATAAATGAAACACATTATGGATCTTTTCTAACTTAGATGGTAGCAACAGTCTATAAGCAACCGGCCCAATACGCTCGATAATCTCATACGGCCCGATAAATATCGGACTCAATTTGCCTTTTCTGCCAAATCGAAGTATTTTCTTCCACGGAGACACTTTCAAAAATACTTTATCACCAATCTCAAATTCGATATCTTTTCGTTTCAAATCTGCGTATGATTTCTTTCGATCAGACGCTGCTTTCAAAATATTTCATATCACTTTTACTTTCTGTTCAGTCTCTTTAATCAAATCCATCCCGTGGATTTTATTTTCACTAAGTTCGCATCAAGATGCAGGTGTTCGTAATTTCCTACCATACAAGGCTTCAGTGCGGTGCCATTTTAATGCTCGATTGAAAAAATCATTATTATACGCGAATTCAATCAATGGAAAATACTGTTCCCACATACCATCAAATTCAAGAATGCAACATCTCAACATATCCTCGAGTATCTGAATAATCTGCTCGGATTGACCATCCGTTTGCGGGTGAAAAGTAGTACTGAAATGCAATTTCGTACCTAAAGCCTCTTGTAGTTTCTTCCAAAACCGCGAAGTAAACCTCGGATCTCTATCAGACACAATAGATAGTGGCACCCCGTGCAATCTCACAATATCAGAAATGTATAACTCAGCTAACTTATCAAGCGAATAATCCGTTCTCACCGGAATAAAATGAGCTGATTTTGTCAATCTATCAACTACAACCCAGATTACATCTATCTTCCTCAAATTTAAAGGCAAACCTGAAACAAAATCCATCATCACTCTATCCCATTTCCACTCAGGAATCATAATCGATTGTAACAAACCGGATGGTACCTGATGTTTAGCTTTAACTTGCTGACAGATCAAACATTTTGAAACAAAATCAGAGATATCTCTTTTCATTCCAGGCCACCATTACAATTGTTTCAAATCATTATACATCTTTGTACTTCCCGGATGAACCGATAAGCGACTGTTATGAGCTTATTTCAAAATCAACTGAATCAACTCTGGATTTCTCGGAACACAAATCCGATCTCAAAATCTTAGACAATCATCATCATCAACGTGAAATTCTGAATCAGAGTTCAAATCACACTGAACTCGTTTCGCTAGCATTTCATTGTCAACTTTTTGAGCATCACAAATCTGTTGTAAGAACAACGGTCTTGCTTTCAATTCGACTAAAATTGAACCATCATCAGACATAACTAAATGAGCATTCATCGCAAGTAAGGCAAATAACGATTTCTGACTCAAAGCATCATCAACAACATTTGCTTTTCCTGGATGATAATCAATCACAAGCTCGTAGTCTTTTAAAAGTTCTAACCATCTTATCTGTCGTAGATTCAAATATTTCTGAGTCATCACATATTTAGGCTTTTATGATATGAAAACACATGACATTTCTCACCGAAAAGATAGTGGCGCAAAATTTTTAGAGCAAACACGATCGCAGCTAACTCAAGGTCGTGCGTCGGATAATTCTTTTAATACGGTTTCAATTGTCTCGAGGCATAAGCTATAACTTTGCCTTCCTGCATCAAAACACATCCCTGACCGTTCAATAAAGCATCACTATATATCACAAATTCTTTACCGGATTCTAGCTGTACTAGCACTGGAGCTTCAGTCAATAGGGCTTTCAACTGATCAAATCTTTTCTGACACTTTTTAGACCATTCAAATTTCACATATTTCTGAAGCAATCTTGTCAACGGAGTTGCAATCACCGAAAAGCCTTTTACAAACCGTCTATAATAACCAGCAAGTCCCAGAAAACTGCGGACTTCAGACACATTTTTCGGAGGCTTCAATTCTAAAATAGATGAAATCTTGCTCGGATCAACTCGTATACAGATGCTGACACAATATGCCCCAAAAAGCCAACTTCGCGCAACCAGAGCTCACATTTACTAAACTTTGCATACAATTGCTTATCACGCAGAGTTTGTAGCATAATTCTCAAATGTTCAGCATGCTTAATTTCATCACTCGAATAAATCAAAATGTTGTCAATGAATACAACAACAAATCGATCTAAATACAGTCTAAAAATTCTATTCATCAAGTCCATAAAGATAGCAGGAGCATTTGTTAGTCCGAAAGGCATAACTAAAATTTCATAATGCCCGTACCTCGTTCGGAAAGCTGTTTTCGAAATGTCTGAATCTTTTACTCTCAACTGATAATAGCCTGATCTCAGATCTATTTTTGAAAACACAGTAGCTCCTTTAAGCTGATCGAACAAATCATCGATTCTGGGCAAAGGATATTTGTTCTTAATAGTCGCTTTGTTTAACTAACGGTAATCAATGCACATTCTCATCGTGCCATCTTTCTTTTTCAAAAATAGAATGGGAGCACCCCAAGGAGAAAAACTCGGTCGTGCAAAACCTCTATTTGTCAATTCTTGCAACTGAGACTTCAATTTTTTCAATTCTGTCGGAGCCATTCTATACAGAGCTATTGAGATAGGGGTCGTCCCCGGCACTAACTCAATGCCAAACTCAACTTCTCATATCGGAGGTAATCCCGATAATTCTTCAGGAAATACATTAGGGAACTCAAAAACTACAGGCACAGATTCAATTTTTTTTCTGTCACTTTCGTATCAAACACATACGCAAGATAAGCTTCACAACCATTTTTCACATAATTCAGAGCTTTCATCGAAGATATCACTGCCGGTAGCCCATTCAAATCACTGGACTCAATTCATATTATTTCATCATTCTTACATCTCAAATCAATAGTCTTCCGTTTGCAGTTCACAACAGCATCATGCAATGTTAGCCAATCCATCCCCAAAATTAAATCAAACTCATCAAAGGGTAATAACATCATATTAGCCGAGAAACAGATATCTCGAAACATCAACGGACAATTCTTGTACACTTTGTCAACCAGAACACACTTGCCTAAGGGGTTCGATACTCTAATTACAAATTCAGTAGACTCTAAAGACAAAGTCTTACTGGATACTAAGTTCATGCATATATATGAATGAGTAGACCCTGGATCTATTAATGCAATCACAGAAGTATCATAAAGAGTAAAAGTACCGGTAATGACGTCTGGAGACGAAGCTTCTTCGAGAGCGCGAATAGCATAAGCTCTGGCAGGTGCTCTCGCCTCAGATGTCGCAGTTGTATCTTTCGTAGCTCTCTGGCTACCACTCACATTTCCCATGTTTCTGGGAGGTCTACTCCTAGCTAAAGCATTATTTGACTTCGGATTCTGTACAATCCCTTACTCAACAGACTCGGGATAGTTTCGGATAAAATGATCTAAAGATCCACATTTGAAACAAGCTCGATCATTTAATCGATAATTGCCCGGATGTCTTTTACCATAATGTCTACACTCGGGTCGCTCAGATCTGACATTTCCGACACTTGCAATCGAAGTAGCTGGAGTTCGGAAGCTCGAATGTGATCTCGCACGATCTCTACTCGAATGTCCCATGTTAGCCTTTGAACGGCTATAATCATCTTGGAATTTCTTTGATATCGACTGATATGACTTACTCTTTGTTCATTTTTGCACCTCTCTAGCTTCCGAATCAGCTTTTCTTTTCTCTTTCCCGAGTTCTTCAGCTTTACACGCTCGATCAACAAGCACTTATTTCCAAAATTCTGACTAACAAATGGATATCTTCATTCAAGCCGTCTTCGAACCTATTAAACATTATTGCCTCAGTCGAGACACATTCTCGTGCATATCGGCTCAGCCTCACAAATTCTCGCTCATATTCTGTAACAGACATACAGCCCTGTTTCAATTCAAGAAACTCTTTGCGTTTCTGATCTATAAATCTCTCACTAATGTATTTCTTTCGGAATTCAGTCTGGAAGAAATCCCAGGTAATTCGTTCTCTCGAAACAATAGAAGTCATAGTTTTCCACTATTAGTAAGCTATATCTCTCAACAAAGAAACGACACACTTAACACATTCATCAAGGGTACATGACAACTCATCAAATACCCGAACCGTATTCACAAGCCAGAACTCAGCTCTCTCAGCATCATCATCAGTAGTAGCACGAAATTCTTCAGCCCCATATTTTCTAATCTTATCAACCGGAGGTTTATTCAAATGAATCAGACCTATAACTTGGGGAGCTATGGGAACTTGCGGGGGCGGAGGTTGAGGAACAGTCGGATTTGCTCTTACATACTGAGTGAACCACTCATTCATCATTTGGAAGAAGGCTTGTTTCGCCTCTCCTTCCTGACCGCTAGTAACCGGTCTAGAATCAGACGGTGCTGTCCCTTGAGCAGAAGCAGGCGCATTACTTTCAACATTGTCAGCTACGGCTCGTTCAGGATCCATTTACTATACGAAAAACACATTTTGTCTGTCAGGATTCATCACACTATCACAGTTCGTTTATACGGCAAGTATAGCTAGGCTCTCACACGCTAGTAATCGTAGCTCTGATACCAATAAATTGTAACACCCATAACCCGTATCTGTTACCGGACGAGGGTTAAGAGGCATTACCGGACATATCAGAACATATCACAAACGTTTCACTAACATCAAACATTCACAACCATTCCATAGTGAAATATACACATAGAGTCCCTTTAGAAGGTCTACAAGACCTTAAACATGCTTTAGAGAAGGTTCGGGACTAAACCGATCTCATGCGAAAACTTTGCATAACTTAGAAAATTTTTCTTTCAAAACAGGGCACACGCCCGTGTGGCTAGGCCGTGTGCCTCACACAGCCGTGCCTTGGACCATATCTCAGCTTGTGTGCAGCCCTAACTTGGGTCACACGGTCTGGTACACGCCCGTGTGTCTGGCCCGTGTACAAGTCTGACTTGCTTTGAATTGGAACATTGAAGGACACTGTCGAGACACACGCCCGTGTACACAACCGTGTGGGCAATTATAGGCCATTTTCAAGGCCAAATTGCCACCCATTTTGGGTCATACCTACAAGAATCAAACAAGCATCAATTCGTGCCCCAAAGGCAGCCAAAAACATACCAAATTTTGCACCACATAGCATGCACTAAATTCACTCCATAATCACATTCATTATCAAGCCATATCACATGGCTATATTTACAGATTTCAAAACAAAATCAAAGTTCTCTAGCCTATACATGCCATACTTTAATATGTACATTTTCAAAAGGTACCAAAATATAGTTCGATAGTATGGTGATGATCCTCGACGATCCCCAAGCTTCCAGTAGCTTCGATAATCTATAAAACAATACAAACACACACAAATTAAGCTTTCAAAAGCTTAGTAAGCCATATAAAAATAAACTTATCACATAGAACAATTATAAACAATTTCATCATATGGTTCATGGCATAACACAATCACAAGTCATATTTCTCTTATATCTCAATTGATCATGTTCATACATACCTTTCATTGCCAAATTTCATATACATACATACGTATCGGAATTCGGATGCACATTCATATACTTATTCATTTCTCGGAATGCCCGTTGAACCGTTCGAAATAAATAAGGATACTCGGATAGCTCGTAAAGCTTGTACTACGGCAACGTCCCAGACGTGGTCTTACATGTAATTAATTATCGATGACTCGGTCCCAGACAGGGTCTTATACAAAATCATATACAATGTCGATGTCCCAGACATGGTCTTAAACGTAAATCTAAAATCGATGCCAATGTCCCAGATGTGGTCTTACACGTAAATCTCATACCGAAATCCTATGTCATGACATATGTATCCTAACTATTCCTATGGTTCGTACGGGGCTTTTCGGACGTCATCACATAATCAAAATTTTCTCGGATTTCACATATTCAGCTCCAATAGCCATTCCTCACATTTCATTAACATATAAGCAATAATAATTCAATTCAAACACTTTTATTTGTATATAGACTTACCTCGTACGGGAAAGAACAGAAACGAACGGCTATTCAACTACTTTCGATTTCCCCCGATCTAATTCCGTTTTCATTGGTTCTTGATCTATACACATTCAAATTTAACTCTTTTATTCACCAAATCATTCAATTCAATCCATTTACACATATTTAGGGCATTTTACAAATTAGCCCCCATATTTTCGCATTTTAACATTTTAGTCCTCATTTCGTAAAATCACAAAATACACAAAATTTCACATTTTTCATGCTTAGCCGAATTTTCATAGAGTTCATTTAAGCCCATATATTTCATTTATTTCACATTTTAGTCCTTTAATTTCTCATTTTCATAATTTAGCCCAAAATAGTCAAATTTATCAAAAATTCAAAGACAAAACATATTAATCTATCACATATCTTTCATATTTCATCAACTATCATCACAAAGCTTACAAAATCATTAATGGCATAACTCACAATCTTTTATCAAATTTAGAAATTGAGACATGGGCTAGGTAGATGACAAAGCAACTATCTCAAAAACATAAAAATCATCAAAAACCGAGTAAAGAACATACCTAAATCAAGATTTAAAGGTGCCGAAATTCACCAAGCTTCAAACCTTATTTCTTTTTTTATCTATTCGGTTGAACATGCAAAAATATAAGCATATTTTAACTTTGTTTTATTTAATAATAACCTTATTTTAAAATTACTTATTCAACCTTAATTAATATAATTTATAAACACTTAGTGGATGGTCATTATTGTCCATTAACCATACCAATGGTCCATTTGCACAATAAGGACTTCATAGTTAGTAAGCCATAGCAATATAGCACATTAACAAATAGCATACAACTTTTGCATTTTGCGCGACTAAGTCCTTTTATCAAATTAACCAACCAATCGGTAAAATTAAATCACGAAATTTTCACACATAAAAATTTACATACTTTAAATGCCAAAGTAATATTAAAAAAAAATTTTACGACCTCAGATTTGTGGTTCCGAAACCACTGTTTCGACTAGGGTCTAAACTAGGCTATTACAACTATTCCTGACATGGATATGTTTATCTAATGCACCATAAAAGTAAAACCATTGATAAATTTTGAGAGTTTCGTGCGAAAGTGGAAAAATAATTAAATTTATTTATAAATAATCTTCAATTTGACCGAAGTGGAGAATACTTGTCTGATGAGTTCTTAAGATACCTCATAGAGAATGAGATTTTATCCCAATTGAATGCGTTAGGCACTCTACAGTAGAATGATGTAGATGAGAGAAGGAACAGAACATTGCTTGACATGGTTCATTCAATGTTAAGCTATTCACAACTCCCTACTTCTTTTTGGGGATATACGATACAGATGACTTGCTATAGCCTGAATGATGTGTCTACCAAGCCTACTTACAAGACACCTTGTGAACTGTGGCATGGAAAGAAACTCGCTCTAAATCACTTTAGAATATAGAGTTGTCTAGCACATGTTCTGGATAAGGATGCAAAGAAGTTGGATGGACGGACAAAATTGTACATGTTTGTAAGATATTCGAAAGGAACAAATGGTGGATTATTCTACAATTCGAAAGATAATACGCTTAAATTTTCTACTCATGCTACTTTCTTTGAGGAAAGTTACATGGATAACTTTAAGCCTTAAAGTAAAGTGGTACTTAAGGGAATTTCTAGAGTTGTAGAACAATCACTAAGTTCAATTCTCAAAAAAGTTGTAGAAAAACATGCAAACAATAAACAATATAGGGGAATCTATCGTAATGGGAGATTTTCTAATAAATCGAACTTCTTCATCTATGATGGTAGTATTTATAATAGGAAAGCCAATCATGAGGATGGAGATCCACTCACTTATGATGAGGCTATGCAGGATGTTGATTCCAAGCTCTGGAAATAGATCATAGATGCCGAGATGGATTCTATGGAATCCAATACGGTGTGGGAACTTGTAGACTTATATGTTGGGATTAAACCCATAAGGTGTAAGTGGATCTACAAGTAGAAGAGAAATGAAGAAGGGAAAGTGGAAACACATAAAGCTAGACTTGTAGGGAAATGCTACACACAGAAAAAAGGCATTGATTACGATGAGACCTTCTCTCCAATAGCCATGCTCAAGTTTATCTGCTTAATCTTATCCATTGCCACTACCCTCGATTACGAGATCTGAAAAATGGATGTCAAGACAAAATTATTGAATAGATATCTTGAAGAGACCATTTACATGGCTCGACCCACTGGCTATGTTGTCAAAATAAAGGAGTAGAAAGTTTGCAAACTGCTAAGATCCATTTATGGACTTAAGTAGACATCCGTTCCTAGAATAAAAGATTTGATCAAATGATCAATACTTTTAGGTTTGAGCAAAATGCTGATTAACCTTGTGTTTATAAGTGTATAAAAGACAAAAAATTGGTATTCCTCACTTTATATGTCGATGATATTCTACTTACTGGAAACAATGCAGGAGAATTGTTATCAGTTAAACTGTGGTTATCTCACTAGTTTAGAGTGAAAGACCATGCTGAAGCTGGTCATATTCTTAGAACTCAAATTCTTAGGGATCGAAAGAATAAAACGATAGTTTTATCACAAGTTTCATACATCGATAAGGTATTGGAACAGTTTGCAATGATCGATGTAAAGCCAGACGCTTAGTCTGTAACATCCCAAAATTGGGCCTAGTAGGATTGGGCCCAATGGGCCTTGATTTTAAAATTTTTGAGAACGGCATTAATGCAAGTTAGACTTATTAGGTAAGTTATTTTGGAAGGTTAGAGGGCTTCTATGAAGTCCCGGGATCAAATATTAGCTTTGGGGAAATTTTGGTTTTAGGTGTGAAAAAAAAAAAAACCCTGGAAGTTGGCAGGTAGGCCTTAAGAATAAAATGTGGGGAAAAATGACACAAGTGGAGTGTGTGGTGGAGTGGCAAAGTGACGCCACATAAGAGACAAGGGGGTGACGCCACAAGGAAGGAAGGAGGTCCAAGGTTCAAGTCTTGGCTTTTGCATTTTGGTTTTCTTTTTACTTGGACCTCAGAATTTGGCTATAGATTTATATTTAGTTGCGCATGGTTTAAGACACAAGAGGAGCTTGTGGCCAAGTGGCTAGCTAGCGGCGTGGATTATGTTGCAAGGAGCACAGGTTCGAATCTCATGAGAAGCAAAGGAGTATTTATTTTCTTGATGCAGACGGGAAGAGTTTCAGATTGAATTTAAACTCATCGACGAAGGATCCCACATCGGAAAGATACAAAGAAGGAAGATGAAGAGCTAGCTATATAAAGAGCATTCCAGAGGAGGGTTGACACACCTTGGAAGGCGTTTGGGCACTGGAGTGGTGGTCGGCGCGGATTAACACCGAGTCCTATCGGTGTGTAACTCTCTACTCTAGTTGTAGAGCGGCAAATGCCGAAGTGCCGGTCCACGGCAATAGTAGTTACACGAGCGCAAGCGAAGCGACGTGTGGGGCTTCAACGCGATAGTTGAGGCCATAAGTAGTATTCTTGTGGGTTGGGGTCGCTTGGGCGCGATGGGTCGGTGGGCCCAATGGGCCCGTGGGCCCTTATGAGTAAATTGT
Organism: Gossypium sturtianum; assembly: GCA_025698515.1. Taxonomy (NCBI): domain Eukaryota; kingdom Viridiplantae; phylum Streptophyta; class Magnoliopsida; order Malvales; family Malvaceae; genus Gossypium; species Gossypium sturtianum. The sequence continues at coordinate 89,990,535 of CM046954.1, forward strand.
GCGATTGTGTAGTATATAGTGAACTAGACTAGGTGGAACTTATATACATGGCTAGATTTGTGCTAGGTGGGCCACACGAGCGTGTGGGCCCGAATGGGTCGGAATCGAGTTTTAGGCCCAATTGTCCGATACGACCGGAAATGGTAGCTGAGTCGCTCGGGGTGACATTTGGGCCTTTGGGAAAGGCCATTGTAGGTGCAAAATTACAAAAATACCCTTGGTGGGTAATTACCAAAATACCCTCGAAGGGTATATTACGAACATACCCTTAGTGGGTAAATTATCAAATACCACCGATGTGTAAATTACGAAAATGCCCTTGGTGGGTAAATTACCGATATACCCTTGGTGGGTAAATTACGAAAATGCCCCTGGTAGGTAAAATTACGGTTATACCCTTAGAGGTTGATTAGGGTGATTATGTTGTTTTATGTCTATCTCGATTATGATGGTAATTCATGTTATACTTATATTTGATATATGTCTAGCATACATGACATGCGCATACACGTAATTATTATGTCATATTGCATGGGTTATATGAGTGGAGGGGCGGTGATATTCGTGTCGACGGGCACCGGTGGTTTGGTACCACATTGTGACTACGGTCACCAGAGGTTTGGCACCTCCAGAGGTTTGGCACCTCGTCTCGTCCCGTGGCTTAGCACCACGGTGGGTTGGCCCCACGATTGATTATACGGGATTGACGCCGGTGATTTGGTATCACACGATGGGTTGGCCCCATCATTGGAATCGTGACTTCGGTCACGGTGATTTGGTATCACATTCGTGTCTTTGGGACACCGAGGTTTGGCACCTCATAGCGCCTCGCCCCGGTGGCTTAGCACCCACGGTGGGTTGGCCCCACGATTGATTATACGGGATTGACGCCGGTGATTTGGTATCACACGATGGGTTGGCCCCATCATTTGGATTCTTCGTGACTTTGGGTCACCGGTGGTTTGGCACCACCGGTGGTTTGGTACCACACGGGGTAGAAAAAGGAGTTGCGGATGGCTAGGTTTGGGTGCATGATATGCATATTTTTATATGAAATTGCGTAGGGCACATTGGATGGGGATTTACACACCGAGTCTCGATGACTCACCCCTTAGTTAAATTTTGCGTGTAATCATTAGATCGCGGATTTGGGAGCCGAGGTGGACTCGTGGAGGCCATACATATGTTTACTCGTAAATTCGTTTCTTTTATTTGGACTTATTTTTATTTGAGTTTTTGTTATGTAATAAGGCCTTGGGTATTTTATTTGGTTTCATTTTTTCAATTTGTTTATTGCTCATTATTAAATGATCAATATGGGATTTTCCTAAAATGATAATAAACCATTTCTTATTCAAAATTACTTAAACTCGATTTCTCACCACAACTATAAAGAATATGAGCTTTTAACGAATGCACGCTTTTTAGACATTCCTTTCATGTGACATGCCGATTCTGGTCGTAAGGTTTAGGTAGGGTTTGGGGTGTTACAATTATGGTATCAGAGCCTAGGTTCAAAAACTCTACTGTGGGTTTGGGTTCAAAAAAATGTTTTCAAAAGATGGTTTGGAAAATGGTTTAGAAAAATATATATATATCTGTTTCTTTTGTTGAAATATGGCACCCGAGTCTCCTGCACTAGATTCAGATCGTAAGTTTCGATACTTTTCTTTGTTATATATTGTATTTTGAATATCTATTCTGTGTGTTTGGGTTGGATGTGATGTTCTGGATATAGAGTTGATTGCGCATTTGAAATATTTGTCCGCTTTAATGGTTAGTTTTTTTTTTTAGTATGTGTAGGATTTCTAAATTCTAGTTAAAAGTATATTAGGGTTATTGGAATCAGAGTGCAGCGTGAGCACAAAGGCATTGTAGGTTAGGTGGTACGAATGTTTCAGTAGTTGGAAATTTCGAGGACGAAATTTCTTTAAGGAGGGTAGATTTGTAACATCCCGAAATTGGGCCTAGTAGGATTGGGCCCAATGGGCCTTGATTTTAAAATTTTTGAGAACGGCATTAATGCAAGTTAGACTTATTAGGTAAGTTATTTTGGAAGGTTAGAGGGCTTCTATGAAGTCCGGGATCAAATATTAGCTTTGGGGAAATTTTGGTTTTAGGTGAAAAAAAAAACCCGGAAGTTGGCGGTGTAGGCCTTAAGAATAAAATGTGGGGAAAAATGACACAAGTGGAGTGTGTGGTGGAGTGGCAAAGTGACGCCACATAAGAGACAAGGGGTGACGCCACAAGGAAGGAAGGAGGTCCAAGGTTCAAGTCTTGGCTTTTGCATTTTGGTTTTCTTTTTACTTGGACCTCGTAATTTGGCTATAGATTTATATTTAGTTGCGCATGGTTTAAGACACAAGAGGAGCTTGTGGCCAAGTGGCTAGCAGCGTGGATTATGTTGCAAGGGAGCCAGGTTCGAATCTCATGAGAAGCAAAGGAGTATTTATTTTATGTGCGGACGGGAAGAGTTTGATTGAATTTAAACTCTCATGGCGAAGGGATCCCACATCGGAAAGATACAAAGAAGGAAGGTGAAGAGCTAGCTATATAAAGAGCATTCCAGAGGAGGGTTGACACACCTTGGAAGGCGTTTGGGCACGAGGAGTGGTCGAGCGGATTAACACGAGTCCTATCGGTGTGTAACTCTCTACTCTAGTTGTAGAGCGGCAAATGCCAAGAACACCGGTCACGGTAATAGTAGTTACACGAGCGCGCGAAGCGACGTGTGGGGCTTCAACGCGATAGTTGAGGCCATAAGTAGTATTCTTGTGGGTGGGGTCGCTTGGACCGCGATGGGCCGAAGTGGGCCCAATGGGCCCGTGGGCCCTTATGAGTAAATTGTGCGATTGTGTAGTATATAGTGAACTAGACTAGGTGGAACTTATATACATGGCTAGATTTGTGCTAGGTGGGCCACACGAGGCGTGTGGGCCGAATGGGCGGAATCGAGTTTTAGGCCCAATTGTCCGATACGACCAGGAAATGGTAGGTGAGTCGCTTCGGGGTGACATTTGGGCCTTTGGGAAAGGCCATTGTAGGTGCAAAATTACAAAAATACCCTTGGTGGGTAAATTACCAAAATACCCACAGAGGGTATATTACTTAACATACCCTTAGTGGGTAAATTATGAAATACCACTCGATGTGTAAATTACTTGAAAATGCCCTTGGTGGGTAAATTACCGATATACCCTTGGTGGGTAAATTACGAAAATGCCCCGGTAGGTAAAATTACTGTTATACCCTTAGAGGTTGATTAGGGTGATTATGTTGTTTTATGTCTATCTCGATTATGATGGTAATTCATGTTATACTTATATTTGATATATGTCTAGCATACATGACATAACGCATACACGTAATTATTATGTCATATTGCATGGGTTATATGAGTGGAGGGGCAAATGATATTCGTGTCGACGGGCACCAGTGGTTTGGTACCACATTGTGACTACGGTCACCGAGGTTTGGCACCTCCGGAGGTTTGGCACTCTCGGCTCGCCCCCGTGGCTTAGCACCACGGTGGGTTGGCCCCACGATTGATTATACGGGATTGACGCCGGTGATTTGGTATCACACGATGGGTTGGCCCCATCATTGGAATCGTGACTTCGGTCACGGTGATTTGGTATCACATTCGTGTCTTTGGGACACCGGAGGTTTGGCACCTCATAGCGCCTCGCCCCGGTGGCTTAGCACCACAAAGGTTGGCCCCACGATTGATTATACGGGATTGACGCCGGTGATTTGGTATCACACGATGGGTTGGCCCCATCATTTGGATTCTTCGTGACTTTGGGTCACCGGTGGTTTTGGCACCACCGGTGGTTTGGTACCACACGGGGTAGAAAAAGGAGTTGCGGATGGCTAGGTTTGGGTGCATGATATGCATATTTTCATATGAAATTGCGTAAGGGCTCATTGGATGGGGATTTACACACCGAGTCTCGATGACTCACCCCTTAGTTAAATTTTGCGGTAATCATTAGATCGCGGATTTGGGAGCCGAGGTGGACTCGTGGAGGCCATACATATGTTTACTCGTAAATTCGTTTCTTTTATTTGGACTTATTTTTATTTGAGTTTTTGTTATGTAATAAGGCCTTGGGTATTTTATTTGGTTTCACTTTCAATTTGTTTATTGCTCATTATTAAATGATCAATATGGGATTTTCCTAAAATGATAATAAACCATTTCTTATTCAAAATTACTTAAACTCGATTTCTCACCACAACTATAAAGAATATGAGCTTTTTAACGAATGCACGCTTTTTAGACATTCCTTTCATGTGACATGCCGATCGATTGGTCGTAAGGTTTAGGCCGGGTTTGGGGTGTTACAATTATGGTATCGAGCCTAGGTTCAAAAACTCTATTTTGTGGGTTTGGGTTCAAAAAATGTTTTCAAAAGATGGTTTGGAAAATGGTTTAGAAAAAATATATATATCTGTTTCTTTTTGTTGAAATATGGCACCCGAGTCTCGGCACCAAATCGCACTTGTAAGTTTCTGATACTTTTCTTTGTTATATCTTGTATTTTGAATATCTATTCTGTGTGTTTGGGTTGGATGTGATGTTTGGATATAGAGTTGATTGCGCATTTAAATATTTGTGCGCTTTAATGGTTAGTTTTTTTTTTAGTATGTGTAGGATTTCTAAATTCTAGTTAAAAGTATATTAGGGTTATTGGAATCAGAGTGCACAGCGTGAGCACAGCGTTGTAGGTTAGGTGGTACGAATGTTCTCAGAGTTGGAAATTTCGAGGACGAAATTTCTTTAAGGAGGGTAGATTTGTAACATCCCGAAATTGGGCCTAGTAGGATTGGGCCCAATGGGCCTTGATTTTAAAATTTTTGAGAACGGCATTAATGCAAGTTAGACTTATTAGGTAAGTTATTTTGGAAGGTTAGAGGGCTTCTATGAAGTCCCGGGATCAAATATTAGCTTTGGGGAAATTTTGGTTTTAGGTGAAAAAAAAACCCTGGAAGTTGGCAGGTAGGCCTTAAGAATAAAATGTGGGGAAAAATGACACAAGTGGAGTGTGTGGTGGAGTGGCAAAGTGACGCCACATAAGAGACAAGGGGGTGACGCCACAAGGAAGGAAGGAGGTCCAAGGTTCAAGTCTTGGCTTTTGCATTTTGGTTTTCTTTTTACTTGGACCTCAGAATTTGGCTATAGATTTATATTTAGTTGCGCATGGTTTAAGACACAAGAGGAGCTTGTGGCCAAGTGGCTAGCGGCGTGGATTATGTTGCAAGGGAGCACAGGTTCGAATCTCATGAGAAGCAAAGGAGTATTTATTTTCATGATGCTGGACGGGAAGAGTTTCAGCTTGAATTTAAACTCTCATCGGCGAAAGGATCCCACATCGGAAAGATACAAAGAAGGAAGGTGAAGAGCTAGCTATATAAAGAGCATTCCAGAGGAGGGTTGACACACCTTGGAAGGCGTTTGGGCACAGGAGTGGTCGAAGCGCGGATTAACACCAGAGTCCTATCAGGTGTGTAACTCTCTCTACTCTAGTTGTAGAGCGGCAAATGCCGAAGCACCGGCCACGGTAATAGTAGTTACACGAGCGCGTGCGGAAGACGTGTGGGGCTTCAACGCGATAGTTGAGGCCATAAGTAGTATTCTTGTGGGTTGGGGCTGCTTGGACCGCGATGGGCCGAAGTGGGCCCAATGGGCCCGTGGGCCCTTATGAGTAAATTGTGCGATTGTGTAGTATATAGTGAACTAGACTAGGTGGAACTTATATACTGGGGCTAGATTTGTGCTAGGTGGGCCACACGAAGCGTGTGGGCCCGAATGGGCGGAATCGAGTTTTAGGCCCAATTGTCCGATCTGACCAGGAAATGGTAGCCGAGTCGCTCGGGGTGACATTTGGGCCTTTGGGAAAGGCCATTGTAGGTGCAAAATTACAAAAATACCCTTGGTGGGTAAATTACCAAAATACCCTCTGAAGGGTATATTACGAACATACCCTTAGTGGGTAAATTCTTTGAAATACCACCGATGTGTAAATTACGAAAATGCCCTTGGTGGGTAAATTACCGATATACCCTTGGTGGGTAAATTACAAAAATGCCCCTGGTAGGTAAAATTACTGTTTATACCCTTAGAGGTTGATTAGGGTGATTATGTTGTTTTATGTCTATCTGATTATGATGGTAATTCATGTTATACTTATATTTGATATATGTCTAGCATACATGACATAACGCATACACGAATTATTATGTCATATTGCATGGGTTATATGAGTGGGGGCGATGATATTCGTGTCGACGGGCACCAAAGTGGTTTGGTACCACATTGTGACTACGGTCACCGGAGGTTTGGCACCTCCAGAGGTTTGGCACCTCGGCGTCTCGCCCCGAGTGGCTTAGCACCACGGTGGGTTTGGCCCTACGCTGATTATACGGGATTGACGCCCGGTGATTTGGTATCACACGATGGGTTGGCCCCATCATTGGAATCGTGACTTCGGTCACCGGTGATTTGGTATCACATTCGTGTCTTTGGGACACCGGAGGTTTGGCACCTCATAGCGCCTCGCCCCGGTGGCTTAGCACCACAAATGGGTTGGCCCCACGATTGATTATACGGGATTGACGCCAGTGATTTGGTATCACACGATGGGTTGGCCTCATCATTTGGATTCTTCGTGACTTTGGGTCACCAGTGGTTTGGCACCACCAGTGGTTTGGTACCACACGGGGTAGAAAAAGGAGTTGCGGATGGCTAGGTTTGGGTGCATGATATGCATATTTTCATATGAAATTGTGTAAGGGCTCGTTGGATGGGGATTTACACACCGAGTCTCGATGACTCACCCCTTAGTTAAATTTTGCAGGTAATCATTAGATCGCGGATTTGGGAGCTGAGGTGGACTCGTGGAGGCCATACATATGTTTACTCGTAAATTCGTTTCTTTTATTTGGACTTATTTTTATTTGAGTTTTTGTTATGTAATAAGGCCTTGGGTATTTTATTTGGTTTCAGCTTTCAATTTGTTTATTGCTCATTATTAAATGATCAATATGGGATTTTCCTAAAATGATAATAAACCATTTCTTATTCAAAATAACTTAAACTCGATTTCTCACCACAACTATAAAGAATATGAGCTTTTTAACAAATGCACAGTTTTTAGACATTCCTTTCATGTGACATGCCAGATTCGGTCGTAAGGTTTAGGCCGGGTTTGGGGTGTTACATAGTCGAATGCATTAGGTTTTCATCTTTCTTTGGATAACGATCCTAATCCATCGAAAGAAAGAGAGCATATGAGTAATGTAACACCCCATTACCTAACCCAATCACCGAGTTCGAGCAACAGAATATCACATTCATTGTCAAAGCATCGGAATACAACTTCTTCAGTATGTTGGTGTTGGGAAATGTGCCCATATTATACTAAACATGTAATTGTTTGCTATGTATTTGAATGATGAATGAATAAATAAAGTTAATTTCACATTTCACTATTATATCTTTTGTGTTTCTATCTTTCATGTTTTGCATGAATAGCGAAATTGTGGCAAGCAAATATTAGCTCATTGGTTGTCTAAGTTCAAACTGATGATAAGTGGCACTGTAAGAACATTTACATTGTAAAAAAGACAACTTACTTTATTATATAATCTAAACGAGTCCGTAATCCCATAAAACAATCAAATTGAGAATTTGATTCTAATATTTTGAAGGATATTATGTCATCTAGAATTCCAATTTGGGAGATGACTAGTGTTGGCTATCGGAGCAGTTGACTCTACGGATATAAACATAGATGTATTCATTAGAAGAATGATACATTGGACTGGACCCAAGTTTAATTAATTTTGAATACGTTTGTAAATTAAGTTCATGGTGTGATTTACCTAATTCCTAAATTAGTCACTGACCATGCGTATGTAACTCATGTGCTTTGATGTAAGTGAAGGATTATGCTCTATAAATTATCGAGCCCATAGCCGGCATGTTGGGTGTTGACTTGTGTATGAAATGGTTTTACTAGCAATACATTAATTCATAGTTCAATTAAAGAGTTATCGTTATCCTCTCATTGGCATTGTGTAGATTGATAAATTGAAACGTGGCCACGGGTTGCTTGTTCTCGAACAAGCAATTTATCACAGTCATTTGTTGACAGTGGTCATATTAATCATTAAGAAGACACAATAGTGACAATGAGATAAAATAGGATTGTATTGGATGGACGGATTTAACTCAAAAGAATCAAGGATATCATATGAGGGTACCATACACATGATGAGGTCATTGGACAAAGCAGTTGATGAATAGCATTCGTAAAGAGTATACATGTAAACGGAAAAATATATAGGATTTTTCCTATGTAATTTATCACCTTTTTACTTAAATATGTTGTTAAAACTAAGTAATTGTTTAATAAATTAATGAAATATGTGAAATATGAAATTAGGATATAGAAATTATTAAAATGTGATTTTATGCTTTATTATATAGTTTTCATGCAAAAAATGGCTTATTTTATATTAATTTGAATATATTATATTTTTTAAGACATAAAGTGGGCCATGCATGATTAAATTAAATAATAAAATATAAAATTATATTTAATAATTAATTTTAAAATATTTCATTAATAATTTGGGTTTTAATTAATTAATTAATTTGGATAAATTTTATTCTTTGGTCCTCGAACTTGTTGATTTATTCTGGACAGGTCTGATAGCTTTGCTGGATTACAAACTGTCCAAATTGGAGACCAAGTCAACCCAATATTCAGCTACACATGGCTGTCCATTTAAACCATTCTTTGGTTTAATTACACAAGGTCCTTGCATTTTTGAAGAAATTAGAGATTTTCCTGAAGATTTACGATTGACCGAGTCTCAGTCCTGAGTTGTGTGGCATCCAAAATTGCTTAAAAATCAAGCAAAAATCAAGTCAAAAGCCACTAAGCATGGCCAGCCATAATTTGAGGAGATTTGAAGAGGTTAACATCAACTATTTTTAGCAAACTATCCCTCTCTCCTCACCTATAAATAAGACCCTCTCATTCCTCATCCCTCATTCATTCTCATCATTCATCATTCTCTCTTCTCTCCAAATTCTCTTAGCCATTTCCATTCCCATGCCTAGCATCATCTCTTCATAGAGATTTTAGCAATTAAGCCTCTTAAAGAACCCTTGGTTGGCCACCTTGGAGAGCCATCAGCAAAGCAGTAAAGCAAAGGAACGAAGGAGCCTCGTCAGTCAAAGTCTTGGGTGACAGCCACTCTGAATTGGGTTTAATCTTTCTTTTCTTTAATTTAATCTAAAGATGTTTGCTATGTGTTCTTTGTTCTTGTTTACAACAATGTTAGCTTAATTTTATTTAAGCTAGGATGATTGCTTTGATTATATAATATTTATTTGATTCATGCTTATAATGTTTGTGCCTCAATCGATCATGTTTTCAATTAAAATCAAGTCTGTATTTCGGTCATACGTGATTGAAATGCACCTGAATTAGCTGAGCGATCCTTACCAGACGACAGCTAATGGACACATAATTGAAATGTGCATGCTCAATTTAGATCCTGACCCGGTTAAATTTTAGGTTGCATAACAACTCTGACCAAGCTCTGTTATCTGCATAGTTTTAGATTTGTGTGATTAAACTATTTCAAACCTGACACGTCCCTGTTACCTCACACGAATGCTAAGAAACCCTTAGTAAATAAGGATCAGTAAAATGCGTATTTACTAAGTAAAGGATTCTGAAAGGACCTAATGTGGTTTCAAAACTCTTGAAAGATCGAGTTGCCATGGAATGTTTTTCCGAATATTATTAAGCATGTTGATAATAAATTGAGTTTAATTAAAGTAATTGTCCTAGTTTATTTATGTTATAATTGTTGCAAATTGTGTTTAATTTTACTAAAATCTATTTCATTCATATAGTTTGCATACTTAGGATAATTTGCATTAGGGATCATTGCATTTAGTTTAATATATTTTAATCACCACTTCTAAACTATATTGTGTTTTTTCTTTACCAAATTGTTAATATAATTTTACAAATTAAGTGTCTTAGCACAAATACAATCCCTATGGAGACGATAACTCGATACTTACTTATTACTTGATAACGACTGTGTACACTTGCACAAAGCTACGCGTTACAAGTTTTTGGCGCCATTGCTAGGGACTGTTAATTGTTGCCATAGTCATTTTTTTTCGTGAAATTATTTACTTCCAATTTGATTTATTTCTAACATTACTAACTTATTCTTTTTAATTTTTTTTATTTTGAGGTGTTTATGAGCATAGAACGGATTATTGATTTACTTCCTGTAGACCTTGAAATTGAGCGAACTTTCAGACAAAGAAGACGTGAACGAGCAGCTCAAAGACAAGTCGAGATGGACCTTGGAAATCATAATCAAGACCAAGGTAATGAAGCCGATCGTGTACGATATCCCATCCTCATTGCCGATGATAGGGATCGATGCATCAAACAATATGCTGTGCCAATTTTTAGTGAGTTAAATCCAGGAATTAGAAGGCCAGTTATTGAAGCAACCCAATTTGAATTAAAACCAGTTATGTTTCAAATGCTCCAAATGGTGGGCCAATTCAGTGGTATGCCCACGGAAGATCCACATCTCCACCTTCGATTGTTTATGGAGGTGAGTGATTCATTCAAGATAGCCGGTGTGAGAAGATGCATTGAGGTTGAAGTTATTTTCGTATTCGTTGCGAGATCGAGCACGAGCATGGCTCAATTCATTTCCACCAAGTTCTATATCTACATGGCAAGAATTAGCAGAGAGATTTTTGGTTAAGTATTTCCCGCCTAGCAAAAACGCTAAGTTGAGGAACGAGATCACAACTTTCCAACAATTGGATGACGAGTGTTTGTATGAGGCTTGAGAGCGATTCAAGGAGTTACTTCGTAAGTGTCCTCATCATGGGATTCCTCATTGTATCCAGTTGGAGACATTCTATAATGGTCTCAATGCACATGCAAGATTGATGGTAGATGCTTCTTCAAATGGTGCAATTTTGTCTAAGTCTTATAATGAGGCTTATGAGATCATCGAGAGGATTACGAGTAATAACTATCAATGGCCAACAAATCGAACAGCTTCAAGAAGACGTGTAGCCGGAGTTCATGAAGTTGACGCCTTCACTTCGTTATTAGCTCAGGTATCGTCTATTTCCTTTATGTTAAAACAGTTTATCGCTAATAGTGCTAATAATTTTGCAGCTCAGCCACCAAGTCCGTTTGAAATATTCTTGTGTGTACTGTGGGAAAGGTCATTCTTTTGAGAATTGTCCATCAAATCCCGAGTCAGTGTACTATGTGGGGAACCAACATCAAAATATGAGTGGACAAGGACTCCAGTCCAACTTCTATAATCCTTCATGGCGTAATCATCCTAACATTTCTTGGAGCAACCAAGGAAATGGACCGAACAACAACTTCTTGCAGCATAGACCCAACCAATCTCAAGGGTTTAATCAGCAAGCTCTAAAACCACCTCAAGCTGAGGCATCAAATAGTTTGGAGAACTTGTTGAAAGCGTAAATGGCAAAAAATTACGCTTTGATCCAAAGCCAAGTAGCAACATTGAAAAATTTTGAAAACCAAATGGGTTAGTTAGCTACAGAGCTTCGTAATAGACCGCAAGGAACCTTGCCGAGCGATACTGAGAATCTAAGAAATTTGGGTAAAGAACATATCAAGGTAGTGGCATTACGAAGTGGTAAAATTCTGGAACCCCGATTGATTGATGTCGAAGATAAGCCCGTTGAGAAGAATCAACAAGCTGTTGAAATTCCTACACCAAAAGAGTCGTAATCTACAAATTCTGACCAAGTAAAACATAACTTAGTGAATTCAGATACTTTAACATCTCCTTTGGATGCAGATTTACCTACCCAGAAGAGTTATCCGATTCAACCGAAAGTTCCATCACCTCCATATCTACAAAGATTGCAGCAACACAAGCAGAAACAGAAGGTGCATTTCAAGAAGTTTTTGGATGTTATGAAGCAGTTACACATCAAAATTCCATTGGTGGAGGCTTTAGAAAAAATTCCGAATTATGTGAAGTTTATGAAGGATATATTGTCCAAGAAAAAATGACTGAGTGAATATGAGACTGTTGCCTTGACAAAGGAGTGCAGTGCATTCCTACAGAACAAACTGCCACCGAAATTGAAAGACCCAGGAAGCTTTACTATACCCTGTAACATTGGTGAATCTTACTATGGGAAAGCTTTGTGTGATTTAGGAGTAATTATCAACTTGATAGGTGAAGTAAGACCTACAACTGTGACGCTTCAGCTAGCAGATCGAACTTTAGCATATCCCGAGGGAAAGATCAAGGATGTTTTGGTAAGAGTCAATAAATTTGTTTTTCCTCTTGATTTCATTGTCTCAGATTTTGAAGCAGATAAAGAAGTGTCAATCATCCTTGAGAGACCTTTCTTAGCCACGGGAAGAATGTTAATTGATGTGCAGAAAGGTGAACTCACCATGCGAGTTCAAGACGATCAAGTAACCTTTAACATTCTTAAAGCGATGAAATTTCCCGATCCAGTAGAAGAGTGTTAAATTATGGAAGAGATAGAAACCTTGGTTTCTATGGAAAACAATTTTGAAGAAGATCCATTGGAGAAAGCCTTAGATCTCGACCCTTTGGAGGATGAAGAAGGTGAAGAAAGCATGGCTTTGATGGAAGCCAATCTGAGAAATTTTATTCAATCCACACGGTTTGAACCGTTGGAGTTGGAAGTCAGAGAATTTGTGCAACACAAGTTGTCAATTGAAGAACCATCTAAACTCGAACTAAAGGTACTTCCTTCCCATTTGAAATACGTTTATTTAGGTGACTGTTCTACTTTGCCTTTGATTATTTCAAAGAAAGCGATTTAAAGATCAAGAGGAGCAACTAATTGCTGTTCTAAAGAAATTTAAGAAAGCAATTGGTTGGACCATAGCTGATATTCGAGGTATAAGCCCTTCTTTTTGCATGCATAAAATAATTTTAGAAGAAGGTGAAAGAGATCGAATTCATGGGCAAAGGAGGATCAATCCTATTATGAAAGAAGTTGTGAGAAAGGAAGTGATCAAATGGTTAGATGCAGGAATCATCTATCCTATTTCAGATAGTTCGTGGGTAAGTCCGGTACAGTGTGTGCCGAAGAAAGGTGGAATCACGACTGTTGAAAATGAGCGTAACGAGTTAATTCCAACAAGAACTGTTATCGATTGGAGAATCTGTATTGATTACAGAAAGTTGAACAAAGCCACTCGGAAGGACAATTTCCGTTGCCTTTTATGGATCAGATGTTAGATCGACTGGCAGGTAATGAATTCTATTGTTTTTTAGATGGCTATTCGAGATATAACCAAATAGTTGTAGCCCCAGAGGACCAACATAAAACAACCTTTACTTGTCCATATGGCACGTTTTCTTTTAGGCGAATGCGTTTTCGTTTATGCAATGCACCTACAACTTTTCAATGATGCATGATGGCAATATTTACTGATATGGTTGAAAATTTTGTTGAGGTTTTCATGGATGATTTTTCTGTTTTTGGTAACACTTATGATATCTGTTTGAGTAATTTGGCTAAGGTACTGAAGAGATGCGAAGAGACGAATCTTGTCCTTAATTGGGAAAAATGCCATTTAATGGTCAAGGAAGGGATTGTCTTAGGTCATAAGATCTCAGAGAAAGGAATTGAAGTCGATAAAGTAAAGGTGGATGTGATTGAAAGATTACCGACCCCAATGAATGTGAAAGGAGTCAGAAGTTTCTTAGGCCATGTCGGTTTTTACCGAAGGTTTATCAAAGATTTCTCGAAAATTTCTAAACCGTTGTGTTTGTTGTTAGAGAAAGATACAGTGTTTGATTTCAACAAAGCATGTTTGAAAGCTTTTGAAGATCTAAAGAAGTGGTTAATCTCAGCCCCAATAATCGTTACACCTGATTGGAACTCACCTTTTGAGTTGATGTGCGATGCAAGTGACTATGCCGTTGGAGCTGTGATGGGTCAAAGAAGAAACAAAGTGTTTCACCCTATTTACTATGCAAGTAGAAATTTGACGGGAGCCCAACTCAATTATATGGTAACCAAAAGGAACTCATTGCTATAGTTTTTGCTTTTGACAAATTCCGCTCATATCTTATAGGTACTAAAGTTACAGTATTTACTGACCATGCGGCCATTAAATACTTGCTCACGAAGAAAGATGAAAAACCAAGGCTAATTCGTTGGATACTTCTACTCCAAGAATTTGACCTTGAGATCCAAGACAGAAAAGGTGTCGAAAATCAAATAGCTGATCATCTGTCGAGGTTGGAGCGATGAGGTAACTCGATCATGTGTGCCTATCAGTGAGAATTTCCCAGATGAACACTTATTTGAGGTAAATCAAATTCATGAAATACCCTAGTTTGTTGATTTTACCAATTATCTTGCATGTGGAATAATTCCTCGAGAAATGACATACCAACAAAGGAAAATATTCCTTCATGATAGTCGGTATTATCTTTGGGAGGACCCATTTTTTTTTAAACAATGTACAGATAATATAATCCGAAAGTGTGTAGCTGAAAGCGAGATTGCTGAGATCTTGTATCATTGCCATTCATCTCCAAGTGGGGGACACTTTGGTGGTTCACGTACTGCAGCAAAGATTTTGCAAGCAGGTTTCTCTTTGCCTACACTATTTAAAGATGCTTATGCTTATGTGAAGAACTGTGATAAATGCCAAAGGACCGGAAATATATCAATGAGGAATGAGATGCCCTTGACAAACATTTTGGAGATTGAATTGTTCGACGTATGGGGTAATGACTTCTTAGGCCCGTTTCCTTCTTCGTATGGGAACAAATACATCTTAGTTGCTGTGGACTATGTATCTAAGTGGGTTGAAGTAGAAGCATACCCTACAAATGATGCTAAGGTAGTCATGCGGTTCCTACATAAGCATGTGTTTACATGATTTGGAACACCAAGAGCTATTATTAGTGATGAAGGTTCTCACTTTGTGAACAAATGGCTTAAGTGGTTGCTTGACAAATATGATGTGAAGCACAAGATTGCTACTGCCTATCACCCCCAGTCTAATGGGCAAGTTGAAAGAGTGAATCACGAAATCAAAGGTATCTTTGAAAAGGTAGTACGCCCTAGCAAAAAAGATTGGTCTCAAAGGCTAGATGATGCATTATGGGCCTATCGAACAGCATTTAAGACACCGTTAGGAATGACTCCTTATTGGTTAGTCTTTGGAAACGCATGTCATTTGCCATTAGAGTTGGAGAATAAAGCTCACTGGGCTTTGAAGTAGTTGAACTTTGATCTTAAGCAAGCTGGTAAGAGAAGGATGTTACAACTTGATGAGTTGGAAGAGTTGTTTTCCTATGAGAATGCCAAACTGTGTAAAGAAAGATCAAAGAGATGGCATGATAGTCATATACAACCTCGTGAGTTTAAAGAAGGTCAGAAGGTTTTTTTATTTAATTCAAGGTTGAAGTTATTTCCTGGGGAGCTTAAATCCTGATGGAAAGGACCTTATACCATCTACCAAGTTTATTCTTATGGAGCTATTGAATTATACAACAATTACGGAGGTACGTTTAAAGTTAGTGGTCAACGTCTCAAACACTACTGGGATGGTGAAGTTGGGCGAGTTGAATCCTCGTTCAAATTAACAGACCCTTAATTTTTCATGAACTCATTTTGTAAATAAATAAATAATTAGAACATATTTTCTTAACTTGTTACATTTAATTAATTTTGTATAAGGAGATTGGAACTTAAGCGGGACCGCTGTGACCCCTCCGACCTTTCCTGGGAATTAATTTAATGTATTTTGTTAAGAAGAAATTTTCTAATTAAGAATAAAAAATTTTAAGTTTCATTTGTTCTATTTAAATTTTAAATTTTTATGTTAATAAAGGGAGTCAAATTTGGTCCAAGTAGTAATTAGTTTTTTTAGTAAGATACAGTCTGAGTTTAAGGCCCAAGACAGCAAAAATGACGGAAAAATTCATGCCTTGCTGTCACACCCATTGCTTGCCGGCCAAGTAACCCTAATGTAGCTAAATTTTTGCTACATGTTGCCCTAATTTTTCCCTATATAAACCCCTCTCCATTCTACTAATTTTCATATCCCTCAAAGAAATTTGCTTACACCCTAAAAATATCTAAATCTCCCTTTTGTGCCGTCAACCTCAAATCTCGAAAGAAACCCTAGTTCTCTTCCTTTTTTGTCAAAATTCCCTATTGCCGCTACAAAGAGATTACCAAAGCACTGCCGTTACTTTCGCACACCGTTGTCACCGCCGTACCATCCTTTCCATCGCAAGATTTTTGCTGTAGCAAGTTCTACCCACTTTGCCGATTTCTCTGTTCTCTCTTGTGCAGAAACTTTGCCAAATTTTCGAGAAAAGATACCATGTCTCGAAAAAGAACGAGATCTTCAAAGACTACTCCTGAAAACCTGATTTTGATCGATGAAGAAGTGAAAGAGAGATTTGATTCAATCTTCAAGCATCAACCTATGATGCCGGAAAAATGTTTTGACTTGAAGAATAATGATTTGATGGTTGTTCCTATACTGATTAGAAAGAAAATCAATGCTCTCAAGTGGGAATGATTTTTTGATGCTCGTTCACTTCTTGACGATGAACTAGTTCGAGAATTCTAAGCTAGTTTGACTATGCAAGATGCTACTGAGGTCATCGTTCGAAAAAAAAATGTACCTCTTACTTCTAAATCCATTAATGATTTGTTTAACTTACCTGATGTTGAAGAAGATGAGTACTACCCTATGATGAACAATATCAATTGGGATTCTCTTCAACAAGTGCTTGATGTTGTGACAAATCCAGGATCCCAATAGATTATAAGAAAGTATGGGATCCATTCTTGTTGAAGAGAATACTTAAAACCAGTAGCAAAGGTATGGTTTTATTTCGTTCGCTACAGTTTTATGCCTATCTCACATAGTTCCACCATCTCTGTAACAACCCAAACCCGGCCCAAACACTACGACCAAATCTGAGTTATTACGAGGTAAAACCTTGTGATCGCTTTCTCGAAAAACATTTAATTTTCTATTGAAACCTCCTCGTTTCGGTTGTCTTGTTAAGCTAACCTTAGATCCAATTTGGGATTTTAATTAAGCCCAATTATTTAATCAGTTTCAAGTGTACCCGATGGCACGATTAAACTTTTTCGTGTTTACCAAAAGAAAACATGTGATTTAATTTAATTTAATGATATAGTTTAAGTCGACATCCCATATATAAAAAAACCGCAACTATAGTTTATGGAGGCCTTATTACAACCCAAAATAAAAATTAAACAACTTTAAAGTTCAGTAAATTAAAATCCTTTGCTCGGCCGCCTCGAGTCCCACCGGCTCCTCAACCGCCATCTACGAGTCACCTGAAAAATATTAAAGGAGAAGGTGAGTCACCAAGACTCGATATGTAACCCTTCCCCGGTTAATACAACATTTCATACACCACATATAATGATACCAATTAAGCAAAGTATCGAGTACCCAACCTAGCCAACCAAACACCTTTGTCTACCCCACGTGGTACCAAAACCTTTGGTGACCGCGATCACGATGTGTTACCAAAACACGGTGGTGCCAAACCACTGGTGACATATAGTCACGATGTGCTACCAAAGCACGGTGTCCGTGAGACACAAATCGGGTGATGGGGCCAACCCATCGTGTGATACCAAATCACCGCAGACGATCCCATATCTCAAGTGGGGCCAACCCACGGTGGTGTTAACCACGGGGACAAGTCGCTATGAGGTACCAAACCTCCGGAGGTACCAAACCCTCGGTGACGTATAGTCACGAGTGTGCTACCAAAGCACCGGTGCTCGTCAAGACGAATACACCCCCTCCACTCAATCAACCCACATAGTCATCAGTCACATATAGATTTATCATATGTATTATCACAAACATGCTTCCCAAAAGCATAAAATAGCAATCATATGCACAGTACTTACAGTTACCCCATATACCGTTATGGTATTCAAGCCATTGCTACATACATCAAGCTAGCAATCACATTACTTAGCATAATTAACAAGTTAAATGGTGTGTATGTACACACTGTCACCAACAAGGAGTCTAAATCCGAGAAGAGAAGTCGGCCACACTCAAGTCTTTGCCCCTATATTTGGCCAACTCTCAAGGTTAGTGATATGGCCCATTCGGCCAAACCAAACAATTTAAAGGGGTCATACTTTACCCGAATCCTTACCCAATCGCTTCGAGTACTAGCCTTAGCGTCCGATTTGCGAACTGGTTTACAACCTTGGTTAATTAATAACACTAATAACCACGACCTTGGCTTTTAAACACCAATATAAGCCTTACCTATACTTACCCGCAGATCGAATTCTAGAGATCGGCTTTGAGTTGATCGCTGCGTTACGCCTCGAGCACCTAGAGGAAATCGGTTACCACTTATTTAAAGGCCTTATAACCATTGCCGAAATCGGCACTTCCCTTTATAGAAATCGACAGGATATAGAGAAGAGAAAACCATAAGTATTCGGCCAAACTCACCTTCACAATCGAGAGGAATCCAAAAGCCTCAATGCCAAAGAGGAAGTAGGGAAGAGGAGGTAGAGTTTGGCTAAAGATCGAGAAGAATGGGAGAGTGAATGTTAATAGGATTTTTTCGGCTTGAGAGAACTTGAAAGAGAATAGTAAAAGATGGGATGTAGGCTTGCGAGAAATTTTATGAAGTAAGTCACCAAGGCATTCGGCTTTGTGTAAGGTTGAGCAAAACGAAAATAGGGTGCTAGGTATGTGCTTTATATAGGATTGGCCCCCCCTTTCAAGCTTGTCAGTCCAACCTTGGCAACAAGGAGTCCAACCCCTAGCCAACTCCTCTTTACCAAGGAGCCCCACTTTCGGCCATCACCTATTTTTGCTCCAAACCACCCATTTAATTTAATTCAAATAATTTTGAATTAGCCACCTAATAATCCCTTTAAAATAAAAATATCCTTGATGCAATTATCATATCTCTTATATTATCAAAAAGGTTTAAGCAAATTAAAACTAATTAAAATGCTTAAATTATCCTTTGATAATTACACTAAAAAAAGAGTTTGAAGGAGAAAAACTCTCCTTGTGCCGCCCAAATAAAACAAAAACAAAAGGGATTTCCGTGACTCGAACACAAGCTCTCCCTTGCTCCTTGGTGGCGTCACATGTAGCTCTTAAGTGGGCTTCTTTTTGCCACTTATCCAAGGCCTATTTTGTGTTAAAAATACCCACATTTATTCTTATAACACCACTTACCAAGGCTCCCTTCTTTTTAAAAGTTAAGAACTAAAATTTTCTACCAAAATGAGACAACTCAAGGCCTTAATTTAAACTCTCTTATTCCATAAGTAATATCGATGGAGTTCATACATAAGAAAATAATGAAATTTCAAATAACCCCGCTTTTGGGATGTTACAGATTCTACCCCCTTAAAATAAATTTCGTCCTCGAAATTCCTTAACTAGAAAAGGTGGGGGGTATTCTTTGCCTCATTACATCCTCGGGTTCCCACGTAGCTTCCTCTATACCATGGTTCCGCCACAAGCACCTTCACCAAGGCACATCGACTTCCACGTAGAACTTTCTTATCTCGGTCTAAGATCCGAACGGCTCCTCTTCAAAAGATAAATCCGGATTCACTTCGATTTACGCTCATCGCACAACGTGCGAAGGATCGACCGATACCGTCTCAAAGATTGACACGTGAAAGACGTCATGAATCGACTCGATTCGCCGGCAACTCTAGGTGATAAGCCACCTGGTCCTATTCGCTTTATAACAAAGATATGGCCCAATAAACCTTGGGCTTAACTTCCTTTCAGTCCAAATCTCAACACCTTTTTCCAAGGCGACACTTTCGGAAAGACCTTGTCTCCCACAAAGATACTCCATTTCCTTGCGTTTGAGATCGGCATAAGACTTACGCCTATCCGATGCTTCCTTGAGACGAGACCGAATCACCTTGACTTTGTCTTCCGTCTCGGTTACGATTCTGGACCCATAACTTGTCGTTCTCCCAACTCCGTCCAACATGTAGGAGTACGGCACTTTCGTCCATATAGGGCCTCGTATGGAGCCATTTGAATACTCGCTTGATAACTATTGTTATAAGCGAATTCCGCTAATGGTAGGTACTCCTCCCAACTACCACTAAAATCCAAGACATGACCCCTTAACATGTCTTCTAAAATCAGATCACCCTTTCCGATTGTCAGTCGATTGTGGATGGAAAGCCGTCTCGAAATCTAACCGTGTACCCAAAGCTTGATGCAACGCTTTCCAAAACCTTGACGTGAATCGGGATCCCTATCCGAGATAATCGACATCGCACGCCATGCAACCTTACTATTTCACCCACATACGACTTTGCTAGCTTCGGAGAGAGTAATCCATTCTCACCGGCATGAAGTGAGTCGACTTAGTTAGGCGATCCACAATTACCCAAAGCGCATCCTTCTTAGTGGGGCGTAAAGGGTAGCCCACTAACAAAATCCATGGTGATCCTCTCCCATTTCCATTGAGGATCTTTATCGGTTGAAGTAGTCCCGATGGTGACCGATGTTCGACCTTAAACTGGCGACACGTCGGACACTTTCCTACCAACTCGTTATCTCACGCTTCAACCCCGGCCACCAAAGCTGTTTCCGCAAATCTCCATACATTTTGCTTCCTCCAGGTGCATAGCGTATGGGCTGCTATGTGCATCTTGGAGAATTTTCGCTTAAATCTGGATCCTTTGGCATACTGGACTCGTCCTTGAAAACAAAGCGCTCCTTCACTAGTCGATTGCACCCTTCCAAACCACCGTCTTGAACTTGTACCTCTTCAACTCAAGCCTTCATCCACTAACCGCTTTCCCTTAATCTCCTCAATCCATGTCGGCTTAACTTGAAGTTACGCCAAAAGACTCCCATCGTCATATAGACTTAACCGAGCGAACATCGCTCTTAAGTCCAAATCACCACCTTCCGGCTCAATGCGTCGGCTACTACATTAGCCTTACCGGATGGTATTCAATTGAACGATCGTAGTCCTTTAGTAGTTCAATCCATCGACGCTGTCTCGATTCGAGATCCTTACGAGTCGGAAGATACCTCAAGCTTTTGTGATCCGTGTAGACCATCGACTTCTCTCCATACGGGTAATGTCTCCATATCTTGAGCGAAGACGACCCGCCGCTAACTCTAAGTCGTGAGTTGGGTAGTTAACCTCATGCGATCTTAATTGACGGGATGCATAGGCTACTACCTTCCCATCCTGCATCAACACACATCCCAAGCCGGGTGTGAGATGCATCACAATAAACCGTGAATAACTTTCCGCTTCAGTCGTACTCAAAACCGAGCTTCAGTCAAAATCTTCCTTAACTTATCAAAGCTTTCTTCTTGCTTTTCCGTCCATACAAATGGGACACCCTTCCTTAGCAACTTAGTCAGCGTATTGCTATTAGAGAGAATCCTTCCACGAATCTCCGATAGTATCTGCTAAACCCAGAAAACTTCGTATTTCACCCACCGTCCCGGTGGTTTCCACTCCAATATTGCCTCAATCTTGCGGGGTCTACTCTAATTCCTTCAGCTGACACTACATGACCTAAGAAAGCCACCTCCTTCAGCCAAAATTCACACTTACTGAATTTGGCATACAACTGCTTCTCCCTCAATACTTGCAGAACTATCTGTAGATGCTTGTCATGCTCCTCTTACGTCCTTGCCCTGAAACCAATATGTCGTCTATGAATACCACGACGAACCGGTCCAAATCTTCGCTGGAATACTCTGTTCATCAAGTCCATGAATGCCGCCGGCGCATTAGTCAACCCAAATGGCATTACCAAGAACTCAAAATGCCCATACCGAGTTCGAAATGCCGTTTTGTGAACATCAGCCTCCTTTACCTTAAGTTGATGATAACGACCTAAGGTCTATCTTCGAGAACACCGAGGCACCCTTCGCTTGATCGAACAAGTCGTCAATCCGAGGCAGCGGATACTTGTTCTTGATCGTCAATTTATTTAAGCGACGGTGAGTCGATGCACATCCGCATAGAACCGTCCTTCTTCTTGACAAACAACACAGCGCCTCACACGGAGATATACTTGGTCGTATAAACCCCTATCCAAGAGCTCGAATTTGAGCCTTGACTCCACCAATTCCTTTGGTGCCATTCGGTATGGTGCTATGGACACAGTGCCGTTCGGTAGCAAGTCTATACCGAGTCGACTTCCCGATCCGAGGCAAACCGGAAGTTCTTCTCCGGGAACACATCGCAAATTCCCCAACCTGTTTCGGACCCTTTTAATTACTAACTCTTTAGTTTCCAAAGCCACGATCTCGAACCAAATACGCCTCACAACCCCTTCTTGACCATCTTTTTCAGCCTTCAAGGCGGATACTACGTTGGATAGATAATTCCTCCTATCTCCTATCATAACCACTTCATCACCTTCCGCTGTCTTAAGAACCATGCGCTTGGTCACAAGTGATCCAACCTTGCTTGGTACTTAACCAACCAATCCATGCCAAGGATCAAATCGAACTCTCCAAATGGTAGTTCCATTAGATCGGCTACAAACACTACCCCTTGAAGTTCTGGGGTACGCCTCTATAGAGTTTATCTACGACTACGGAGTGACCTAAGGGGCTAACTACGGTCATCTCCTAGAAGCGGTTTGAGTCTAGGTCCATAGTTCCTACCACATTACTAGCAATGTACGAGTGTGTCGAGCCCACATCAATCAATGCAACATAAGGAAAACCAAAATTAAAAACGCACGGTTATGACATCCGGTGCGTCACCTTCTTCGCGACACCTTCTTTGCATAGACTAAGCCAGCCGCCTAGCCTCTGTGTTGCCCGAACCTCGCCTTGAGTTCCACGACCTCGGTTGGGACCGTTGTTTCCTCTACCATTACCACGACCCCTCCGTGGTCCTACATTTCTATCTTGTGCAGTTACGCCCTTCCGGCGCTTCTTAGCTAGCTTTTGGGGACAATCTCGACGCGATGCTCCAAAGACCCACACTCAAAGCATCCTTTATCACCGCCCAACAACCTCCCCAATGGGTCTTCCCACAGCGATTGCACCGAGTCGGCCTCTCGATTATGAGTTGTGGGCCTTGTCGCTGATTGGGCCCACTTGGCCTAGCCTTTTTCTCGAGTACTACCGCTTGATCCGGTGACCCAAAACTTCTCTTCCGATTGTTCTTACTATAATTACGCCTCACGGCCTCCTTGATTCCCTCGGCTACCTTAGCCTTCTCCACTAGGGATGAGAACTCACGAACTCTTTGTGGGGCAATCAAGAACCTTAAATCATCTCGAGTCCATCCTCAAAGCGGACACGGCGCTCATGTTCGAGAGCCACTATGCCTCTCGTGATACCTACTTAGCCTTAAAAATTCCGCCTCATATTCCGACACGGACTTAGTTCCTTGAACTAATCCCTAAAAGCCTTTCTCTCTGGCGTCGGTGTAGCTAGTGCCCACATACTTTTTCTCGATGGCGGTTTCGAAATACTCCCAAGTCAAATCATCGGTTTGTAGCCCCATCTCGAACAGTAAGCCACCATCGATACGCTTCATCCTTTAGAAGCGACATCGCCTTTCGACTTCTCTTCTTGATCAGTCAAGGTCATCCATGATCCTCTCGGTTGACTCTAGCCTTGATTCCATTGACTGGGTGCCACTCGACGACACACTCGGAATACCTCCGCTCCGTTAGATCGAGTCGCTCGGGGACAGATTTCCGAGCTCCAACATTTCCACCAGCCCCACCACCATCTCCAAGACTCGCAACACGACTTATGCGATACCGGTCGCCACCGTGCCGCTCCGGCTCCTCGGCTCTAAAAGTAGGAGGTGGTGGTGGCGGTGGTACCTCATTTTCTCGAGCCTTGTCCCGACTGACGGGGTTCGGACACCGTCATCCTACCCCTACCACGTCCACGGCGCCCACGTCCTCTAGAACTCATTCTATCTACCGCGCTTTTAATCTGATTAAGAAAAATTTTATGCGTTAGCATTTGTTTCACTTTATTACTCGCGAAGAAGTTTTATGGATGAGGTTTAATCGAGATTCTTTCGAGCAACCAATGTTTCAGATTTCCTATCCTAGTTCACACAAAGAAGTCCATGCATCCATTCCTTAATACTTTCCATACCTATTCACTCATGGACATTTCGCCCATTTCTAACCTGGGGTATTTTCGTCTTTTTCCTACAGGGTATTTTCGTACTTTTCGGGGCCAAGATATTTTCTTGATGATTTCCAAGGCTAAGTTATTGACTATTTTATAAAAATAGTTGAAATTTTTAGGCAAAATCATTGAATCAATATTTTAGGGTCGAGGGCATTTTGGTAATTTTACTCCTAGGGGTATTTGGTAATTTTTCACAAGTCAAGTTTTCCGAGAAAACATGGTATACCTAGTGTTCTAGGGTTTAAGAGGGTTATTGGATACGTTTTTAAAACATTAGGGCTTATTATTCCCTTCTTTTTGAAAATATGGTCGATTCCTTTTTTTGGGTTTTAATCATTGTGTTTAGCCTATGACCGAGCCCTCCTGGTCAGGGTGAACCAAAGCTACGCACCAGGCAGAATTCAAGTGAAGAGGAGGTGGGTCACGCGGACCGCTTAAATACCAAGCTCTCACTGAACCTTTCTAGACATGCGCACAGAGGTTACCACACCATCGAGCCTTACGAGTTAGGGTGAACAGAAAGCTACGCACGGGCAGGATACTGCGCGAAGAGGAGGTGAGTCACGAGGACTGCTTAAATACCAAGCTCTTCCGGATCCAATCCTAGACATGCGTACAGGGGTTACCACACCCTACCTCATTGACTAAGTCATAGGTTGGTTTAGTTCTTTAAGTCTTATGCTTCGTTGTGTTTGAGTAATCTAACCCTAGGGTCCAAGTCCTATAAGTCTATCTACGTTCCATGCTTCCTACCCTTCTACAGAATATATTTCACACAAAGGTTTAGATGTACTTACTCAGGCGGATCGGGTGCGGAGACTCGGGCCATGCCGCTTAAAACCCAGAAATCATACCATAAGGCCTACCAAAAACATTTTTGGGCCTTGGGCCCCACAGAGAGCTTTGAACTGGCTCGATACCAGTCAGTAACAACCCAAACCCGGCCCAAACACTACGACCAAATCGAGTTATTACGAGGTAAAACCTTGTGATCGCTTTCTCGAAAAACATTTAATTTTCTATTGAAACCTCCTGCGTTTTGGTTGTCTTGTTAAGCTAACCTTAGATCCAATTTGGGATTTTAATTAAGCCCAATTATTTAATCGATTTCAAGTGTACCCGATGGCACGATTAAACTTTTTCGTGTTTACCAAAAGAAAACATGTGATTTAATTTAATTTAATGATATAGTTTAAGTCGACATCCCACATATAAAAAAACCGCAACTATAGTTTATGGAGGCCTTATTACAACCCAAAATAAAAATTAAACAACTTTAAAGTTACGTAAATTAAAATCCTTTGCCTGGCCGCCTCGAGTCCCCACCGCCTCCTCAACCGCCATCTACGAGTCACACAAAAAAATATTAAAGGAGAAGGTGAGTCACCAAGACTCGATATGTAACCCTTCCCGGTTAATACAACATTTCATACACCACATATAACGATCAATTAAGCAAAGTATCGAGTACCCAACTTAGCCAACCAAACACCTTTGTCTACCCCACGTGGTACCAAACCACTTTGGTGACCGCGATCCACGATGTGTTACCAAAACACCGGTGGTGCCAAACCACGGTGACATATAGTCACGATGTGCTACCAAAGCACCGGTGTCCGTAGACACAAATCGGGTGATGGGGCCAACCCATCGTGTGATACCAAATCACCGCGCAGACGATCCCATATCTCAAGTGGGGCCAACCCACGGTGGGTGTTAACCACGGGGACAAGTCGCTATGAGGTACCAAACCTCCGAGGTACCAAACCTCCGTGACGATAGTCACAAAGTGTGCTACCAAAGCACCGGTGCTCGTCAAAGACGAATATACACCGCCCTCCACTCAATCAACCCACATAGTCATCGGTCACATATAGATTTATCATATGTATTATCACAGCATGCTTCCCAAAAGCATAAAATAGCAATCATATGCACAGGTACTTACCAGATTACCCCATATACCGTTATGGTATTCAAGCCATTGCTACATACATCAAGCTAGCAATCACATTACTTAGCATAATTAACAAGTTAAATGGTGTGTATGTACACACTGTCACCAACAAGGAGTCTAAATCCGAGAAGAGAAGTCGGCCACACTCAAGTCTTTGCCCCTATATTCGGCCAACTCTCAAGGTTAGTGATATGGCCCATTCGGCCAAACCAAACAATTTAAAGGGGTCATACTTTGTACCCGAATCCTTACCCAATCGCTCGAGTACTAGCCTTAGCGTCCGATTTGCGAATCGGTTTACAACCTTGGTTAATTAATAACACTAATAACCGACCTTCGGCTTTTAAACACCAATATAAGCCTTACCTATACTTACCCAGAGATCGAATTCTAGAGATCGGCTTTGAGTTGATCGCTTTACGTTCTCGAGCACCTAGAGGAAATCGGTTACCACTTATTTAAAGGCCTTATAACCATTGCCGAAATCGGCACTTCCCTTTATAGAAATCGACGGGATATAGAGAAGAGAAAACCATAAGTATTCGGCCAAACTCACCTTCACAATCGAGAGGAATCCAAAAGCCTCAATGCCAAAGAGGAAGTAGGGAAGAGGAGGTAGAGTTTTGGCTAAAGATCGGAAGAATGGGAGAGTGAATGTTAATAGGATTTTCGGCTTGAGAGAA
This sequence comes from Gossypium sturtianum, assembly GCA_025698515.1. Lineage (NCBI taxonomy): Eukaryota > Viridiplantae > Streptophyta > Magnoliopsida > Malvales > Malvaceae > Gossypium > Gossypium sturtianum. The sequence continues at coordinate 90,017,465 of CM046954.1, forward strand.
CTTGAAAGAGAATAGTAAAAGATGGGATGTAGGCTTGCCGAAATTTTATGAAGTAAGTCACCAAGGCATTCGGCTTTGTGTAAGGTTGAGCAAAACGAAAATAGGGTGCTAGGTATGTGCTTTATATAGGATTCGGCCCCCTTTCAAGCTTGCAGTCCAACCTTGGCAACAAGGAGTCCAACCCTAGCCAACTCCTCTTTACCAAGGAGCCCCACTTTCGGCCATCACCTATTTTTGCTCCAAACCACCCATTTAATTTAATTCAAATAATTTTGAATTAGCCACCTAATAATCCCTTTAAAATAAAAATATCCTTGATGCAATTATCATATCTCTTATATTATCAAAAAGGTTTAAGCAAATTAAAACTAATTAAAATGCTTAAATTATCCTTTGATAATTACACCTAAAAAAAGAGTTTGAAGGGAGAAAAACTCTCCTTGTGCCGTCCAAATAAAACAAAAACAAAAGGGGATTTCCGTGACTCGAACACAAGCTCTCCCTTGCTCCTTGGTGGCGTCACATGTAGCTCTTAAGTGGGCTTCTTTTTGCCACTTATCCAAGGCCTATTTTGTGTTAAAAATACCCACATTTATTCTTATAACACCACTTACCAAGGCTCCCTTCTTTTTAAAAGTTAAGAACTAAAATTTTCTACCAAAATGAGACAACTCAAGGCCTTAATTTAAACTCTCTTATTCCATAAGTAATATCCCAGTAGTTCATACATAAGAAAATAATGAAATTTCAAATAACCCCGTTTTTGGGATGTTACAATCTCGATGGAATGAATGCTTTTGTTATATACAATTTTGACAGAAAAGTCCATTAATGTTGGGAAAATTATCCTCAATGAGATTCACGATTGTGCTAAAAAGAAGGCAGGAAGTGCTTATTTCCCATCATTAATCACATCACATTGCTTAAAGGCACGCGTTAAAACACAAGCAAATCTGAAGGGGCGATATGTTCAAGGATGCATTACAAATTATGATCTTGAAAGATTAGTAGAGAGGGTGCATGAGCTGAATCAAGGCGAGCAAGAAGAGCCAACTGAGCTGGATATTGAGGAGTCAACGGATGGAACCAAATGAAGCTAATTCGATTCTGCATAATCGAAGAGGAAGAATCGATAAGGAACCGAACATTCTTGAACCAAGGGCTGAGCCAGAAGAAGAACCAGTCAAGCTAAGTGTTGAACCTAAATATACAACTCCCATGCCGACTTCTACAAGTACTTCAAGGAAATTGGAGTTGCCAATTTTGATGGATATGTGCAAGTTCATGTACACTCAACAACAAACTTACTGGAAATATGAAAAAATTAGAGATGACTCAATTCAAAATACTTTTAAGAATATCTCTAATACTTTTGTACCTGAGTTCCCAGATGCTATCTTTGAGACATGGGTGGAAGATACTGACTATGCAAGCGGAGATGGAGCTAAAGAAGACAAGAGGAATGAGTCAGAAAAATAAAAGGGGGGATTCTTGTCTTGTTATTTATTTTATTATTTTTAGGTCCTTAGGAATTTATTTCTTTCGTAATTAGGATTTAATTTCTGCAGAATAAAACATAGCAAGCATGAACAAACTTAACACTTCTTTAGAAAGAATAAGACTAAGTGATGTGGTAATGGGAATGAACATGTCTAGGATTGGATTATTAGGGAAGACTTGGTATTTAAGCAGTCTTAATGACTCACCTCTCTTTCTTTACAACCCTACCTGGTGTTTAGTTTTCATTCATTACTTTGTTCTTGCAATGAGGACATTGCTTCTTTTTCAAAGGGGGTAAGGCAAATAAATTGCTCAAACTTTTAAAATTTTCAAGTATGTTTCAATCATTTCTTTCATAAGTATGTTTTAATAAATGAATGTTTAGAGATATTTTTTGTTACTGAGATAGTTTGTACGCAAGTATGAATGATGATTTTATCTAAGCGAAAGTATGTTATCATGAAGAATGGAATGCTTGTATGATCTTAGCCTTAGAAATGTTTGCCATGAAAACTTAGTTTCTTTTGAGATTAGACATGCATGAAGGTTTATATCTTTAGAATTGACTTAATAACTTTCTTGAGGTGAAATCCTAGGGGACATAAAAATCTAAAATGATATAGGCACTATTTCTTTGGACCGTTTGAGCCTTTTCAAGCCAACCCTATGATATTAGACCCTTGAAACTGTAATTTTGAGCTTAAAGGCCTATTTTTTGCAATGAACCTACATTATAAGCCAATTACCATCTTTTTAAAATTTTCCTAATTTTGTGTGCCTGTCTTAACTAAAGTTGTCTTGGGAATCAACATTTGAGGAAATTTTCATAAAGATGTATGTACTCATGCTAAAAAAAAAGTGAAGAAAAGTTTGCTCAGTCTCCAAAAAAAAGGAAAAATGTATGAGCTTGAGTTCAAAATAAGTTTGGGGGTGTTCCAAAGGTTCACTTAAAGAAAAATGTTGTATTACGAGAAAACCAAGACAAATTTAAAGGTTAAGATTTTTTATAACCGAAATGTCCCATCTCTTAAAATCCCTACCTTTAACTGAGCCCTATTACAACCTTATAAAGGACCTATTGATTTGATGATTATGTCACCTACATTAGTGTAGAGGAAGTCCTGAGTTCAACATGTGGAGATCATAAATAAGCCTTGTGATTGTTTGCTTGATTGATATGAAATTATGTTGAATGAAGAATGTTATCTATGGCTGTGACATACATGCAAACTATGATTCATGTTGGCATATTTTGAAGCTTAGTATAACCTTAAGGAATGTTTGCATATGAATTACTTGTTAATAAAGAAGATCGATAAGCATGAAGTTATTAATGCATGATTATGGGACAATGATTGATGCTGCTTACACAATTAGCAATTTTGCCTTAGCAAGACCTTTTTTTTGTGCATAAACATTCTGGGACGAGCAATGATTTAAGTTTGGGGGTGTGTAAACGGAAAAATAAATAGGATTTTTCCTATGTAATTTATCACCTTTTTACTTAAATCCGTTGTTAAAACTAAGTAATTGTTTAATAAATTAATGAAATATGTGAAAATATGAAATTAGGACATAGAAATTTTTAAAATGTGAATTTATGCTTTATTATATAGTTTTCATGCAATAAATGGCTTATTTTATATTAATTTGGATATATTATATTTTTTAAGACATAAAGTGGGCCATGCATGATTAAATTAATTAATAAAATATAAAATCATATTTAATAATTCATTTTAAAATATTTCACTAATAATTTGGGTTTTAATTAATTAATTAAATTGGATAAATTTCATTCTTTGGTCCTCTAACTTGTTGATTTATTCTTGACAGGTCTGATAGCTTTGCTGGATTACAAAACCGTCCAAATTGGAGACCAAGTCAACCCAATATTCGGCTACACATGGCTGTCCATTTAAACCATTCTTTGGTTTAATTACACAAGGTCCTTGCAGTGTTGAAGAAATTAGAGATTTGCCTGAATATTTACGATTGACCGAGTCTCAGTCTTGAGTTGTGTGGCATCCAAAATTGCTTAAAAATCAAGCAAAAATCAAGTCAAAAGCCATTAAGCATGGCCGACCACAATTTGAGGAGATTTGAAGAGGTTAACATCCACTATTTTTAGCAAACTATCCCCCTCTCCTCACCTATAAATAAGACCCTCTCATTCCCTCATTCATCATCCCTCAATCATTCCTCATTCATTCTTATCATTCATCATTCTCTCTTCTCTCTAAATTCTCTTAGCCATTTCCATTCCCACGTCTAGCATCATCTCTTCATAGAGATTTTAGCAATTAAGCCTCTTAAAGAACCCTTGGTCGGCCACCTTGGAGAGCCATCAGCAAAGGAGCAAAGCAAAGGAACGAAGGAGCCTCGTCAGTCAAAGTCTTGGGTGACATCCACTCTGAATTGGGTTTAATCTTTCTTTTCTCTAATTTAATCTAAAGATGTTTGCTATGTGTTCTTTGTTCTTGTTTACAACAATGTTAGCTTAATTTTATTTAAGATAGGATGATTGCTTTGATTAAATAATATTTATTTGATTCATGCTTATAATGTTTGTGCCTCAATCGATCATGTTTTCAATTAAAATCAAGTCTGTATTTCGTTCATACGTGATTGAAATGCACTTGAATTAGCTAAGCGATCTTGACCAGACGATGGCTAAAGGACACATAATTGAAATGTGCATGCTCAATTTAGATCCTGACCCGATCAAATTGTAGGTTGCATAACAACTCTGACCAAGCTCTGTTATCTGCATAGTTTTTCGATTTGTGTGATTAAATTGTTTCAAACCTGACACGTCCCTGTTACCTCACACGAATGCTAAGAAACCCTTAGTAAATAAGGATCATTACAATGTGTATGTACTAAGTAAAAAATTCTGAAAGGACCTAATGTGGTTTCCAAACTCGTGAAAGATCGAGTTGCCATGGAACGTTTTTCCGAATATTATTAGGCATGTTGATAATAAATTGAGTTTAATTAAAGTAATTGTCCTACTTTATTTATGTTATAATTGTTTCAAATTGTGTTTAATTTTACTAAAATCTATTTCCTTCATATAGTTTGCATACTTAGGATAATTTGCATTAGGGATCATTACATCAAGTTTAATATATTTTAATCACCACTTCTCAACTATATTGTATTTTTATTTACCAAATTGTTAATATAATTTTACAAATTAATTGACTTAGCACAAATACAATCCCTGTGGAGACGATAACTCGATACTTACTTATTACTTGATAACGACTGTGTACACTTGCACAAACCTACACGTTACAATACATTATGGAGTTTTAATCATGGTACTTCTTGTGGACACTGACTCCATGATTAAGTAATTACGAATTATCGAATCGATGCTTTTGGATTTAATTGCAATTACAAGAGCCTAATTGTATATGTCTTATTGGTCTCTCTGCTAGCTCAAAAAAAGCTCAATCAGACTGCATTTGAATAAGAAAAAAAATTCTACGACATTAAAACTAATTTAATTAAGTCGATTTATTTGACTTGGAATTAAATTTGGCAGTGGTGACAATTGTTCAACTTGAAATATTGATTTAAGAATTTTCTTCAAAAATTTAATTTGAAAAATCTTAGTGATTTTTGGGAAAATTAATTTTGATCAAGTAAAGTTGAATTAATCAAATTAATTAAAATTAATTTGATATTTTTGGAAATTAATTTTGAAGACAGAAAGTTGACTCAATATGTAATTGAACTTAAAAATTGGACCTAAAATCAAAATTTGGGCTCGAGAACCCAAAACCAAGATCAAGACCTATAAGCTGATCGAACCGGACTTGGTATATGAAATCGGGCCGACGGTCCAACCGGTGGCTGGATCGGACCAGTTAGGCCGTCACTAGGCCCAGATCGAATCGACAACAGCCGATCTGGCTTAGAGTGCCATGAGTGTGTTGTACCTGCGATGACACCGTTAGACACGGCAACGGCGACAGCATTTCGGTGGCCGGCCGGTGGTTATTCTGCGGTTGAGTACTGGAAGAGTCACACTTCTACTAGACTCTATCGAACAATTTGATTTCAGATTAATTATTTCAAAAATAATATTATTTTAATAAATTTAATACTTATCTTTATAATATTTTATTAATAAAATATTAAAGTGATTATCTTAATATTAAATTACATTTAATATTTATCTTTTAGATAAATATTCTATTCGTTTAATATATTTAATATTAAATTTAATCTAATATTTATCTTGATAAGTCTTATATTATTTTAATATTAAAGTGATTAAGTTTAATCATAGTTGAACTCTTTAAATTCTCCCTATATAAAGAGAACCATTGGTTATTATTTATCACACACTTGAATTCAAGTGAAATTTGTAAAGAGAAAATTTTCTGAAGAAATTATTTTAGAAAATTTCTAGAGATATTTTATTATTTACAACTTGACCCAGAATTTTAGAGAAATTACGAAATTACCCCACTGATAATTTTGTGGAAAATTTTCTGATTCAAAGCAAGCCCACACTCGATAGATGTGAGGTTCAGGATAGCAGAGAAGACTACTTGGTTGATACATTCATCCTATACGATTCAAAAGGTACGATTTTGATTAAGTGCTTATTACTTTAGATAATACAATCAAGTTCTTGTTTTGGAAAACTTTTAAAACTCTTATTTCCCTTAAAACATATTTTCCACTACATTTTTCCAAACCCGATTTTTCAACAGTTGGATCTGGTGCCCTAAGTATAGCATATTCATTTGTAAACTTGTATTTTTTTTGAATAAATTGGTTTAATAAAATTATTTATGAATTATATTAATACCCTTTTGTATATTTTCCTCAACGACTTTGTCATGGAAAGCAAAATGGAAGCAAATATTAGCTCACTGGTTATGTAATGTTTAACTAATACTAAGCAGTATTTTGTGATCGGTTTATAATACATAAAGTCAACTTATATTAGTAGATGAACCTAAAAATGTCCTTAGTCTAATCAGAAATGAACAAACACAATTGAAAAACTAATATGTCATTTATCAAGTCTAATTGGGGACATGCATTATCTTGAGCATCGGAGTGGATGACTCCTAAAATTTAGAGACATAGATGTGGCTGACTAGACTGACAGTACATCGAACAGGACCTAAGTAGAATAGATCATGAATCCATTTATGGATTGATTCACTTGTGTCGTTTATAGTATGGTATACCTTAGTACTGAGTGGATGATGGACTAGGTATGCGTGACCCATATACTTTGATGTAAGTAAAAATCTGAGTTAAAATAGATAAGGGACCGAAAGTTGGTGCATTGGATATACAACTTCTGTAGTATGTAGTATCATTCACGATAGTGGAATTCATAGCTCAAGACATGGGTAAATTATATCCTTTCATTAGCATTACATGATCGATGGAAAGTAAATGTGAGCTAGAAATAGACATAAGTATTATGTAATCAATTTCTTGAAGAATGCCAGAGAATCGAGACACATCTAAGACTAATCGAGACAACACAAACTTGATCTAACCAATTGGAAAAGGCAATAGTGGTCCAACAACGGACGCTACCGGTGGTATGACAATGGTGGCCGATGATGCTCGACGACAAATACTTGTGGTGGTTGATGGTGGTCGACGGTGACCGGCGATGGCAACGATAATGACTGAACAACAATAACTTCAACCATGGCAGCAAAAAAAAAAATCTGTGGTGGCCATAGCAGTTTGACAGTAGATCCCTTCGGTGTTTTACAAGTCATTAGTGGTTTTGGCAAAAACCCTAAAAATCAATATATTTGGATTTCAACTAGAATACCCAAAGTATGCTTTGGGGAAATTTTAATTTTAATTTTTTCTAGGATGAAATCTTGAAAACTTTGGCTAGTTAGATGATATTTAAATAGATTTCAAAATTATGTTCATGTATATGTGTGATAAACATGCCATATTGTTTAGGAGAAGAATGTCACATGCACTTGTCAAGCATTTATTAATAATTCATGATTGAAAATGAACATTAAAAACCTTGCATGGTTTTAAAAGATTGAGTGGGAGAAGGTCCCTGAACAAGACCTACAACCTCCATCAATGGTCTCTTGTTATGGCATGACAATTTAACTACCCCACGGTACGATTGCCAAGTGGATTTCACTGAGGAGATTTCCAAAAAGAAATAAGAAGTATCTTGTAATCGTATGATAGTTGGCTGACCACGTTCTAAGTATTATCATACGATATAACAATGAGTTCTTCTTTAAAGAGGACAACTAGTCACAACATGTCACTCAGTGAGATTGTCCCACGATGACTCATTTGTGGTACATGATGTGATAGGTGTGGAGTTCATGGTTATACACTCAATATCTTCTAGTTAAGTCACTTCCCACGAAGCTCTACTTAAGTCAGAATGATGATCAAATGTTAGATGATTATTAGTAGGTGTGAATGCCTAAGGAAGTAGGTTCACGTATTAATTGGATGGAAATCCATGTTCTTACTAGTTGATTAAGATTGCCCCCACGGTAACTTACTTCAATGGATGTAGGAATTACCGTTGCAACAACTTACAAATGTTTTCAAGGTTTAATGTAAGATACATGCATCATCTTAATGCATATCGTATATTGCAAAACATTCTATTAATATTTGCTAAGTACAAAGATATTAATGAATGAATATTTTATTTTCAGGTTCGAAAATGACACCTACTCCCTTACTAAATATTCTTTTTGAGAACAAATTAAACAAAAACAACTATAAGGAATGTAAAAGAAACCTCTTAATTGTCCTGAGCTATGAGAAACTGAAATCAATCCTTGATACTAAATTCCCTCTGGCCACTCAAGCCGAGGCTAGAAATTGTTGGGAGGAGTCTGATGAGATAGCTCGTCGCTCTATGCTAGCAAGTGTGACTAGCACCTTTTATAAGCAACTAGAGAGTTGTAAGATTGCTAAAGCGATTCTAGACAAACTAGAGGACATGTTTGGAAGCCAAGCTGCCTTGGCTCAATAGTCGGTTATAACTAATTTGATGAATGCCCAGCATAAACTTGGCACTTTGGTCAAAGACCATATGATTACTCTTATAGGATACTTTTTCGAAACAGCGAATAACAAACCCAATCTAGACCAATACACATAAATAGAGTTGGTGTTCAAAAGTTTGCCCAAGGATTTTGCAGACTTTATGGCCACATATAACCTTGGAAACAAGAATCTGACACTTACACAACTCATGAAAGGATTACAACCCTATGAGTTGATGTTGAATGGTGGTCAAACAGTCTGAAAAGTAGAAGAAAACTTAACAGTAAAGGGAAATCATGCTAAAAGAAACAAGGCTAAGTCATCTGGGCCACTTAAAGTGGAAAGGAAGAGAACCAAGAAACCTAAAGACGAATCCAAGTCTAAGTGTATCTTCTGCAACAAGAAAGAGCACTTTAAGGCTAATAGCAAACAGTGGAAGGATTACCTAGCCACTAAGGGAAAATATATGGAACGCTTGCTAAGTGGAAGATTTGATAAACCAATAGGTCATTGATTCTCGAGCCGCAAACCATTTTTGTGTGTTTCTCTACAGGGATTCGTGTAAATGAAAAATGTTAGATATAAAAGCCTATTATTGCTATCCAAAAATGAGACAAGTGTTACAGTTAAAGTAGTGGGAGATGTACATCTTTATTTTGATAATCTTAGGAAGATTATTTTGAAAGACATTTTCTATGTACCAAGTTTCAAAGGAAAATTAATTTCTGTTGCATGTTTATTTAAAAATGGCTTGACCATGACTTTTAATAGTATTGTAATATTTAGAAATCGTAAGCTTATTTGTAATGGATGGGTGTATAATAATTTCTATTTTATCAAACCAAAGATGTACAAACTGCTTGAAACTGAAATTTCAAATAAAAACTTAAAACTTCTAACTCTAATGAGTCGTAGATTTGGCATTTGAGACTTGGTCATATTAACAAAGAAATGATCACTAGGCTTGTTAAAGATGACACTTTAAGTTCACTTAAAAATGTTGATCTTTCACAATCTGAATCTTGCTTGAAAGATAAGATGACTAAGTGATCTTTTAATGCAAAAGGATCGAGGGCCCTGAAACCCTTAAAACTTGTGCACACTGATGTATGTGGCCCCATGAACATCAGTGCAAGCGTTGGTTATGAATATTACATAACATTTATTGATGATTATTCTATATAGGTGTTTGTGTGCCTAATGCACTACAAAAGTGAAATCTTTGATAAATTCAAAGGGTTTCTTGCAGAAGTGGAGAAATAACTAGGTTTACCCATAAAGGCAATTCAGTCTGATCGTGGTGGGAAATAATTATCGGATGAGTTCTTAAGGTATCTCATAGAGAATGGGATATTATCCCAATTAACCGCGTCGGGAACTCCATAATTGAACGGTATGGAAAAAAGAAGAAATCTAACCTTGTTAGACATGGTTCGATCGATGTTATCGATGTTAAGTTCTTCAAAGTTGTCAATCTCTTTTTGCGGATATGCCTTACAAATGGCTTGGTGTATTCTGAATGATGTACCAACTAAGGCAACATCTAAAGCACCATATGAATTATGGCACGACAGGAAGCCAAATTTAAATTATTTAAGGATTGGGGCATGCCCAGCCCATGTATTGGATAAAAATGCGAGGAAGTTAGGTTCATAGACAAAATTATGTATGTTTATAGGATATCCTAAGGGAAAAAAGGGTGGTTTGTTTTATAACCTAAAAGGGAAAACAGTGATAGTGTCGACTCACGCTACTTTCTTTGAGTAAAGTTACATGAACGATTTTAGAGCTCGACGTAAAGAATTACTCGAGGAACTTTAGGGAAATACACAAAGCCTTACAGTGACAGTTCCAAAACCAACTCCTAATACGAGACCTACAAATGATCAGTAGCATAGGGAGCTTCACCACAGTGGGAGGGTCTCTCATAAGCCTACAAATGATTAGTAGAATAGGAAGATGATTACCCACACACATTTGATGAAGTGATGCAGAGTGTTAATTTCAAGCTCTATAAAATAACTGCGAAAGCTGAGATGGATTCTATGCAATCCAACTCAGTCTAGGAACTTGTAGACTTACCAAAAAAAAAAGGATAAAACCCATAGGGTGTAAGTGGATCTACATGAAGAAAAAAATGAGGAAGGAAAAGTGGAAACTTACAAAGTCAGACTTGTAGAAAAATATTATACTTAGAAAGAAGGTATCGATTACGAAGGAAAAGTGGAAACTTACAAAGTCAGACTTGTAGAAAAATATTATACTCAAGTCAATATGCTTATAGTTATCCATTATGACAGCTCTTAATTACAAGATTTCGCAAATGGATGTCAAGACATCGTTCTTGAATGGATATCTTGAAGAGAACATTTATATGATGTAACCCACCGAATATATATATCTAAAATAAATTAGTATAAAGTTTACAAAATGCTTAGATCCATATATGGACTTAAGCAAGCATCCCGCTCATGGAATCAAATATTTGATCAAGCGATAAAAACTTTTGGATTTAAGAAAAACATGTATTGGGTTGGATTGAATTATAAAGTACTGGGTTAAAGGTTAAGGATGTGATGCCCCAAACCCAACCGGGATGGCCAACCCTAATTTGGAACGTCACTTAGTCACTTACGTGACCACACTACAGACCACCATTCACACCAAAACATTATCATGCATATCTAACAATCAACAACTAAGGATAGTCGTACGAACCCTAATAGTATGCTTTATCTAACAAAATTGTTTAAACAATATCCAAGGGCAATTTTGTCATTTTACATTCATCACACGAAAGCACTCAGAAAATAACAAATTAGATATACATTTAGCTCTTAGAGTTCTATTAAAATAATTATTTGAAAGAATCCGTTTAAACTGATTAATAATTATTATCTAATTTTAAAACAAAGTTTTAGGGACTAAATCGTAAAAACAACAAAATGCATGAAATAACAATATTACAAAATTATTTATGAAATTACAAAATTAAACATCTATATCTTAAGTGTAACAGCCCGGTTTAGACCCTAGTCGGAACAGTGGTTTCGGGACCACAAATTCGAGGTCGAAAAAATATCTTAATATTATTTTTTGTGTTTATGATATGTGATTGAGCATGTGTGAAAATTCTGTGTGAAAATTTTATCATTTGTGTGCTTAATTTGAGAAAAGGATTAAATCGCATAAAATGTAACAGTAGCCTTCTATTTGAATAATGGTCGAATTGATGTGTCTTTAAAAGAGGAAGTCCTTATGATATAAATTGACCATATAATTTTTGAGTGGACAAAGATGGACAACTATTAAGTATATATATTATGTTTTATTAACGGACATTTTAGTAAATTATGCATTATTATGAATTATAATAAAACAAAAGCTTAAAAGTACGCCATTATATTATGTTCATCCACCGAAATTACAAAGGAAAGAAAAAGAAAAAGAGTTGTTAAGTTTCGGCAAGGGTTTATGTAACACCCCAAACCCGGACAAGACACCACGTCCAAATCTGGTATGTTACGGGGAAAAACGTTTTTGGGAGATCAGATTTTTCGTCTAAAAGCGGGGTGAAAACATAGTGAACTTGAAGAAAATTTGAGTAGGCTTGTTTGACTAGATTTTTGAAAACTTACCCGAAGTATATAGTTAAAACGAGTTGATTTCATTTAGTAATTCCAATAGTTTCTTAGTGCTGTTTTAAAACATTTTTGACTTAGTAGAAAATCGAGTTTGGTTTGAAAATCATTTGAGTTTACTTGATAGCAAAACATAGTGAGATACCCGATGGTATAGTTTAAAACACATTGCGTTATAGTTTTGAAAACATTATCTTACCAAATTTTTAGTAAAATTTCATGCCAAGTTATTTGTTAAGCAGGTTGAGAATCTAATTAAACCATAACCATCATAAAACATAATTTAAAGGCCTTTTACAAATCCAAATTAAATCTCAAATAAAATAAGTAAGCTAAAGTACCCAAAGTGAATAGTCTGAGCAAAACTTTTATTAAAGCATGGCATGTGCACCTCAGGAGTCCACCCGGCCCATGTCGCGTCTCACGGGTCACTGAAATGTCAAAGGAGAGGGTGAGTCGAATGACTCGGTGCATAAATCCCCGCCCCGATGAAACAACATGCTAACACACATCATACATAGCAACATCATTAACGCAACCCGATCCTAACCATCCGTATCGCCTTTTCTACCCCGTGTGGTACCAAACCACTGGTGGTGCCAAACCACTGGTGACATATAGTCACAATGTGTTACCAAAACACTGGTGTCCCAAAGACACAATATCCATCAATGTGGTGCCAAACCACTGGTGTCCCAAAGACACGTTTGTGCTACCAAAGCACTGGTGACCGAAGTCACAAATCCAATGATGGGGCCAACCCATCGTGTGATACCCAATCACTAGCAGACGATCCCATATCTCATGTGGGGCCAACCCACGGTGGTGTCAAACCACAGGGACGAGTCGCAATGAGGTGCCCAACCTCTGGTGTCCCAAAGACACAAATGTGCTACCAAAGCACTGGTGACCGTAGTCACAATAATCGAGTGATGGGGCCAACCCATCGTGTGATACCCAATCACTAGCAGACGATCCCATATCTCAAGTGGGGCCAACCCACGGTGGTGTCAAACCACAGGGACAAGTCGCAATGAGGTGCCAAACCTCTGGAGGTGCCAAACCTCTGGTGACCCAAAGTCACAAAGTTGTGTTACCAAAACACTTTGGTGCTCGTCAAGACAAAATATCATCTTTGCTCCCTCCACTCATATCACCCATCAACATACCATACTCATGTGATCATGCATATCATACAAGTCATGCCTATCATGCTAATATGTTTGACTCATACCCCATATCACATACATACATAGTCATGATACCATATAGATCATCATGAAACTTGTAACAATACCGACTTACCCGAGTCAAGATCATACCCAAAAGGGTATCATATCAATCCATCAAAGCGCCATGATTTTAATAGGCAAACCGGTTTAATAATAATATCACTAAGTATGGGTGTGTTAGTTACACACCGGTATACACGCGTCTAAAAATCCCAACGAATCGATCTAAGTCCCTTGATTATCGGCTCCTATAATCGGCCAACATAGGGGTTAGTACACATAAACCATTCGGCCAAAGGCTTTATACCAAGAGAAGTCATCTCAAACCCTTACCTTCACTTCTTAACTTGGTTTCCAACCAACCCCGAACCACAATGGTCCTTCTAAGACGATCGCCACCACCTTGAAAAGAATAACGATTAATCCTTTATCATTCACGACTTAATCGAAACCAGACGATTAAACTAACAACAACCAATCACTTACCCCTTACTAATCAATTGTGAAGAAAGCGGCTCCTCTTGCTTGCTTCCACAATCCAATGATCCTATAACGAAGAGATTAGAATCCTTTCAAAATGGCCATATTCGGCCCTTAATTAAACCAAAATCGATTGAGAAAAGAAAGAAAATAAATGACCATTCGGCCATGGACTTACCAACCTCCAAACGGTTGAAGCAAGAAACCCCCAACACTCTATTGATGTTCGCCACAACAACCACTAGGAGAAGGGATGGATCCGGTCAATACTTTGAACCAAAGAGAATTCGGTCTAGAATTAAAATAAAGCAAGGGAAATATGTGATCAAGAAGAAAGAATCGGCCAAAGTTTGAGAAGAAAAGAAAGAAAAAATGGAAAAGTGGTAGGTGCTTTTCGGTTTTTGAGATGACAAGAAATGGAAGGAATGAATAGAAATTTTCGGTTTAGGCAAGGTAAATTTTGGCTTTAGTGTTTCAAAAAGGGGAGAGAAAGCGAAACAAAAATGAGATATGAGAAGGCTAGTTTCGGCTTAGCTCCAAAAGAAGATAAGAAGGAGAAATGGAATGAGCATTCGGCCAAAAGAGACCAAAAAGAAGTACAAGCTTGAGGCTCAAGAACTTTTTGGCTACAAACACTTTAGGAGACAAGAAATAAAATGAAACTTTCGGCAATCCATTTTGAGTTTTGGTCTTACGGTTCCAAGAGTAAAAGAATGAGAGAAATTCTCTTGAAAATTCAATGACAAAAGAAAGAAAGAATAGCCTTCCAACTTGACAGAAAATGCCTCAAAACTCCAAATGAATTTCGGCATTACCCACTACAACACACCACCAAGCCGTCCACCCACTCCACAACTCCCCAACATTCGGCCAAATCCCCTATTCACTCCCAACCACAATTTCAAATAAGTTTGAACAAGTCATCCTCCACCAATTTCTCTCCACCATCCAAGTCACCCCTTGACCAAGTCCATGGTAGAATTCAAGTTGCTCTCAACCTCTTCCTCCATGCCATCCAAAATGAGAACCAAAATGGGAGCTCTACGACTTGAACTCTGGACCTCCTCACACTGTAGATGACGCCACACCAAGCTCCTCCCTTGCCACTCTGCCGACTCTTCATTTGTGCAATAAAACACCAAAGAAAACTCTTATACCCCAGCTCCAACGGCTCACGACTTAACACCCAAAAACCAAAATTTTCCCATTCACTCAGGCATACTCCTCGACTTCAATCAAACCCCTAAAACACCGAAATAGCAACACAAACACACTAAACTCATGCAATATCATGCAACAACAAAAAGCACCCCTAACCCGGGATATTACAGTTCTACCCCCTTAAAAATAATTTCGCCTCGAAATTACACGATCGAAGAGTTGCGGGTATTCTTTGTCTCATCATATCCTCGGGTTCCCACGTAGCTTCTTCTACGCCATGATTCCGCCAAAGAACCTTAACCAAAGGCACAGACTTTCTACGCAGAACCTTCACATCCCGATCAAGAATCTGCACAGGTTCTTCTTCCATGGTCAAGTCCGGATCTACCTCGATCTCCTCCACTGCTACCACATGTGACGGATCTGAACGATAACGCCAAAGCATCGAAACGTGAAAAACATCGTGAATCTGGCTAAGCTCTGCTGGCAACTCAAGCTGATACGCTACTGGTCCAACTCGTCTCAATACCTTATACGGCCCAATAAACCTCGGACTTAGCTTGCCTTTCTTCCCGAACCTCAACACCTTCTTCCAAGGCGAGACCTTCAGAAACACTCGATCCCCCACAGCAAACTCTATATCTCTTCGCTTAAGATCGGCATAAGACTTCTGCCGGTCCGAAGCTTCCCTTAATCGAGCCTGAATCACTTTAACCTTGTCCTCAGTCTCAGCTACTAACTCGGGTCCCAACAACTGGCGTTCACCTAACTCCGTCCAACACGTAGGTGAGCGACACTTCCTACCATACAACGCCTCATACGGTGCCATCTTGATGCTCGCTTGGTAACTGTTGTTGTAGGCAAACTCAGCTAGTGGTAGAAACTCCTCCCAACTACCTCTGAAATCCAGGACACAACCTCTCAGCATATCTTCCAAGATCTGAATGACCCTTTCTGATTGACCGTCAGACTGCGGGTGAAAAGCCGTCTTTGAAATCCAAACGCAGTACCGTGAGCTCGATGCAATGCTTTCCAGAACCTTGACGTGAATCTAGGATCCCTGTCCGAGATTATCGAAACTGGCACACCGTGCAACCTCACTATCTCTGACACATACAGCTTCGCTAGCTTCTGAAGTGAGTAGTCAACCCTCACCGGAATAAAGTGAGCTGATTTAGTCAGACGATCCACCACTACCCAAACCGAATCCTTCTTGCTTGGCGAAGCGGTAACCCACCGACGAAATCCATGGTTATCCTTTCCCACTTCCACCGAGGAATCTTCACAGTGAAGCAAACTCGACGACAATCGATGTTCGGCCTTAACTAGCGACAAGTCGGACACTTCCCAACAAACTCTGTCACCTCTTTCTTCAAGCCAGCCACCAAAAGCGCTCTCTAAGATCCCTATACATCTTGCTACCTCCGGGATGCATAGCATAAGGACTGCTATGTGCATCTGAAGAATCTTTCTGCCTCGACTCAACATCTTTAGGCATACAAGCCTTACCACGAAAACACAACACCTCATCATTAGACAAGTCGTAACCTTCCAAACCACCATTCTCGCACTTGTAACCTCCGCGCACTCGAACCTCATCCTCTATTTGTTTCTCTCGATCTGCTCAACCCAAGTAGGCTTAACCTGCAACTCTGCCAGAATACTC
Organism: Gossypium sturtianum; assembly: GCA_025698515.1. NCBI lineage: Eukaryota > Viridiplantae > Streptophyta > Magnoliopsida > Malvales > Malvaceae > Gossypium > Gossypium sturtianum. The sequence goes on from CM046954.1 coordinate 90,034,183, forward strand.
CCGTCGTCATACAAACTCAAATGGGCAAACAAAGCTCTTAAGTCCGAAACAACCTTACGGCTCAACGCGTCTGCCACCACATTAGCCTTGCCCGGATGATACTCAATCGAACAGTTGTAATCTTTCAAAGCAACTCAACCCATCTGCGCGTACGCCTCAAATTCAAATCCTTACGAGTAGCAGATACTTCAGACTCTTATGATCTGTATAGACTATCGATCTCTCTCCGTACAAGTAATGCCTCCAAATCTTTAAGGCGAAGACCACAGCCGCTAGCTCCAAATCATGCGTCGGATAATTGACCTCATGTGACCTCAGCTGTCGAGAAGCGTAAGCCACAACCTTACCTTCTTGCATCGGCACACAACCCAATCCGTATGTGATGCATCGCAATAGGCGTGTGTACTCCTTACGGCCTCGGGTTGAATTAAACCGGAGCCTCGGTCAAAATCTTCTTTAACTTGTCGAAGCTTTCCTGCGCTTCTCAATCCATACAAACGAAACTTCTTTCCTCGGCAACTTGGTCATCGGTATTTGCTATCAACGAGAAACCCTCAACAAACCTTCGGTGAGTATCCGGCCAAACCAGAAAACTCGAATCTCAAATGCCACGACTTAGGCGGCTTCCAATCCAAAAGCGCCTCAATCTTACGAGGATCTACTCGAATCCCCTCGGCCGACACTACATGACCCAAGAAAGTCACTTCCTAAGCCGAACCCACACTTACCGAACTTAGCATAGAGTTGCTTTTCCTCAAAATCGCAACACCACTCGCAAATGCTTATCATGCTCTTCCTCTGTCCTTGAGTACACCAAGATGTCGTCTATGAAAACCACGACGAACTGATCCAGATACTGCTGAAACACCCTATTCATCATATCCATAAACGCTGCCGGTGCGTTAGTCAACCCGACGGCATTACGAGAATTCGTAGTGCCCATACCGAGTCCGAAGCGCTGTTTTATGGATATCGGCCTCCTTAACCTTCAAGCGATGATACCCGGACCTCAAGTCGATCTTCGAGAATACCGCGGCACCCCGGTGATCAAACAAGTCATCTATCCGTGGCAGCGGATACTTGCTTTAATCGTCGACTTGTTCAATCGGCGGTAGTCTATGCACATCCGCATCGTACCATCTTTCTTCTTAACAAAAAGTACCGGCGCGCCCCATGGTGAAACACTTGGCACGATGAAACCTCTATCCAATAACTCCGGATCTCGAGCCTTAAGCTCCACCAACTCCTTTGGCGCCATCCTATACGAGCAATAGACAGCTGGCGCATCCCGGCAATGAGATCAATCCCGAACTCCACCTCTCGATCGGCGGCAAACCCGGAAGCTCCTCGGGAAACACATCAGCAAATTCCTTAATGAGCATTTAACCTTCTCTACAGCGGACTCTTTAGCTTCCAAGGCATACACATGAACCACATACGCTTCACACCCTTCACGACCATCTTCTCTCGCTTTCAAAGCGGATACCACATTTGATAAGTAATCTCTCCTATTACCTATCATAGCCACTTCATCACCATCAACCGTCTTAAGAACCATGCGCTTGGCGCGCAATCCAACCTCGCTCGGTACTTGACCAACCGGTCCATCCCAAGAATCGGATCGAACTCTCCAAGCGGCAGTTCAATCGGATCAAGACAAACACTACCCCTTGAGTTCTAAGGGTACCTCTCTAAACAGTTTATCTACTACTACTGAGTGACCTAGAGGGCTAATCACGGTCATCCGCCTAGAAGATATCTCGAGTCTAAATCCATGGTCTCTACTATACTCACGGCAACATAAGAGTGCGTTGAACCCACATCAATCAAAGCGGTATAAGGAGAACCAAAATCAAAAACGCATGCGATTATGACGTCCGGTGCGTCGCCCTCCTCCGGCGCCTCAAAGCATACACTAATCCGGTATGCGGCATCAGAACTACTCGCACCTGCGCCCGGTGCTCCACGGCCGACCGTAACCATTACCACGGCCCCTCTGCGGTGGCGGTCTATTACCTCGAACCGATTATGGTACGACTCGGGTGAATCCTGGCCAACCTACGGACAGGTCCCTCACACGGTGCTCCAGAGAACCACACTCAAAGCAACCCTTTCCTCCAATCCAAAGAACCACCCCAATGAGATTTCCCACACCCGATTACATGCGGCTGTCCTTGCCTAGCAGCAACAAACCTAGCAGGCTGATTCGGCCCACTCGGTCTAGCCCTTTTCTGCGGATTACCCGACGATCCAGAGGACCCAAAGCTCCTCTTATGCCTATTTCTGTCCATGCCCTGCCTCACGGACTCCTTAACACCCTCAGCTACCTTAGCCTTCTCAACTAAGACAGCAAACTCGCGCTCCTGCTGAGGAGCAATCAGCAGTCTTAACTCATCTCGCAGGCCATCCTCGAAACGAACACACCTTTCATGCTCCGTGGCCACAATGCCCCTGGCATACCTACTCAACTTCAAGAACTCGGCCTCATACTCAGCAACAGATTTACTCCCCTGAACAAGCCTCAGAAAAGCCTTTCGCTGGGAGTCAATATAACTAGCTCCGATGTACTTCTTTTGATATGCAGCCCTAAAATAATCCCATGTCGGATCCTCTGCACGCCACATCGTCCCCAAACCGTGAGCCACCACCGGTATGACTCATCCGGAGAAGCGTCACGATGCCCTTGACTTCTCTCTTCATTTGTCAAATCCAGATCATCCATGATCCGCTCGGTTGCCTCGGCCAATATTCGGCAGATCTTTGGGAGCAACACCAGATACACCTCGAAAGAATTCGCCCCGTTTGCGAAGTCGCTCGACAGCATTTCCCTAACTCTGCATTACCACCTACACAGCTACTCTTTCCAACACTCGCGACGATCGCTCGAGACAACTGCGTCATCCCGGTCCGATCTTGGAACTCACCACCTCCGGTGGTGGCGGAAGCCGAGTATCTCATTTTCGAACTCATCCCGGATCCTACGGGCTCGTAAAGCGTCATTCTACCCCTACCTCTACCACGAGTATTACGACCACGTCCGCCTCGAGTGCTCATGACTAATCTTTCTACATTATCGGTTAAAGAATTTTATGCATCGATATTTATTCCACTTGTTTAAAAGCAAGTCTTATGAATATTTTAAGAGGATTTGTTCTCATGAGTTCACAGAATCCTATCAGTTTCAATCCCTAAAGTAATATACTATTGCTATTCATCAAACCATATCACATCCAACCAAATCACAAGCAATAGTACGGTACTGCCTCAGGCGAACCAGTCTTAGGAGACTCGGTGCCATGCCTTTCAAACCATACTTTAAGAATAAAGACTAACAAAACAATCTTTTGAAAACATTTTGGGCCTCGGGCCCACAGTAGAAGCCTTTGAACTTGGCTCGATACCACAATTGTAACACCCCAAACCGGACAAGACACCACGTCCAAAACGGTATGTTACGGGGAAAAACATTTTGGGAGATCAGATTTTTCGTCTAAAAGCGGGGTGAAAACATAGTGAACTTGAAGAAAATTTGAGTAGGCTTGTTTGACTAGATTTTTGAAAACTTACCCAAGTATATAGTTAAAACGAGTTGATTTCATTTAGTAATTCCAATAGTTTCTTAGTCTTTGTTTTAAAACATTTTTGACTTAGTAGAAAATCGAGTTTGGTTTGAAAATCATTTGAGTTTACTTGATAGCAAAACATAGTGAGATACCCAGATGGTATAGTTTAAAACACATTGCGTTATAGTTTTGAAAACATTATCTTACCAAATTTTTAGTAAAATTTCATGCCAAGTTATTTGTTAAGCGGGTTGAGAATCTAATTAAACCATAACCATCATAAAACATAATTTAAAGGCCTTTTACAAATCCAAATTAAATCTCAAATAAAATAAGTAAGCTAAAGTACCCAAAGTGAATAGTCTGAGCAAAACTTTTATTAAAGCATGGCATGTGCACCCGAGTCCACCCGGCTCTGTATGTCCGCGTCACGGTCACTGAAATGTCAAAGGAGAGGGTGAGTCGAATGACTCGGTGCATAAATCCCGCTCCCGATGAAACAACATGCTAACACACATCATACATAGCAACATCATTAATGCAACCCGATCCTAACCATCCGTATCGCCTTTTCTACCCCGTGTGGTACCAAACCACTTTGGTGGTGCCAAACCACTTTGGTGACATATAGTCACAATGTGTTACTAAAACTTTGGTGTCCCAAAGACACAATATCCATCAATGTGGTGCCAAACCACTTTGGTGTCCCAAAGACACGTTTGTGCTACCAAAGCATCGGTGACCGAAGTCACAAATCCAATGATGGGGCCAACCCATCGCGTGTGATACCCAATCACTAGCGAGACGATCCCATATCTCATGTGGGGCCAACCCACGGTGGTGTCAAACCACGAGGGACGAGTCGCAATGAGGTGCCCAACCTCCGGTGTCCCAAAGACACAAATGTGCTACCAAAGCCTTTGGTGACCGTAGTCACAATAATCGAGTGATGGGGCCAACCCATCGTGTGATACCCAATCACTAGCAGACGATCCCATATCTCAAGTGGGGCCAACCCACGGTGGTGTCAAACCACAGGGACAAGTCGCAATGAGGTGCCAAACCTCTGGAGGTGCCAAACCTCTGGTGACCCAAAGTCACAAAGTTGTGTTACCAAAACATCGTGCTCGTCAAGACAAAATATCAACTGCTCCTCCACTCATATCACCCATCAACATACCATACTCATGTGATCATGCATATCATACAAGTCATGCCTATCATGCTAATATGTTTGACTCATACCCCATATCACATACATACATAGTCATGATACCATATAGATCATCAGTAAACTTGTAACAATCTTGACTTACCCGAGTCCAAGATCATACCCAAAAGGGTATCATATCAATCCATCAAACTGCCATGATTTTAATAGGCAAACCGGTTTAATAATAATATCACTAAGTATGGGTGTGTTAGTTACACACCTGGTATACACGCGATCTAAAAATCCCAACGAATCGATCTAAGTCCCTTGATTATCCGGCTCCTATAATCGGCCAACATAGGGGTTAGTACACATAAACCATTCGGCCAAAGGCTTTATACCAAGAGAAGTCATCTCAAACCCTTACCTTCACTTCTTAACTTGGTTTCCAACCAACCCCGAACCACAATGGTCCTTCTAAGACGATCGGCCACCACCTTGAAAAGAATAATGATTAATCCTTTATCATTCACGACTTAATCGAAACCAGACGATTAAACTAACAACAACCAATCACTTACCCCCTTACTAATCAATTTGTAAGAAAACGGCTCCTCTTGCTTGCTTCCACAATCCAATGATCCTATAACGAAGAGATTAGAATCCTTCCAAAATGACCATATTCGGCCCTTAATTAAACCAAAATCGATTGAGAAAAGAAAGAAAATAAATGACCATTCGGCCATGGACTTACCAACCTCCAAGCGGTTGAAGCAAGAAACCCCCAACACTCTATTGATGTTCGCCACAACAACCACTAGGAGAAGGGATGGATCCAGGTCAATACTTTGAACCAAAGAGAATTCGGTCTAGAATTAAAATAAAGCAAGGGAAATATGTGATCAAGAAGAAAGAATCGGCCAAAGTTTGAGAAGAAAAGAAAGAAAAAATGGAAAAGTGGTAGGTGCTTTTCGGTTTTTGAGATGACAAGAAATGGAAGGAATGAATAGAAATTTTCGGTTTAGGCAAGGTAAATTTCGGCTTTAGTGTTTCAAAAGGGGAGAAAATGAAACAAAAATGAGATATGAGAAGGCTAGTTTTGGCTTAGCTCCAAAAGAAGATAAGAAGGAGAAATGGAATGAGCATTCGGCCAAAAGAGACCAAAAAGAAGTACAAGCTTGAGGCTCAAGAACTTTCGGCTACAAACACTTTAGGAGACAAGAAATAAAATGAAACTTTCGGCAATCCATTTTGAGTTTTGGTCTTACGGTTCCAAGAGTAAAAGAATGAGAGAAATTCTCTTGAAAATTCAATGACAAAAGAAAGAAAGAATAGCCTTCCAACTTGACCAGAAAATGCCTCAAAACTCCAAATGAATTTCGGCATTACCCACTACAACACACCACCAAGCCGTCCACCCACTCCACAACTCCCCAACATTCGGCCAAATCCCCCTATTCACTCCCAACCACAATTTCAAATAAGTTTGAACAAGTCATCCTCCACCAATTTCTCTCCACCATCCAAGTCACCCCTTGACCAAGTCCATGGTAGAATTCAAGTTGCTCTCAACCTCTTCCTCCATGCCGTCCAAAATGAGAACCAAAATGGGAGCTCTACGACTTGAACTCTGGACCTCCTCACTGTAGATGACGCCACACCAAGCTCCTCCCTTGCCACTCTGCCGACTCTTCATTTGTGCAATAAAACACCAAAGAAAACTCTTATACCCCAGCTCCAACAGCTCCCCTGACTTAACACCCAAAAACCAAAATTTTCCCATTCACTCAGGCATACTCCTCGACTTCAATCAAACCCCTAAAACACCGAAATAGCAACACAGCACACTAAACTCATGCAATATCATGCAACAACAAAACAGCCCCTAACCCGGGATATTACAGTTTAGCTTGATTCAACGTACGTTTCTTGTTTCAGTTTTTGATAATTTCTACGTTTTTGTGATCGTTGCTTCATGTTCTTCAAAACCCATGCTTTAATTTTAGAATTTGATGGTGATTTTGAGATATGCCATTGATGAATGTTTGAGTTTTGTGAGAGTTGATGATGAAATATGAAAGATATGTGAAAGATTAACATGTTTTGTCTTTGAATTTTTGGTGAAATTGAGTAATTTGGGCTAAATTGTGAAAATGAGAAATTGGAAGACCAAAATGTGAAATAAATGAAATATATGGGCTTGTATAAGCACAAGGAAAATTCGGCTAGGCATAAGTGAAGAGAAATTTTGTGTATTTTGTGATTTTGTGAAATAGGGACTAAAGTGTCGAAATGTGAACATGTGAGGGCTATTTTGTAAAATGCCCTAAATATGTGTGTTTGGACTAAATTGAATGAATTCGTGATTGAATGAGCTAAATTTGAATATGTATAGACCAAGAAAGGAGAGATTCGGATCGAGATCGAGGCAAAGACAAAGTGCTCGATTGATCGACTAGTCTCGATATTTCTACATCTGAGGAAAGTTCAGATATAATACGTGTTCTTAAATTATTTTTAGATCCTATGAAGTGATTTTTTATGTGATTATTAAATTAGAAATGCTATGTATGGAATCAAGTTAGGTGGCACTAAGTGTGCGTAATTAGAAAGGAGACAGAGATGATTAGCACTGTGTGTGCGAAATAATATAAGCTTCGGCTTTTTGATTGGCACTGTGTGTGCGATACCGAATTAATTTTGGTTTTATACTGAGGCACTAAGTGTGTGATGTTGTTCAAGCTTCGGCTATGAATTGGGCATTAAGTGTGCGATTGAGTTGAAGATATAGTGAACAGTGAGTAAATTTTGGTATTGAGCATTGAATAGCAAGAACGTTAGTCAACTAAGTGTTGGCGAAGGTATGTTTCGAACCTACGTGGTTGATGATATTGTTTAAGGTTGAATAGATGGATGTATGAGTATATGGTAGAGGAAGATATTGTGTTTAGTTGTGAATCTATCTAAGTGATAGTTTATTTATATATTGATATTGCATTATTGAGTAATATGTATTATATTACGAACTTACTAAGCTCTTAAGTTTACTGTGTGAAGTTTTCTCTGTTTTATAGTGTCTTTAAAGCTAGCTCAGATCAGGGGATCGTTAGCGACTCAATCACACTATCGGCTATCTATTTTGGTACTTTTGAAAGATGTATATATTTGGTATATGGCATGTATAGGCTAGTTGATATGTTATATTTTGAGATGTTTGAGCCTTGCCATGTGATATGGCTTGGAAGTTGAATGATATTGATTATTATATATATGGGCTATGAAAATAGAAATGGTATGTTTCATGCTTAAAAGGTTGATGAGTATTGTGGTTTAAATGTGAACTTGTGGTATGGATTATATGATGCTTGACTTATATGCTTTGGTATGTGAAATTTGGTATTTTGGATGGACTTATTTGAGTTGAAATTGAGTATGGATATAGATGGTATAGTTGATGTTTAATTGGTGCATATATTGGGATGTTTTGGTTGCCATTTGAGGTATAAATGCTAATGGTTTGATGCTTGTTAGTGATCCTAAGTGTGGATGGCATGTTTGGCCTTGTAAATGGCCTAGAAATGCCCACACGGTTGAGCACACGGGCCTGTGGCTCGACCGTGTCATTCAGGTTGGTAAATTGATACAAGTCAGACTCGACCACGGGTAAGACACATGGGCGTGTGACTGGCCGCGTGGTGTAGTCAGTGTCGACCAGGGGTGAGACACACGGGCGTGTCTCAGGCCGTGCGGACAAGTCAGTATGTATGCCCTGTTTTGCCACGGCTTGGACGCACGGGCGTGTCCGAAACCGTGTGAGGCACATGGCCTACCCACACGGGCGTGTGACCTCTATAACTTAGAAAAATGTTTAATTTTCAGTAAAATTTCATATGATTCCGGTTTAGTCCCGACCCCTTCCAAGTGCTTGTTTAAGGTTTCGTAGACCTCGTAAAGGGACTATATGTATATATTTTGATATGATTGAATGATGAAATACTTTGTGTTGTAAAATTATTGTAAAATGTTTTGATATTTTCCAATAATGCCTCTTAACCCTAGACCAGCGATGGTTACGGGTTAGGGGTGTTACATTTTTATTGGTATCAGAGCTACGGTTTATTCGATTCTAGGACTAACGTAGCGCGTGTGAGTCTAGCTATGCATGCCATATATATAATTGCGATAGTGTGATGAATCCTGACAGTTAAAAATGTGTTTTCGAATAGTAAATGGATCCCGATCGAGCAGTTGCTGATGATGTAGAGAGCAATGCCCCTACTCCCGCTCAAGGGACAGCGCCGGCCACATCTAGGCCAAATGTTAGTAGCCACGAGGGAGAGGCTAAACAAGCCTTCTTCCAAATGATGAGTGAGTGGTTTACGGAGTTCGTTCGAACGAATCCGGCTGCTCAACAACCTTCACCCCCACAAATACCTGTTGTGCCACAAGTTGCAGATCCGATCCGATTGAATAAACCTCCTGTAGATAAAATCAAAAAGTATGGGGCCGAAGAGTTTAGGGCCACGATTGATGATGATCTTGAAGCGAAATGAGTTCGCTTGAGAATCTGATTTGAGTGTTTGATGAGATGTCATTAACTCCTGAAGAATGCATAAAATGTGTTATTTTCTTATTGAGAGATATGACATATAATTGGTGGAAAACATTGATATACGTGGTTCCGATTGAGAGAATCACCTGGATTTCTTTCAAGTTTAATTTCGAAAGAAGTATATCAGTCAACAATTTATAGTTAAAAAATGTAAAGAATTCCTTGAGCTGAAACAGGGCCGTATGTCAGTTACTGAGTATGAACGGGAGTTTGTAAGATTAAGTCAGTATGCACGAGAATGTGTTTCAACCGAAGCTACTATGTGTAAATGTTTTATTGAAGGACTGAATGAAGACATTAAATTACTGGTTGGAATACTCGACTTGAATGAATTTGTTGTGTTAGTTGAAAGAGCTTGCAAAGCCGAGGAGCTTAACAAAGAAAAGAAGAAAGTAGATTCTGAGGCTAAAGATGAAAGAAAAAGATCGATAAGTAAGTTGTCTCAACCTTTGACGAAGAGATTTAGAGATGCAAGTAATCGTTCAAATGCTTCATTTGGACATTCGAGTAGAGATCGTGAGAGACAAATTGTTGGTACAAGAACTCAAACTCTGATTGAATCAAGTGTTGGTAGTGTTAAAAGCAACAAGCCTGAGTGTAAGCAGTATGGAAGACGACATGTTGGAGAATGCTGGGGCAAGTACAACAATAGAACTTGTTATAAATGTGGATCACGAGATCATTTTATTCGAGATTGCCCAAAGTTAGCTGAGAAAGACAATGTTCAGAGTGCTAGACCGAGTAATACGACGGCTAGGGGTAAACCACCCATAAACATTGGAAATGTGAGTGGAAGTCAAAGAGGGACCACTGATACAGCTGTGAGATCTGAGGCGAGAGCACCTGCCCGAGCCTATGCTATTTGCGCTCGTGAAGAAGCGTCATCTCCAGACGTCATTACTGGTACTTTTACTCTAATTGATACTGATGTGATTGCATTGATAGATCCAGGGTCTACTCATTCGTATGTATGCATGAACTTAGCATCCAGTAAGACTCTACCTGTTGAGTCTACTGAGTACGTAATTAGAGTATCGAACCCCTTAGGCAAGTGTGTTCTGGTTGATAAAGTGTGCAGGAATTGTATGTTGATGTTTCGAGATATTTGTTTTTTGGCTAATTTGATGTTGCTACCATTCGATGAATTTGATATAATTCTGGGTATGGATTGGCTTACTTTGCATAATGCTAATGTGAATTGTAAACGGAAGAGTATTGATTTGAGAAGTCAGAATGGTGAGATAGTTCGAATTGAATCCAATGATTTGAATGGGTTATCAGCTGTGATCTCAGTGATGAAAGTTCAGAGTTATGTAAAAAAGGGTTGCAAAGCCTATCTTGCGTATGTGATAGATACAAAAGTGGCTGAAAAGAAAGTTGAATCTCTGCTTGTAGTTTGCGAGTTTTCAGATGTGTTTCCTGAAGAATTACTGGGATTACCTCCGATAGGAGAAGTTGAGTTTGGTATTGATTTAGTGCCGGGGACGACTCCTATCTCAATAGCTCCGTATAGAATGGCACCAACAGAATTGAAAGAATTAAAGTCACAGTTGCAAGAGTTGACAGATAGAGGATTTCCACGACCGAGTTTCTCGCCCTGGGGTACTCCTGTGTTGTTTGTGAAAAAGAAAGATGGCACTATGAGGATGTGTATTGATTACCGACAGTTGAACAAGGTGACTATAAAGAATAAATATCCTTTTCCTCGTATTGATGATTTGTTTGATCGAATAAATGGCTTTACATTGTTTCCTAAGATAGATTTGAGATCGGGCTATTATCAGCTACGAGTTAAAGAATCAGATGCACCGAAAACTACTTTCAAAACGAGGTACGGACACTATGAATTTTTAGTAATGCCTTTCGGACTAACGAATGCTCCTGCAGTGTTTATGGATTTAATGAACTGAATATTCAAACCGTATTTGGATCGATTCGTTGTTGTGTTTATTAATGACATTTTGATTTATTCTTGTGATGAGACGCAACATGCCGAGCATTTGAGAATTGTGTTACAAACTCTGCGTGAGAAGCAATTGTATGCAAAGTTTAGCAAATGTGAGTTAAGTTTGCATGAAGTTGGTTTTCACAGGACATATTGTGTCAAGATCATACGGTATCTGAGTTGATCCAAGCAAAATTTCAGCTATTTTGGAGTGGAAGCCTCTGAGAAATGTGTCTAAAGTTTGTAGTTTTTTGGGGCTAGCGGGATATTATAGGCGGTTTGTAAAATGCTTCTCGATGATTGCAACTCCATTTACAAAATTGCTACAGAAAGATGTTAAATTTGAGTGGTCAGAAAGATGTCAGTAGTGTAACAGCTCGATTTTTTACCCTAATCGGAATGGTGGTTTCGGGACCACAAATTTGACTCATAAAAATATTTTAATATTATTTTCCATGTTTATTATGTGTGAATTGATGTGTGCAAAATTTTCGTGTTAAAATTTGATCGTTTTGGTGATTAATTGTGAAAAAGGGCTTAATCGCATAAAAAGAAAATTTGGTGGTTAAATGTGTAAGTACTGAATTGATGATGGTTTTATAAATTAAAGTATTGGTAGGATAATTTAGCCATATTTGAGCTTAGTGGCTGGCCAAATTTGCATGAAATAGTGATTGGAAATTTTTTTATTATATTTATATGTTATAATGATATAATTTATAATATGATAATTTATTAAATTGAATATAATAGATAAAAGATGAAAAGTGTTCATCTTCTTCTTGTTTTGACCGAAAACAAAAGAAAAGAGAAAGAATAAGACCTAGCTCCATTCGGCCTTGATTGAGCTTGATTAAGGTAAGTGTTTAGCTCGGTTTTTGATAATTTTTACGTTTTTGAGATCGTTGCTATGTGATTTAGCTAGCCCATGCTTGAATTTTTGATTTGGTTGTGTATTTCGGGAATTGCCATTGAAGAAACCTTGTTGTTTTTATAGTTTGATGATGAAATATTGATTATATGTGTTAGATTAACAAGTTTTGTTCTTGAATTTTTGATGGAATTGAGTAATTTGGATTAAATTGCAAAAATAAATTTTTGAGAGACTAAAATGCAAAATAAATGAAATGTATGGACTTGTATGAGCATGGGTGACATTCGGCCTAAGCATGGTGTGTGCAAATTTTGCATATTTTGTGTTTTATGCTATAGGGACTAAATTGCAAAAAGTGTAAAATGTCAAGGGTAAAATTGTAATTTGCCCAATTATGTGTTTTTGGACTAAATTTAATGAAAATATGTTGAATGTGCTTAATTTGAATTATTTAGATCAAGAACAAAAAGAATCAGGATTGGATCGGGGAAAGGAGAAGTTAATTGAATAGTCAGAAAATGAAGTCCGTCGATACTCGAGGTAAGTTTTTAAGCAATTGAATTAAATTGAATTTTTAACTATGATATTGTACATGTATTTAATTGGAAGTATATATGTACAATGTGACATTGTCGAATGTAATATTGGTTGTGAGAGGAATATATGGCCGAATGTGATATATATATGTCAATAATATAGCCAAATGTGATGTTGTTATGGAGATTAAATAGATAATTTGTAAATATATACGGGTAATTGAGGTTTAAGTTTTATATATATGTGCTTATTTAAAAGAGTAACAAGTTTGAGTAATGCACTATGTGTGCGAATGTAAATACCGAGCACTAAGTGTGCGAAATCGGTTATTTGGCACTAAGTGTGTGACATATTAATAGTAACGGCACTAAGTGTGCGATACGTTACGAGAATTTGGCACTAAGTGTGCGAATTGTTAATGTGACAGCACTAAGTGTGTGATACGTTACAGGATTTGGCATTGAGTATACGGGTTTATTGATTCATCAGGGATATCGATTATTGGAAAGATTAAGCGAAATAAAATGAGCAGGTATGTGATGATATATCATATATGGATAGTAAGGTAATTTTTGGTTTTTGAAATGAAAACTATGTATTATACGTATCAATTTGTGATTTATATGGTTTGAAATGTAAATAAGAAATTTAGTAGGTAATATATATATATATAGGCTTGTACACACATATATATGTATTTGTTTTGAGATGTGAATTGGATTATAGATCTATGTGAAAACCATTATTGAATGTGGGTATATTCGGCCAAAGGGTCATGAAATGTGAAAAGAATTTTCTAATTTAATGTTTTAATGCATTGTTACATAATTGCTTATAACTTATAACTTACTAAGCTGTTAAAGCTTACCTAGTTTTTGGTTGTTTTCATATTTTAGATTTACTTCGGAGTTCGTTACGTGCTCGGGGATCGTCGTTAAAGCTCGTCACACTATCATCAATATTTTGGTACCTTTTTTAGGTTAAACTTAAAGTTTATGGCATGTATAGGCTATATTACCTTTTGAGATGTTACAAATGATGTGTATATATATGTATTTATGTATGCCATGCGAAAATGGCTAAAACATGATATTTTGGACTTATGTGAATTCGGCCATGTTATTATGTTATGATGAAGGTATGTTTCATGATGTGTATGTGATTGATGTTTGGTTATATGGTTGATTGATTATTGAGTTACAGATTAGTTGCGAAATTGTGACCCTAACCTTAGTATAATTTGGCAAATAAGTTTCATGATGAATATGAACGGTGATATAAGTTATATATATATCTTGATTGTGTCAATCGATCATGTTATATGAATGTATGTGTGTAATGAGTTTGGATTTATATGTTTTCAGTTAAAATAAGATATGTCGATCCGGATGATTCTTCTATATTAATAATGAGAGAGGTGATTTAAAATATGATTGTATGTTCGGCACTTGGTAATGAAATTGGTATATCCTAGATTCGGTTAAATAAGGTCTTGGTATATGTATATTTGGTTTTGATAATGGATAATTTGTTTTAGTAAAGTGATTATAGCATGTACATATTCAGATGATGAAATTTCAATGATCAAATGAATAGTGTCTTTTGCTATTTGATCAAAAATGCCTTTTATGCGAATTTGGTTATATGGATTAGTGATATGTAAGTTAATTTAAAGCATGCTATGAAAGTTCATTATTACCTATTATGCATTCGGTTATGACCATATGAATAGCGAATATTATGCATGAAATGTATATATATATTTCGATCTTTATGTATATTAAAAATAAGTAGTTTAGTTTTGATGCATGTTAGTTGGTTTCAACATTTGATAAAATAAATGATAGGCATATATTTGATATGTAATTACGTACAAGTGAGTATGATATGATTATAAATGAAGTTTGTTCATCTATGATGGAATGTGATATGATTGAAGTAGGTCTGATAATGAATTAGGCATTCGATAATTATGCGATGGAAGTTCATTTGATTCAAACTAGTATTAAAGTAATATGATATGTCTATATAAAACTTTTATAAGTATATAATTATTTATTTATGAATGCTTGTTTTGGGTTATGTTATGATAGGTAATGCCTCGTAACCCTAATCTGGCGACGGATACGGTTAGGGGTGTTTCATTTGATTGGTATCAGAGCTACGGTTTAGTCGGTTCTCGGACTAACGTAATGCGTGTGAGTCTAGCTATACATGCCATAGATATCTTTATTATGATAGTGTGATGACTTCTGACAATGAAATATGTTTTCTCTTTTTATATAGTAAATGGATCCTGATCCCGAGCGGGTTGTAGCTGATGATGTCGAGAGTGTGGCGCCTGCTCCCGCGCAAGGGACCGCGCTGGTTGAATCTCGACCAGCTACGAGTAACCAAGATGAGGATGCTAAGCAAGCCTTCTTTAGTATAATGAATGATTGGTTTAATCAGTATATCCGGACCAATCCGGCTGTTCAACAACCCCCGAACCCAAATACTTTACCTGTGGTACCCCCAATTGTTAATCCTGAGAGGTTAAATAAGCCTCCTATTGATAAAATCAAAAAGTACGGAGTTGAAGAGTTTAGAGCTACAGCTACTGATGATGCTGAGCGGGCTGAATTTTGGCTCGATAATACTATTCGTGTCTTTGATGAACTATCTTGTACAACCGAAGAGTGCTGGAAATGTGCTATATTCTTATTATGGGATTCTGCCTACTATTGGTGGAACACTTTGGTTTCGGTTGTTCCGAAGGAACGGGTCACTTGGGATTTCTTTTAGACGGAGTTTCGCAAAAAGTATATCATCGTCGATTCATTGATCGAAAGCGCAAAGAGTTTCTCGAGTTAAAACAGTCGTATGATGATCATGTCGATTATGAGCGTGAGTTTGTGAGACTCGGTACGTTATGCCCGAGAGTGTGTTGCAACCGAGGATGCTATGTGTAAAAGATTCGAGGAGGGGCTGAACGAAGACATAAAATTTCTTGTCGGCATACTTGTAATAAAAGAGTTCGTAGTACTTGTCGAGCGAGCTTGCAAGGCCGAAGAGCTCGGAAAAGAGAAAAGAAAAGCTAAATTCAAAGCTAGAGATTTTTGCAAGAGATCAGCAAGTAAAACTTCTCATATGACATCAAAGAAGTTTCGAAATGACAGTAACCGATCTAAGACTAATGATGGGATTTCCATACGAGAGTGACCACCAGTGAGTTCACGAGCTACCTCGATTGCTAGTGTTGGCAATACTCGACCGAATAAGCCCGAGTGTCAACAGTGTGGTAGGTGACATTTTGGTGAATGTTGGGGCAAGTCCAACAATCGAGCTTGCTACAAGTGTGGTTCGCAGGATCATTTCATTCGGGATTGCCCGGAGTTAGCTGAGAAGGATAATGCTCAGAGTGCAAGACCGAGCGGTACCGCAGCTAGAGGTAGACCACCCCGAAATGCGGGAGGTAGGAGCGGCACTCAGACGGGGACTTAGATATAGCTATTTGATCAGAGGCTCGTGTGCCTGCTAGAGCCTATGCCATTCGTGCCCGAGAGGAGGCTTCATCTCCAGATATCATTACCGGTATATTTACTCTCTTTAATACTATTGTAATTGCTCTGATTGACCCTGGTTCAACTCATTCCTATGTGTGTGAAACATTAGTATTCAATAAGACTTTACCTGTTGAATCTACTGAATTTGTGATTCAGGTTTCAAACCCTCTGGGTCGGTGTGTACTAGTTGATAAGATGTGCAGAATTGCCCTTTGATGATTCGAGATTCATGTTTTCTGACTGATTTGATGTTACTACCATTTGATGAGTTCGATATCATCCTCGGTATGGATTGGTTAACTGTGCACGATGCCGTAGTAAATTGTAGACGAAAGACTATTGATCTGTGATGCAAAAATAATGAGATAATTCGGATTGAATCTGCGGATTTAAATGGGCTACCAGCAGTGATATCTTCGATGTTAGCTCGAAAGTATATGAGAAAGGGTTGCGAAGCTTACTTTGCTTATGTAATTGATAATAAAGTGACCGAAAAGAAGATTGAATCTGTACCTGTTGTATGTGAGTATCCGGATGTGTTTCCGGAAGAATTACCGGGATTGCCACCTGTTCGGGAGGTAGAGTTTGGTATTGAGTTAGTACCAGGGACGACCCCGATCTCGATAACTCCGTATAGAATGGCACCGACTGAATTAAAAGAGTTGAAAGCCCAGTTGCAAGAGTTGACAGATAGAGGTTTTGTTCGACCAAGTTTTTCTCCTTGGGGTGCGCCAATGTTATTTGAGAAGAAGAAAGACGGAACTTTGAGGTTGTGCATCGACTATCGATAGCTTAATAAAGTGACCATAAAGAATAAATACCCGTTGCCGCGCATTGATGATCTATTCAATTAGTTAAAGGGAGCCTCAGTATTTTTGAAGATTAATTTAAGATCGGGTTATTATTAGTTGCGAGTTAGAGACTTTGATGTGCCTAAGACTACTTTCCGAACGAGATACAGCCATTAGGTGTAACACCCCATACCCGACCTAGACATTATGGTCGGATCTAGCATGTCACATCATATGGTAGTTGAAAAGCTAAGCGATCGCTTAGAAAAGTTGCATCTCTTTTTGAAACTCCGAGTTTCGTTGTTTGTTTGTAAGAAAAACGTGATTTGCTTGATGTTTGTTTTTGAAAAGTTGATATTATTTTGAAAACTGCTTTTGTTATGAAAATCGAACTTGAATAGTTGCGGAAACGTGACATTTTGGAAAAACGATTATGAGCATTTTGGAAAACTCAGTATTCAAACAATAAACAGTTTAAAAGTAGCCGAATTTAAAGTTGAAAGAAAATAAAATCCAAAGGCCTTATTACAAAATATTAGCCCAAAAGTAATAATCTTAAAATAAGGTAAAAACTAAATTTACTAAAGTCCGCGAGAAATAACTCCGATGTATGGCCCCCACCGAGCCCTCCGCGGCTCCAAATCCTCTAACGCTGGGGATCACCTGCAAGGTTAAAGTAGAGGGGTGAGTTACGAACTCAGTGTGTAATCCCCTAATTGGTCATTAACTGGGCCCGAGCCCATACGAAAGCTGTCTGGGCCGAGGCCCTATTCAGTGACAATCTGGGCCTTAGCCCTATAAACATGATAATGCAAGCAGAGAATGCAGCCCAACCCAATCCAACCAAACACACCCCCATACAAACCCTACACACCTGTGGGGACCAAGTTAACCCACCCAATTTTACCACCGATAAAGCGGACAAAGTGCTAATCACGAGAATTTGTATGAGCCACGAATAACAGAATATACGTGGCATGGCCACTACACAAAATGTTGCAGAGCCACTAGAAAACACTTCCTCCGATCATTAATCCCAACCCATGCAACATATTATAAATGCAATGCATCATACGTACAAAAGTGTAAATAAAGCATATACATGATAATCAACCATAATCAAGGGTATAACGGTCATTTACCCTCCAGGGGTATTTCGATAATTTACCCTCCAGGGGTATTTTGGTAATTTCATCAATTAACGGCCTTTTCGAAGGCCTACTGTTGCCTCAAGCAACACAGGACCCTTGTTGGGTCTCTACAGAACTATTGGGCCCTAAATCCATTTCAGGCCCAAACGGGCCCACACACTCGTGTGGCCCATTTTGCATGGTTTCGATCTCAAATTTTCATATTTTGCAACCGCACTTATCTTTTGACAGTTTTCCATCAATTTCGCCCATGTGGGCTGGATAGCCCATTGGGCCCATTTGGCCCGTTTCGGCTCGATTAGGCCTATTACAGCCTCAGATTCACGAGAGTGTTCGTGACACTCTCAACGGCTTACCGTCAATATTCGTGTTTCGGTTACCACTACGAGCGCTTGCAAGCTCGGGTGGTCACAGTTGCCGACTCTTCTGCTTTTTGACTTTTGGCTGATTCACAAACATCACATGCAATCATTCAGAGGGTTGTGAGATTACACACCTGTTCACGTAGAGTACTAAACACTCACAATCATCGTCACCTATACCAAACATAACACACAATTAACCCTATAACAATAGAAATGGGAGATCTTTAATCCAAACACCTAACTATACGATTTACTAACACTTACCCTCACTAGCGCGATCAACTACGATTTGCTTAGTTAAACCAGATGTCGACGCCCTTCCACAACCCGGCAGAAAGTCCCGAACCGCTGACACCCTACGTCGCTTAAACTTGGGAGCAGGGGCTACGAGTCCACTTCCATTAGGCACACTTCTTGATCCCCCCTCAGACTGGCTATTACTTGCCTCCATGAAGAACTCTCGATTAGCAAAGTACCACAGAAAAAAAAATGGCAGTTGACTAATAAGGGGTTTCGGCTCTCACAAAAGAGAACAAACGTGATTCGAGAAGGAGAAAAGTAAATAGATTCAGCCTGGAAAAATAGAGAGTTAACGACAGAGTGCTTCTGCTTTAGTAGAGAAAATAGAGAAAAGCAAAGAAAAAAAATAAGGAAAAGAAAGCGTCACCTTGCAACCAGAGAAGAACTGAATAGGAAGAGAAGATTCGGTAGCAAAGGGTAGCAAATACAGATGGAATGCAGAGAAGAAGATGGAAGAAAGAGGCTTAACGATTCACTAAAAGCCCACAAAAAAAGGATGTAGAAAAGGAGATGTGCATTCGGCTATGAAGAAAAGCCAAGGAAAGGAGATGAGAGGAGAGGAAAGGAAAGAGGTTCGGCCAACAAATGAGAAAAAAGAGAATAAGAGAAACTAAGATTTTAGCTAAAGAAAGTAGACACTTAGAAATAAAGTTGAAAGGAAAAAGTCCCGAATGGTCAACAAAAATGCACCAAAAGAATGAGAAAACAAAAGCTCAAAAAGAAAACTTTCGACACAAAAATGAGAAAAAAAAAACCCCTAAAGCTCCTATACAAATTCGGCACAACCACAAGAGAATCCCCAAGTGCCGAATCCACACCACAAGGAACCAAAGATTCGGCCAACTCCCCTCACTCATCCATCCCCATGATTTCCTCCATAAATCCCTCCTCAATTCACTCTCCATCTCTCACTCAAACCATTTGACCAAGTCTCCAACCTCCAAGGCAGAGTTTGATCTTAACTCTGCTTCCTCCTTCCTGAGCACAAAATAATAGTCACCCAAAATGTAGCTTGTGAGGCTCGAACTCTCTCCCTCCATACTTCCCTTGTGATGCCACACCACTGTGCCACTTACTCACTTGTGTTAGCAAACATATCTAATTAAACTTAAGTCCAGCTTCAGCTAGCCCTCTTCCCTAAAGAGCCAAAAACCAAAATTTTTCCTATGGCCCAACTTGAACCCGGGACTTCATAGAACCCTCTAAACACTCCAAACTCACACACCTAATAGGTCCAACTTGTAATAGTGTCGTTCTATTATTCCTAAAAATTTGAAACGCTTCCACGCCCAAGGCCCAATGGGCCTAATTCTACTAGGCCCAAATTCGGGGCTTTACAAATCTACCCTCCTTAAAGAAATTTCGTCCTCGAAATTTCCAACTATCTAACAGTCGTTTAACACAGATTACTCTACTACGCTGCCGCTGCGTACTCTAATTCTAATATCCCTATCATATTTTAACTAGAATTTGGAACTCCCTACACATACTCAAAACACCTAACCATTAAAGCAGACAGATATCTCATACGCAACAAATTTCCATATCCAAACATCGCATTCAAACAAAACATACCCGACTTAATGGTGATTGAGTAATCCCGAGCCTTATGCTCTACAGACCCGCATCTTAAACATGCTCCTGACTTCCTCCAGTACTCTCCCAGGTGACGCCTTCCGTAAAATCCGCAAGCCGGAAGTTTGGACGTACCTTAACATGCTTTACGGAACGAGACTTGGGCCCTAGAAAACTGCAATCTCTCTTTTTCTTACAGTCTGCGCACCTAGCCCGAAGTACTTCACCAATTTCTTTAACCTCCCTTACTAGTTGCGTCAGCACATCCGTAATGAGTTCTGGGTTACCGCTACTCGAGATCGGTGGGCTCACTCTAGCCTCTGTCTCTTGGACCATCTCACGCTCCCTTTTAGGGAAATTCCCTGATGCTGAGGATCCAGCCCTAGCACTTCGACCTCTACCACGGCCGCGTGTTCCTCGTCCACATCCTCTTGTACTCGTATTGCTGAATCGAGTTAATCTGATTAAGAATTTTACGAATCAGTCTATAATTCCAATGTTTATTAACAAGTGTTTTATGGAAAACAGGTATAAGAGTTGTTTTTGCGGATCGAATTTCCTACTGTTTCAGTCCCTATAGTCTTAGTTCCTATAGCTACTTGATTCAAGCGTACTATCACTAACTCTAGTAGTTTTCTCTCTCTGATTATCTCATCATATCATCAGATAAAGTAAGAGGACTTACGGATTTGGTGCCGGAGACTCGGGGTGCCATACTTCCAATAAAGATATATATTTTCTAAACCATATTTCAAACAAATTTTGAAAAATGTTTTCGAACCCATTCCACAGCCGAGTTTTGCAACCTGACTCTGATACTATAGTATGTAACACCCCAAACCTGACCTAGACGTTATGGCCGAATCTAGCATGTCACTTCATAGGGTAGTTGAAAACCTAAGCGATCGTTGAGAAAAGTTGCATCTCTTTTTGAAACTCCGAGTTTCGTTGTTTGTTTGTAAGAAAAATGCGGTTTACTTGATGTCTATTTTTGAAAAGTTGATATTATTTTGAAAACTGCTTTTGTTATGAAAATCGAACTTGAATAGTTGCGAAAACGTGACATTTTGGGAAAAAAGTTTTGAGCATTTTGGAAAACTCAGTATTCAAAAAATTAACAGTTTAAGAGTAGCTAAATTTAAAGTTAAAAGAAAATAAAATCCAAAGGCCTTATTACAAAATATTAACCCAAAAGAAATAATCTTAAAATAAGGTAAAAACTTAATTTACTAAAGTCCACGAGAAATAACTCCGATATATGGCCCCCACCGAGTCCTCCGCGGCTCCAAATCCTCTAACGCTGAGGATCACTTGTAAGGTTAAAGCAGAGGGGTGAGTTACGAGAACTCAGTGTGTAATCCCCTAATCAGTCATTAATTGGGCCCGAGCCCATACGGAAGCTGTCTGGGCCGAGGCCCTATTCGGTGACAATCTGGGCCTTAGCCCTATAAACATGATAATGCAAGCAGAGAATGCAGCCCAACCCAATCCAACCAAACACACCCCCGTACCAACCCTACACACCTATGGGGACCAAGTCAACCCACCCAGCCCTACACACCAATAAGGCAGACAAGCTGCTAATCACAGAATTTGTGGCGGAGCCACCAGAATAACAGAATATACGTGGCATGGCCACTACACAGAATGTGGTAGAGCCACCAGAAAACACTTCCTCCGATCATCAATCCCAACCCATGCAACATATTATAAATGCAATGCATCATACGTACAAAAGTGTAAAAAACGAATATACATGATAATCAACCATAATCAAGGGTATAACGGTCATTTACCATCCAGGGGTATTTTAGTAATTTACCCTCTAGGGGTATTTCGGTAATTTACCCTCTAGGGGTATTTTGGTAATTTCATCAATTAACTACCTTTTCAAAGGCCTACTGTCGCCTCGAGCGACACAAGACCCTTGTTGGGTCTCTACAAAACTATTGGGCCTAAAATCCATTTCAGGCCCAAATGGGCCCACACACTCGTGTGGCGCATTTTGCATGGTTTCGGTCTCAGATTTTCAGATTTCGCAACCACACTTATCCTTTGACAGTTTTCCATCAATTTCGCCTATGTGGGTCGGATAGCCCATTGGGCCCATTTGGCCCGTTTCGGCTCGATTAGGCCCATTACAGCCTCAGATTCACAAGAGTGTTCGTGACACTCTCAACGTCTTACCGTCAATATTCGTGTTTCAGTTACCACTACGAGCGCTCGCACGCTCGGGTGGTCACAGTTGCCGACTCTTCGGCTTTTCGGCTTTTGGCCAATTCACAAACATCGCATGCAATCATTTATAGGGGTGTGAGATTACACACCTGTTCATGTAGAGTACTAAACACTCACGATCGTCGTCACCTATACCAAACATAACACACAATTAACCCTATAACAATAGAAATGGGAGATCTTTAATCCAAACATCTAACTATACGATTTACTAACACTTACCCTCACTAGCGCGATCAATTACGATTTGCTAAGCTAAACTAGATGTCGACGCCCTTCCACAACCCGGCGGAAAGTCCCGAACCGCTGACACCCTACACCACTTAAACTTGGGAGCAGGGGCTACGAGTCCACTTCCATTAGGCACACTTCTTGATCCCCCCTCAGACTGGCTATTACTTGCCTCAATGAAGAACTCTCGATTAGCAAAGTACCACAGAAAAAAAATGGCAGTTGACTAACAAGGGGTTTCGGCTCTCACAAAAGAGAACAAACGTGATTCGAGAAGGAGAAAAGTAAATAGATTCGGCCTGGAAAAATAGAGAGTTAACGACAGAGTGCTTCTACTTTAGTAGAGAAAAGAGAGAAAAGAAAAGAAAAAAATAAGGAAAAGAAAGCGTCACCTTGCAACCAGAGAAGAACCGAATAGGAAAAAAAGATTCGGCAGTAAAGGGTAGCAAATACAGATGGAATGCAGAGAAGAAGATGGAAGAAAGAGGCTTAACGATTCACTAAACGCCCACAATAAAAGAATGTAGAAAAGGAGATGTGCATTCGGCTATGAAGAAAAGCCAAGGAAAGGAGATGAGAGGAGAGGAAAGGAAAAAGGTTCGGCCAACAAATGAGAAAAAGAGGATAAGAGAAACTGAGATTTCAGCTAAAGAAAGTAGACACTTAGAAATAAAGTTGAAAGGAAAAGGTCCCG
Organism: Gossypium sturtianum; assembly: GCA_025698515.1. Lineage (NCBI taxonomy): Eukaryota > Viridiplantae > Streptophyta > Magnoliopsida > Malvales > Malvaceae > Gossypium > Gossypium sturtianum. Next base: position 90,057,757 of record CM046954.1, read on the forward strand.
AAAGGTCAAAAAAAATGCACCAAAAGAATTAGAAAACAAAAGCTCAAAAATAAAACTTTTGACACAAAAATGAGAAAAAAAAAACCCCTAAAGCTCCTATACAAATTCGGCACAACCACAAGAGAATCCCCAAGTGCCGAATCCACACCACAAGGAACCCAAGATTTGGCCAACTCCCCTCACTCATCCATCCCCATGATTTCCTCCATAAATCCCTCCTCAATTCACTCTCCATCTCTCATTCAAACCATTTGACCAAGTCTCCAACCTCCAAGGCAGAGTTTGATCTCAAGTCTGCTTCCTCCTTCCTGAGCACAAAATAATAGTCACCCAAAATGCAGCTTGTGAGGCTCGAATTCTCTCCCTTCATACTTCCATTGTGACACCACACCACTGTGCCACTTACTCACTTGTGTTAGCAAACATATCTAATTAAAATTAAGTCCAGCTTCAGCTAGCCCTATTCCCTAAAGAGCCAAAAACCAAAATTTTTCCTATGGCCCAACTTGAACCCGGGACTTCATAGAACCCTCTAAACACTCCAAACTCACACACCTAATAGGTCCAACTTGTAATAGTGTCGTTCTCTTATTCCCAAAAATTTGAAACGCTCCCACGCTCAAGGCCCAATGGGCCCAATTCTACTAGGCCCAAATTCGGGGCGTTACATTACGAGTTTTTGGTGATGCCGTTCGGACTTACTAACGCCCCTGCTATTTTCATGGATTTTATGAATCAGGTATTCATACATTATCTGGATCGGTTTGTAGTTGTGTTTATAGATGACATTCTGATCTATTTACGCAGCGAAATCGAGCATGCCGAACACTTGAGACTTGTGTTACAGATTTTGCGTGTTAAGCAGTTGTACGTGAAATTCAGTAAATGTGAGTTCTGGTTACGCGAAGTTAGCTTCTTTGGGCATGTTATTTCAGCATCAGGTATTCGGGTTGATCCGAGTAAGATTTCAGGTATACTTGATTGGAAACCTCCGAGGAATATTTCTGAAGTTTGGAGTTTTCTGGGTCTTGCCGGTTATTATAGATGCTTTGTGAAAGGTTTCTCAATGATTGAAACTCCGATGACAAAGCTACTTTATAAAGATGTTAGATTCGAGTGGACGGAAAGGTGCCAGAAGAGTTTTGATCAGTTGAAAACTTTGTTTACTGAAGCTCCAGTGCTTGTTCAGCCAGAGCCGGGTAAAGAGTTCGTTATCTTCAGTGATGCATCCTTTAATGGTTTGGGCTATGTTTTGATGTAGAAGGGTAAAGTTGTAGCATATGCTTCGAGACAGTTAAAGCCGCACGAAAAGAACTATCCGACGCACGATCTCGATTTGGCCATTATAGTCTTTGCTCTGAAAATATGGCGCCACTATTTGTTCGGTGAAAAATGCCATGTCTGTTCCGATCATAAAAGCCTAAAGTATTTAATGACTCAGAAGGATTTGAATCTGAGACAATGACGATGGTTTGAATTGTTAAAAGACTACGAGCTTGTGATTGATTATCACCCGGGAAAAGCTAATGTGGTTGCTGATGCTCTAAGCCGAAAATCATTGTTTGCTTTACGTGCAATGAACACAGATATAGCTATGACTGACGATGGTGCGATTATTACAGAATTGAAAGTGAGACCATTGTTTGTCTAACAGATTTGCGAAGCTCAAAGGGTTGATGATAACTTGATAGCAAAAAGGAATCAATGTGGTTTGAATGCTGACTCAGAATTTTAGATTGATGCTGAGGGATATTTGCGGTTCAGAAACTGAATATGTGTACCAAAGGATCCTGAGTTGATTCGGATGATTTGTAATGAAGCTCATAATAGTAGATTGTTTGTTCACCCGAGTAGCACGAAGATGTATAATGATTTGAAATAGCATTACTGGTGGCACGGTATGAAATGAGATATTTCAGATTTTGTGTCGAAATGTTTGATATGTCAGCAAGTAAAAGCCGAGCATCAGGTGCCATCGAGATTACTTCAGCCGATTATGATACCCGAATAGAAATGGGATCGAGACACGATGCACTTTGTATCTGGGTTACCGTTGACACCAAGCAAGAAAGATGCAATCTGGGTTATTGTTGATAGATTGACAAAGTCGGCTCACTTTATTCCAGTTCGTACAGATTACTCACTTGATAAGCTAGCTGAGTTGTACATTTCTCAAATTGTACGATTACATGGAGTACCTATTTCTATTTTTTCGGATAGAGATCCGAGGTTTACATCGCGATTTTGGAAGAAACTGCAAGATGCATTAGGTACTAAATTGCATTTTAGCAGCAGTTTCCACTCTAAAACGGATGGTCAATCTGAGAGAATTATTCAAATACTTGAGGATATGTTGAGATATTGTGTTCTCGAGTTCGAGGGTACGTGGGAACGATACTTGCCCTTGATTGAATTTGCGTACAATAATAGCTTTCAATCGAGTATCAAAATGCCACCTTACGAGGCTTTATATGGTCGTAAATGTCGTACACCGTTGTATTGGACCGAGCTAAGTGAAAGCAAGATACACGGGGTTGATCTAATCAAAAAGACGGAACAGAAAGTAAAAGTGATCCGCGAAAATTTGAAAGCAACGTCAGACCGTCAGAAATCCTTTGCGGATTTGAAACGTAAAGATATAGAGTTTCAGATTGGTAACCGAGTATTTTTTAAAGTCTCACCGTGGAAGAAAATACTTAGATTTGGTCACAAAGGAAAGCTAAGTCTGAGATTTATTGGGCCGTACGAGATTATTGAGCGTATCGGGCCGGTTGCGTACAGGTTGACGTTGCCACCTGAGTTAGAAAAGATCCACAATGTTTTCCATGTTTTGATGCTTCGATGATATAGATCCGATCCTTCTCATGTGATTAATCCGTCAGAGATTGAGATTCAGTCTGATTTGACCTATGAGGAAGAACCGATTCGTATTTTGGCTCGTGAAGTGAAAGAATTGCTTAATACGAAAATTTCGTTGGTGAAAGTACTGTGGCAGAAGCACGGGGTCGAGGAAGCAACTTGGGAACTTGAGGATTCAATGAAAGAACGTCATCCAAACCTATTCATCGGTAAGATTTTTGGGGACGAAAATCCCTAAGGGGGGAGAGTTGTAATAGCTCGATTTTTTTTACCCTAATCGGAACGGTGGTTTCGGGACCATGAATTCAACTCAGAAAAATATTTTAATATTTTTTTCCATGTTTATTATGTGTGAATTGATGTGTTCAAAATTTTCGTGTTAAAATTTGATCGTTTTGGTGCTTAATTGTGAAAAAGGGCTTAATCGCATAAAAAGAAAATTTGGTGGTTAAATCTGTAAGTACTGAATTCATGATGGTTTTATAAATTAAAGTATTGGTAGGATAATTTAGCCATATTTGAGATTAGTGGCCGGCCAAATTTGCATGAAATAGTGATTGGAAATTTTTTATTATATTTATATGTTATTATGATATAATTTATAATATGATAATTTATTAAATTGAATATAATAGATAAAAGATGAAAAGTGTTCATCTTCTTCTTGTTTTGACCGAAAACAAAAGAAAAGAGAAAGAATAAGACCTAGCTCCATTCGGCCTTGATTGAGCTTGATTAAGGTAAGTGTTTAGCTCGGTTTTGATAATTTTTACGTTTTTTGAGATCGTTGCTATGTGATTTAGCTAGCCCATGCTTGAATTTTTGATTTGGTTGTGTATTTTGTGAATTGCCATTGAAGAAAGCTTGTTTTTTTTTTTTGTAGTTTGATGATGAAATATTGATTATATGTGTTAGATTAACAAGTTTTATTCTTGAATTTTTGATGGAATTGAGTGATTTGGATTAAATTGCAAAAATAAATTTTTGAGAGACTAAAATGCAAAATAAATGAAATGTATGGACTTGTATGAGCATGGGTGACATTCGGCCTAAGCATGGTGTTTGCAAATTTTGCATATTTTGTGTTTTATGCTACAGGGACTAAATTGTAAAAAGTGTAAAATGTCAGGGGTAAAATTGTAATTTGCCTGATTATGTGTTTTTGGACTAAATTGAATGGAAATATGTTGAATGTGCTTAATTTGAATTATTTAGATCAAGAACAAAAAGAATCGTGATTGGATCGAGGAAAGGAGAAGTTAATTGAATAGTCGGAAAACGAAGTCCGTCGATACTCGAGGTAAGTTTTTAAGCAATTGAATTAAATTGAATTTTTAACTATGATGTTATACATGTATTTAATTGGAAGTTTATATGTACAATGTGACATTGCTGAATCTAATATTGGTTGTGAGAGGAATATATGGTCGAATATGATATATATATATGTCAATAATATAGTCGAATGTGATGTTGTTATGGAGATTAAATAGATAATTTTTAAATATATACGGGTAATTGAGGTTTAAGTTTTATATATATGTGCTTATTTAAAAGAGTAACAAGTTTGAGTAATGCACTATGTATGTGAATGTAAATACCGAGCACTAAGTGTGCGAAATCGGTTATTTGGCACTAAGTGTGCGTGATATTAATAGTAACGGCACTAAGTGTGCGATACGTTACGAGAATTTGGCACTAAGTGTGTGAATTGTTAATGTGACGGCACTAAGTGTGCGATACGTTACAGGATTTGGCATTGAGTATACAGGTTTATTGATTCATCAGGGATATCGATTATTGGAAAGATTAAGCGAAATAAAATGAGCAGGTATGTGATGATATATCATATATGAATAGTAAGGTAAGGTTTGGTTGTTGAAATGAAAACTATGTATTATACGTATCAATTTGTGATTTATATGGTTTGAAATGTAAATAAGAAATTTAGTAGGTAATATATATATATAGGCTTGTACAAATATATATATGTATTTTTTTTTGAGATGTGAATTGGATTATAGATCTACGTGAAAACCATTATTGAATGTGGGTATATTCGGCCTAAGGGTCATGAAATGTGAAAAGAATTTTCTAATTTAATGTTTTAATGCATTGTTACATAATTGCTTATAACTTACTAAGCTGTTAAAGCTTACCTAGTTTTTGGTTGTTTTCATATTTTAGATTTACTTCGGTGTTCGTTACGTGCTCGGGGATCGTCGCTAAAGCTCATCACACTATCATCAATATTTTGGTACCTTTTTGAGGTTAAACTTAAAGTTTATGGCATGTATAGGCTATATTACCTTTTGAGATGTTACAAATGATGTGTATATATATGTATTTATGTATGCCATGTGAAAATGCCTAAATGTAACATCCCAAGTTAGGGGGTTCTGCATTTCATGTTTCTATGTGTTTGGCTTGCTCTGCTTGCTATTTGGACTTTTTTGGGGGTCTTAGGAAGACTCGGGTTAGAGCCGGAGTCTTGGTTAAATTTTTTTAGGGCACTTTAGGGGGAAGCTTGTAGAGATAAGTCTTATGTATATTTGTGTGTAGTTGATGACATAGAGAGGGGTGTGGAAGAGTGGTAAGTGACGCCTTAAGGAGCAAGGGGGATGACGCCATAAGAGAGCAGTGAGGGTGGAGGTTCGAGTCGCGTATGCTACATTTTGGAGTTTCTTTTTGGCGTCAGGATGGAGAGGTGGTGGATTTCGGCTTGGACTCTGCATGGTAGTTGTGGAGAGTGAAAGGTGGAGGAATTTGTGGGATGTGGAGAGAGAGAGAGAGAGGTTGGCCAAATAAGGGAAGTGTGGGGGGTGCATGTGCGGTTTTGGCTTGGCTAGGTAGGGGCCGAACCTTCTTTTTGAGCTCTTAGGCTTTTTGTTGGGCATTTCGGTCATAAGAGTGTGGGTGTGTCGATTTTACAAGGTGTCTTTGGAAGTAGAATACAACCGAAACCATCATTTGCATTTTTGTCACTTTGATTCATATCTTTTCTACCAAAACCGAAACACCCTTACTCATTTTCTTCTCTTTCTTGTTTCTTTGGTGATAGCCGAATATTAGTGGGATCATTTGTGCTTTCTTCTTTCTTTTTCACCTTTAGCTTTGGTTCTTCTTGATAACTGAACCTCCTTAGTAATTGTTTGGAGTCGTTTCTATTTGGAGTGAGTGCCATAACCGAATCCTGTTCTTTATCTCTACTTCTTATTCTTCTTCTTCTCTCTTCTTTATACACATCTTTTTGAAGCTGAATCTCTTTTGTGTCAATTGTAGGCACTCTTTCCATTGATATGTGCCAGTAGCCGAATAGCTCTTCAATCATCATACTCTTGCTTTTGGTAAGGAGCCTTCTTTCTCTGTTGTTTTCAATTCGTTCTTTTTCCCTTCTCTCATTGGTTTGGTTGAATTAAAGATTCTGATTCGTTTCTTTGGGCATTGGCCAATTGTAGAGGGGTTTATTCTCATCTTCTCTTCTTCGTGTGGTCTACTTTCGGGAGGTCTTTGGTAAGTGGGATGTTGGCCGAATGGATGGAAGGGGTTCTTTATCGATTTGTTAGACCGAAAGGCCATTTCTTTTGTCCTATTTTGAGAATCGATTCTAACTTGGTATTATTTAGGGACTCATTCGGTTTCTTAGGCCAAGCCTTCTGGTGTTCAGATTTCGTGGATCAGGGTAAGAAGCTCTTTTAATTTTGTATCTTTCTCTCTCTTCGTTATTCGTTGCCTTAACCCGACGTCGTTGTTGAACAATTGTTGCTTTCGTTATAGTATTTTATTGATCAAAGTTCTTTCATGGATTCAAAGGCCAGTCAAGGGAAGGAAGGGGTTGGACTCGTAGTTCCTGCCCCTAAGTTTAAGAAACGTACGGTGTCGGCAGTATGAGACTTTGCACCGAGTTATGGACCGGCTTCGAATCTGAATAGACAGATTGCTATTGTTCCCTCTTCTGAGAGTGTCGACAATATTGAGAGTTTAGTTCTTCGTGTTTACAGGTGTTTAATTCTCACACCCTACTTTATTGTGGTATAAATGAATTTGCATATGTTAATTGAAAGCCGAAAACTTCGATAATGCTTATCGAGTTACCCTTGGTGGGTAAAACCAGAGAGATCAGGTTAGTTACTTAAAATCTTTATGACATGTATGTATCGTAGCATTAAAGATAAATGCATGCTTGTTGATGCCTATTGATGTATGTTATATTCATTACAGTCTGTCATTATGTTGCATGGGATGGGATATTGATATTGATGAAAGGAGAAGTATTTATCGGTGACTCTGTTACACCATTCTGAAGGCTCAGTGCCGTATTGCTTATCGTTGACTTGGTCACATTGCTTCAGTGGCTAGGCCACATATTGTTTATCAGTGACTCTGTCACATTTTATCGACTTTGAGCAAAGATGATCATCGGCATGGTCGCCAAAGCGGAGTGTAGCGGATGGAGGGTTGATTTTAGAAATCCCCAGGAGTGTTGAGGTTGGATATTTGGAGCGGAGTGTAGAGGATGGATTAATAGGATGGGTTGGGTTTATCATATTGCATATATGATATGTTATCATGTTTTGGGCTTCGGCCGTTTGAAATATGAGGGCTTGGGCCCAGTATGGTTTATGTGAGGTAATTGCACACTGAGTCTTCGTGACTCACTCCTTTTGCTTAAACTTTTGCAGGTAATTCTTAGCTCAGTGGACTTGGGCTGGAGCGGACTTCAAGGTGGCCATGCACGGTTTTTATTAAAATTAAACTTTACTTTGATTTATCATTTTCTTTAATTTGGGGATTTTGATATGTAATAAGGCCATTAATCGTTTGGGTTATTTTCGATTTTAACTTTGAACGTTTTTATTATAAACTAATTGGTAAAACGTTTTCTTAATAGAACTTAAGTCTAAGGTTTTTTTCCAAAGCATGAACACCAAATTTACAAACAATACTAAATAATTACTTTGGGTCAATTTAATGCAACACCAAGTGCTTTCAAACGTCACCTAAAGGCATGTTTTGGGCTAAGTATAATCTTAACTAAATAAATATTGAGTTTCAGGTAAGCGACCAATCTTGAAGTTTTAAAAGCAGATTTCAAAAATTTTCAGTCTAATATGGAGTTTTATAAAAATCTTCTTATGTGACATACCAGATATGGTTGTAGTGTTTGGGCCGGGTTTGGGGTGTTACAATTTTGGTATCAGAGCCCGGTTTAAGAACTCGGCTGTAGGTTTTGGGTTCAAAACGTTTTCCAAAACTGGTTTAAAAATGATATAAAAAAATATATAGATATATATGAATATGAATTGGGAAGCATGGCACCCGAGTCTCCGGCACCAAGTCCGTACGGTAAGTCTTCTGACTAAATTGGGTGATTTGCATGAAGTAGTTATGTTATGCTGTGAATGCTAGAGTTAAGAAACTCAACTTTAGAGATTGAAACCTTTAGGTATGCGTATATCCTGCGAAAAACTACTTATAACTCTATCTTTCATAAGACTACTTGGTAATAAACAGTGGAAGAAGTGCTAATGCATAAAATTTGTAATCAGATTAAGACGATACGTTAGACATGAGTGCTAGAGGACGTGGACGTGGTGCACGTGGTAGGGGACGAGGTACTGAAGCTGAGTTCTCAGAAGCAGGACATGAGCCTGAGGGTGAAGTGGCCGCATCACCTGTGGTTGAAGTGGGGACGCAAGACCGAACTAGTGGAGATGATGCTTTGTCTCAGGCAATGTTGCGTGTGCTGGAGCGAGTTGCTGGGGCAAGCACTGGGACAGTATCTCGAAAGTCTATTCCTGAGCGGATTATGGATGAATTAGATTGCACGGCAGAGGAGAAATTGAAAAGAGCGGTGTCTCTTCTTCGGGATGAGGCATATCAGTGGTGGCTCACGATAAGAGAGGGTACTCCAGCAGATTGCATTAATTGGGATTTCTTCAAGACGATATTTCAAGGGAAATACGTTGGGGCAAGCTATGTTGATGCTTAGAGGAAAGCATTCCTGAATCTGGTGCAATGGGGTAAATCCGTGGCTGAGTATGAAGCGAAATTTTTGCGATTGAGCCGTTACACCCGAGGGATAATGGCGACTGATTATGAGCGTTGCGTGCGGTTCGAAGATGGGTTACGAGACGTGCTGAGAGTACTGATAGCTCCGCAGCGGGAGAGAGATTTTGCCATTTTTATTGAAAAAGCTAAAATAGCCGAAGAGGTGAAGCGGACTGAGAGGCAAAATAGGGATAAGGATAGAGGTAAGAATAAGAGGAGTTTTGGGCCGTCGGGATCAGCTGGGAGTTTCTAGAAGAGGCCTAGGTTTGATGGGCTGGGTCGGGTAGCGATGCTGGTTGCTGTTGATCAAACTCGACAGTGTGCTGAGTATGGGAAATCGCATTCGGGAGAGTGTTGGGGGAAAGATAGGGATGCTATAGGTGTGGAGCAAGGGATCATCTAATAAGGAATTGTCCGCAAGAGTTAGCTAGGGCACGGTCGGTAAGCCAGGGTTATGTGCAGCCGGGAATAGGTGGACAACAGCCGCCGAGGGGTCGTGGTCCGAACAGAAGGGGAAATGGTTTTGGTCGCGGTCGTGGAGCACCGGGCAGGGGTGTTGGTAATGCAGATGCAAGACAGCCGGGTTTAGTCTATGCAGCTCGTTGGCGAGAGGATGGCGACGCACCGGACGTTATAACCGGTACATTCTTTATAGTTGATAAGCCATTTCTTGCTTTGATTGATATTGGATCGATCCATTCTTATGTTGCCTGTACTGTATCTGAGACTTTAAGTATAGAATCTAAAATTGCTGCTAGAGAAATGACTGTGATTATCCCTTTAGGACAATCCGTGGTTGTGAACAAGATGTTTAGGAATGTGCCTTTAGAAATTTAAGGAGTAGTATTTCCGGCAGACTTGATGGAACTGCCATTTGGCGAGTTTGACCTTATCTTAGGCATGGATTGGCTGGTTAAGCATCGTGCTAATTTGGATTGCGCGACTAAGCGAATGGTGTTGAGAACCCCAGATGATAAAGAGGTGGTTGTGATAGGAGAGAGAAGGAATTATTTGTCTAATGTGGTTTCTGCTTTAAGGGCTGTTAAGATGGTTCGAAAAGGGTGCAAGGCATTTCTAGCTTTTATCAGTGCATTGGATACAAAGGAAGTGACTGTTGGGGAGGTTAGAACAGTGAAGGAATTTGTAGACGTCTTTCCTAAAGAGCTTTCAGGGTTGCCTCCAGATCGTGAGGTGGAGTTTGGAATTGAACTACTTCTGGGTACGGCTCCGGTGTCCATCGCCCCTTATAGGATGGCGCCGAAGGAGCTGGTGGAACTTAAAGCTCAGATCCAGGAGCTATTGGATCGTGGATTTATTCGACCAAGTGTATCTCCGTGGGGAGCGCCGGTGTTGTTCGTGAAGAAAAAGGACGGTTCGATGCGTATGTGCATTTACTACCGCCAGTTTAATAAGTTGATGTTTAAGAACAAGTATCCGCTACCGAAGATTGACGATTTGTTTGATCAGCTGAAATGGGCTTCAGTCTTCTCGAAGATAGATTTGAGGTCAGGTTATCATCAGTTTAAGGTCAATGAGGCGGACATTCAGAAGACGGCGTTCCAAACTCGTTATGGTCACTATGAGTTTTTAGTGATGCCGTTCGGGTTGACGAATGCACCAGCTGCGTTTATGGATATGATGAATCGGGTATTCCAACCATATTTGGACCGATTTGTGGTGGTGTTCATAGACAATATTTTGGTTTACTCAAGAACGGAAGAGGAGCATAATTCGCATCTTAGGGTTGTTCTGCAAGTATTTAGGGAGAAGCAGCTGTATGCCAAATTCAGCAAGTGTGAATTTTGGCTAAGGGAAGTTACCTTCCTAGGGCATGTTGTTTTCGCGGAGGGGATTAGGGTGGATCCCCAAAAAATCGAAGCTATTTTGGATTGGAAGCCACCGAAATCTGTAGCGGAAAATTCAAAGTTTTCTTGGGTTAGCCGGGTACTACAGAAGGTTTGTTGAGGGTTTCTCTTTAGTTGCGGCACCCTTAACTAAATTGTTGCGGAAAGGAGTACCATTTGTTTGGACTGACAAGCAGCAGGAAAGTTTTGAGAAGTTGAAGAGGATCTTGACGGAAGCTCCGGCATTGATTCAGCCTGAGGCCGGCAAGGAGTTCGTTGTTTATTGTGATGCTTCGCACACAGGGCTAGGGTGTGTGTTGATGCAAGAAGGGAAGGTAGTTGCGTATGCGTCTCGGCAGTTAAGACCGCATGAAATGAACTATCCCACGCATGAACTGGAGTTAGTTGCGGTAGTGTTCGCTCTAAAGATCTTGAGACATTACCTGTATGGGGAGAAGTCCATTATCTACACCGACCATAACAGCCTGAAATATCTCCTTACCCAGAAGGAGTTGAATTTAAGGCAGCGGAGGTGGATTGAGCTGTTGAAGGATTATGACTGTTCGATCGAGTACCACCCGGGAAAAGCTAAAGTAGTGGCGGATGCGTTAAGTCGGAAAGTGATATCGGATTTGAGGGCAATGTTTGAACATCTTAGCTTGTATGATGATGGGAGTTTGCTAGCTGAACTGCAGGTAAAGCCGACATAGGTAACTCAGATTAGAGAGAAGCAGTTATTAGACGATGTGTTAAGTGCTCGACTTCTGCAAGTGCAAAATGGCGGGGTGGATGATTTTAGTTTGAACAATGATGGGGTATTATGCTTTCGGGAAAGGGTCTACATGCCAAAGGTTATTGAGTTGAGACAGATGATTCATCAGGAGGCGCATAGTAGCCCTTACGCTATGCATCCTGGTGGGAGTAAGATGTATCGGGATTTGCGTGAACAGTTTTGGTTGCCTGGTTTGAAGCGAGAAATTATCGAGTTTGTGGGTAAGTGCTTGACGTGTCAGCAGGTGAAAGAAGAGCATCAGTTGCCTTCAGGTTTATTGCAGCCGGTAAAGATTCCACAGTGGAAATAGGAGAGGATAACGATGGACTTTGTTAGTGGGCTACCTCTTACGCCTACTAAGAAAGATTCGGTATGGGTGATTGTTGATGGGTTGACGAAGTCCGCCCATTTCATACCTGTTCAGATCGACTATACATTGCGTAAGTGGCTAATTTGTATGTGGCGTAGATTGTGAGGTTGCATGGGGTACCGGTGTCTATCATATCGCATGAGACCCTAGGTTTACGTCGCGATTTTGGAAGGCGTGCGATCGTGCAATTGGGTACAAGATTGGATTTCAAGACGGCATTTCATCCACGTGCATGATGGTCAATCTGAGAGGGTAATTCATATCTTGGAAGACATGTTGAGAGGCTGTGTTATCGACTTCAGGGGTAGTTGGGAGGATTTTCTACCGCTGGCAGAATTCACATACAATAATAGCTATCAATCCAGCATTCAAATGGCACCCTACGAAGTGCTATATGGTCGTAGATGTCGAACCCCTACCTGCTGGACAGAGTTGGGTGAACGACAGTTGTTGGGTCCGGACTTGATCTTAGAGACAGAGGAGAAGGTTAAGCTGATTCGGGCTCGGTTGAAAGAAGCTTCTGACAGGAAAAAGTCATATGCAGATCTGAAGCGTAAGGAAATAGAATTTGCAATGGGTGGTCGGGTTTTCTTGAAAGTCTCACCATGGAAAAAGGTTATGAGGTTTGGCGGAAGGGTAAGCTAAGTCCCAGGTTCATCGGGCCTTATCGGGTATTGATACCTGTGGGACCGGTGGCGTATCAGCTTGAGTTACCTCCAGAATTGAGACAAATACATGATGTATTCCATGTCTCAATGTTGAGGCACTACCGTTCGGATCCGTCTCACATAGTGCCAGTGGAGGAGATTGAGGTAAGACCAGACCTGTCCTTTGAGGATGAACCAGTGCAGATCTTAGATCGAGACGTTCAGGTGCTGAGGAGGAAATCAGTTCCGTTGGTCAAAGTCTTGTGGCAAAATCAAGGTGCAGAGGAAGCCACATGGGAGACGGAGGATGTGGTGCGACAGCAATACCCTCATCTCTTTTGATCAGGTAAATTTCGAGGCCGAAATTTCTTTTAGGGGGTAGAACTGTAACATCCCAAGTTAGGGGGGTTCTGCATTTCATGTTTCTATGTGTTTGGCTTGCTCTGCTTGCTATTTGGACTTGTTTGGGGGTCTTAGGAAGACTAGGGTTCGAGCCGGAGTCTTGGTTAAATTTTTGTTTTAGGGCACATTAGGGGGGAAGCTTGTAGAGGTAAGTCTCATGTATATTTGTGTGTAGTTGATGACACAGAGAGGGGTGTGGAAGAGTGGTAAGTGACGCCTTAGAGAGCAAGGGGGGATGACGCCATAAGAGAGCAGTGAGGGTGGAGGTTCGAGTCGTGTATGCTATATTTTGGAGTTTCTTTTTGGCGTCAGGATGGAGAGGTGGTAGATTTCGGCTTAGACTCTGCATGGTAGTTGTGGAATGGGTCAACGAATTTGAAATGGAGGGAGGAGAGGTGTTGGAGGAGTAAGAATCGGTCAACACATTTGAAATGGGGAGTGAAGAGTGAAAGGTGGAGGAATTTGTGGGATGTGGAGAGAGGGAGAGAGGTTGGCCGAATAAGGGAAGTGTGGGGGGTGCATTGCGGTTTTGGCTTGGCTAGGTAGGGGCCGAACCTTCTGTTTGAGCTCTTAGGCTTTTTGTTGGGCATTTCGGTCATAAGAGTGTGGGTGTGTCATTTTTCCAAGGTGTCTTTGGAAGTAGAATACAACCGAAACCATCATTTGCATTTTTGTCACTTTGATTCATATCTTTTCTACCAAAACTGAAACACCCTTACTCATTTTCTTCTCTTTCTTGTTTCTTTGGTGATAGTCAAACATTAGTGGGATCATTTGTGCTTTCTTCTTTCTTTTTCACCTTTAGCTTTGTTTCTTCTTGATAACTGAACCTCCTTAGTAATTGTTTGGAGTCGTTTCTATTTGGAGTGAGTGCCATAACTGAATCCTGTTCTTTATCTCTACTTCTTATTCTTATTCTTCTCTCTACTTTATACACATCTTTTTGAAGCCAAATCTCTTTTGTGTCAATTGTAGGCACTCTTTCCATTGATATGTGCCAGTAGCTGAATAGCTCTTCAATCGTCATACTCTTGCTTTCGGTAAGGAGCCTTCTTTCTCTGTTGTTTTCAATTCGTTCTTTTTCCCTTCTTTCATTGGTTTGGTTGAATCGAAGATTCTGATTCGTTTCTTTGGGCATTGGCTGATTGTAGAGGGGTTTATTCTCATCTTCTCTTCTTCGTGTGGTCTGCTTTCGGGAGGTCTTTGGTAAGTGGGATGTTGGTCGAATGGATGGAAGGGGTTCTTTATCGATTTGTTAGGCCGAAAGGCCATTTCCTTTGTCCTATTTTGAGAATCGGTTTTAACTTGGTATTATTTAGGGACTCATTCGGTTTGTTAGGCCAAGCCTTTTGGTGTTCGGATTCTGTGGATCAGGGTAAGAAGCTCTTTTAATTTTGTATCTTTCTCTCTCTTCGTTATTCGTTGCCTTAACCCGACGTCGTTGTTGAACAATCGTTGCTTTCGTTATAGTATTTTATTGATCAAATTTCTTTCATGGATTCGAAGGCCAGTCAAGGGAAGGAAAGGGGTTGGACTTGTAGTTCCTGTCCCTAAGTTTAAGAAATGTACGGTGTCGGCAGTACGAGACTTTCCACCGGGTTGTGGACCGGCTTCGAATCTGAATAGATAGATTGCGGTTGTTCCCTCTTCTGAGAGTGTCGACACTATTGAGAGTTTATTTCTTCGTGTTTACAGGTGTGTAATTCTCACACCCTACTTTATTGTGGTATAAATGAATTTGCATATGTTAATTGAAAGCCGAAAACTTCGATAATGCTTATCGAGTTACCCTTGGTGGGTAAAACCAGAGAGATCAGGTTAGTTACTTAAAATCTTTATGACATGTATGTATCGTAGCATTAAATATAAATGCATGATTGTTGATGCCTATTGATGTATGTTATATTCATTACAATATGTCAGTATGTTGTATGGGATGGGATATTGATATTGATGAAAGGGGAAGTATTTATCGGTGACTCTGTCACACCATTCTGAAGGCTCAGTGCCGTATTGCTTATCGGTGACTTGGTCACATTGCTTCAGTGGCTAGGCCACATATTATTTATCGGTGACTCTGTCACATTTTATCGACTTTGAGCAGCATGACTGTCAGCATGGCTGCCAAAGCGGAGTGTAGCGGATGGAGGGTTGATTGTAGAAATCCCCAGGAGTGTTGAGGTTGGATATTTGGAGCGGAGTGTAGAGGATGGATTAATAGGATGGGTTGGGTTTATCATATTGCATATCTGATATGTTATCGTGTTTTGGGCTTCAGCCGTTTGAAATATGAGGGCTTGGGCCCAGTATGTTTTATGTGAGGTAATTGCACACTGAGTCTTCGTGACTCACTCCTTCTACTTAAAATTTTGCAGGTAATTCTTAGCTCAGTGGACTTGGGCTGGAGTGGACTTCAAGGTGGCCATGCACGGTTTTTATTAAAATTAAACTTTACTTTGATTTATCATTTTCTTTAATTTTGGGATTTTGATATGTAATAAGGCCATTAATCGTTTGGGTTATTTTCGATTTTAACTTTGAACGTTTCTATTATAAACTAATTGGTAAAATGTTTTCTTAATAGAACTTAAGTCTAAGGTTTTTTTCCAAAGCTTGAACAACGAATTTACAAACAATACTAAATAATTACCTTGGGTCAATTTAATGCAACACCAAGTGCTTTCAAACGTCACCTAAAGGCATGTTTTGGGCTAAGTATAATCTTAACCAAATAAATACTGAGTTTCAGGTAAGCGACCAATCTTGAAGTTTTAAAAGCAGATTTCAAAATTTTCAATCTAATATGGAGTTTTATAAAAATCTTCTTATGTGACATACCAGATCCGGTTGTAGTGTTTGGGCCGGGTTTGGGGTGTTACACTAAAACATGATATTTTGGACTTATGTGAATTCGGCCATGTTATTATGTTATGATGAAGGTATGTTTCATGATATGTATGTGATTGATGTTTGGTTATATGGTTGATTGATTATTGAGTTACACATTAGTTGCGAAATTGCGACCCTAACCTTAGTATAATTTGGCAAATAAGTTTCCTGATGAATATGAATGGTGATATAAGTTATATATATATCTTGATTGTGTCAATCGGTCATGTTATATGAATGTATGTGTGTAATGAGTTTGGATTTATATGTTTTTGGTTAAAATAAGATATGTCGATCCGGATGATTCTTCTATATTAATAATGAGAGAGGTGATTTATAATATGATTGTATGTTCGGCACTTGGTAATGAAATTGGTATATCATAGATTCAGTTAAATAAGGTCTTGGTATATGTATATTTGGTTTTGATAATGGATAATTTGTTTTAGTAAAGTGATTATAGCATGTACATATTCGGATGATGAAATTTCAATGATCAAATGAATAGTGTCTTTTGCTATTTGATCAAAAATGCCTTTTATGCGAATTTGGTTATATGGATTAGTGATATGTAAGTTAATGTTTAAAGCATGCTATGAAAGTTCATTATTACCTATTATGCATTCGGTTATGACCATATGAATAGCGAATATTATGCATGAAATGTATATATATATGTTTCGATCTTTATGTATATTAAAAATAAGTAGTTTAGTTTTGATGCATGTTAGTTGGTTTCAACATTTGATAAAATAAATGATAGGTATATGTTTGATATGTAATTATGTGCAAGTGAGTATGATATGATTATAAATGAAGTTTGTTCATCTATGATGGAATGTGATATGATTGAAGTAGGTCTGATAATGAATTAGGCATTCGATAATTATGCGATGGAAGTTCATTTGATTCAAACTAGTATTAAAGTAATATGATATGTCTATATAAAACTTTTATAAGTATATAATTATTTATTTATGAATGATTGTTTTAGGTTATGTTATGATAGGTAATGCCTTGTAACCCTAATCCGGCGACGGATACGGGTTAGGGGTGTTACAAGCAGAGTTTTGAACAGTTGAAAACATTGTTGATAGAAGCACCAGTGTTAGTTCAGCTAGAATCGGGTAAAGAATTCATAGTCTACAGTGATGCATCGTTGAATGGTTTGGGCTGTTTGTTGATGCAAGAGGGCAAAGTTATAGCTTATGCTTCGAGGCAGTTAAAGCCTCATGAAAAGAATTACCCGACGCACGATATTGAATTAGCTGCAATTGTATTTGCATTGAATATTTGGCGTCATTACCTATTTGGTGAGAAATGTCATATTTATAATGATCACAAGAGTTTGAAATATCTGATGACTCAAAAACAATTGAATTTGAGACAGCGAAGATGGTTAGAATTACTAAAATATTATGAATTAGTAATTGATTATCATCCGGGAAAAGCTAATGTTGTTATTGACGCTTTAAGCAAAAAGTCTTTATTTGCTTTGCGTGCAATGAGTACTCAAATAGATTTACGTGATGATGGTTCGGTTTTGGCTGAGTTGAAAGTGAGGCCAATGCTTATACGTCAGATTTGTGATGCGCAGAAAAGTGATAATGAGATGATGACAAAACGAGCTCAATGTGATTTGAATTCTGATTCAAAATTTCAAGTTGATAACGATGATTGTTTGAGATTCAGAGATCGAATTTGTGTTCCAAGGAATTTAGAGTTGATTCAGATGATTTTGAACGAAGCTCACAATAGTTGTTTGGCTGTTCACCCTGGGAGTACAAAAATGTATAATGACTTGAAACAATTCTATTGGTGGTATTGTATGAAACGAGATATCTCAGAATTTGTTTCGAGATGTTTAGTAAGTCAACAAGTTAAAGCTGAACATCAGGTTCCATCTGATTTGTTACAACCAATTATGATTCCTGAGTGGAAATGGGAGAGAATCACGATGGACTTTGTGTCGGGATTACCTTTATCTCCGAGAAAAAAGTTGCAATCTGGGTGATAGTTGACAGATTGACGAAATCAGCTCATTTTGTTCCAGTGAGAACATATTATTCTCTTGATAAATTAGCTGAATTGTATATTTATGAGATTGTGAGATTTCACGGGGTGCCACTCTCTATTGTATCTGACAGAGATTCGAGATTTACCTCGCGGTTTTGGAAGAAATTGCAAGAGGCGTTAGGCACAAAGTTGCATTTCATCCGCAAATGGATGGTCAATCCGAGCGGATCATTCAGATTCTTGAGGATATGTTGAGATGTTGTATTCTTGAATTTGAAAGTACGTGGGAAAAGCATTTGTCATTGATTGAATTCGCATACAATAATAGTTTTCAAACTAGCATCAAAATGGCACCATATGAGGCTCTTTACGGTCGACATTTGTACTGGACTGAGCTTAGCGAGAATAAGGTTCACGGGGTTGATTTAATCAAAGAGACCGAGCAGAAAGTGAAAGTGATTCGTGACAGTTTGAAAACGGCTTCAGATCGTCAGAAGTCTTATGCAGACTTGAAACGAAAAGATATCGAATTTGAGGTTGGTGATAGAGTGTTTTTGAAAGTGTCTCCGTGGAAGAAAATAATTCGATTTGGCCGAAAAGGCAAGCTGAGTCCGAGGTTCATCGGGCCGTATGAGATTATTGAAAGAATTGGGCCAGTTGCTTATAGATTATTGTTGCCACCTGAATTAGAAAAGATTCATAATGTGTTTCACGTATCGATGCTTCGACGATACAGATCTGATCCCTCGCATATAATTGCTCCTACTGAGGTTGAGATTTAGTCAGATTTGTCGTATAGTGAAGAACCGATTCGAATACTGGCACGTGAGAACAAAGAATTGAGAAACAATAGAATTTCATTAGTGAAAATTTTGTGGCATAAACACGGAGTTGAAGAGGCTACGTGGGAGCCTGAAGATGTTATGAGAGAACAATATCCGAACCTATTCACTGGTAAGATTTTCGGGGACAAAAATCCCAAAGGGGGAAGAGTTGTAACAGCCCGGTTTAGACCCTAGTCAAAATATTGGTTTCGGGACCACAAATCTGAGGTCGAAAAAATATCTTAATATTATTTTCTGTGTTTATGATATGTGATTGAGCATGTGTGAAAATTCTGTGTGAAAATTTTATTATTTGTGTGCTTAATTTGAGAAAAGGATTAAATCGCATAAAAAGTAAAAGTGGCCTTCTATTTGAATAATGGCCGAATTGATGTGTCTTTATAAGAGGAAGTCCTTATGATATAAATTGACCATTGAATTTTTGAGTGGACAAAGATGGACTACTATTAAGTATATATATTATGTTTTATTAAAGGACATTTTAGTAAATTATGCATTATTATGAATTATAATAAAACAGAAGCTTAAAAATAAGCCATTATATTATGTTCATCCACCGAAATTACAAAGGAAAGAAAAAGAAAAAGAGTTGTTAAGTTTCGGCAAGGGTTTAGCTTGATTCAAGGTATGTTTCTTGTTTCGATTTTTGATAATTTCTACGTTTTTGTGATCGTTGCTACGTGTTATTCAAAACCCATGCTTTAATTTTAGAATTTGATGGTGATTTTGAGATATTCCATTGATGAATGTTTGAGTTTTGTAAGAGTTAATGATGAAATATGAAAGATATGTGAAAGATTAACATGTTTTGTCTTTGAATTTTTGGTGAAATTGAGTAATTTGGGCTAAATTGTGAAAATGAGAAATTGGAAGACTAAAATGTGAAATAAATGAAATATATGGGCTTGTATAAGCACAAGGAAAATTCGGCTAGGCATAAGTGAAGAGAAATTTTGTGTATTTTGTGATTTTGTGAAATAGGGACTAAAGTGTCGAAATGTTAAAATGTGAGGGCAATTTTGTAAAATGCCCTAAATATGTGTGTTTGGAATAAATTGAATGAATTGGTGATTGAATGAGCTAAATTTGAATATGTATAGACCAAGAAAGGAGAGATTCGGATCGAGATCGACTAGCCTCGGTATTTCTACATTTGAGGTAAGTTCGGATATAATACGTGTTCTTAAATTATGTTTAGATCCTATGAAGTGAATAGTTATGTGATTATTAAATTAGAAATGCTATGTATGGAATCAAGTTAGGTGGCACTAAGTGTGCGTAATTATAAAGGAGACATAGATTATTAGCACTGTGTGTGCGAAATGATAGAAGCTTCGGCTTTTTGATTGGCATTATGTGTGCGATACTGAATTAATTTCGGTTTTATACTGAGGCACTAAGTGTGTGATGTTGTTCAAGCTTCGGCTATGAATTGGGCACTAAGTGTGCCATTGAGTTGAAGAGATAGTGAACAGTGAGTAAATTTTGGTATCGAGCATTGAATAGCAAGAACGTTAGTCAACTAAGTGTTGGCGAAGGTATGTTTCGAACCTACGTGGTTGATGATATTGTTTAAGGTTGAATAGATGGATGTATGGGTATATGGTAGAGGATGATATTGTGTTTAGTTGTGAATCTATCTAAGTGATGGTTTATTTATGTATTGATATTGCATTATTGAGTAATATGTATTATATTACGAACTTACTAAGCTATTAAGCTTCTTTGTGTGAAGTGTTTCTCTGTTTCTGAGTTGTCTTTAAAGCTAGCTCGGATCAGGGGATCGTCAGCGACTCAATCACACTATCGGCTATCTATTTTGGTACTTTTGAAAGATGTATATATTTGGTATATGGCATGTATAGGCTAGTTGATATGTTATATTTTGAGATGTTTGAGCCTTGCCATGTGATATGGCTTGGAAGTTGAATGATATTAATTATTATATATATGGGCTATGAAAAATGGAAATGGTATGTTTCATGCTTAAAAGGTTGATGAGTATTGTGGTTTAAATGTTAACTTGTGATATGGATTATATGATGCTTGACTTATATGCTTTGGTATGTGAAATTTGGTATTTTGGATGGACTTATTTGAGTTAAAATTGAGTATGGATATAGATGGTATAGTTGATGGTTAATTGGTGCATATATTGGGATGTTTTGTTTGCCATTTGAGGTATAAATGCTAATGATTTGATGCTTGTTAGTGATCCTAAGTGTGGATGGCATGTTTGGCCTTGTAAATGGCCTAAAAATGCCCACACAGTGGAGCACACGGGCATGTGGCTCGACCATGTCATTCAGGTTGGTAAATTGATACAAGTCAGACTCGACCACGGGAAAGACACATGGGCGTGTGACTGGCCGTGTGGTGTGAGTCAGTGTCGACCACGGGTGAGACACACGAGCGTGTCTCAGGCCATGTGGACAAGTCTGTATGTATGCCCTGTTTTGCCACGGCTTGGACGCACGGGCGTGTCCCACGGCCTACCCACACGGGCGTGTGACCTCTGTAACTTTGAAAAATGTTTGATTTTCGAAAAAATTTTGTATGATTCCGGTTTAGTCCCGACCCCTTCCTAGTGCTTGTTTAAGGTTTCGTAGACCTCGTAAAGGGACTATATGTATATATTTTGATATGAGTGAATGATGAAATACTTTGTGTTGTAAAATTATTTTAAAATGTTCCGATATGTTCCAGTAATGCCTCTTAACCCTAGACTAGCGATGGTTACGGGTTAGGGGTGTTACATTAAGTATGCGAATTTTCAAAGCATTTTATAGCATTTGTGGACTCCAATTTTATTGATGATATGTTGGACTAAATTGCAAAGAAAGCAAAACAAGACAAAAACAATCAGTGTGCCACATCGTGATTTGATCTGGGAGGGGCATCTCATCACAACGACACATCAATGGGTGTCTCGACATCGATCACTCGTCACGACGACGCCTGCATTTCCTAAAAAACAGCCCAACAACTTGGAATTGTCAAGTTTAAACACTACCTAGCATATCATTTCGTGCATTTAGGCGTATTTATCAATTCTAGCAAGTCATATTACATACATACATCATTTAAAACATTCTCAAATACATTATAACAATCAATAGCAAAATTTGACCCTTCAAGTAAGTGATTATGCAATCATACAAGTGCTAACTCCAAAAACATTTACTCAACATGCCATATTTGCATATCATGATTTTCTAAAGGTCCTATATGTTTATATTAAACCATTTGGTCATTCTAAACATGTCAAATCTTTAAGAATACAATTCAAACATTCTTATCACTCTTTTAATCAAGCTTCATGCAACTCTTTATCATAAGCCTCAACCAACATTATGCATTTTCAATATTATTCACATGCATCAAAATATGAACCAATTTTCAAAGTCCAAAGTCCATTCTTACAGCACCAAAAAGAGAAAAGCAACCTACATTGCCTTTATTAAAAGAGTTTAAAAATCTCAACACATACCCAACCACTAAGCATTGAATAGATCACTTTGCTTTTCCACTTCTCACTATTCGGTAGTGTTATTTCTCTGCAAAATTTTTAAACAAGAGTGTGAGCTTTACAATCTCAGTGAGTTCTCAATATTGCCACAATAAAAGAAAATATTGGAGGTTAAAGGATAGCATACTAATGCAAACACTCATGGAACTTTTCAACATAATTCTTTCTATTCAAAATTGATATATTGGATACTTGTGACTTGAGAAACATATAAGAAAACACATTTCATTGGATAAACAAATCTCCTTATATCACCTCACTATAACTCAAAGAGTGTATCATGTCCCAAATAAGGTGTAACATAAATGGAGTCAAGGATCAACATTCTCTTATCTATCCAACATGTCCCATATACCAAACACATGTGTGAGTACTCAAATCCTATGTCATGTCATCTATATCCAATGATTTCAATATATCACAAGGCCAACATATCCACTTATACACAATTTAATTATTGTTTTATGCACAGTTTCACATGTTCATGTTCATCATATTCACAACGCTATCACATTCACATTTAATGCACTTATAAGGTCCAACATTATGCTCAATGAGCCACAATCACATTAGATCTCATATGTGTGCATAAAACCATTAAAGCTCATATCATATATTGACATAAACACATTACATTTTCTTTAATTACTCATCATGTATTACATATCACATCACATATGCATTTTTGAAAAATAAAGTAAACTCCAGTCAGAAGGATTACACTTGGAACTTAGGATAGATGTTTAAACTAACCTAAGCTCCCAATTAACTCATTCAATTGTGCTTACAAGAAGCAACTCCAGATTACTTACCGGTTTAGCTTTTCCTTGACTATTGTAAGCTTAAACAAGCTTCTCCTTGCCTTTCGCCTTACTTGTAGAGGGCTCCAATGGACCCGTAACTTCGCATACACATTAAAATCAATATAATATGTTCGCTACCAACCACAACACATCCAACTCTCAATAAAAATGCAAATCCATCCTCTCCCTTCTTAAACCAAAAATTTAAATAGTTTTACTGAAATCTTAGTGATCGTTGTATTTTAGAGTTTTAAATTTATAATGATCGATCCTGGAACTAACTATAACAACGATTGAGGCAAGTGCACCTATCGAATAGTAGTATAGCTTAGGCAAGACCGGATTGTCGAACCCAAAGGAACTAAAAGTACTAATACTAACTTTCTTTCTATTATTTAGCCTAAAATAAGTGAAGTTGTTTATTAATCTAAATTAACTAATTACTAAGCTAAAGACGCAAAGACAAAAAGAATGAATTGGGGAAATACTTGGGAAAAACCCAGTTGATTAAGATGATACCCTTAGGAAGAATCCACCTAGACTTCACTTGTTATCTAACACTGAACCAGACGATTTATTCACTTGACTTGATCCGTAGGACTCCCTAATTTATATTAAACCCTCTCTCGAGGCGAATAACGTCTAACCCTAGGTTGATTAATTGAAATCTCTTTCTAATTAAAACCTCTATAATTGCAGTAAATCAATCTATGGACTCCCATATTAGGTTTCACCCTAATCCGGCAAAATCTCATCACCCTATCTCTAGGCGCGCGATCAACTCTGCTTAATTATGCTAGATCTACTCTTAAGCAGGGACTTTTGCTCCACCACTTAAGCATATTCAACTTGAATTAATATCTGTGAAATATCAACACAAGAATTAAGCATACATAATCAAGAACAAATCAAGTATTTATCATATAGTTCAGAAAACAATAACAAGATTCATCTAAGTTTCATCCCCCTTCAGGTATCTGAAGGGTTTAGTTCATAATAATAAAGAAAAACATCTCAGAAGAAAAGATAAAACAAAACATAAGAAATCCCTAAAACTCCCTGAAGGAATTGAAGGAGAGATCCTCCGTCTTGAGT
Source organism: Gossypium sturtianum (assembly GCA_025698515.1). NCBI lineage: Eukaryota > Viridiplantae > Streptophyta > Magnoliopsida > Malvales > Malvaceae > Gossypium > Gossypium sturtianum. The sequence continues at coordinate 90,081,879 of CM046954.1, forward strand.
AGAATTAGAAGCTTGGAGATGGATCAACTGGCTATCCCTTGAGAGTTTCCCACAAATCTGACCTTTTCGGCTCGGCTCCTTGGCCTAGCTAACCGCCCTGACAAAAGCCCTAGCAAAAGGCTTCTGCCGAACTCCCGAATAAGTTGCCCCCTAGGGTGTTTATATAGGCTTTGAGATGCCTTACTTGGCCTCCAAGTATCCAAATCTGAGTGGAGTTCCTACTTGGGTGTTTAAATAGACTTTGGATTGTGTCTCTTTGCCTCCAAGTATCCAAATTCGAGCAAAACTTCTCTTGGCCGCGGCAGGGACTCGGCCATGGCACACGCCCGTGTGAATCGTGGCCAGGCCGTGTGGTCTTGGGCCCAGGCCGTGTCGATTTCGTGATCTGGCCCATTTGGCCCGTTTTAAGCATGTTTCTTGTTTTTTTCATCCTTCGGTGCTTCCCTGAGTATATAACATGAAAAGAAAGGATTATGAGCACCAAATTATACCAAATAAGGGATAAATCATCCAAAAACATGCTAAATGTGGGATTAAAATATGTTTCTATTTTGGTTTATCAAATACCCCCACATTTAAGCTTTTGCTTGTCCTCAAGTAAAATTCTCAACTTATAATTAAAACGAACTTTCTATAATTCATAATTCCTATCAACAATGTTTCATCATAATTCATAGATAATTTATACATGGATAATTCAATTCAAAGGGTTCTAAAGATTCAAACAATCTAAGTCATACATTTGTAGCACAAAACATAGGTGTTTTCCCCTTATCTAAATAATTACCTCTGATTCAAAATCGACAAGAATTGACATCCTCACTAAAGATTCACTCAAATCACTCGAGGTGTTTAAGGTTCAGAATTAAGCACTCAAAAGTCAAACATGAAGAGTTAATCCCATAAGCTTGCATGAAAATCAAATCTCCACCACTATAAAATGAGATGATACACAAATCAAAAGGTATTTAACAGGGTTGTAATGGGGCTTGGGTTAAGGTGTGGATAAAGGCTGAATTAGAGGGTTAGAATCGAGATTGACCTGAAAAATTACCTAACCAGAAACAATGAACTAAATAAAGGTAATCACATCAATTAAAAAAATACTAATACTACGAGTTTCTTCTTTAATATTTGGAATTCAAATGTATAAGCTCACTTAATCACAAAACTAATAATGAATAACGACTATACTTCAATTTTTTTTTAAGAACGAATCGTAAATACATAACAAAGGATAAATTACTGAAATAAAAAACATAGTTAGGCTATTAATCAAATCAAATCTCGATATAAGGGTAGTCAAAAGGAATGGGGATAACAAAAACAAAGGGTTTCTGGGTTAAAATTAGTGGGTGAGTCAATAAAAAGGGTTGTTAGGTTTAAACAGGGTTCACTAGGGGTTAATTATGAAGGCAGGTTTTTAGTGGAGTAAGTGGTTTAAATCTTAGGTGCCTTTATCATTTCTGTATATCAAATCAAAAGTGTGGTCTCGACATGTATAATCGATGCAAGTTCTAGAATAACAAATCAATGTTGACACACTCATAATCAATAAAGTGAGCAAGGAAAAGATTTTATGCTCTATAAGGCTCAAAATCTCGCAAAAATTATGGGTGTTTTGATATCAACCTTGTAAAATTCAAACTTCAAAGTAACATTCAAATTCAGGTGGACAACCTAGAAAATTTTTAATTTCTGAAAAATAGACTTATCATGCTTGATTCTCTAGTATTCTTAGAATTTAATTATCAATGCACAATTATCAATGACTTAATTTAAAACATATCAATAAAAATCATAAATCATAGGAATTTCATTCTAATGATAATATGAGAAACTTACTTTAAGAAACAAGACATAATTTAGGATTTGAGAATAATGCAAAAAGTTTGGCACCCAATTTCAGGAATTTGAGAATAAAGAAAAAAAATTAGGCACCTTTTTAGGTTGTTCACCCCCCCACACTTAAGATGTACATTGACCTCAATGTACAAAGTTAGATAATAACACAATAATACTAAAATCATAAGTTATGGGGAGAAGTGAAACTTCCTGAATTATGGATGAAATTAATGAAAAGAAACCGGATAGGATTGGAGGTGAACGTGGGGAAGCGCCTCGAACCGTTTGAACTTGAATCCTCAAGGTAGCCGGTCTGATTTTATTGTATCCTAAGCTAAATCTAAATGGTATGAAGAATAAGAAGAAAATAATAAAGAAAATAAAAATAAAAATAGAAGTAAATAAAAATAAGAATAAAAGTAAATAATGGAAAATGAAAGAAGAAAGACAACTGAACAAGAAAAAGGAAGAAGGGGGGTCTAAATAGAGATTATGGATCCGGTGGTTGCCCCGCCTTGTACCTTCCTGTGATGGCCACACGGCCACGGCCACGGCTGTGTGCAAGGCTGTGTGGTATGGAAATCTGTACCTTGGTTAGTTTATGGTTAGGTGCTAAAAGGAAAAATAAAAGTAAAAAAAAAAAACGTAAAAATTAATGGGGTTAGTGCTCGGGTTGCCTCCGAGAAGCGCTCGTTATAGCCTTAAGCTAGACTTTACCTCTCATTCGTATGGTCATGGTGGTTTGAGGAGGTGAAAATCCTTTCTGATGCGATCAATTCGGTTGTGGATATAAAGTTTAAGTCGAGTAGTGTTTACCTTAGAAGTGCTAAATTTAGGATTAGTTACCTCGACTGTTTCATCTGGGAAGATTTTGAGTACCTGATCTCCTATCTTAAGCTGGGTTGTCCCATCGTTAAGTTTCTCGTGGAGTTGCCTCATTTTTGCTTCGTCTATTTTTAGACTCTCCTTGAAGTGTGTCTTCCATTCGTCTAGTTCATCGATCTGAAGCTTTCGTTCCTCATGATTTTCTTCTTTATTGACACGAGATCTAGGATCTGGCATCTGCGAAAGAGCTTCAAGAAACGACAAGTTAATAAGAAACTTCTTTGGAGGTATAAGAAATTTACCGAATTGTTCCTCTGTGTGGTCTTTCTTTATCGCATTGGGGTATGGCATATGAGCTTGGTACTCTATAATTACCGGGTTTGGTAAATCATGGCTTACCTCAACCTTACCTTCACTTACCACAGGCTCTTGCCTTGGGTCAGATTCCACTAACCTTTCACTATCATGAGCTCTTACGACTTGAATTTGCTCTTTTGGGTTAGTTTCAGTGTTGCTTGGCAAGCTTTCTTGTAGTTGTTCTGAGATTATCTTTGCAAGTTGTCCAACTGACTTAGTAATTTACCCAACTGACTTAGTAAGTTCCCCAACTTGGTTCTTCATCCCTTCAATCAATGTTTGTTGGTTTTTAAGTGTTTTCTCAGTGTCTTGGAGACGGATATCTGTGGCTGCCATGAATTTTGTCAGCATCTCTTCAATGTTCGACTCCTCTTCCTGTTGGTGAGGTGGTTGTTGAAAATCTGGAGGAAGTTCCGGTCTTTGGCTATTTTGATCATCCCACGAGAAATTGGGATGGTACCTCCAACCTGCATTATAAGTGTCATTATAAAAATTATTTTGTGGTCTAGAATAGTTACCTCCGCTTGTTTCACACTGCATAACTGGATGTGCCTGCGAGGAACCGTATAACCATCAAATTTTTTATGTAACATCTCTAACTGGGTTGATAGCCTAGTTACTAGGTCGAGGTTGTAGATATCGGCTGCTTTTGTTGGCTTTGCCCTCATAACTTACCACTGATAGTTATTCAGTGCCATCTCCTCTATCTGCCAAAATCAAATAAAAGAAAATTTAGCAAAGTAAAATAATAATAATAATAATAATGACTAAAGTAATAAAAATAGAGCTTTCTTAATATTTTAGTTCCCCGGCAACGGCGCCAAAAACTTGATCGTTGTATTTCAGAGTTTTAAATTTATAATGATCGATCCTGGAACTAACTATAACAACGATTGAGGCAAGTGCACCTATCGAACAGTGGTATAGCTTAGGCAAGACCGGATTATCGAACCCAAAGGAACTAAAAGTACTAATACTAACTTTCTTTCTATTATTTAGCCTAAAATAAGTGAAGTTGTTTATTAATCTAAATTAACTAATTACTAAGCTAAAGAAACAAAGACAAAAAGAATGAATTGGGGAAATACTTGGGAAAAACTCAGTTGATTAAGACGATACCCTTAGGAAGAGTCCACCTAGACTTCACTTGTTATCTAACACTGAACCAGACGATTTATTCACTTGACTTGATTCGTAGGACTCCCAAATTTATATTAAACCCTTTCTCGAGGCGAATAACGTCTAACCCTAGGTTGATTAATTGAAATCTCTTTCTAATTAAAACCCCTAGAATAGCAGTAAATCGATCTATGGACTCCCATATTAGGTTTCACCCTAATCCGGCAAAATCTCGTCACCCTATCTCTAGGCGCGCGATCAACTCCGATTAATTATGCTAGATCTACTCATAAGCAGGGACTTTTGCTCCACCACTTAAGCACATTCAACTTGAATTAATATCCACGAAATATCAACACAAGAATTAAGCACACATAATCAAGAACAAATCAAGTATTTATCATATAGTTCAGAAAACAATAACAAGATTCATCTAAGTTTCATCCCCCTTCAGGTATCTGAAGGGTTTAGTTCATAATAATAAAGAAAAACATCTCAGAAGAAAAGATAAAACAAAACATAAGAAATCCCTAAAACTCCTGAAGGAATTGAAGGAGAGATCCTCCGTCTTGAGTAGAATTCCGGCCACGGAGATGGATCAACGGCTATCCTTGAGAGTTTCCCACAAATTTGACCTTTTCGGCTCGGCTCCTTGGCCTAGCTAACCACCCCGACAAAAGCCCCGCGTAAGGCTTCGCGAACTCCGAATAAGTTGCCCGTAGGGTGTTTATATAGGCTTTGAGATGCCTTACTTGGCCTCCAAGTATCCAAATCTGAGTGGAGTTCCTACTTGGGTGTTTAAATAGACTTTGGATTGTGTTTCTTTGCCTCCAAGTAACCAAATCCGAGCAAAACTTCTCTTGCCCATGGTAGGGACACGGCCATGGCACACGCCCGTGTGAATCGTGGCCAGGCCGTGTGAACTCCATTAATGAGGCACAGCCGTGTGGTCTTGGGCCCAGGCCATGTCGATTTCGTGATCTGGCCCATTTGGCCCGTTTTAAGCCTATTTCTTGTTCTTTTCATCCTCCGGTGCTTCCCTGAGTATATAACATGAAAAGAAAGGATTAAGAGCACCAAATTATACCAAATAAGGGATAAATCATCCAAAAACATGCTAAATGTGGGATTAAAATATATTACTATTTCGGTTTATCACTTAGTTTTTCCTTGTTAATTATTGTTTCTATTGCTTAAACCTGATTCTAAACATCTTATTTATGATTTTAGAATAGATCTATACCACTTTATACACCTAAAAACTAAAATTTTAATTTTTCTAGAAAAATTACCACATATGAACATTCAAGAGAAAAAATCATCAAATCTTTAAAATCTCTTAGTGATTTGTTAAATCAAGTTTAAAAACCTTTTAATCACTTCAAAATAATATGAAAGCTATTTTAAAATAGAGGTTTAATTTGGAAATTCGAATTTCACCATTTTAGAGCTCAATTTTGGCTTAAATCTTTAAATACATAGAAATCTCGTTATAAAGGATCAAACCTTGATTGGAAAAAGAAACATGCATAAAAAGATCATCAAGAATCAGAATCTAACATTTCTTGGAGAAGAAAAACAATTAAAGCTTTAATTTCTTGAAAATCCTCTAGAGAAGAATGAGAAAATTAATTAAGAAATTGAGAGTTTGCTTGAAAATTGAGAGAAAATTGAGTGTTTGGGAAGTGAGAAAATAAAAAAAAGGTTTAGTTGTTAGGAGAGAAAGATATATAGATTTGCGTTTGGAAAAAAATTCAAATGAGAGGATGAGGGAGGGAAGAAAACGTGAAAGGGGTTTTCAATACATGAAAAAAAAACCAGATTTTTAATGCTTGGATTAATTACTTTTAGACAACTCTCAAGTTTGACCCTTTAACAAATTAGTCCTCTTTTAATTAAAATCCCTTTTAATTCTTTTTAAATCCGATTTTATTTTTTTTAAACTGTTTTGTGATAAATGATTTTTGACACTTAATTCTAAATTCCCGAACCTAATTTTAGGATTTCTATTTTAAAAATAAATTTTTGTATCGAAATTAGATACCCGGTCCACTAACCCAAATCTACTAGACCGAATTTTGGGATGTGACAACTCTCCACCTCCAAAAAGAATTTTGTCCTCGAAATTTACCTAAATCAAACAGATAAGGATATTGATGTCTCATCACGTCCTCGACTTCCCAAGTAACCTCTTATGTGTTATGGTTACGTCACAAAACCATAACCATTGGAACTCTCTTATTACGCAATTCTTTCACCTCTCGAGCCAAAATCTCAATTGGCTCCTTCTCGTACGTAAGATCAAGTCAAACCTCGATCTCCTCTACCAGTACTATATGCGAGGGATCAAATTGATACTTCTGCAACATGGACACATGAAGCACATCATGAATATGCTCAAGATCTGACGGTAACCTGATTCAATAGGCGATCTGTAATTCCCCAAATTTGGGCCTAGAAGTATTGGGCCTTGAGTATGGGTCCGTAAGGAGGCTGCAAATAGGCATTTAATTGTGCAAGGAAATGACACAATTAAATGTCTGCTCAAGTGGTTAAGGGTCCTGAGAGGAGTTGGAAAAGTCCTGAGTTCAAACCTGGGCCTTAGCAAAAAATTTGGTTTTAAGTGAATAAAACCCTGGATGCTTGGATGTAGGCCTTTTAAATTATTTTGATAAAAAAAAATGATACAAGGAAGCAAGTGGCCTAGTGGTTGTGGCGTCATTAAGGTTGTAAGGGAGCCTGGGTTCAAATCTTGGCTCTTGCAGAATTTCTTTAATTTTTGGCTCTTATAAGAATTAGGACACTGGCACATAGGTTTTATAAATATTTGAGCATGTTTTAAGTCACAAAAGGAGCTTGTGTTGTGGTGGCATGTAGCGTCTGGAGCATAGTAGAGGGCAAGGGTTCGAATCCCATTGCAAGCAAAAAGGGATTTTTATTTTCCAGTTGGGACGGTTTTGGAGGATTGATGGATGGATCCCACATCGGGAAGCTAGCATGAGAGTAGGCGAGAAGCTGGCTTTAAATATAGTGATCTATGAGGAGAGTAAGCATACCTTGGTTGGCGTTTGGGCATAGGAGTGTTCGGAGCGCGGATTAACTCCAGATTCCTATCAGGTGTGTATTTCGCACTACTCTAACTGTAGAGCGGCAAATGCCGAAATGCCGGTCACGCGACAATGGTAGCCACACGAGCGTGCGAGCGCATGTGTGGGAGCTTTGATGTGATAGTTGAGGCCCTCATGAGTGTTCTCATGGGTTTAGGCTGCCTTGGGCCAAGTGGGTCCAATGGGCCCGTGGGCCCATATGAATAAATTGTATGATTGTGTAGTAGATATTGGACTGGTCTATGTGAATCTCATATCTGTGGCTAGATTTGGGCTAAATGGGCCACACGAGTGTGTGGGCCCAGTTGGGCCGAGAATGGGCCCTAGGCCCATTCGCATCGTTATCTCTGTTTAGAATACCTTGGTTTACAAAATTACTGAAATACCCTTGGTTTACAAAATTATTTAAATACCCTTGGTTTACAAAATTACAAAAATACCCTCGGTTTACAAAATGACTGATATACCCTCGATTTACAAAATTACTGAAATACCCTTGGTTTACAAAATTACTGAAATACACTTGGTTTACCAAATTACTGAAATACCCTTGGTTTACAAAATTACTGAAATACCCTTGGTTTACAAAATTACTGAAACACCCTCGACTTGTAAAATTATCGAAGTACCCCCGATTTGTAAAATTATCGAAATACCCTCAGTTTGCAAAATTACAAAAGTACCCCTAATTTGCAAAATTATTGAAATACCCTCATTTTGGAAAATTACCAAAATACCCTTGATTTGCAAAATTACCGAAATACCCTCGATTTGCAAAATTAACAAAATACCCTCAGTTTGCGAAATTACCAAAGAACCCATGATTTACAAAATTATCGGAACACCCTCGATTTGTAAACTTACTGAAATACCCCCGATTTATGAAATTACTTAAATACCCTCAATTTTCGAAATTACCGAAATACCCTTAATTTGTAAAATTACTGAAATACCCCTGATTTGTGAAATACCCCTGTAGGGTAGAATTACCGAAATACCCCTGTAGGGTAGAATTACTGAAATACCCTGTAGGGTAGGATTCTTGTAATACCCTTGTAAGGGTAAAATGTCATTTTGCCTCGAGGGTAATTGACTCACTTGAGGTACGATTGGGTGATTGTGACGGTAATTGTGAGCCAGACCGTGTGTATGTATGATTGTTTATGGGCATAACATTTCGCATACATGACATAACGCATGGGGTTGGGACATTGATATGGAGGAAGTTCGATAGGGTCGCACGGGTCGCATGCACGCATCGTGGATCGGTATTGATCCGTTAAGGTCGCTTGCGGTCGCATGAGGCATGGTGGAGCGACGAACGGCTTAAAGCCGCGTAATCGATTATGGCTCTGTGCCATCTTGATTATGGCTTTGTGCCAATCGTATTTACCCTTGGCTATGTGCATAACATATATATTGATGACTCTGTGTCGGTCATATTTACCCAAGGCTGTGTGTCGATTATATTACCGTCACTGATGGCTATGTGCCAAACATAATACAGTTACTGATGGCTTTGTGCCAATTATAATACCGCTACTGAAGGCTTAGAGCCATATATATATATATATGTATATATATACTAGCAGCTTTGCTGCGATTTTGGTTAGTACCGCAAATGGTGCTAACGTTGGGAGTGTAGGGATGGCGTGGGTGATTTATTCCCCGCAGGTAGTGCAGGGTTGGACGGAGGCAAGTGCGGGGTTGGATGGGATGGGTTAGCATGCATCACACATTATGCATATGAAATTGATTCTGATAAGGGCAGAGACGCGAGTGGAATTGTACTGGGCTTAGGCCCACTTGTTCTGTTATTGGTTTGGGCTAGGCCCAATTGATTCTGTTATGGGCTGTGATCCAAATGATATTGTAGTGGGCTTTGGCCCACGTATGCCCGGACATCTTTGCATTGTTTCATTAAAGGGCTTTGGCCCGCATATTTAGGTTTCGTTTACGTATACTAACTGTTACTCTAGTAAGGGGATTACACACTGAGTTTTCGTAAACTCACCCCGTATTTAACTGTGCAGGTAATCCTCAGCCTTAGACGGGTCGGAGCTGCGAGGGACTCGGAGAAGACTACGCACTGCTTATTCTTACTGTTTTGATTATTTACTTTTAAATATTTTGATTTGGGTTGTAATAAGGCCTCTCTATTTTTAACTTATTATTTGTGATATTTATTTATGTTATTTTATAACTGCTAAAAGTGGAATACGATTTCCAAAACGATAACTGTATGCAAAACACTACGTTTCTGAAACGTTTTCAAAATGCTTCTGCAACTCAATTTTTAAACATCACATTTTCGTAAATTGTTTATTTTAAATATGCTTCCGCAACAGCTAAGGTTTTAAAAGTAATTACGTTTTCAAGTGGATAACAATTGCTTAAATGTTTTGGGTTTTAACAAAGAGGCTTTAACTCTCAAACAAGTTTTAACAACAAGGAATATGGTTTCGAAAAACACTTCCATGTGACACGCCAGATCCGGGCCTAACTTCTAGGCCAGGTTTGGGGTGTTACATTTAGTGGTATTAGAGCCAGGTTGCAAAACTTGGCTGTGGATTGGGCTTTTAAAATTAAATTTCCAAAAGAATTGTTTCAAAAAGGTTTGAAAAGAGTTGAAGTTTTTGAAATGTTGTATTGACTATTTTTCTGGAAGTGTGGTTCACCGAGTCTCCGGCGCCGAATCCGTAAGTTTCCTATTAGACAGTATTTAAAATTAGATTTTGTATTTATTCAGTGTATGTTCTGGAAATCAGATTGTTTTTTTTAGCTAGCAACAGTACTGTGATGGATTCCGAAGGCAAGCAAGGTCGTGAAGAGTCGCCCGTCTCTCCGAAACATAAGATGGTTCAGGAGACAGTGGTCAAGGTAAGTCCGCCAACTTCGGGTAGCGATAACCCGGAGCTTGGTACGGAGGCACTGACTCGGTTGGTAAAGGAAGTGCTGGAAGAAGTGTTTGAGGCAGGAGTTAAGGCGTATGGTGAAACACTTCAGGCTAGGTGCTTGGAGTGCAGCAGGAAGAGGGATCACAGTCCTTTGAAGTAGGAGCCTTGTTCTGTGAAACGCGTTAAGACGCGTTTAAAATTTTTGGCTTGTGAGCATTGCAAAAGGCGCCATCCGGGTGAATGCTGGAGGAAGTCAAGAGCGTGTCTTAGATGCGGGTCTAAGGAGCATTGGGTTCGGGATTGCACAGTCCCTTTTAAGTCAGGTGTGTTTTGTTTGGATGTGATGTTTGAATATAGAAATTGTATGCATGTGTGATAAATATATGTTTTCTTCTGTGGTTAGATGTTTGGTTGTGTGTAAGAGGTTTCAAGATTAAGTTAAAAGTGTATTAGTGTTATTAGGACCAGAGTGCGCAACGGTAGCGTAGGGGTGTTGTTGTTACAAAACCACCCTGTTAGTTGGAAATTTCGGGGACGAAATTTCTTTAAGTATGGGTGAGTTGTAACGCCCCGAATTTGGGCCTAGAAGTATTGGGCCTTGATTATGGGTCCGTAAGGAGGCTGCAAATAGGCATTTAATTGTGCAAGGAAATGACACAATTAAATGTCTGCTCAAGTGGTTAAGGGTCCTGAGAGGAGTTGGAAAAGTCCTGAGTTCAAACCTGGGCTTTAGTAAAAATTTTGGTTTTAAGTGAATAAACCCTGGATGCTTGGATGTAGGCCTTTTAAATTATTTTGATAAAAAAAATGATACAAGGAAGCATGTGGCCTAGTGGTTGTGGCGTCATTAAGGTTGTAAGGGAGCCTGGGTTCAAATCTTGGCTCTTGCAGAATTTCTTTAATTTTTGGCTCTTATAAGAATCAGGACACTGGCACATAGGTTTCATAAATATTTGCGCATGTTTTAAGTCACAAAAGGAGCTTGTGTTGTGGTGGCATGTAGCGTCTGGAGCATAAGAGAGGGTAAGGGTTCGAATCCCATTGCAAGCAAAAAGGGATATTTATTTTGCAGTTGGGACGATTTTGGAGGATTGATGGATGGATCCCACATCGGGAAGCTAGCATGAGAGTAGGCGAGAAGATGGCTTTAAATATAGCGATCTATGAGGAGAGTAAGCATACCTTGGTTGGCGTTTGGGCATAGGAGTGTTCGGAGCACGGATTAACTCAAGATTCCTATCAGGTGTGTATTTCGCACTACTCTAGCTGTAGAGCGGCAAATGCCAAAATGCCGGTCAGACGGCGATGGTAGCCACACGAGCGTGCGAGCGCATGTGTGGGAGCTTCAACGCGATAGTTGAGGCCCTCATGAGTGTTCTTATGGGTTTAGGCTGCCTTGGGCCAAGTGGGTCCAATGGGCCCATGGGACCATATGAATAAATTGTATGATTGTGTAGTAGATATTGGACTGGTCTATGTGAATCTCATATCTGTGGCTAGATTTGGGCTAAATGGGCCACATGAGTGTGTGGGCCCAGTTGGGCCGAGAATGGGCCCTAGGCCCATTCGCATCGTTATCTCTGTTTAGAATACCTTGGTTTACAAAATTACTGAAATACCCTTAGTTTACAAAATTATTGAAATACCCTTGGTTTACAAAATTAATGAAATACCCTCGGTTTACAAAATTATTGAAATACCCTTGGTTTACAAAATTACTGAAATACACTTGGTTTACAACATTACTGAAATACCCTTGGTTTACAAAATTACTGAAATGCCCTTGGTTTACAAAATTACTGAAACACCCTCGACTTGTAAAATTACTGAAGTACCCCCAGTTTGTAAAATTACCGAAATACCCTCAGTTTACGAAATTACCAAAGTACCCCTAATTTGCAAAATTATCGAAATACCCTCATTTTGGAAAATTACCGAAATACCCCTGATTTGAAAAATTACCAAATTACCCTCGATTTTCAAAATTACCAAAATACCCTCAGTTTGCGAAATTACAAAGTACCCCTGATTTGCAACATTACCGGAACACCCCCAATTTATAAAATTACTGAAATGCCCCCGATTTATGAAATTACCGAAATACCCTCAATTTGCGAAATTATCGAAATACCATTGATTTGTAAAATTACTGAAATACCCCTGATTTGTGAAATACCCCTGTAGGGTAGAATTATCGAAATACCCCTGTAGGGTAGATTACTGAAATACCTCTGTAGGGTAGGATTACCGTAATACCCTTGTAAGGGTAAAATGACCGTTTTGCCCCTCGAGGGTAATTGACTCACTTGAGGTACGATTGGACTGATTTGACGATAATTGACTGTTGTGACTGTGTATGTATGATTGTTTATGAGCATAACATTTCGCATACATGACATACTGCATGGGGTTGGGACATTGATACGGAGGAAGTTTTGATAGGGTCGCACGGGTCGCATGACGACTATGGATCCAGTATTGATCTGTTAAGGTCGCACGGGTCGCATGAGACGACTGTGGATTGACGGACGGCTTAAAGCCGCGTAATCTGATTATGGCTCTGTGCCAACCTAAATATGGCTCTGTGCCATCTTGATTATGGCTTTGTGCCAATCGTATTTACCCTTGGCTATGTGCATATCATATATATTGATAACTCTGTGTCGATCATATTTACCCAAGGCTGTGTGTCGATTATATTACCGTCGCTGATGGCTATGTGCCAAACATAATACAGTTACTGATGGCTTTGTGCCAATTATAATACCGCTACTGAAGGCTTAGAGCCGTATATATATATACTAGCAGCTTTGCTGCGATTTTGGTTAGTGCCGCAACCGGTGCTAACATTGGGAGTGTAGGGATGGCGTGGGTGATTTATTCCCCCCAGGTAGTGCAGGGTTGGACGGAGGCAAGTGCATGGTTGGATGGGATGGGTTAGCATGCATCACACATTATGCATATGAAATTGATTCTGATAAGGGCCGAGACGCGAGTGGAATTGTACTGGGCTTAGGCCCACTTGTTCTGTTATTAGTTTGGGCTAGGCCCAATTGATTCAGTTATGGGTTGTGATCCAAATGATATTGTAGTGGGCTTTGGCCCACGTATGCTCGATCCATCTTTGCATCGCTCGTTAAAAGGGCTTTGGCCAAGACTGTTTAGGTTTCTGTTTCTGTATACTAACTTTTACTCTAGTAAGGGGATTACACACTGAGTTTTCGTAAACTCAACCACGTATTTAACTGTGTAGGTAATCCCCAGCCTTAGACGGATCAGAGCTGCGAGGGACTCGGAGAGGACCACGCACTGTTTATGCTTGCTGTTTTGATTATTTAGTTTTAAATATTTTGATTTGGGTTGTAATAAGGCCTCTCTATTTTTAACTCATTATTTGTGATATTTATTTATGTTGTTTTATAACTGCTAAAAGTGGAATACGATTTCCAAAATGATAACTATCTTCAAAACACTACGTTTCTGCAACGTTTTCAAAATGCTTCTACAACTCAATTTTTAAACATTACGTTTTTGTAAATTGTTTATTTTAAATATGCTTCCGCAACAGCTAAGGTTTTAAAAGTAATTACGTTTTCAAGTGGATAACAATTGCTTAAGTGTTTTGAGTTTTGACAAAGAGGCTTTAACTCTCAAACAAGTTTTAACAACAAGAAATATGGTTTCAAAAAACACTTCCATGTGACACGCCAGATTCGGGCCTAACTTCTAGGCCGAGTTTGGGGTGTTACACGATCGGTCCAACCCTCAATAACATTAGAAGGTCCAATAAATCTCGGACTCAATTTACACTTCTGTCCGAATCTCAAAACTTTCTTCCAAGGCGAAACCTTCAGAAATACCCTATCTCCAACTTGAAACTTGATGTCTCGACATTTTAAATCTGCATAAGACTTATGCTTATCTAAAGCACCCTTCAATCTCTCACATATCAATTTCACCTTCTCCTTAGTCTCCCGAATCAAATCCAGCCCTACAGTCCACTTTTCATCCAACTCTGACATACATAATGTAGTTCTACACTTCTTACCATACAATGCCTCAAACGGTGTCATCTGGATATTCATCTGAAAACTGTTGTTATAGGCAAATTATGTAACATCCTGATTTAGGGCCTAGTCAAAATAGTGGTGCGAGACCACAAATCTAAGGTATATGAATGAGTTTTTGAGGTGTATGCTATGTATGCATGCTAGTGTGAAAGTTTCATGAAGCAATTTTGTGAAATTGCGGTTGAATTGTCCAAAAGGACTAAATTGCAAAAGTTGCAAAATGTGAGATTCTAGAAGCTATTTGTGTGAAATAGCTTTAGAATATTAATTAGAGGTCCTTAAATATCAATTTTCCAAATTTCTAATTTTATGACAAATTTGGGCATGGATGAGTTAAAATAGAAAGTTTATCAAAAAGGGCATTTTGGTCATTTAACAATTAAGTGATTAAAATAGGAGAAAAGATGACAAAATTCACTCATCTTCTTCTCCAAGGCTGCCGAAATTTTAAAGATCCATTGTTAGGGTTCTTCAAAAATTTCAAGCTTGCTAGTAAGGGCATCTAGCCTCGTTTTTGATATTCTTTGTATTTTTAAAGTCCTTGTTGCATGAGTAAGCTATTTTTAGCTATTTGATGAGCTATGATGGATGTTCAAAAATGTGGCCATGTATGACATGCATGTATTTTGATGTTTTATGGAAGATTATGGAAGCTTGATGTAGTAGAAACATCTTTTGCTAAGTTAGTTTCCATAGAAAATGCATGTAGGGACTAGTTTGTAAAAATCTTGAGATTGGTCATACATGTGTGTTGTGATGAGAATTGATGATTGCTTTAGTTGAGTAAGTGGTTCGGCTAAGCATGAAAGGCTAGAAAGTTGAATAAAAATGAATTTACGAGCATTAGGGCAATAGTGTAATTATGAGAAAGATTAGGGGCAAAAGAGTATTTTTTCCAAAGTATGAGATGTGGGTCAATTTAGTCAATGTGCGTATTAAATAAGCTGATTTATTCATTATAGATAAAGAAAGACAAACCCGGATCGAAACCGAGGCAAGAGCAAAGTGGTGGACTAAATTGCACGTTTCTGTACTTTTGAGTATCGAGGTAAGTCTATGCACAAACAATGCATTCATACTTACAATTTGTTAATGCTAGCTAGTGTATAGCATGGTTGAGAAGGATTGAGAACCTATGTGGTTCAAGTGAAATGAATGGATGAATGATTAAGTAAGTAGAATTGTGAATGTGTTGTGATAATGCTAAATGGTGGGCTAAGTGCGATACCATCCTAATGCATATTGATGATGAGCTGGCTATGTGCGATGCTATCGTTAGGTATATTATCTAGTGGGCTATGTGCGAAACCACTATGAATACCTTGTTGGTAGGCTAAGTGCTATACTACCTTATTAATTGATTGTGGTGGGCTAAGTGCGAAACCACCGAGGGATTAGCTGTGTGGATTAGCTGTGCGGATTAGCTGTGTGGATGTATTATCGAGAAACAATGATGTGTTTTATATTGTGCAAATGTAATATTGAATGCAGGGGTGCATGTCAATGGCTATGAGTAAGTGACTCATGATGTGTTGGAAATGTGGTAAGGGATAGAAAGAGTAAGCATAGTTGTACATTATATGTTAGTATAATGCTAATTGTTGTTTAGCTTATACTATGTTGTCTAATTGTTTATGTGTAAACTTACTAAGCTCAAAGCTTGCTCTCTTTCTTTTCCCTTGTCTTATAGAGCAAAAGTGTTGAATCAAGATACGAGGATCAATTGAATGATCGCCCAAACTATCAGCACACTCTGGTACATGAGACTCGATGTTTTGTATATGGCATGTTTTGGGGCTAGACAAGTTAGTGAATTTTGTTGTAAATAGCTAAGATGAGTTGGTCTTTAGATGGATAATCTATTTTGTATAATGCCATAGTTGTTGGCCACTTTATTATATGAAAAGATGCAGTTATCTAAGTGAGATTATAAGATTGTGAGTTGATTATGGATGTGTTGAATGAGTGCATGGTTGTGTATGCTAGAAGGGTGAAAAGAACTTGGCAAATAGCTTTTTTCTTGTCTATGTGGATAGACACACGGGCGTGTGTCTAGGCCATGTGTGACACACGGCCAGCCCACGGGCGTGTGACTCAGCCGTGTGTCCCCTGCATGTTAGTATTTTAAATCAGAATAGACCACGGACTAGCCACATGGGTGTGTGTCTAGGGCGTGTGGGATTAATCAGTGTTGGTCGTGGGCTAGTCACACGGGTGTGTGTCTAGACTCTAGGCCGTGTTAAGGTAGTCAGTGTGCACCACGGGCGGAAGGCACGGGCGTGTGCCCTAACCGTGGGGCATTGGAAGAATGCTTGAGTTTTCATGCACGGGTAGTGACCATGGGCGTGTGTGACATCCACGGGCATGCCAAATCTTACACGGGCGTGTGAGCCCTGTATAGATGAGAAAATTTTAAGATCATAAGAGTTTTCGATATGGTCTCGAGAGCCCTCGTGTGTTTGAAAGAGGCCTCGTAAGTCGGGATTGAGGTTGTTGTGATGGCCATAAAGAGTGGTCATGTAGTTCCTAAGTGGCATATTGAGGTCTTTAATTCAGTAACGCCTCGTGCCCGGTTCCGGCGTTGGATACGGGTAAGAGGTGTTACATTTAGTGGTATCAGAGCTATGGTTTAGTCGGTTCTAAGACTACTGTAGCGGGTGTAAGAGTCTAGCTATACATGCCATAAGTGTACAATGATAGTGTGGTGGCTTCTGATGATTTTAAATCTTGTTTTATATAGAATATGAATTCCGATTCATTGACTTCTGATGAAGCAGCTAGTAATGCACCGGCTCTTGCGCAAGGAACCGTGCCTGTTCAAAGTGGACCCGAGGTTAGGGGTCAAGGGGAAGAGGCATGGGAAGCCTTTCTCTAGATGATGAGCAATTGGTACTCAGATTATGTTCGAGCGAACCCTAATGCTCAACCTTTTCCACCTTCTCCTCCTATACCTCAGCCAATTCCTGTGGCTCCTCAAGGTATTGATGTAGTGAGGATATCGAAACCCCCGGTAGATAAGATTAGAAAACACGGGGTGAGGAGTTTAGAGCTAAGGTTGATGATGACCACGAGAGGGCGAGAGTTCAAGTTAGAGAACTCGATGAGAGTATTCGATGAACTCTCTTGTACTCCTGAAGAGAGCTTGAAGTGTGTCGTATCCTTGCTGAGGGACTCGGCATACCATTAGTGGAAGACATTGACGTTAGTGGTCCCGAGAGAGCGGGTGACGTGGGACTTCTTTCTGGAAGAGTTCCGAAAGAAGTATATAAGCCAAAGGTTTACTGATCTAAAAAGGAAAGAATTCCTTGAGTTGAAGCAAGGAAGAATGTCAGTAGCGGATTATGAGCGTGAGTTTTTTAGGCTTAGCAAATACGCTCAAGAATGTGTGTCGACAGAGACCATATTGTGTAAGAGGTTCGAAGACGGACTAAATGAGGACATCAAACTCCTAGTGGGTATTTTGGAGTTGAAAGAATTTGTAGTGTTGGTCGAAAGGGCAAGTAAGGCTGAAGAGTTGAGTACAGAAAAGAGAAGGACTGTGAGTGAAGCCCGAGATGCTAAAAAGAGGCAGATGGGCAAGTTATATCAAGCCCAGTCGAAAAGGTCCAAGGAAGTGAGTCTTAGGACGAATGCACTAGTGGGTTATTCCCATCGAGACTTGGGCAATACTCATTCGAGTTTGAGAGTCCAAGCTACCTCGATGGAAAGTGTGGGCAATCCGAAGAGGAAATCGAAGTGTCCAAGTTGTGGTAGATATCACACCAGAGAGTGTTGGGGTAACAGTCGAAACTGTTATAAGTGTGGTTCCCCCGACCATTTTATCCGAAATTACCCCGAGAGGGATGATAAGGAAGAGAAGCTAGGGATGAGATCCAATGATGTGTCTGCAAGAGGTAGACCACCAAGGAATCCGAGAGGCGGGAATAGTGGTAAAGGTGCATCTAGAGACTCTGCTATGAGACCCGAGGGTCGGGCACCTGCGAGGACGTATGCCATTCGCGCTCGCGAAGAGGCATCCTCCCCTGATGTGATAACGGGTACTTTTTCTCTCTTTAACAACCTTGTTATTGCTTTAATAGATCCAGGGTCTACTCATTCTTATATTTGCATGAGATTGGCATCTAGTTTGAGTGTGATTGTTGAGTCTACGGACTTTGTGGTTAAGGTGTCAAACCTGTTAGGTAAGCATGTGTTAGTGGACAAGCTGTGTAAGAATTTTCCTTTGATGATTGAGAGTCATTACTTTCTGGCAAACCTAATGTTGTTGCCGTTTGATAAGTTTGATTTAATCCTAGGCATGGATTGGTTGACTACCCATAGTGTCTTAGTGAACTGTGGTAGTAAGTTTATTTATTTGAAATGTGAGAGTGGAGATGTGGTTCGGGTTGAATCAGGTTGATCGGATAGTCTACCAGTGATGATTTCTTCCTTAGTGGCTGATAAATGCTTGAGAAAACGGTGTGAGTCCTATCTTGCTTTTGTGTTGAATACTCGAGAGGTTGGAGTAGAGTTTGAAAGCAAGATGCAGTGGTATGTGAGTATCCGGATGTATTCCCGGGAAGAGTTACCCGATTACCTCCAGAGAGAGAGGTTGAGTTTGGGATTGAGTTAGTTCCGGGAACGGTACCTATCTCGATTGCTCCGTATAGGATGGTACCTTTAGAGTTGAAAGAACTGAAGGTTCAGTTGCAAGAGTTGACAGATAAAGGTTTTGCAAGACCGAGCTACTCACCGTGGGGTGCTCCGGTATTGTTTATGAAGAAGAAAGATGGGTCTATGAGGTTGTGTATAGACTATAGACGACTTAACAAAGTGACGGTTAAGAATAAGTATCATTTACCAAGGGTGATGATCTTTTGATCAAGCGAAGGGAGCTGATGTTCTCCAAGATATACCTGAGGTCTGGTTATTATCAATTGAGAGTGAAAGAGCAGGATGTGTTGAAAACTACATTTCGGACGAGGTATGGCCATTATGAGTTTTTGGTTATGCCGTTTGGTTTGACGAATGCACCGACGATTTTTATGGATCCGATGAGCGTGTTTTCAGACCATATGTGGACAAGTTTGTAGTTGTCTTCATTGACGACATATTGATCTATTCTCAGGATAAGAACGATCATGAAGAACATCTGAGAATTGTCTTGCAAACTTTAAAAGATAAGCAGTTGTACGCTAAGTTTAGTAAGAGTGAGTTTTGGCTCCGAGAGGTCTGATTCCTAGGACACATTGTGTCGGGTGATGGTGTTAGAGTTGACCCGAGTAAGATATCGGCTGTTGTGGGTTGGAAACTGCTGAGGAACGTGTCAAAAATTAGAAGTTTCTTGGGATTAGCAGGATATTACAGACGATTCATAAAAGGGTTCTCTGTGATTGCTACCCCGATGACGAAACTGTTGCACAAAGATGTCAAGTTTGAATGGTGAGACATGTCAATGAGTTTCGAGAGATCGAAGACATTATTGATCGAGGCGCCAATTTTGGTTCAACCGAATCAGGGAAAGAGTTCGTGGTTTACAGTGATGCGTCGTTTAATGGTCTCGGTTGCGTGTTGATGCAAGAGGGTAAGGTAGTCGCTTACGCCTCGAGACAGTTGAAACCGCACGAGAAGAATTATCCGACTCATGATTTGGAGTTGGCTGCGATTGTTTTCGCGTTAAAGATTTGGCGACATTACTTATATAGTGAGAACTGCCGAATCTTAACGGATCACATGAGTTTGAGATATTTGATGGATCAGAAGGATCTGAATTTGCGACAGAGACGGTGGCTTGAGTTGTTGAAAGACTATGAGCTAGTCATTGATTACCACCCGGGAAAAGCGAATGTGGTTGCGGATACCCTGAGTAGGAAATCCTTGTATGCTCTAAGAGTTATGAGGGTGAGCTTAACATTGTCTGATAATGGTGCTATTCTGGCAGAGTTACGAGTTAAGCCACTAGTTTTTCAATAGATATGTGAGGCTCAGAGAAATGACAATGAGATGGTAGCTAAGAGAGGTAAGTGTGAATCAGAAAGTGATTCTGATTTTTGAGTGGGTTCGGATGGTTATTTGTTGTACCGTGATAGAATTTGTGTACCTAGAGATGAGGAGTTAATCCGAAAGGTTTTGCATGAGGCCCACGGTGGATGTTTGTCAGTACATCCGGGCAGTACGAAAATGTACAATGACTTGAGGAAGTTGTATTGGTGGCCGGGTATGAAAAGAGATATTTCAGAGTTCGTGACAAAGTGTCTGATTTGTCAACAAGTGAAAGCTGAGCATCAAGTGCCTTCGGGATTGCTTGACCGGTGATGGTACCCGAATGGAAGTGGGATCGGGTTACCATGGATTTTGTGACGGGGTTGCCGATGACTCGAAAAAAGAGAGATCTTTGTGTGGGTTGTTGTGGATAGACAAACGAAGTCGACTCACTTTATTCCAAAGACGTGTTGATTATTCTTTGGATAAGTTAATTTGAGTTGTATGTTGCGTAGATAGTAAGGTTACATGGTGTACTGTGTCTATAATATCGGATAGGGATCCGAGGTTCACTTCGAGGTTTTGGAAGAGGTTGCAAGAGGCTTTGGGAACAAAGTTGAATTTCAGTACTGCGTTCCATTCGCAAACCGATGGTTAGTCTGAAAGAGTGATTCAAGTTCTTGAAGATATGCTTCGATGCTGTATGTTAGAATTCGAGGGTAGTTGGGAGAGATGTCTACCTTTAGTTGAATTTGCTTACAACAACAGTTATCAGTCGAGTATACAGATGGCACCGCATGAGGCCTTGTATGGTCGTAAGTGCTGGACTCCTTTGTATTGGACCGAGCTTAGTGAGAAGCGAATCCATGGGGTCGATCTAGTAAAAGAGACCGAGGAGAAAGTGAAAATAATCTGTAATAGTCTGAAAGTTCCTTCGGACCGGCAGAAGTCGTACGCGGATCTAAAAAGAAAAGAAATTGAGTTTGAAGTGGGCGACAAAGTGTTTTTGAAAGTGTCCCCATGGAAGAAGATTATGAGATTTGGAAAAAAAGGAAAATTGGGTCCAAGATTCATAGGGCCGTATGAGATTACAGATAGAGTTGGGCCAGTAGCATACCGGTTGGCTTTGCCGGTAGAGTTGGAAAAGATTCATAATGTGTTCCATGTGTCGATGTTGCGACGGTATCGCTCCGATCCTTCACATGTGATTCCTTCGACGAAAATTAAGATAAGATCGGATATATCTTACGATGAAGAGCCGATTAAGATCTTGGCTCGAGAAGTGAAACAGTTGAGAAATAAGAGCATAGCACTAGTGAAAGTGTTATGGCAGAAACACGGTGTGGAAGGGGCTACGTAGGAAATGGAAGAAGCTATGAGAGAGCAGCAACCAAACCTCTTTACTGGTAAGATTTTCGGGGGCGAAAATCTCTAAAGGGGGGAGAGTTGTAACATCCCGGTTTAGGGCCTAGTCGGAATAGTGGTGCGAGACCACAAATCTGAGGTATATGAATGAGTTTTTGAGGTTTATGCTATGTATGCATGCTAGTGTGAAAGTTTCATGAAGCAATTTTGTGAAATTGCGGTTGAATTGTCCAAAAGGACTAAATTGTAAAAGTTGTAAAATGTGAGATTGTAGAAGCTATTTGTGTGAAATAGCTTTAGAATATTAATTAGAGGTCCTTAAATAGCAATTTTCCAAATTTCTAATTTTTGGACAAATTTGGGCATGGATGAGTTAAAATAGAAAGTTTATCAAAAAGGGCATTTTGGTCATTTAACAATTAAGTGATTAAAATAGGAGAAAAGATGAAAAAATTCACTCATCTTCCTCCAAGGCTGCCAAAACTTTCAAGAGCCATTGTTAGGGTTCTTCAAAAATTTCAAGCTTGCTAGCAAGTGCATCTAGCCTCATTTTTTGATATTCTTTGTATTTTTGAAGTCCTTCTTGAATGAGTAAGCTATTTTTAGCTATTTGATGAGCTATGATGGATGTTCAAAAATGTGGCCATGTATGACATGCATGTATTTTGATGTTTTATGGAAGATTATGGAAGTTTGATGTAGTAGAAACATCTTTTGCTAAGTGAGTTTCCATAGAAAATGCATGTAGGGACTAGTTTGTAAAAATCTTGAGTTTGGTCTTACATGTGTGTTGTGATGAGAATTGATGATTGCTTTAGTTGAGTAAGTGGTTCGGCTAAGCATGAAAGGATAGAAAGTTGAATAAAAATGACTTTACGAGCCTTAGGGGCAATAGTGTAATTATGAGAAAGATTAGGGGCAAAAGAGTAATTTTTGCCAAAGTATGATATGTGGGTCGATTTAGTAAATGTGTGTATTGAATAAGCTGATTTATTCATTATAGATCAAGAAAGACAAAGCCCGGATCGAAACCGAGGCAAGAGCAAAGTGGTGGACTAAATTGCACGTTTCTATACTTTTGAGTATCGAGGTAAGTCTATGCACAAACAATGCATTCATACTTACAATTTGTTAATGCTAGCTAGTGTATAGCATGGTTGAGAATGATTGAGAACCTATGTGGTTCAAGTGAAATGAATGGATGAATGATTAAGTAAGTAGAATTGTGAATGTGTTGTGATAATGCTAAATGGTGGGTAAGTGCGATACCATCCTAATGCATATTGACGATAAGCTGGCTATGTGCGATGCTATCGTTAGGTATATTATCTAGTGGGCTATGTGCGAAACCACTATGAATACCTTGTTGGTAGGCTAAGTGCGATACTACCTTATTAATTGATTGTGGTGGGCTAAGTGCGATACTACCTTATTAATTGATTGTGGTGGGCTAAGTGCGAAACCACCGAGGGATTAGCTGTGTGGATTAGCTGTGTGGATGTATTATCGAGAAATAATGATGTGTTTTATATTGTGCAAATGTAATATTGAATGCAGGGGTACATGTTAATAGTTCTGAAGAAGTGACTCATAATGTGTTGGAAATGTGGTAAGGGATAGAAAGAGTAAGCATAGTTGTACATTATATGTTAGTATAATGCTAATTCTTGTTTAGCTTATACTATGTTGCTTAATTGTTTATGTGTAAACTTACTAAGCTCAAAGCTTACTCTCTTTCTTTTCCCTTGTCTTATAGAGCAAAAGTGTTGAATCGAGATACGAGGATCAATTAGAAGATCGCCCAAACTATCAGCACACTCTGGTACATGAGACTCGATGTTTTGTATATGGCATGTATAGGGGCTAGACAAGTTAGTGAATTTTGTTGTAAATAGCTAAGATGAGTTGGTCTTTAGATGGATAATCTATTTTGTATAATGCCATAGTTGTTGGCTACTTTATTATATGAAAATATGTAGTTATCTAAGTGAGATTGTAAGATTGTGAGTTGATTATGGATGTGTTGAATGAATGCATGATTGTGTATGCTAGAAGGGTGAAAAGAACTTGGCAAATAGCTTTATTCTTGTCCATGTGGATAGACACACGGGCGTGTGTCTAGGCCATGTGTGACACACGGCCAGCCCACGGGCGTGTGACTCAGCCGTGTGTCCCCTACATGTTAGTATTTTAAATCAGAATAGACCACGGACTAGCCACATGGGCGTGTGTCTAGGGCGTGTGGGATTAATCAGTGTTGGCCACTGGCTAGTCACACGGGCGTGTGTCTAGACTCTAGGCCGTGTTAAGGTAGTCAGTGTGCACCACGGGCGGAAGGCACGGGCGTGTGCCCTAACCATGGGGCATTGGCAGAATGCTTGAGTTTTCATGCACGGGTAGTGACCATGGGCGTGTGTGACATCCACGGGCGTGCCAAATCTTACACGGGCGTGTGAGCCCTGTATAGATGAGAAAATTTTAAGATCGTAAGAGTTTTCGATATGGTCTCAAGAGCCCTCGTGTGTTTGAGAGAGGCCTCGTAAGTCGGGATTGAGGTTGTTGTGATGGCCATAGAGAGTGGTCATCTTATGCCTAATTGGCGATCTTGAGGTCTTTAATTCGGTAACGCCTCGTGCCCGGTTCCGGCATTGAATACGGGTAAGGGGTGTTACAAATTATGCTAACGGCAAATATTGCTCCCAACTTCAACTTAATTCAATAACGCAACTGCGTAGCATATCCTCTAGAACCTGAATCACCCTTTCCAACTGCCCATCCGTCTAAGGTTGATAAGTCGTACTAAAGTTAAGCTTTTAACCTAAAGCTTCCTTCAGACTCTTCTGGAATCTAAAAGTAAAACGTGAATCTCTATCTGAAATGATGAAAATAAGAACACCATGGTGACATACAATCTCTGCTATTTACAGTTTTTCCAATCTCTGCAATGAATAGCTAGTACGCACTGCCAAAAAATGTGCACTCTTCAAAAAGTGATCAACAATCACCCAAAATGAATCTTTCTTTGTCAGGGTTAAAGGAAAACCTGAGATAAAGTCCATGATGATTCTCTCTCTTTTCCACTCAAAAATCCTAATCTGCTGCAGCAAACCCGAAGGATGTTGATGCTCCGCATTCACCTTCTGGCACACCAAACACCTAGTCACAAAATCCGTCACATCTCGTTTCAATCCGGGGCACTGATACATCTCTCGAAGATCATGATACTTCTTACTACTACCAGGATGCATAGCGTATGGGGTACTATACGCCTTGATGAGAATTGCATTCCTTAATTCATCATCATTAGGCACACAAAGTCTCCTTCGGAAACTCAATACACCATCTGCATTAAGATTGAAATATCCACTTCCACCTTGCTCAACCAGACAAATCTTATTTACCAAACTCTTATCTACCAACTGCTTCTCCTTAATCCGTGGTGACAAAGTGGACTTCCTCTAAAGTTAAGTGACCCGACTTATGCGTGCATGTAAAAACAACAAATTTATGAAATCATTTAAAGAGCGAGTTTTAACTGCAAGCATACAGTGTCAGTTGTAATATTTATAGTTTCGATGGAACACGAAGTATTCCAAGGGGTCGAGCCCAATGGAAGAGGCAATCAAGCAATAACTAGCATACACAATAGAGTCTAAGCGGCTACTAATACAATTTTATAGTACGAAAATTCGTAAGAAGATGAGTTCGCAAGAAAATTAAATATTCTACTCTAAGGACTAAATTGCAAGAAATGTAAAACTAGAGAGACTATCCAGCAAATAACTAATGGGGTTGGATGACTTCGATGTGATTCATCAAATTTCAGACTAGGGACATAAATAGCATAAATTACCAAGTGGCTCCATTTTATCTTCCGATCTCAACTTTAACGACATAGACAAATTAGGTCTGGTTTATCTTCTGATCTCGCCGATTAATCTAGGACTTATGAACGTATGCGCAACAAGATTACCTTATTGTCTTACTTTGTCTTGATATTCTCTTAGGGGCATCACTATCTAAGTTCTTAATTCTATTCAAATTAACCCAATTTGTTACGATTTAGTCCTTTATCCAAGAGATTTTAGTTTACCTAAATCTCCATCAACAAACTTCCTTAAGTTTTTAGTTACACATGCTCTAAGTAAAAAAAATAGACATAATAATTGAAAACATGTAACACCCCTAACCCGTAACCATCGTTGGTCTAGGGTTAAGAGGCATTACCGGACAATCAGAAACTTTTGCGAACATTTTGCATCATGCAGTATAACATTGTCAAATCATAGCAGAATACAAGCATATAGTCCCTTAAAGAGGTCTACGAGACCTTGAACATGCATTAAAAATGAGTCGGGACTAAGCCGGGATCATACAAAATTTTTCCAAAAATCAAACATTTTTCAAAGTTACAGAGGTCACACACCCGTGTGGGCAGGCCGTGTGCCTCACACGGCCTCAGACACACCCGTGTGTCCAAGCCGTGGCAAAACAGGGCATACATACTGACTTGTCCACACGGCCTGAGACACGCCCGTGTGCCTCACCCGTGGTCGACAGTGACTTGCACCACATGACCAGTCACACGTCTGTGTGTCCAGCTCGTGTTCGAGACTGACTTGTTTTGAAAAACAACCACAAAGGACACAGTCGAGCCACACACCCGTGTGCTTAATCGTGTGGGCAAATATAGGCCATTTACAAGGCCGATTTGCCACCCACACTTTGGTTAAACCTACAAGCATTACACCAATTCAAATCATATCTCCAATGCAAACAAAACATACCAAAATGACCATCTTTTCTAACCATCCAAGAACATATCAAATACATCAACTTATGTGTCATTTCACTCAATCTAATCACAAGCATTTCAAAGCAAAAATCCATCCACAACTTACCAATTCAATGTGACAATCTTTCATCAATAATATACTACTTTGCATTATAAAACTTATCATAATATGACCATCTCATTAGTCCAACCATTAGTCAATAAACCATACCAAAACTATGCATCATATAGCATGAATTACTCATTCACATCATATCCATTACCTAGTGATCGAGCTTGAAACTAACTATTATTTCGACAAAGGCAAGCGCACCTATCGAATAGTAGTATAGCTGTGGTGAGTCCCGAATATCGTATCCTCAAGGACCAAGAGTACTAGTATTAACTATATTTTTATTATCTAGCCTAATAATTAAGGGGATTTATTTTTAATCTAAAATTTACTAACTAATTTAACTAACTATGAACGCGACAGAGAATAAATTGGGAAAATACTTTTAAACAACTTTTATATGAGATAGGCAATACCTAAGGAAGAATCCACCTAGACTTCACTTATTACTTTTGATTCATGCGATTTATTCACTTGAATTAATCCGTAGAAATCCCTAAATTATATTAATACCTCTCTCGAGGCTACTAAAAACTGACTCTAGGTTGATTAATTGAAATCTCTTTCTAATTAAAACCCCTATTGTCGCATTAACTCGATCTATGGATTCCCTTATTAGGTTTGATCCTAATCCGCAGATTTTTAAGTCTATGTCTGGGTTGCAATCAACTCGCTTAATTGTGTTGATATACTCTTAAACAAGGACTTTTGCTCCACTGAATAAGCACATTCGACTTGAATCAATAACCTGAATTATCAAAACAAGAATAAGAACTCACAATTCAGAATAAGCACAAGTATTTATCTCATAAATCAAATAATAATAAGATCTGTCTTAGGTTTCATCCCCTTAGGTATTTAAGGGATTTAGTTCATACTAAAAGAGGGAAACATCATAAAAGAGGAAAAACAAAAAAACATAAGAAAACCTAAAAAACTCCTAAAGAACTTGATGGGAGATCTTCAGTCTTGATGGAGATCCTTTTCCTAAGCTAATCCCGACTATTTGTCTTGGAGTATTTTCTCCTTCTACTCGGCATCTATTCGACGTCCTGTCAAGCTCTCCCTTTAGGTTTCCCCCTAGGGTGTTTATATAGGCTTTGAGATGCCTTACTTGGCCCACAAGTATCCCATTCCGAATAGAATTCATCTTGATTTCGGTAGGGACACGCCCGTGTGACACGCCCGTGGTGGACTCCCTTGGCCGTGGTCAATCCTGCTCGCCACACACGGCCGTGTGATCTGCTCGTGGTCGATAGTCCAAGCTATGTTGATTTCCTATGTAGGCCTATTTTGCCCCCTTTTTGGCCCGTTTCTCGTTCTTTTCGACTCCCTAAGCTCTCCTGAGTATAAAACATGATATTAAGAGATTAGGAGCACTGAATTCATCAAATTCAATGGAAAATCATCCAAAATTAATCCAAGCATGGGGTTAAAATATGTGTAAATTATGGTTTATCAAATATCCCCACACTTAAACCTTTGCTTGTCCTCAAGCAAAATCCTCAACTCACAATTAAAATTAACTTCCTTAATTCATAATCATCATCAATAATGCTTCATCATAATTCATAGATAATTCATACATTGATAATTTAACAAAAAGAGTCCTAAATATTCAAACAATCTAAGTCATAAATTTTTATAGCACGAAAATATAGGTGTCTCCCCTTACCTAAATAATTACCTCTGATTCAAAACCGACAAGGATTGACATCCTCACTAAGGATTCACTCAAATCACTCAAAAGTGTTTAAGGTTCAAATTAAGCACTCAAAAGTCAAACATGAAAAGTTAATCCCATACGCTTGCATGAAAATCAAATCTCCACCACTAGAAAATGAGATGATACACAAATCAAAAGGTCTTTAAAGGGTTGTAATGGGGCTTGGGTTAAAGGTGTGGATAAAGGCTGAATTAGAGGGTTAGAATCGAGATTGAATTGATAAATTACCTAACTAGAAACAATGAACTAATAATGAATGATTACATTAACTAAAAAATAACACGAGCTTTTTCAAAGTATGTGAAATTAACTGCTTAAGCTCAACAATATCGAACTAATAATAAATAAATTTCCATTTTTTTAAGAATAAGAATATATAATGATAAAAATGAAAATTTCAACAACTAAAATAGAGAACATAGTTAGGCAACTGCTCAATTCAAATCTCGACAAAAAGGGACATCAAAAGAAATGGTGATAACAAATACAAAATGGGTTTTGGTTTAATATTAGTGGTATATCAAGAAATGGTTGATTAGGCTTCAAAGGGGTTCACTAGGGGTTAATTATGAAGGTAGACTTTTAATGGAGTAAGTGGGTTAAAACCTAGGTGCCTTTATCATCTCAGTATATCAAATCAAAGGTGTGGTCTCGACATGTATGATCGAAGCAAGTTCTAGAATAACAAATCAATGTTGACACACTCATAACCAACAATAAAGTGAGCAAGAAAAATATATGCTCTAAAAAGCTCAAAGACTCACAGAATTTATGGTTTTTGATGTCAACCTTGCAAATTTCAAACTTCAAAGTAATATTTAAATTTAGGAAAACAACCTGGAAATTTTAATTACGAAAAATAGACTTATCATGCTTGATTCTCTAATATCTTAAAGTTTAAATCATCAATGCACAATTAAATATGACTTAATCCAAAACATATCAATGAAAATCATAAATCAAAAGAAATTTCATTCTAACAGTAATATGAGAAAATTACTTAAGAATAAGATATCATTCAGGGATTTTCTGGTAATGAAATCAATAACCTCCCCACACTTTAAGATGTACATTGTCCTCAATGTACAAAGATACGTAATGACAAATAGTAAGAAAATCATAAGATAGGGGGAGAAGTGAAACTTCCTAAATTTTGGATGGAGTAAAAGAAAAGAAACGGCGTAAAGTTGGACAGGGGTGGTGGATACTCCGGTGGTGGTGTGGTCATTCGTTGACAGCCCCTTGAACCTAAATTGGAGAAATCAAGATTTAATAATATAAATTAAAGACAAGAAAGATAAAAGGAAGGAAAATAAAGGGGAAGAGAAAAGAAAAAGAAAAAATAAATGGACTCAAAGGTCTTTGTCCTGTTGAGTTAATGAAACGGCCGACATAAACTTATGTAGATCGGTCTCGAATGGGGAGACTATGCTAGGGTCCTTTCGCTTCTTCGACATGGAGATGGTGGTGAGGATGGTGAAAGAAAAAGAATGAGGGGAAGGGGAAAGGAAAATGAAGGGAGAAGATAGTGAGAAAAGAGAGGGGTGTGGTGGCTAGGTTTGGGAGAAGAGGAATTTGGGGAGAAAGTGAGAAGAAGGGGGTTTTAAATAAGAATCAGGGACCTAGTTACTGCCCACACCCGTGTGCTATGGACGTGTTAAGTCACACGGCCATATCGCACGGCCGTGTGGTGGCTTGTTCGTTTCTCCCACGCTTGTGTAGAGGTTTCCACGCCCGTGTAGCTCTCTCAATTTCGGCCACGGTCGTATCGCACGGCCGTGGCATTTTATCACCGCCCGTGGTTTGAGGATTTTTCGTCCTTGGTTTGTACGATCTCTGCCACGCTGGTGTGCAAATTTGTGGTGTCCACACGGCCACGGCCACGCCCGTGTGTAAGACCGTGTGGTAGGGAAAACTGCGCTTCATTAATTTGGTTAGTTTTGAGTTAGGTGCTAAAAATCAAAAATATGACATTAGTGAAGTTAGTGCTCGGGTTGCCTCCCAAGAAGCGATCGTTTAAAGTCTTAAGCTAGACTTACCCTTCATTCTCATAATCATGGTGGTTTGAGAAGTTGAAACTCCTCTCCCCTGCTATCAGTTCTATGATCACTATATAGTTTGAGTCGAGTAGTGTTTACCTTAAAAGTGCCGAACTTAGGATTATTTACCTCGACTGTTCCGTATGGGAAAACATTCAGTACTGTGAAAGGGATCTCTTCATTAGTATTAAGGTCTGAAGTGGGGATTCGAGGGTCTGTCTTATCTAACAATACCTGATCCCCGATCTGAATTTGGTATGTCTCATCTTTAAGTTTGACATGGAGTTGCCTCAGTTTTGCTTCGTGTGTTCTTGGTTTCTCCTTGACATGTGGCTTCCACTCGCCTAGTTCATCGATCTGAAGCCTTCGCTCCTAATAAGTTATTTCTTTATTTGCATGAGGTCTAGGATATGGCTCAGTTGTGTAATGTTGTGGTGCTTCCTGAAAAGAATGTTGAACCGAATGGTCATTAATAGAATTTATGTTCTCACCTTTATTACTCGATGTCCTAGCCGAGTCAAGAGCCTGAAGAGTGATCGTTTCGTCACCTACACGAAATGTGAGCTCACCTATGCCAACGTCAATTTTAGTTTTGGCAGTTGCTAAAAAGGGTCTTCCTAAAATTAAAAGAACATTGTTGTCCTCATCCATGTCTAAAACAACGAAGTGAAATTATCAATTTTTACTAGTACATCTCCGATTATACCTCTAGGAATTCTAATAGTTTTATCAACTAATTGAATGCTCATCCTAGTTTGTTTAGGTTTCCCAAGACCTAGCTGTTTAAACATTTTATAAGGCATAACATTGATGCTTGCCCCTAAATTTGCTAAAGCATTATTAATAGATAAACTACCAATTAAGCACGGAATTGTAAAACTCCCTGGATCTTTTAACTTTCGTGGTAGTTTATTTTGTAGAATTGTTGAGCACACTTCGTTTAGCCCCACATGAGACGTATCGTATAACTTCTGTTTGTTTGTCAAAAGCTCTTTTAAAAATTTCCTTGAATCTGGCATCTGCGAAACAACTTCAAGAAACGGTAATTTAATATGTAATTTCTTTAGAAGTTTAATAAATTTACCGAATTGTTCATCTGTGTGGTCTTTCTTTGTCGCATTGGGATATGGCACACGAGGTTGGTATTCTGTACTTACTAGTTTTGGTTTTTCATGGCTTACCTCAACCTTACCCTTATCTACCACGTTCTCTTGCCTCAGTTCTGGTTCGTCTAACCCTTCACTATCGTGAATAGTAACGGCGTGAATTTGCTCCTTTGGGTTAGTTTCAGTGTTGCTTGGCAAGTTTCCTTGTGGTCGTTCTGAGGTCAGCTTAGCAAGCTGACCTATTTGGTTCTCGAGCCCTTGAATCGATGCTTGCTAATTTTTGAGTGTTGTTTCGGTGTTTTTGAAACTGGTTTCTAACACCGCGATGAATTTTGTTAGCATCTTCTCAAGGTTCGGCTTCTTCTCTTGTGGGTAGGGTTGCTGTTGAAAGCCTGGAGGGGGTTGTTGTCTCTGATTTCCTTGACCTCCCCATGAAAAGTTTGGGTGGTTCCTCCAACCTGGATTGTAAGTGTTACTATAAGGGTTATTTTGAGGTCTAGAATTGTTACCCATATAGTTCATCTGTTCGTTTTCTATTCCAGGGTTGTAGGGTGGGTATTCTGTATTGTTCGACCCTCCTCCATTTGTATCGCACTGCACCACTGGATGTACCTGCGAAGAACCACACAAACCATTAATCTTTTTATTAAGAAGTTCTACCTGATTTGATAGCATGGGTACTACGTCGAGGTTGAAAACACTAGCGGCTTTTGTTGGCTTTGTCCTCATAACTTGCCACTGATAGTTATTCAGTGCCATCTCCTCTATAAACTCATAAGCCACTTCAGGGGTCTTGTTATTTAGGGTTCCACCGGCGGCCGAATCAATCAACTGCCTAGTTGAGGGGTTCACACCATTGTAAAAGGTTTAAACCTGTAGCCACAAAGGTAACCCATGGTGAGGGCACCTTCTTAGTAAATCCTTGTATCTCTCCCATGCATCGTAAAGTGTCTCTAAATCCATCTTCACAAAAGAAGAGATATCATTCCTCAACTTAGCCGTTTTAGCCGGCGAAAAATATTTAAGTAAAACTTTTTCGGTCATTTGATCCCATGTAGTGATTGATCCTCGTGGCAACGAGTTCAACAACTGTTTAGCTTTGTTTCTCAAAGAGAAGGGAAACAACCGAAGGCGAATGGCATCATCAGAAACGCCATTAATTTTGAAAGTGTCGCAGAATTCCAGAAAATTCGCCAACTGATTGTTTGGATCCTCATCCTGCAAACCATGAAACTGAACAAACTGTTGAATCCTCTGTATAGTGTTAGGTTTCAGTTCAAAATTATTTGTAGCAATAGCAGGTCTAACAATACTTGATTCAGTTCCTGCTAAATTAGGTTTAGCATAATCATACATAGTACGAGGAGCAGGATTTTGATTCACCGAGTTTGCAGCAACCACAGGAGGTAGCGGATTATTATCAGCCATCTCTTCTGTAGTATTAGTTTCGTCTTCTTGCTCTTCTTCTATGTATTTTAGGCTTCGCCTTATTTCTCTTCGGTTTCTGCGAGCTGTACCTTCTATATCACTGTAAAAAAGTAATGGTCCTGACGGGTTCCTTCTAGTCATAAA
The DNA here is from genome assembly GCA_025698515.1 of Gossypium sturtianum. Lineage (NCBI taxonomy): Eukaryota > Viridiplantae > Streptophyta > Magnoliopsida > Malvales > Malvaceae > Gossypium > Gossypium sturtianum. The sequence goes on from CM046954.1 coordinate 90,114,775, forward strand.
CTAAAAGTTCCTGCCAAAGCAAAGAAAGAAAAAATTAGAAAAGTAGAAAAGAAATTAAATTGCAATAAAATAAAATAAAAATAATGGCTAAAGTAATAAAAAAATTAGTGTTCCTAATATCTTAGTCCCCGGAAACGGCGCCAAAAACTTGATGGAGCTCGAAACTAACTATTATTTCGACAAAGGCAAGCGCACCTATCGAACAGTAGTATAGCTGTGGTGAGTCCGGAATATCGTATTCTCAAGGACCAAGAGTACTAGTATTAACTATCTTTTTATTATCTAGCCTAATAATTAATGGGATTTATTTTTAATCTAAAATTTACTAACTAATTTAACTAACTATGAACGCGACAGAGAATAAATTTGGAAAATACTTTTAAACAACTTTTATATGAGATAGGCAATACCTAAGGAAGAATCCACCTAGACTTCACTTATTACTTTTGATTCATGTGATTTATTCACTTGGCTTAATCCGTAGAAATCCATAAATTATATTAATACCTCTCTCGAGGCTACTAACAACTGACTCTAGGTTGATTAATTGAAATCTCTTTCTAATTAAAACCCCTATTGTCCCATTAATTCGATCTATGGATTCCCTTATTAGGTTTGACCCTAATCCAAATGATTTTCGTAAGCCTATGTCTAGGGTTGCAATCAACTCCGCTTAATTGTGTTGATCTACTCTTAAACAGGGACTTTTGCTCCACTGAATAAGCACATTCGACTTGAATCAATAACCTGAATTATCAAAACAAGAATAAGAACTCACAATTCAGAATAAGCACAAGTATTTATCTCATAAATCAAATAATAATAAGATCTGTCTTAGGTTTCATCCCCTTAGGTATTTAAGGGATTTAGTTCATACTAAAAGAGGGAAACATCATAAAAGAGGAAAAACAACAAAACATAAGAAAACCTAAAAAACTCTTAAAGAACTTGATGGGAGATCTTCAGTCTTGATGGAGATCCTTTTCCTAAGCTAATCCCGACGGCTGTCTTGGAGTATTTTCTCCTTCTACTCGGCATCTATTCGACGTCCTGTCAAGCTCTCCCTTTAGGTTTCCCCCTAGGGTGTTTATATAGGCTTTGAGATGCCTTACTTGGCCCACAAGTATCCCATTCCGAATAGAATTCATCTTGATTTCGGTAGGGACACGCCCGTGTGACACGCCTGTGGTGGACTCCCTTGGCCGTGGTCGATCCTGCTCGCCACACACGGCCACGTGATCTGCCTGTGGTCTATAGTCCAGGCCGTGTTGATTTCCTAAGTAGGCTCATTTTGCCCCTTTTTGGTCCGTTTCTCGTTCCTTTCGTCTCCCTAAGCTCTCCTGTGTATAAAACATGAAATTAAGAGATTAGGAGCATCAAATTCATCAAATTCAATGGAAAATCATCCAAAATTAAGCCAAGCATGGGGTTAAAATATGTGTAAATTATGGTTTATCACCTAGCCATATCACATGGCTATTTTTACACATTCCAAAACATAACCAAAACATACTAGACTATACGTGCCATATTTTAATATATACACTTTCAAAAGGTACCAAAATAGAGTTTGATAGTGTGGCGATGATCCTCGACGATCCCCGAGCCTTCCGTAGCTTTAATGATCTATAAAACAATGCAAACACACACAGAGTAAGCTTTCAAAAGCTTAGTAAGCCATATACAAATAAATTTAACATATAAACATTCTTAACATATCAAATACATAGTCATTAATATATCTCAATTGCAAATTCATAATTCTTCTTTGGCTCATTAGTTTAGCCATGGCTTACCAACAAGTCATAACTCCAAGTATCTCTTTTGATCATTGCACATTCATACCTATATCACATTTTGTCTCATTGAATCTATGCATATATATCTCTTGCAAGTTCACGTATACATACCTTTCATACTTAATCATAATATACATTTCGAACGTACCTGAATCAATTACATATTTCACATAGTCTTTCATTTCTCAGAATTTGCCCGTTGAACCATTCGGAATCAAATAGGATACTCGGATATCTCGAAATACTCGTACAATGCAAACGTCCCAGACGTGGTCTTACATGTAACCAAATATCGATGCCACTATCCCAGACAGGGTCTGATACGAATCAAATACGATGCCAATGTCCCAGACATGGTCTTACACGATATAACATATCAGAAACCTATGTCATGACATATGAATCATATCTATTCCTAAGGTTCGTACGGGACTTTTCGGACTTTGACACCTTGTCGATATTTTCTCGGATCTCATGTGTATATCTTCCGTAATCATTCAACACAATTCAATTTCATACGAACATAAATAAATCAATTCAAATACATTTATTTGTATATAGACTTACCTCGTATTCGAGATAAACGAACAGATTCGTCTACTCGATCACTTTCGACTTTTCTCGATATAAATCCGTTTTCGTTGGTTCTTAATCTATACATATTCAAATTAAACCCATTTATTCACCAATTAATTCAATTTAATCCAAAAACACAAATTTAGGGCAATTTACAAATTAGCCCTCACATTTTCACATTTTAAAATTTAAGTCCCTATTTCACAAAATCACAAAATACACAAAATTTCATATTACCCATGCTTGGCCGAATATTCACATGCTTCATATAAGCCCATATATTTCATTTATTTTACATTTTAGTCCCTCAAAATATTATTTTCACAATTTAGTCCAAATTACTCAAATTCACCAAAAATCCGAAGACAAAACATGTTAATCTAACACATATATTTCATATTTCACCAACTAACATCACAAAGCTCAAGCATTCATCAATGGCACATTTCAAATTCTTCATCAAAATCCAAAATTAAGGCATGGGTTTTGTAGTACTCGAAGCAACAATTACGAAAACGTAGAAATTATCAAAAACCGAGTCAAAAACATACCTTAATCAAGCTTAGTAATGGCCGAACCCTATTTTGCTTTTTTTCTTTCTTTTTTTCTTTCAAATTCGGCTAACAAGATGAGAATGGCCATCTTTTTATGTTCTATTTTATTTAACTTAACATATTTTATAATTTACAAATTTAACCTTTAATAATAATATAAAATAACACAAAATGGTTGGTCATAAATGTCCATTAACCATGCTAATGGTTTAATTACTTCATAAGGCCACCACATTTATAAAGACATAACACATAGGTGCTTTTAATACATGGCATGCTAATTTTGCATTTTTCACAATTTGATCCTTATACCAAATTAAGCACACAAAAAGCAAAATTAATTCACGAAAATTTCACACATGCTTAATCACATACTGCAAACACATAAAATAATATTAAAATATTTTTTTGACTCAGATTTGTGGTCCCAAAACCACTATCCCGACTAGGGTCTATACCGGACTGTTACAATTCTCCCCCCTTAGGGATTATCGTCCCCGAAACTCTTACCGTTAAACAGATTCGGATATTGTTGTCTCATAGTATCTTCAAGCTCCCACGTAACCTCTTCCACTCCGTGTCGATGCCATAGTACTTTTACTAATAAATTTTCTTATTTCGCAATTCTTTCACCTCGCGATCTAAAATCTAGATCTGCTCTTCCTCGTAAGTCATATCAGATCGGATTTCAATCTCAGACGGATAAATCACATGTGATGGGTCAGATCTGTAATGACAAAGCATTGACACGTGAAACACATTATGAATCTTTTCTAGTTTCGGTGGCAACAACAACCTGTATGCAACAGGTCCAATACGCTCGATAATTTCATACGGCTCGATAAACCTCGGACTCAATTTGCCTTTACGCCAAAATCGGAGTATTTTCTTCCACGGAGACCCTTTCAAGAACACTTTATCACCGATCTCAAATTCGATATCTTTTCGTTTCAAGTCTGCATAAGATTTCTGACGATCTGAGGCGGCTTTCAAACTATCACAAATCACTTTCACTTTCTGCTCTATTTCTTTTATCAAATCAACCCCGTGTATCTTATTTTCACTTAGCTCAGTCCAATACAAAGGAGTTCGACATTTGCATCTGTACAAAGCTTCATAAGGTGCCATTTTAATGCTCGACTGAAAACTATTATTGTACGCAAACTCAATCAATGGCAAATATTCTTCCCACATACCATCAAACTTAAGTATGCAACATCTCAACATATCCTCAAGTATCTGAATGACCCGCTCGGATTGACCATCCGTCTGTGGGTGAAAAGCTGTACTAAAATGCAATTTAGTACCTAAAGCCTCTTGCAGTTTCTTCCAAAATCATGAAGTAAACCTCGAATCTCTGTCAAACACAATAGATAGTGGCACCCCCGTGCAATCTCACAATATCGGAAATATACAACTCAGCTAATTTATAAAGTGGGTAATCAGATCGTACCGGAATGAAATGGGTTGATTTCGTTAATCTGTCAACTACGGCCCAAACCGCATCTTTCTTTCTCGGAGTCAACGGCAACCTTGAAACAAAATTCATTGTCACTCTATCCCATTTCCACTCGGGAATCATTATCAGTTGTAACAAACCAGATGGCACCTAATGTTCAGTTTTAACTTGCTGACAGATTAAACATTTTGAGACGTACTCTGAAATATCCCGTTCCATACCAGACCACCAATAAAGTTGCTTCAAATCATGGTACATCTTTGTACTTCCCGGATGAACAGATAGGCGACTGTTATGTGCTTCATTCAAAACTAACTGAATTAACTCTGGGTTTCTCGGAACACAAATTTGGTTTCGAAATCTCAGACAATCATCAACATCAACTCAAAATTCAGAATCAGAGTTCAAATCACACTGAGCTCATTTTACTAACATTTCATTATCAGCTTTCTGAGCATCACATATTTGCTGTAAGAACAACGGTTTCATTTTCAAATCAGCTAAAACTGAATCATCATCAGACAATTCTAAATCAGCATTCATCGCTCGTAATGCAGACAGTGATTTTCGACTCAATGCATCCGCAACAACATTTTCCTTACCCGGATGATAATATATCACAAGCTCGTAGTCCTTCAGTAGCTCTAACCATCGTCTTTGTCGCAAATTCAAATCTTTCTGAGTCATCAAGTATTTAAGACTTTTATGATCCGAAAACACATGACATTGTTGACCAAAAAGATAGTGACGCCAGATCTTTAAAGCAAACACAATCGCAGCTAACTCAAGATCATGTGTCGGATAATTCTTTTCATGTGGTTTCATTTGTCTTGAGGGATAAGCTATAACTTTGCCTTCCTGCATCAAAACACATCCCAGTCCGTTCAACGAAGCATCGCTATAAATCACGAATTCTTTACCCGATTTTGGCTGAACCAAAACTGGAGCTTCAGTCAAAAGGGCTTTCAACTGATCAAAACTTTTCTGACATTTATCAGACCATTCAAATTTCACATCTTTCTGGAGCAATCTCGTTAATGGAGTTGCAAAAAATGAAAAGCCTTTTACGAACCGTCGATAATAACCAGCAAGTCCCAGAAAACTACGAACTTCAGACACATTTCTTGGAGGTTTCCACTCCAAAATAGCTGAAATCTTTCTAGGGTCAACTCGTATACCAGATGCTGACACAATATGTCCAAGAAAACCAACTTCACGCAACCAGAATTCACATGTACTAAACTTTGCATACAATTGCTTATCTCGCAGAGTTTGTAGCACGATTCTCAAATGTTCATCATGCTCAATATCATCACACAAATAAATTAAAATGTCATCAATGAATACAACAACAAATCGATCTAAATACGGTCTGAAAATTCTGTTCATCAAATCCATAAAAATAGCAGGAGCATTTGTTAGTCCGAAAGGCATAACTAAAAACTCATAATGCCCGTACCTCATTACGAAAGCGTTTTTGAATGTCTAAATCTTTACTATGAACCGATAATATCCCGATCTCATATCTATCTTTGAAAACACGGTGGCTCCTTTTAGCTGATCAAACAAATCATCAATTCTAGGCAGATGATATTTATTCTTTATTGTCACTTTATTTAACTGACGGTAATCAATGCACATTCTCATCGTGCCATCTTTCTTTTTCAAAAATAAAACAGGAGCACCCAAAGGTGAGAAACTCGGTCGTGCAAATCCTCTATCGGTCAACTCTTGTAGCTATGACTTCAACTCTTTCAATTCTATTGGTGACATTCTGTATGGAGCTATCGAGATAGGAGTCGTTCCCGGTACAAAATCAATACCAAACTCAACTTCTCATATCGGAGGCAATCCCGGTAATTCTTCAGGAAATACATCAGAGAATTCACAAACAACTGGCACAGATTCAACTTTCTTTTCAGTCGCTCTCGAATCAATTACATAGGCAAAATAAGCTTCGCAACCCTTTTTCACATAACTCTGAGCTTTCATCACATATATTACAGCCGGTAACCCATTCATATCATTTGATTCAATCCGAACTATTTCATTATTCTGACATCTCAAATCAATAGTTTTTCGTTTACAATTCACAATAGCATCATGCAATGTTAACCAATCCATACCCAAAATTATGTCAAACTCATCAAAAGGTAATAGCATCAGATCAGCCGGAAAACAAATATCCCGAAACATCAATGGACAATTCTTGCACACTTTGTCAACCAAGACATTTTTACCTAAGGGGTTCGATACTCTAATAACAAATTCAGTAGACTCTACAGGCAAAGTCTTATTGGATACTAAGTTCATGCATACATACGAATGAGTAAACCCTGGATCTATCAATGCAATCACAGAAGTATCATAAAGATTAAATGTACCCGTAATAATATCTGGAGACGAAGCTTCCTCACGAGCTCGAATGGCGTAAGCTCTGGCAGGTGCTCTAGCTTTAGATCTCGCAGCTGTATCTTTTGTAGCTCTCTACCTACCACTGACATTTCTTGTGTATCTAGAAGATTTACCTCTAGCTGAAGCATTAGCTGGCCTCGGATTCTGTACAATCTCTTGTTCAATAGACTTGCGACAATCTCAAATGAAATGGTCTAATGATCCACATCTAAAATAGGCTCGATCATTCAATCTACAATTACTCGGATGTCTTTTACCATAATGTTTACATTCAGGTCGTTTGGATCGAACATTTCCAACACTAGCTACTGAAGTTGTTGGAGCTTTGAAGTTCGACTGCGATCTAGCTCGATCACTGTTTGAATGTCCCACATTAGCCTTTGAACGACTATGCTCATCTCTGAATTTCTTTGATGCAGATTGAAATGATTTACTTGAGAATCTCTTTCTCACATCTCTAGCTTCGACTCGACTTTTCTTTTATCTTTCTGAGTGCCTCAGCTTTACATGCTCGATCAACAAGCACAACAAACTCTTTTATTTCCAGGATTCCAACTAGCAAACGAATATCTTCATTCAGGCCATCTTCAAACCGTTTACACATTATCGCTTCAGTTGAAACACATTCCCGAGCATATTGACTTAATCTCACGAACTCTCGTTCATATTCAGTGACAGACATGCGACCCTATTTCAATTCCAGAAATTCTTTTCGTTTTTGATCTATAAATCTCTAGCTAATATATTTCTTCCGAAATTCAGACTGAAAGAAATCCCATGTAACTCGTTCCTTTGGAACAACAGAAATTAAAGTCTTCCACCATTGATAAGCTACATCTCGGAACAAGGAAACAACACATTTTATGCATTCATCAGGAGTCAATGACATTTCATCAAACACTCAGATTGTATTCTCGAGCCAAAACTCAGCTTTCTCAGTGTCATCCTCACTAGTGGCCCTGAACTCTTCAGCCTCATATTTGCGAATTTTATCGACCGGAGGCTTATTCAACATATTCAGACTCACAGCCGGAGGTACAACAGAAGTCTGATGAGGATTATGTAGGGTCGGAGGTTGTGAAACAGTCGAATTTGTTCTAATTTATTGAGTGAACCACTCATTCATCATTTGGAAGAAGGCTTGTTACTTTCAACATCGTCAGCTACAGCTCTTTCAGGATCCATTACTATACGAAAAACACATTTTATACGTCAAGATTCATCAAACTATCACAGTTCGTAATATATGGCATGTATAGCTAGACTCTCACACGCTACGTTAGTCCTAGAATCAACTAAATCGTAGCTATGATACCAATAAAATGTAACACCCCTAACCCATAACCATCGCTGGTCTAGGGTTAAGAGGAATTACCAGACAATCGGAAACTTTTACGAACATTTTGCATCATGCAGAATAACATTGTCAAATCATAGCAGAATACAAGCATATAGTCCCTTAAAGAGGTCTACGAGACCTTGAACATGCATTAAAAAGGAGTCGGGACTAAACCGGGATCATACAAAATTTTTCCAAAAATCAAACATTTTTCAAAGTTACAGAGGTCACACGCCCGTGTGGGTAAGCCGTGTGCCTCACACGGCCTCGGACACACCCGTGTGTCCAAGCCGTGGCAAAACAGGGCATACATACTGACTTGTCCACACGGCCTGAGACACGCCCGTGTGCCTCACCCGTGGTTGACACTGACTTGCACCACACGGCCAGTCACACGCCCGTGTGTCCAGCCCGTGGTCAAGTCTGACTTGTTTTGAAAAACAACCACAAAGGACACGGTCGAGCCACACACCCGTGTGCTTAACCGTGTGGGCAAATATAGGCCATTTACAAGGCCAATTTGCCACCCAAACTTTGGTTAAACCTACAAGTATTACACCAATTCAAATCATATCTCCAATACAAACAAAACATACCAAAATGACCATCTTTTCTAACCATCCAAGAACATATCAAACATATCAACTTATGTGTCATTTAGCTCAATCTAATCACAAGCATTTCTAAGCAAAAATCCATCCACAACTTACCAATTCAATGTGAAAATCTTTCATCAATAATATACTACTTTGCATTATAAAACTTATCATAATATTTCCATCTCATTAGTCCAACCATTAGTCATTAAACCATACCAAAACTATGCATCATATAGCATGAATTACACATTCACATCATATCCATTACCTAGCCATATCACATGGCTATTTTTACACATTCCAAAACATAACCAAAACTTACTAGACTATACATGCCATATTTTAATATATACACTTTCAAAAGGTAACAAAATAGAGTTTGATAGTGTGGTGATGATCCTCGACGATCCCCGAGCCTTCCGTAGCTTTAACGATCTATAAAACAATGCTAACACACACAGAGTAAGCTTTCAAAAGCTTAGTAAGCCATATACAAATAAATTTAACATATAAACATTCTTAACATATCAAATGCATAGTCATTAATATATCTCAATTGCAAATTCATAATTCTTCTTTGGCCCATTAGTTTAGCCATGGCTTACCAACAAGTCCTAACTCCAAGTATCTCTTTTGATCATTACACATTCATACCTATATCACATTTTGTCTCATTGAATCTATGCACATATATCTCTTGCAAGTTCACATATACTTACCTTTCAAACTTAATCATAATATACATTTCGAATGTACCTGAATCAATTACATATTTCACATAGTCTTTCATTTCTCAGAATTTTCCCGTTGAACCATTCAGAATCAAATAGGATACTCGAATATCTCGAAATACTCGTACAATGCCAACGTCCCAGACGTGGTCTTACATGTAACCAAATATCGATGCCACTGTCCCAGACAGGGTCTGACATGAATCAAATACGATGCCAATGTCCCAGACATGGTCTTACACGATATAACATATCAGAAACCTATGTCATGACATATGAATCATATCTATTCCTAAGGTTCGTACGGGACTTTTCAGACTTTGACACCTTGTCGATATTTTCTCGGATCTCATGTGTATATCTTCCGTAATCATTCAACACAATTCAATTTCATACAAACATAAATAAATCAATTCAAATACATTTATTTGTATATAGACTTACCTCGTATTCAAGATAAACGAACAGATTCGTCTACTCGATCACTTTCGACTTTCCTCAGTATAAATCCGTTTTCTTTGGTTCTTGATCTATACATATTCAAATTTAACCCATTTATTCACCAATTCATTCAATTTAATCCAAAAACACACATTTAGGGCATTTTACAAATTAGCCCTCACATTTTCACATTTTGAAATTTATGTCCCTATTTCAAAAAATCACAAAATACACAAAATTTCATATTACCCATGCTTGGCCGAATATTCACATTCTTCATATAAGCCCATATATTTCATTTATTTTACATTTTAGGCCCTCAAAATATTATTTTTACAATTTAGTCCAAATTACTCAAATTCACCAAAAATCCAAAGACAAAACATGTTAATCTAACACATATATTTCATATTTCACCAACTAACATCACAAAGCTCAAGCATTCATCAATGGCACATTTCAAATTCTTCATCAAATTCCAAAATTAAGGCATGGGTTTTGTAGTACTCGAAGCAACGATTGCGAAAACGTAGAAATTATCAAAAATCGAGTCAAAAACATACCTTAATCAAGCTTAGTAATGGCCGAACCCTATTTTGCTTCTTTTCTTTCTTTTTTTCTTTCAAATTCGGCTAACAAGATGAGAATGGCCATCTTTTTATGTTCTATTTTATTTAACTTAACATATTTTATAATTTACAAATTTAACCTTTAATAATAATATAAAATAACACATAATGGTTGGTCATAAATGTCCATTAACCATGCTAATGGTTTAATTACTTCATAAGGCCACCAAATTTATAAAGACATAACACATAGGTGCTTTTAACACATGGCATGCTAATTTTGCATTTTTCACAATTTGATCCTTATATCAAATTAAGCACACAAAAAACAAAATTAATTCACGAAACTTTCACACATGCTTAATCACATACTGCAAACACATAAAATAATATTAAAATATTTTTCTGACTAGGATTTGTGGTCCCGAAACCACTCTTCCGACTAGGGTCTAAACCGGACTGTTACAATTCTCCCCCCTTAGGGATTATCGTCCCCAAAACTCTTACCGTTGAACAGATTCAGGTATTGTTGGCTCATAGTATCTTCAAGCTTCCACGTAACCTCTTCCACTCCGTGTCGATGCCATAGTACTTTTACTAATAAATTTTCTTATTTCGCAATTCTTTCACCTCGCGATCTAAAATCTGGATCGGCTCTTCCTGGTAAGCCATATCAGGTCGGATTTCAATCTCAGACGGAGAAATCACATGTGATGGGTCAGATCTGTAACGACAAAGCATTGACAAGTGAAACACATTATGAATCTTTTCTAGTTCCGGTGGCAACAACAACCTGTATGCAACAGTTCCAATACGCTCGATAATTTCATACGGCCTGATGAACCTCGGACTCAATTTGCCTTTACACCGAAATCGGAGTATTTTCTTCCACGGAGAGACTTTAAAAAACACTTTATCACCGATCTCAAATTCGATATCTTTTCGTTTCAAGTCTGCATAAGATTTCTGACGATCTGAGGCGGCTTTCAAACTATCACAAATCACTTTCACTTTCTGCTCTGTTTCTTTTATCAAATCAACCCCGTGTATCTTATTTTCACTTAGCTCAGTCCAATACAAAGGAGTTCGACATTTGCGTCCGTACAAAGCTTCATAAGGTGCCATTTTGATGCTCGACTGAAATCTATTATTGTATGCAAACTCAATCAATGGCAAATATTGTTCCCACATACCATTAAACTCAAGTATGCAACATCTCAACATATCCTCAAGTATCTGAATGACCCGCTCGGATTGACCATCCGTCTGTGGGTGAAAAGCTGTACTAAAATACAATTTAGTACCTAAAGCCTCTTGCAGTTTCTTCTAGAATCGTGAAGTAAACCTCGAATCTCTGTCAAACACAATAGATAGTGGCACCCCGTGCAATCTCACAATATCGAAAATATACAACTCAGCTAATTTATCAAGTGGGTAATCAGATCGTACCTGAATGAAATGGGCTGATTTCGTTAATCTGTCAACTTCGGCCCGAACCGCATCTTTCTTTCTCAGAGTCAACGGCAACCCTGAAACAAAATTCATTATCACTCTATCCTATTTCCACTCGGGAATCATTATCAGTTGCAATAAACCAAATGGCACCTGATGTTCAGTTTTAACTTGCTGGCAGATTAAACATTTCGAGACATACTATGAAATATCCCGTTCCATACCAGACCACCAATAAAGTTACTTTAAATCAAGGTACATCTTTGTACTTCCTGGATGAACAGATAGGCGACTGTTATGTGCTTTATTCAAAACTAACAGAATTAACTCTGGGTTTCTCAGAACACAAATCCGGTTTCAAAATCTCAGACAATCATCAACATCAACTCGAAATTCAGAATCAGAGTTCAAATCACACTGAGCTCGTTTTACTAACATTTCATTATCAGCTTTCTGAGCATCACATATTTGCTGTAAGAACAACGGTTTCGTTTTCAACTCAGCTAAAACTGAACCATCATCAGATAATTCTAAATCAGCATTCATCACTCGTAATGCAAACAGCGATTTTTGACTCAATGCATCTGCAACAACATTTACCTTACCCGGAAGATAATCTATCACAAGCTCGTAGTCCTTCAACAGCTCTAACCATCGTCTTTGTCGCAAATTCAAATCTTTCTGTGTCATCAAGTATTTAAGACTTTTATGATCCGAAAACACATGACATTTTTCACCAAAAAGATAATGACGCCAGATCTTCAAAGCAAACACAATCGCAGCTAACTCAAGATCGTGTGTCGGATAATTCTTTTCATGCGGTTTAAATTGTCTTGAGGCATAAGCTATAACTTTGCCTTCCTGCATCAAAACACATCCCAGTCCGTTCAACGAAGAATCGCTATAAATCACGAATTCTTTACCCGATTCTAGCTGAACCAAAACTGGAGCTTCAGTTAAAAGGGCTTTCAGCTGATCAAAGCTTTTCTGACATTTATTGGACCATTCAAATTTCACATCTTTCTGGAGCAATCTCGTCAATGGAGTTGCAAACATTTAAAAGCCTTTTACGAACCGTCGATAATAACCACCATGTTCCAGAATACTACGAACTTCAAACACATTTCTTGGAGGTTTCCACTCCAAAATAGCTGAAATCTTTCTAGGGTCAACTCGTATACCAGATGCTGACACAATATGTCCAAGAAAACCAACTTCACGCAACCAGAATTCACATTTACTAAACTTTGCATACAATTGCTTATCTCGCAGAGTTTGTAGCACGATTCTCAAATGTTCATCATGCTCAATATCATCATGCGAATAAATCAAATTGTAACACCCCAAACTCGGACAAGACACCACGCCCGAATCTGGTATGTTACGGGGAAAAACGTCTTTGAGTGATCAGATTTTTTTTCGTTTAGAAGTGGGGTGAAAACATAGTGAATTTGAGGAAAGTTTGAGTAGGCTTGTTTGATTAGATTTTGAAAGCTTAACCAAGTATATAGTTAAAATGAGTTAATTTCATTTAGGACTTCCAATAGTTTCTTAGTGCCATTTTGAAACATTTTAGACTTAGTGGCAAATCGGGTTTGATTTGAAAATCATTTGAGTTTATTGAATAACAACACATAGCGAGATACCCGATGGTATAGTTTAAAACACATTGCGATATAAGTTTGAAAACATTGTTTTTCCAAGTTTTAGTAAAATTTCATGCCAAGTTATTTGTTAAGCAGGTTGAGAATCTAATTAAAACATACCCATCATAAAACATAATTTAAAGGCCTTTTACAAGTCCAAATTAAAACCCGAATAAAAGTAATTAAACTAAAGTACCCAAATGATAGAGTTGGAGTTAAAACTTTATTATGCATGGCATGAGCACCCGAGTCCATCCGGCTCCATGTCCGCGTCTCACGAGTCACTGAAATGTCAAAGGAGAGGGTGAGTCGAGTGACTCAGTGCATAAATCCCGCTCCCGATGAAACAACATGCTAACACACATCATACATAGCAACATAATTAATGCAACCCGATCCTAACCATCCGTATCTCCTTTTTCTACCCCGTGTGGTACCAAACCACTGGTGGTGCCAAACCACTGGTGACGTATAGTCACAATGTGTTACCAAAACACTGGTGTCCCAAAGACACAATGTGCTACCCAAGCACTGGTGACCGTAGTCACAATGATCGAATGATGGGGCCAACCCATCGTGTGATACCCAATCACTAGCAGACGATCCCATAACTCAAAGTGGGGCCAACCCACGGTGGTGTTAACCACAGGGACAAGTCGCAATGAGGTGCCCAACCTCTGGTGTCCCAAAGACACAAATGTGCTACCAAAGCACTGGTGACCGTAGTCACAATAATCGAATGATGGGGCCAACCCATCGTGTGATACCCAATCACTAGCAGACGATCCCATATCTCATGTGGGGCCAACCCACGGTGGTGTTAACCACAGGGACAAGTCGCAATGAGGTGCCCAACCTCTGGTGTCCCAAAGACACAAATGTGCTACCAAAGCACTTTGGTGATTCAAAGCCACAAGGTGTGTTACCAAAACACGTGGTGCTCGTCAAACACAAAATATCATGCTCCCTCCACTCATATCACCCATCAACATACCATACTCATGTAATCATGCATATCATACAAGTCATGCATATCATGCTAATATGTTTGAATCATGCCCCATATCACATACATACATAGTCATGATACCATATAGATCATCGATGTCTGGTAACAACATTGACTTACCGGATACGTACACATACCCCGCTTAGGGTATCCAATAATCCGTCATATGTCATAGCTTTTAATAGGCAAGCAGGTTTAATAACAATATTACTAAGTATAGTGTGTTAGTTTACACACTGTAAATCGCAAGTCTAAATCCCAAAGACCCCGTCTAAAACCCTCGATCAACTTGCTCCTAGAATCGGCCAAACCAGGGTTAGTAACCAAGATCATTCGGCTATGACTAATTAAACCAAAGGGTGTATCGCTTAATCCTTATTTTGCAGATGGTTTGGTTTCCTACCAAACCTCGAACCAACGATGAGTTATTCTTTAACAATCGGCACACCCTATTAAGACAAATAGTTAATCACCAAACACCTTTAACTTAACCGAAATCTAAGGATTGAACTCACAATAATATACCAATTACTTACCCTAACTTACCAATCGGTCACTCACGATCAAGGCTTCAATTGTTGCTACACCCGATCACCACCACAATCCAAGGCCCTAGCAGAAAGCGGTGCAACACAAAAGATTAACCCCCTTCAACACATGCCCAAGATCGGCTATAAGCAAACCATAACCAATAGAGAACAAGAGAGGGGAAAATGGCCATTCGGCCACCCACTTACCTTGTTCAATGATTGAACAACCAACCTGAGATCAACCCTTCACCGATATTCGGCCAAAAGAGATCTACTAAGAGAGGAGAGATTCGGCCTAACCCAAGAAAGAAAGCGCAAGAAAAGAATGAAAAGGGAGGGGTTGATATTCGGCCAAAATAAGAACAAGTGATAGAAGGCAATTTCGGCAATACCAAGGGATTTGGCTATAAACTTGAAAGCAAAACAAAGAAGTGTGGTTCAAGAAAAGAAGAGAAATCGGCCACAAGTTGCAGGAAGATTCGGCTCAAATGTTTTCAAGAAATAAGAGAATGTATGAGAGGAAAAGGATGATGGCTTTGGACACCTAAATGATAAAGAAAAGAAATGATGGGGAGGATGTATGGTTTGGCCAAGGAATCACAAGAAGAAAAGAAATAAAAGCAAAGTGGAAATGGTGGCACAAAAGGGCATTCGGTTATTAAGAGAACTAAAAGAAAAAAACTAATTCAGCACATGCTGCTTGCACTTTCGGTTTCCAAGAAGAAAAATGAGAGAAAACAAATGAAGTTTCGGTTGGCTATTATCAAAGGAGAGAATTCGGTTTACCCAAAATGGTGACCGAAAATACTAAGAAAATTGCCAAAAGAAATTCGGCACTACTCACTCCCCACTTCCCAAAACCGGCCATACACTCCCCACTTCCCCAACATTCGGCCACATCCCCCCAAACACTCCTCTCCACCCATTTCAAATGAGTTGAACAAGTCTTCCTCCTCAATCCACTCTCCACCCACCATTTGAATGTGAAGACTTGGTCCAAGGTAGAATCCAAATTGCTCTCAACCTCTTCCTCCATGCCGTCCAAAAATAAGTGACAAAATGGGGACTCTACAGCTCGAACACTGGACCTCCCTCACCTGAAGATGACGCCACACCAAGCTCCCAAGTGACGCATGCCTTGCCACTTTGCCAGCTCTTCATTTGTGCTAAGAAATACCAGAAATAAATTAAAAACCCCAGCTTCCTCAACTCCCTTCACTTAACACCCAAAAACCAAAATTTTCCCAAACACTCAGGCATACTCCTTGCCCACAATTAAGCCCCTAAAACACCGAAATAGCCACACAGCACACTAAACACATGCAATAACATGCAACAACAAAACAGCCCCTAACCCGGGATATTACAGTTCTACCCCCCTTAAAATAATTTCGACCTCGAAATTACGATCGTAAGAGTTGCGGGTATTCTTTGTCTCATCGTATCCTCGGGTTCCCACGTCGCTTCTTCTACGCCATGATTCCGCCAAAGAACCTTAACCAAAGGCACAGACTTCTTACGCAGAACCTTCACATCTCGATCAAGAATCTGCACAGGTTCCTCCTCCATGGTCAAATCTGGATTTACCTCGATCTCTTCCACTGCTACTACATGCGATGGATCAGAACGATAACGTCGAAGCATCGAAACGTGAAAAACGTCATGAATCGACTCGGCTCTGCCGGCAACTCAAGTTGATCATGCTGGTCCAACTCGCCTCAATACCTTATACGGTCCAATAAATCTCGGACTTAGCTTGCCTTTCTTCCCGAACCTCAACACCTTTTTCCAAGGCGAGACCTTCAGGAACACTCGATCCCCCACAGCGAACTCTATATCTCTTCGCTTAAGATCGGCATAAGACTTCTGCCGGCTCGAAGCTTCCTTCAATCGAGATCGAATCAGCTTAACCTTGTCTTCGGTCTCAAAGCAACCAACTCGGGTCCCAACAAGCGGCGTTCACCTAACTCCGCCCAACACGTAGGTGAGCGACATTTCCTACCATACAACGCCTCATACGGTGCCATCTTAATGCTCGCTTGGTAGCGTTGTTGTAGGCAACTCAGCTAATGGTAGAAACTCCTCCCAACTACCTCGAAATCCAGGATACAACCTCTCGGCAAAGATATCCTCTAAGATCCGAATGACCCTTTCGATTGCCCGTCGATTTGCGGGTGAAAAGCCGTGCTAAAATCCAAACGAGTACCCGAGCCCGATGCGGTGCTTTCCGGAACCTTGGCGTGAATGCGGGATCCCTATCCGAGATTATCGAAGCCGCGCACGTGCAACCTCACTATCTCTCGAAATATACACCAGCTAGCTTCCAAGTGAGTAGTCAACCCTCACCGGAATAAAGTGAGCTGATTTAGTCAGTCGATCCACCACTACCCAAACGGAATCTTTCTTGCTAGGCGTAAGCGGTAACCCACTGACGAAATCCATGGTTATCCTTTCCCACTTCCACTGAGGAATCTTCACAGGCTGAAGCAAACCCGACGGCAACTGATGTTCAGCCTTGACCTGCTGACAAGTCAGACACTTCCCAACAAACTCTGTCACCTCCTTCTTCAAGCCAGGCCACCAAAACTGCTCTCTAAGATCCCTATACATCTTGCTACCTCCAGGATGCATAGCATGAGGACTGCTATGTGCGTCCTGAAGAATCTTCTGCCTCAGCTCAACATCTTTAGGCATACAAGCCTTACCCTGAAAACACAGAACCTCGTCACTAGACAGGCTGTAACCATCCAAACCACCGTCCTGCACCTGCAACCTTCGCGCACTCAGAACCTCATCCAATAACTGTTTCTCTCTGATCTGCTCAACCCAAGTAGGCTTAACCTGCAACTCTGCCAGAATACTCCCATCGTCATACAAACTCAAATGGGCAAACATCGCTCTTAAGTCCGAAACAACCTTACGGCTCAACGCGTCTGCCACCACGTTAGCCTTGCCCGGATGGTACTCAATCGAACAGTCGTAATCTTTCAGCAACTCAACCCATCTGCGCTGCCTCAAATTCAAATCCTTCTGAGTCAGCAGATACTTCAGACTCTTGTGATCTGTGTAGACTATCGATCTCTCTCCGTATAAGTAGTGCCTCCAAATCTTTAAAGCGAAGACCACAGCCGCTAGCTCCAAGTCATGCGTCGGATAGTTGACCTCATGTGGCCTCAGCTGCCGAGAAGCGTAAGCCACCACCTTACCTTCTTGCATCAGCACACAACCCAAGCCCGTATGTGACGCGTCGCAATAGACTGTGAATTCCTTACCAGCCTCAGGTTGAATTAGAACCGGAGCCTCAGTCAAAATCTTCTTTAACTTGTCGAAGCTTTCCTGTTGCTTCTCAGTCCATACAAACGGAACTTCTTTCCTCAGCAACTTGGTCATCGGCGCTGCTATCAACGAGAAACCCTCAACAAACCTTCGGTAGTATCCGGCCAAACCCAGAAAACTCTGAATCTTAGCCACTGACTTAGGCGGCTTCCAATCCAAAACTGCCTCAATCTTACGAGGATCTACTCGAATCCCTCGGCCGACACTACATGACCCAAGAAAGTCACTTCTCTAAGCCGTAACTCACACTTATCGAACTTAGCATAGAGTGCTTTTCCTCAAAATCGCAACACCACTCGCAAATGCTTATCATGCTCTTCCTCTGTCGCCTGAGTACACCAAGATGTCGTCTATGAAAACCACGACGAAACCGATCCAGATCTTCTTTGAAACACCCTATTCATCATGTCCATAAACGCTGCCGGTGCGTTAGTTAGTCAACCCGAACGGCATTACAGTAAATTCGTAGTGCCCATACCGAGTCGAAACATTTGTTTTATGGATATCCGCCTCCTTAACCTTTGGCGATGATACCCGGACCTCAAGTCGATCTTGAAAATACCGCAAAGCACCCTTCATTTGATCAAACAAATCATCTATCCGTGGTAGCGGATACTTGTTTTTAATCGTCGACTTGTTCAATCTGGCGGTAGTCTATACACATCCGCATCGTGCCATCTTTCTTCTTGACAAAGAGTACCGGCGCACTTACGGCGAAACACTTGGCCTAATAAAACCTCGATCCAATAACTCACGGATCCGAGCCTTAAGCTCCACCAACTCCTTTGGCGCCATCCTATACGGAGCAATAGACACCGTGCGATTCAGGGTAACAGATCAATCCCGAACTCCACCTCGCGATCCTGGCGGCAAACCGGAAGCTCCTCGGGAAAAACATCAGTAAACTCCTTAACGCAGTGCGAACCTTCTCCACAAGACTCCTTAGCCTCCAAGGCATACACATGAACTACATACGCTTCACGGCCTTTCTCGACCATCTTCTGCGCTTTCAAAGCAGATACCACATTTGATAAGTAATCTCTCCTATTACCTATCATAGCCACCTCTTCACCTCGACCGTCTTAAGAACCATGCGCTTGGCGCGCAATCCAACCTCGCCTGGTACTTGACCAACCAATCCATCCCAAGAATCGATCGAACTCCCCAAACGGCGGTTCCATCGGATCGCAGACAAACACTACCCCTTGGAGTTCTAAGGGTACCTCTCTAAGCAGTTTATCTACTACTACCGAGTGACCTAGAGGGCTAATCACGATCATCGCCTAGAAGATATTTGAGTCTAAATCCATGGTCTCTACTATACTCATCGGCAACATAAGAGTGCGTTGAACCCACATCAATCAAAGCGTTATAAGGAGAACCAAAAATCAAAAAGCGCACGGTTATGACGTCCGGTGCGTCGCGCCCTCTCTCGGCGCCTCGCAAAGATACACTAATCGGTATGCGGCATCGAGCTACTCACAACTCGCCGGTGCTCCACGGCCCCGGCAGAACCATTACCACCTCTGCCATTACCACGGCCCCTCTGCGGTGGCGGTCCACTACTCTGAACCGACACGGCCACGACTCTCGGATGAATCCTAGCCAACCTACGCGGACGGTCCCTCACACGATGCTCCAGAGAACCACACTCGAAGCAACCTTTTCCTCCGATCCAAAGAACCACCCCAATGAGATTTCCCACACCGATCACGCTGCGGCGGTCCCACGCTAGCGGCAACAAACCTAGCAGGTGGTTCGGCCCACTCGGTCTAGCCCTTTTTCTGCGGATTACCCGACGACCCGTAAGACCCAAAGCTCCTCTTATGTCTATTTCTGTCCATGCCTTGTCTCGCGACTCCTTAACCCCTCGGCTACCTTAGCCTTCTCAACTAAGACAGTGAACTCGCGCTCTCGCCGAGGAGCAATCAGCAAACCTCAAGTCGTCTCGCAAGCCATCCTCGAAACGAACACACCTCTCATGCTCAGTGGCCACAATGCCCCTGGCATACCTACTCAGCTTCAGGAACTCAGCCTCGTACTCAGAAACAGATTTACTCCCCTGAACAAGCCTCAGAAATGCCTTCCGTTGGGAGTCAACATAACTAGCTCCGATGTACTTCTTTTGATATGCAGCCCTGAAATAATCCCATGTTAGATCTCTCACGCCACACATGTCTCGAACCGTGAGCCACCACTGATATGACTCATCCCGGAGAAGCGATACGATGCCCTTCAGCTTCTCTTCAGCTGTCAGGTCCAGATCGTCCATGATCCGCTCAGTCGCCTCCAACCAATATTCAGCCGTGCTGGGAGCAACACCAGAAACACCTCGGAAGAATTCGGCCCCATTGGCCCGAAGTCGCTCAGGAACAGATTTCCTAACTCCTGCATTACCACCAACACCAGCTACTCTTTCCAACACTCGCAAAGATCGCTCGTGACATCGCTGCGTCGTCCCGGTCGATCTTGGAACTCACCACCTCCAGCTGGTGGCGGAACCGGTATCTCATTTTCTGAACCCTGACCAGATCCTACGGGCTCAGAAACGGTCATCCTACCACGACCTCGTCCACGACCACGTCCACCTCTAGCGCTCATGACTAATCTTTCTACGTATCTGATTAAGAATTTTTATGCATCAGTATTTATTTCACTTGTTAAAAAGCAAGTCTTATGAATATTTAGGAGGATTTGTTCTCGCGAGTTCACAAAATCCTATCAGTTTCAATCTCTAAAGTAGTATACTATTGCTATTCATCAAATCATATCACATCCAATCAATTCACAAGCAATAGTACGGGGTACTTACCTGGGCGAACTGGTGCCGGAGACTCGGTGCCATGCCTTTCAAACCTTACTTTAAGAATAAAAACTAACAAAACAATCTTTTGAAAACATTTTGGGCCTCAGGCCCACAGCCGAGCTTTTGAACTTGGCTCTGATACCACAATTGTAACACCCCAAACTCGGACAAGACACCACGCCCGAATCTGGTATGTTACGGGGAAAAACGTCTTTGAGTGATCAGATTTTTTTTCGTTTAGAAGTGGGGTGAAAACATAGTGAATTTGAGGAAAGTTTGAGTAGGCTTGTTTGATTAGATTTTGAAAGCTTAACCAAGTATATAGTTAAAATGAGTTAATTTCATTTAGGACTTCTAATAGTTTCTTAGTGCCATTTTGAAACATTTTAGACTTAGTGGCAAATCGGGTTTGATTTGAAAATCATTTGAGTTTATTGAATAACAACACATAGCGAGATACCCGATGGTATAGTTTAAAACACATTGCGATATAAGTTTGAAAACATTGTTTTTCCAAGTTTTAGTAAAATTTCATGCCAAGTTATTTGTTAAGCGAGTTGAGAATCTAATTAAAACATACCCATCATAAAACATAATTTAAAGGCCTTTTACAAGTCCAAATTAAAACCCGAATAAAAGTAATTAAACTAAAGTACCCAAATGATAGAGTTGGAGTTAAAACTTTATTATGCATGGCATGAGCACCCGAGTCCATCCGGCTCCATGTCTGCGTCTCACGAGTCACTGAAATGTCAAAGGAGAGGGTGAGTCGAGTGACTCGATGCATAAATCCCGCTCCCGATGAAACAACATGCTAACACACATCATACATAGCAACATAATTAATGCAACCCGATCCTAACCATCCGTATCTCCTTTTTCTACCCCGTGTGGTACCAAACCTTTGGTGGTGCCAAACCACTGGTGACGTATAGTCACAATGTGTTACCAAAACACCTGGTGTCCCAAAGACACAATGTGCTACCCAAGCCTTTGGTGACCGTAGTCACAATGATCGAATGATGGGGCCAACCCATCGTGTGATACCCAATCACTAGCGACGATCCCATAACTCAAAGTGGGGCCAACCCACGGTGGTGTTAACCACGAGGGACAAGTCGCAATGAGGTGCCCAACCCTCGGTGTCCCAAAGACACAAATGTGCTACCAAAGCACCGGTGACCGTAGTCACAATAATCGAATGATGGGGCCAACCCATCGTGTGATACCCAATCACTAGCGAGACGATCCCATATCTCATGTGGGGCCAACCCCACGGTGGTGTTAACCACGGGGACAAGTCGCAATGAGGTGCCCAACCTCCGGTGTCCCAAAGACACAAATGTGCTACCAAAGCTTTGGTGACCCAAAGCCACAAGGTGTGTTACCAAAACACTGGTGCTCACAAAGCACAAAATATCATGCTCCCTCCACTCATATCACCCATCAACATACCATACTCATGTAATCATGCATATCATACAAGTCATGCATATCATGCTAATATGTTTGAATCATGCCCCATATCACATACATACATAGTCATGATACCATATAGATCATCGAGAATCTGGTAACAATCTTGACTTACCGGATACGTACACATACCCCCGCTTGGGGTATCCAATAATCCGTCATCTTTGTCATAGCTTTTAATAGGCAAACGGGTTTAATAACAATATTACTAAGTATAGTGTGTTAGTTTACACACACAGTAAATCGCAAGTCTAAATCCCAAAGACCCCGTCTAAAACCCTCGATCAACTTGCTCCTAGAATCGGCCAAACCAGGGGTTAGTAACCAAGATCATTCGGCTATGACCAATTAAACCAAAGGGTGTATCGCTTAATCCTTACCTTGCAGATGGTTTGGTTTCCTACCAAACCTCGAACCAACAGTAGTTATTCTTTAACAATCGGCACACCCTATTAAGACAAATAGTTAATCACCAAACACCTTTAACTTAACCGAAATCTAAGGATTGAACTCACAATAATATACCAATTACTTACCCCTAACTTACCAATCGGTCACTCACAGTCAAGGCTTCAATTGACTGCTACACCCGATCACCACCACAATCCAAGGCCCTAGCAGGAAAACGGTGCAACACAAAAGATTAACCCCCCTTCAACACATGCCCAAGATCGGCTATAACCAAACCATAACCAATAGAGAACAAGAGAGGGGAAAATGGCCATTCGGCCACCCACTTACCTTGTTCAATGATTGAACAACCAACCCAGATCAACCCTTCACTGATATTCGGCCAAAAGAGATCTACTAAGAGAGAGGAGAGATTCGGCCTAACCCAAGAAAGAAAGCGCAAGAAAAGAATGAAAAAGGGAGGGGTTGATATTCGGCCAAAATAAGAACAAGTGATAGAAGGCAATTTCGGCAATACCAAGGGATTCGGCTATAAACTTGATGGCAAAACAAAGAAGTGTGGTTCAAGAAAAGAAGAGAAATCGGCCACAAGTTGCAGGAAGATTCGGCTCAAATGTTTTCAAGAAATAAGAGAATGTATGAGAGGAAAAGGATGATGGCTTCGGCTTACCTAAATGATAAAGAAAAAGAAATGATGGGGAGGATGTATGGTTCGGCCAAGGAATCACAAGAAGAAAAGAAATAAAAGCAAAGTGGAAATGGTGGCACAAAAGGGCATTGGTTATTAAGAGAACTAAAAGAAA
Organism: Gossypium sturtianum; assembly: GCA_025698515.1. Classification (NCBI taxonomy): domain Eukaryota; kingdom Viridiplantae; phylum Streptophyta; class Magnoliopsida; order Malvales; family Malvaceae; genus Gossypium; species Gossypium sturtianum. Next base: position 90,138,726 of record CM046954.1, read on the forward strand.
AAAACTAATTCAAGCACATGTCGCTTGCACTTTTCGGTTTCAAGAAGAAAAATGAGAGAAAACAAATGAAGTTTCGGTTGGCTATTATCAAAGGAGAGAATTCGGTTTACCCAAAATGGTGACCGAAAATACTAAGAAAATTGCCAAAAGAAATTCGGCACTACTCACTCCCCACTTCCCAAAACCGGCCATACACTCCCCACTTCCCCAACATTCGGCCACATCCCCCCAAACACTCCTCTCCACCCATTTCAAATGAGTTGAACAAGTCTTCCTCCTCAATCCACTCTCCACCCACCATTTGAATGTGAAGACTTGGTCCAAGGTAGAATCCAAATTGCTCTCAACCTCTTCCTCCATGCCGTCCAAAAATAAGTGACAAAATGGGGACTCTACAGCTAGAACACTGGACCTCCCTCACCTGAAGATGACGCCACACCAAGCTCCCAAGTGACGCATGCCTTGCCACTTTGCCAGCTCTTCATTTGTGCTAAGAAATACCAGAAATAAATTAAAAACCCCAGCTTCCTCAACTCCCTTCACTTAACACCCAAAAACCAAAATTTTCCCAAACACTCAGGCATACTCCTTGCCCACAATTAAGCCCCTAAAACACCGAAATAGCCACACAACACACTAAACACATGCAATAACATGCAACAACAAAACAACCCCTAACCCGGGATATTACACAAATTGTCATCAATGAATACAACAACAAATCGATCTAAATACGGTCTGAAAATTCTGTTTATCAAATCCATAAAAACAGCAGGAGCATTTGTTAGTCCGAAAGGCATAACTAAAAACTCATAATGCCCGTACCTCGCGTTACGAAAAGTTTTGTAATGTCCGGATCTTTTACTCATGAATCGATAATATCCCGATCTCAGATCTATCTTTGAAAACACGGTGGCTCCTTTTTAGCTGATCAAACAAATCATCAATTCTGGGCAGATGATATTTATTCTTTATTGTCACTTTATTTAACTGACAGTAATCAATGCACATTCTCATCGTGCCATCTTTCTTTTTCAAAAATAGAACAGGAGCACCCCAAGGTGAGAAACTCGGTCGTGCAAATCCTCTATTGGTCAACTCTTGCAACTGTGACTTCAACTATTTCAATTCTGTTGGTGCCATTCTATATGGAGCTATCGAGATAGGAGTAGTTCCCGGTACAAAATCAATACCAAACTCAACTTCTCATATCGGAGGCAATCCTGGTAATTCTTCAGGAAATACATCAGAGAATTCACAAACAACTGGCACAGATTCAACTTTCTTTTCAGTCGCTCTCGAATCAATTACATAGGCAAAATAAGCTTCGCAACCCTTTTTCACATAACTCTGAGCTTTCATCACATATATTACAGCCGGTAACCCATTCAAATCATTTGATTCAATCCGAACTATTTCATTATTCTGACATCTCAAATCAATAGTTTTTCGTTTACAGTTCACAATAGCATCATGCAATGTTAACCAATCCATACCCAAAATTATGTCAAACTCATCAAAAGGTAATAGCATCAGATCAGCCGGAAAACAAGTATCTCGAAACATCAACGAACAATTCTTGCACACTTTGTCAACCAAGACATTTTTACCTAAAGGGTTCGATACTCTAATAACAAATTCAGTAGACTCTACAGGCAAAGTCTTATTGGATACTAAGTTCATGCATACATACGAATGAGTAGACCCTGGATCTATCAATGCAATCACAGAAGTATCATAAAGAGTAAATGTACCCGTAATAATATCTGGAGACGAAGCTTCCTCACGAGCTCGAATGGCGTAAGCTCTGGCAGGTGCTCTAGCTTTAGATCTCGCAACTGTATCTTTTGTTGCTCCCTGACTACCACTGACATTTCTTGTGTTTCTAGAAGGTTTACCTCTAGCTGAAGCATTAGCTGGCCTCGGATTCTGTACAATCTCTTGTTCAATAGACTCGGGACAATCTCAAAAGAAATGGTCTAATGATCCACATCTAAAACAGGCTCGATCATTCAATCTACAATTACCCGGATGTCTTTTACCATAATGTTTACATTCATGTCGTTCGGATCGAACATTTCCAACACTAGCTAATGAAGTTGCTGGAGCTTTGAAGTTCGACTGCGATCTAGCTCGATCTCTGTTCGAATGTCCCACATTAGCCTTTGAACGACTATGCTCATCTCTGAATTTCTTTGATGCAGATTGAAATGATTTACTTGAGAATCTCTTTCTCACATCTCTAGCTTCTGACTCAGCTTTTCTTTTATCTTTCCCGAGTGCCTCAGCTTTACATGCTCGATCAACAAGCACAACAAACTCTTTTATTTCCAGGATTCCAACTAGCAAACGGATATCTTCATTCAGGCAATCTTCAAACCGTTTACACATTATCGCTTCAGTTGAAACACATTCCCGAGCATATTGACTTAATCTCACGAACTCTCGTTCATATTCAGTGACAGACATGCGACCCTATTTCAATTCCAGAAATTCTTTTCGTTTTTGATCTATAAATCTCTAGCTAATATATTTCTTCTGGAATTCAGACTGAAAGAAATCCCATGTAACTCGTTCCTTTGGAACAACAGAAATTAAAGTCTTCCACCATTGATAAGCTACATCTCGTAACAAGGAAACAGTACATTTTATGCATTCATCAGGAGTCAATGACATTTCATCAAACACTCGAATTATATTCTCGAGCCAAAACTCAGCTTTCTCAGCGTCATCCTCACTTGTGGCCCTGAACTCTTCAGCCCCATATTTGCGAATTTTATCGACCGGAGGCTTATTCAACATATTCAGATTCACAGCCAGAGGTACAACAAAAGTCTGATGAGGATTAGGCGAGGTCGGAGGTTGTAAAACAGTCGAATTTGTTCTAATGTATTGAGTGAACCACTCATTCATCATTTGGAAGAAGGCTTGTTTAGCCTCTCCTTCCTGACCGCTAGTAGCCGATTTCGAATCAGATGGCGCTGTCCCTTGAGTGAGAGTAGGCGCATTACTTTCAACATCGTCAGCTACAGCTCTTTCAGGATCCATTACTATACGAAAAACACATTTTATACGACAGGATTCATCACACTATCACAGTTCGTAATATATGGCATGTATAGCTAGACTCTCACAGGCTATGTTAGTCCTAGAATTGACTAAACCGTAGCTCTGATACCAATAATACGTAACACCCGTAACCATCACCGGTCTAGGGTTAAGAGGCATTACCGGACAATCGGAAACTTTTACGAACATTTTGCATCATGCAGTATAACATTGTCAAATCATAGCAGAATACAAGCATATAGTCCCTTAAAAAGGTCTACGAGACCTTGAACATGCATTAAAAAGGAGTCGGGACTAAACTGGGATCATACAAATTTTTTCCAAAAATCAAACATTTTTCAAAGTTACAGAGGTCACACGCCCATGTGGACAGGCCGTGTGCCTCACACGGCCTCGGACACACCCGTGTGTCCAAGCCATGGCAAAATAGGGCATACATACTGACTTGTCCACACGGCCTAAGACACGCCCATGTGCCTCACCCGTGGTCGACACTGACTTGCACCACATGGCCAGTCACACGCCTGTGTGTCCAGCCCGTGGTCGAGTCTGACTTGTTTTGGCTAAACCTACAAGCATTACACCAATTCAAATCATATCTCCAATGCAAACAAAACATACCAAAATGACCATCTTTTCTAACCATCCAATAACATATCAAACACATCAACTTATGTGTCATTTAGCTCAATCTAATCACAAGCATTTCTAAGCAAAAATCCATCCACAACTTACCAATTCAATGTGACAATCTTTCATCAATAATATACTACTTTGCATTATAAAACTTATCATAATATGTCCATCTCTTTAGTCCAACCATTAGTCATTAAACCATACCAAAACTATGCATCATATAGCATGAATTACTCATTCACATCATATATATTACCTAGCCATATCACATGGCTATTTTTACACATTCCAAAACATAACCAAAACTTACTAGACTATACATGCCATATTTTAATATATACACTTTCAAAAGGTACCAAAATAGAGTTTGATAGTGTGGTGACGATCCTCGACGATCCCCGAGCCTTCCGTAGCTTTAACGATCTATAAAACAACGCAAACACACACAGTGTGAGCTTTCAAAAGCTTAGTAAGCCATATACAAATAAATTTAACATATAAACATTCTTAACATATCAAATACATAGTCATTAATATATCTCAATTGCAAATTCATAATTCTTCTTTGGCTCATTAGTTTAGCCATGGCTTACCAACAAGTCCTAACTCCAAGTATCTCTTTTGATCATTACACATTCATACCTATATCACATTTTGTCTCATTGAATCTATGCACATATATCTCTTGCAAGTTCACATATACTTTCCTTTCATACTTAATCATAATATACATTTCGAACGTACCTGAATCAATTACATATTTCACATAGTCTTTCATTTCTCGAAATTTGCCCGTTGAACCATTCGGAATCAAATAGGATACTCGGATATCTCAAAATACTCGTACAATGCCAACGTCCCAGACGTGGTCTTACATGTAACCAAATATCGATGCCACTGTCCCAGACATGGTCTTACACGAATCAAATACGATGCCAATATCCCAGACATGGTCTTACACGTAAATCTCAAATCAACGCCAATGTCCCAGGCATGGTCTTACACGATATAACATATCAGAACCTATGTCATGACATATGAATCATATCTATTCCTAAGGTCCGTACGGGACTTTTCAAACTTTGACACCTTGTCGATATTTTCTTGGATCTCATGTGTATATCTTCCGTAATCATTCAACACAATTCAATTTCATATGAATATAAATAAATCAATTCAAATACATTTATTTGTATATAGACTTACCTCGTATTCGAGATAAACGAACGGATTCGACTACTCGATCACTTTCGACTTTCCTCGGTCTAAATTTGTTTTCTTTGGCTCTTGATCTATACATATTCAAATTTAACCCATTTATTCACCAATTCATTCAATTTAATCCAAAAACACACATTTAAGGAAATTTCCAAATTAGCCCTTACATTTTCATATTTTTACATTTAAGTTCCTATTTCACAAAATCACAAAATACACAAAATTTCATATTACCCATGCTTGGCCGAATATTCACATGCTTCATATAAGCCCATATATTTCATTTATTTTACATTTTAGTCCCTCAAAATATTATTTTCACAATTTAGTCCAAATTAATCAAATTCACCAAAAATCCAAAGACAAAACATGTTAATCTAACACATATATTTCATATTTCACCAACTAACATCACAAAACTCAAGCATTCATCAATGGCACATTTCAAATTCTTCATCAAGTTCCAAAATTAAGGCATGGGTTTTGTAGTACTCGAAGCAACGATTACGAAAACGTAGAAATTATCAAAAACCGAGTCAAAAACATACCTTAATCAAGCTTAGTAATGGCCGAACCCTATTTTGCTTCTTTTCTTTCTTTTTTTCTTTCAAATTCGGCTAACAAGATGAGAATGGCCATCTTTTTATGTTCTATTTTTTTTAACTTAACATATTTTATAATTTACAAATTTAACCTTTAATAATAATTTAAAATAAAACATAATGGTTGGTCATAAATGTCCATTAACCATGCTAATGGTTTAATTACTTCATAAGGCCACCACATTTATAAAGACATAACACATAGGTGCTTTTAACACATAACATGCTAATTTTGCATTTTTCACAATTTGATCCTTATATCAAATTAAGCACACAAAAAACAAAATTAATTCACGAAACTTTCACAAATGCTTAATCACATACTGCAAACATAGAAAATAATATTAAAATATTTTTTTGACTCAGATTTGTGGTCCCGAAACCACTATTCCGACTAGGGTCTAAACCAGACTGTTACAAAACAAGGTGACCATGAAAGTAAAACTTGAGAAAAATTTAAAAGTTGATATTTTTATGCAAAAAAAAATAAATAGAATGAAACCAAAAGCATTCATCAAGAAAATCTAAAGAAAGAAACATAAAAGGAACAAGCTTTAACAGATTTAAAGTTAAAAAAAAACTGAAATACATTAAAGTAAAGCTTAAAGAGTCTTGAAAGCAAGGTACAGGGATTGGAAATGTAAATAAACCTTAGCTACAGTAATAACTAACTTAACTAACACTAAGAACAACAAGAACAAGAAGTAAATGCAGAAAAATAAACTCTAATTTAAGGTGGAAGAAGAGAAAAATAAAAACCCTAGAAAAGTGCAAAGAAAAACTAAAGAAAACCTAGAGCAAACTAAACCTACAACTAAGCTAATGTGAGTCTCTCTCCTCCTCAGCAAATTTTGGTTGTTTTGAAGTGTATTCTGATGACTTCTCGCTACCAAAGTGCCCCTACACAGGCCTTGTGTGATTCATGGGCCGCGTAGACAAAAACTGCCCTTTTATCCAAGTTTGCCCCCCTAACGAAGGTGATATCATGATACCACGATGAGGATATCGCAATACCACTGAAGGGCATCTTCACTCTTTTATACTGTTGGAGGTATCGCGATTCCAAGGGTTGAATATTGCGATACCTTTGCCCTTGGTGCCATTCTAGCTCGTTTTCGACCTTTAACACGTCCTTACATCACTAAAAAAAAGTTAGGCCTCCCAATGGTGCTATCGGCCAAATTGGGATGCAAAATAGACAAAAATGAGACATTTTCACTTATTAACTAAAAATACGAAAATAACAAAAAACTATGCTAAAAACTAAATTTTGATTGAGAAAAGGCTCTTTAAGGGAGTAAGAAAAGCCTAATTTTCGACATCAATTTGTGGTAGATCATTTAGCCAAAAACCCTCCATCACCGGTCACACTCAAGTATGCAAACATAGCTCGCAACTCAATCATCGGTTTCTGGATCAAAGCATGAGCGACTACATTCGCCTTACCGGGTTGATACTCAATCTCACAATCATAGTCCTTCAACAGCTCAATTCATCGTATCTGTCTTAAGTTCAACTCCTTCTGAGTAAGAAGATGCATAAGACTCTTGTGATCCGTGTAGATAATACACTTTCCACTATACAGATAATGACGCCAAATCTTAAGCTCAAACACCACAGCAGCTAACTTTGAATCGTGGTTAGGGTAATTACGCTCATACAACTTCAACTTTCTTGAGGCATATGTCACAACCTTACCATCCTGCATCAAAACACATCCGAGACCTATATAAGAAGCATCACTATTGACCAAAAAATCCTTCCTAGACTCTGGTTGAATCAACATTGACACTTCAGTCAAAACTACCTTAAGTTTCTCAAAGCTCTTCTATCTCTCATCCATCCACTCAAACACAACATTCTTCTGTATTAGCTTCATTAAGGGTGCGACAATTATGGAAAACCCCTCAATGAACCTATGATAGTAGTCAGCCACACCTAAGAAACTCCGAACTTCCGTGACAATCTTTAGCGGTTTCAACTCCAAAATCACCTCAATCTTCTTTAGATCTACTCAAATTTTGTTTTTCGATACCACATGACCCAAAAAAATTACCTCTTTAAGCCAAAACTCTCACTTACTCAACTTTTGATACAGCTACTTCTCCCACAATATCCGTAGAATAGTCCGCAGATGTGTACCATGGTCATCCTCAATGCGGGAATACATGAGAATGTCATCTATAAAGACAACCACGAACTGATCTAGATATGAGTGAAAAACTCGATTCATCAAATCCATGAACACAGTCAGGGCGTAAATCAAACCAAACAATATGACCAAAAATTCATAGTGACGATACCGAGTCTTAAACGTAGTCTTCAAGTTATTTGACTCCTTCACCTTAAGATGATAGTATCCGGACCTCAAATTAATCTTTGAAAACACAGTCGCTCCTATAAACTGATTGAACAAATCATCAATCTGGGGAAATGGATACTTGTTCTTGACGGTCAACTTATTTAGTTGTTGATAATCGATGCACAACCTCAAAGTACCATCCTTCTTCTTTAAAAAAAAAACTAGTGCACCCCAATGAGACACACTAAATCGAATGAACCCTTGATCAAGCAATTCCTACAACTGAATGTTCAACTCCTTAAGCTCCTTTGGCGCCATGCGGTAAGGTGCAATGGAAACAGGTGTGGTACCAAGAAAAACCTCAATACCAAACTCTACTTCACAGTCCGACGGCAAACTGGGCAACTCCTCTGAAAAAATGTCATGAAAATCCCTTATGTTATGGATATCCTGGACTCTCAGTTCCTTGCTTCCCAAATTCAACACATACGCTAAGTAACCTTCACAACCCTTGCTCATCATCTTCTCGGCCTTGGTATCCAAAACCACGTTAGAGAGAAATTCGGGTCTCTCCCTAGCTGCCACGATCTCTAATCCATTCTCACCACGCAAGAATCACGTCAACTAGTCCATACCAAGAATTAAGTCAAAACCATAAAAAGAAAACTCCATCAAATCCACGAGAAAGAAATGTCCCTAAATCATCAAAGTACACCTATGGTACACCCTATCCACTGCAGTGCTCTCATCCAAGGAACTAGTGGCAGTCATACCAAATCTAATGATCTCTACCGAAATAGCCAACTTGCCAGCTAAATCACTCGAAATGTATAAATACGTAGAACTAGAATCAACAAACAAAAATAACGAAATTGACTGCAAAGTAAAGGTACCTACAATCACGTCATTCAAGTTACGATATTGCGGCTCCTTATAAGCATAGACTTATGCTGGTCCTCCGATGTCACTCAGTGAAGCAATAGTATGTGCAACAGTTTTCTGCCCAATCTGTCTCCCCTTACAACTTTTACCTCGGCCTCGGCCTCTAGTAGGTGCAGGTGCAGAACTCTGAATGTGGAAAACCTCAACCCTCCTCAAAAAGTCTCTTAACTGATGCTCCTCAGAACCACATCGAAAACATCCCCCAGTACGTTTACTACACTCGCTCGGGTGCCTACAGTCATAATGCTCACAAAGTGGCCATCCCGAAGCTCACGATGAACCACCAGCACTAACCACTGCATTTCTCTACTACTTGGACTGGCTCAGCCGGAACCCACATCGAGCACTTCTACCAAAACCTTGTGACTCACGGCCTCTCTTATGCAGTCATTTCAAAACACCAAACAGATCAAAAGCCCACTCTTTGGATTTGGTCACCTCTGATTGCGACGGCTCAACTGGTGTCTCCTCTACAGCCTTAGCTTTCTAAACCACCTCATTGAAAACCTCCATATCATGCGCTACCAAATAAACTCAGGCGTCTCTATTCAGGCCAAATCAGAACCTCTTGCATCAGTCCTTCTCAATGAGAATCATCTCCTAAGCATATTGGCTAAGTCGAACAAACTTTGACTTGTACTCAGCTACAGACATGCTGCCCTAAACCAAATCAAGGAACTGTCACTTATGAGCTTCCATATACTGCTCACCCATACACTTCCTCTGAAGCATGTTTAGAAAATAATCCCAAATCAGATCGTTAGCTGTAGTTCCTCTCCTCACCGTATTCCACCAATGACGAGCTTCGCAATCAAGCAAGGATACGGTGCCACCTAATTTCTCCTCATCTGAGCAAGACATCTGCTCAAGGATCCTCTATACTCCTTCGAGCCAATAAGTGGCTACCATCGGATCTATAACACCCTTCACCGAGTCTGGTTGCCAAACTCGAGTGATAAGATATTACAAAAGATTACAGAACAGTTACACACAATTCATATTTCAAAAATTCAATAAAACATTAAGTAATTACATATACATTGTACATTACAATCAAAATGGGTCTATACAAGCTTATGAAACTCTAAAACTATATTAACATAAATCAAGGATCAAATTAAAACAATTACAAAAAGATAGGTACATTTATAAAACAAGGGTCACACGGCCGTGTGAAAGGCTAAAGTTGTATGAGGGTGGAATCTCACGACTGTGTAGATGGACCATGTAAAAAATTGATGTCGTGTGGGTCAAAAATGTAATTATTCAATAATAGTCACATGGTCGTGTCGTCGGGCCTTGTAACAGGCTAAAGCTATGTGAAACCATATGAACATAACTTCAATAAGTCACACGGGCGTGTGGCCAGCCCGCATAATAGTCTGAGATCGTGTGCAATTTTATTGAAGCTATAAATCAGTACTAGACGGCTATGTCACAGAACTGTGCATGAGACATGGTCGTGTGGCCAACTGTGTGGTTCAAAATATGGAATTTAAGACTTAATTCAAACCTAGCCATTATCCAAACACAAACCATGGTCTGAAATATTGTAATACCTAACTAGAACCTGCATCAAACTCAATAGAATATCAGTCAATGTACTATATTCAAACAAATACCAATGTACCTCCAATGATACCCTAAAACAACCAACATGACATACATTAATTAAACATTTAAGCATATCAAAATTTTCTCAATATCAACCTTACAAATATGCACCAAAACTTACAATATTACTCAAGCCAACATAAGCATACCATTCATTCCTTAAAAACTATTTGGTTTTACCAAACCTATTCCATAGCATACCACCTACTCACCATTTAAGCTTCTAAACATACATATCTATCGAAACCACAACAAAGATACTATTAACAAGGATCATGGCCAACACACACACACACACACACATATATATACACATGATAACTCAAAATACCAACATCATTCAAAATATAACTTGCATAAATATGATTCCCTTAGGTACATGTCATTAACAACCTAAAACAGCACCAACATTTTGAGTCCGGGATTACTGCTAGATGCTAATATCGACGAGCAAACAAAATAACAACCTAACCTATGCACGAAAACAAAACTGCACGCTGAGTATAACTCAGCAAAATCATTTAAATGCATGAATTAAAGAACAAATAATAATATGCAAGTTATCATGTCAATTCCACTATTTCTCAAACTTATTATCCTATTCTAACACAATTCACTAGTATAAAAACATAACAATTCCATTTCATATCCCATTTACAACCTCAATTATCAAGTATCACATTTTCTTTTAAAATTTTCAATTTCATGAATTTGAGGAACTTAATCATCATCGTTTCAATTCATTTCACATATGATTATTCCATTTTTACATTTTATCTCCCTATTAACCAGACACAAACTCGGACGAATACACGGATCCAACCAACACACCAGTTTGGCACCCAGTGTCTCATCCGATAAATCGAAAGTAATAAGTTGCGCCCAATGCTCATCAGTATAACCAAAGTAATTTGGCACCCAGTGCCTCATCAACTCATGGTTGAAGTAACCCTGAACTCTTCCTATCCTATGGAATGCCAACTGTATCTGACTCTACCCGAATAGTTGAGAGGGTATTCACAACTCAATTCTTTATCAATCAATATCTCAATCAATAACATATTCTCAACATCAAATCATTGATTCATACGTATGGCAACATAGTTTATCTCAATATAAGTTCAATTTCACAATTATATCAATATACAACATTTTCTCATATATTCGATTTAGTCCTCTTTACAACCGATCAATTCAAATCAATTTGATTCAATTCATTTTTAACAAAACGACTAACCTCATGATCTTACCATGCAAAAATAATTCATTATGCAATAATGCAAAGTACTGCGGATCATAGAAACACAAATCGTAAACTCTGAGCTCTTCGTTGATGGTCTTGTCTTTTCCTTTCTTTTTCGAGGAATCCAGGTCGACGTTAGCTACGGATTAACAAAAACATACCAAATCATAAATATAAGAACAAAATCCTATTCAATTGCTAACTTAAGTAACTTTTTTATTTTATTTAATTTAGTCCCTAAAATCGAGACTAGATTAACCTTAAATCTAGAACTCAATATTTCAAGTCATTTTCAGTATAGTCCTTCTAAAACTTCCTATTTCTCATTACTATAAAAAATTTCAAATTTATTCATTTTAGTCCCTATTGAACCAAACTATAAATTACTTTACATTTTAGTCCTTCTTCACTTCTAAGCTTAAACGCTATCAATTTAGTACCTAAGACTTCAAAAATCCGTTAATGGAAACTTCCTAAACCTTTAACAGTGTTAGAAATTTACACACGGGTCAACTAGCTTAAGCTTTCGTGATTCCAAAAATATAAAAAATTACAAAAAAATGACTAAATTGCACTAACCAATTTGAAGCTTGAAATTCAAGTGCCCTAACCGTCCGTCTTCTCCTTCTCCCTAAATGGTTTTTGGTTTACATGAAAAACAAAAGGTGGATGAATGCTTTGTTCCACTAACTTGATTATTATTATGTTTTATTGTATTTTATTTTAAGTTTTATTTATTTAATTTAAACTTATAACACTCACTATTAAAAACCCACCACCACTATCCACTTCCATCTATATAGTGGTAATATTGCCTCATAAGTCCCTTAATCAAGTTTTAAATAATGATTCACTAACAATTTAACTTTTTACACTTTTATAATTTGGTTCTTATACCTTAATTAGTCTCTAATTCAATAAAATTACCTATCCAAAACTCAACTCACTTTTAATATAACCTCCATAAATATTTAATAAAGTATTCATGAGTCTGATTTACGAAGACGATGTCCCAAAATTACATTTTTTGCCACCACTAACTTTTGGACCATTACAGGACCGGCTCCTTTCACTCCCTTGAACCCGTTACCACCAAAAGCTCGTAGACGTTCGAGTGGCAGTCCACGACTAGAAGGAGCAGGGTTACCATAGGCAATCTACTGGAATGCCCCAATCATAGCTTGCATCAGTAGTTCAACACATGCTTCCGGTATAACTCGCCTTGGAGGTGGCACAAGTGGTGTAGAGGATGTACCACCCTCCGATGCATTCGTACTGACACTTCCTCATCGAGGAGGCATATCGTATATACTATAATCATAAATGTAACACCCCATACCCGAGTCCAAGGCTAAGATTGGATACGAGACATTACCATGCTTGAACTCACTTAAACATGTACTTACGGGCTGCAAAATTTTGTTTCGAAATAGAAACTCTTCTTTCTTAATCAAAACATACATATCATGGGCCTATGAGGCCTTAAACACATATCCGGGAACTTACGAAATACAATCGGGAACTTTTCCTTGAAACAGGGGTCACACGCCCATGTGGCTTGGGGCACACCCGTGTACCCCTAAGACACGCCCATGTCTCCCAACAGTGGTTGACACTGACTAATCTCACACGGTCTTGACACGCCCGTGGATTGAAACCGTGTGCTATACCTTGATATACTGACTTGTTCACACGACCGGGGTACACGCCCATTTTCTAATCGTGTATCACACACGGTCTAAACAAACGGCCGTGGGATTAGCCCGTGGTCTATTCTGAATTAAGATACAAAGGTACAGGGTGTACACGGCCTAGACACACACCCGTGTGTCCATCCATGTGGGCACTTAGAGGCTATTTACAAAGCCAATTGCCATGCTGAAATCAAGACCAAACTCATCCTCAATTCAGCAACTCAAGTATTACATCTAACATGAACAAGGATGCATACTTCATTGATAGATTAAAACATACATACTTAATCATTCATGACTCATCTCTTTGGCCATATACAAAAAGAATATTAAGCTTGATAGCCAACACTTTGGCTAGTTTTAAAACATAACTCAAAATGAAATGTTTCCTATACATGCCATACTTAATATAAACAACTTGGCTATACCAAAATAGCGATTGATAGTGTGCTCCGAGCTCCGGTGACGATGATCCACGAGATTAGCTTGGCGGGACTACATGGAAAGAAAGAATAAAGGACGTAAGCATTTAGCTTAGTAAGTTTGCATGTAATTCTCATAGCAATATTTTTGCTTAACATTTACCATTCATCATAAACAATGGCATTATGAAATCACAAGTATTTAAGCTTACTTACTCTTACTGATTCTTACATATCTCATGGTACTTACTATTCTCATGCTCGTATGGTAACAAGATACCTGTATCACTTGATCACATAGATCAGTATACTTTACTATGATAAGCATAATCTCAACTTCATCATTCATATCATGAATAATACTCTTAATTAACTCTGACTAGCATAACTTGATAATAACTTTACTTGCTTAACTTTCTTACATTCTCATTTAATCTTTACTCTTTTTCCCGATGAATTACTATGAATAACAGAGGATACTAAATCTCAAAACATATGTGTCTTGATGCCAATGCTATATCCTTGATATAGTCTTACATGGGATCTCTTACTTGGTATTGATGCCATGTCTTGACATGGGCTTACATGAAGTCTTCCTTATGAGTTCCCTTGGGAACTTACCTTTGCCATGTCTCGACATGGTCTTACTTGGTATCTTTACTTGCCAATGCTGAGCCTTGGCTTGGACTTATATGAAATCTTTCTTGTTACTCACCAATGCCATGCATTGGCTTGGACTTACATGGGATCTCTATCTCTTTATAGCTTTTCAATGCCAAGACTTGTCTTGGACTTACATGATAACTTTGCTTGGAGACTCACCAATGCCATGCCTTGGCTTGGGCTTATATGGGTCTTCATCTCATAATAACTCTTCAATGCCAAGACTTGTCTTGGTCTTACATGATAACTTGCTTGATTTCCGATGCCATGCCTTGGCTTGGTTTTATACGGACTTTCTCATTTCATGTGATAGATCGAGTATCCTAAGTAATTCAACTTCAATCGGGACTTTCTCATGCTTGATCTCATTGATTTCTTTGTTTAACATAGCATTAAACAATCTCATGGAATTAAAATATATTGTACATTATACCAAGCAATTCAATGATATTAATCATAAAGCTTAGAAAACATACAAACTTACCTCAATATACAAAATGTGTGTAGATATGCAATTTAGTCCTCGACCTTGTTCTTGCCTCGATTTTGATCCGGGCTTCGTTTTTCTTGATCTATGATCGTTGTATTTCAGAGTTTTAAATTTATAGAAAGAATGATCAAACTTGGAAACTAACTCTGACAACGATTGAGGCAAGTGCACCTATCGAACAGTAGTATAGCTTAGGCAAGACCGAATTATCGAACCCAAAGGAAATAAAAGTACTAATACTAACTTTATTTCTATTATTTAGCCTAAAATAAGTGAAGTTGTTTATTAATCTAAATTAACTAATTACTAAGCTAAAGACGCAAAGACAAAAAGAATGAATTGGGGAAATACTTGGGAAAAACTCAGTTGATTAAGACGATACCCTTAGGAAGAATCCACCTAGACTTCACTTGTTATCTAACACTAAACCAGATGATTTATTCACTTGACTTGATCCGTAGGACTCCCTAATTTATATTAAACCCTCTCTCGAGTCGAATAACGTCTAACCCTAGGTTGATTAATTGAAATCTCTTTCTAATTAAAATCCCTAGAATAGCAGTAAATCGATCTATGGACTCCCATATTAGGTTTCACCCTAATTCGGCAAAATCTCGTCACCCTATCTCTAGGCGCGCGATCAACTCCGCTTAATTATGCTAGATCTACTCTTAAGCAGGGACTTTTGCTCCACCACCTAAGCACATTAAACTTGAATTAATATCCGTGAAATATCAACACAAGAATTAAGCACACATAATCAAGAACAAATCAAGTATTTATCATATAGTTCAGAAAACAATAACAAGATTCATCTAGGTTTCATCCCCTTGTGTATCTCGAAGGGTTTAGCTCATTATAATAAAGAAAAACATCTCAGAAGAAAAGATAAAACAAAACATAAGAAATCCCTAAAACTCCCTGAAGGAATTGAAGGAAAGATCCTCCGTCTAGAGTAGAATTTCGGCTTCTGGAGATGGATCAACTGGCTATCCCTTGAGAGTTTCCCACAAATCTGACCATTTTGGCTCGGCTCCTTGGCCTAGCTAACCCCCCCTTTTAGGTTATACCTAGGTTCTTTATATAGGCTTTTGAAATAGGTTTCTTTGCCCCTAAGTATCCTTTTTCGAGTGAAATTACTCTCCTCTATGGCAGGGGCACGGCCATGGCGCACGCCCGTGTGAATCATGGCCAGGACGTGTTGGACTCCGTTAATGAGGCACGACCATTAGATCGACTTCAGGCCGTATTCTAGTATATTTGAGGAGGCAAGACCGTGTGGGATTTAGTCCAGGTCGTGTCGATTTCTTCTTTGGCCCATTTTGGTCTGTTTTGAGCCCGTTTCTTGTTCTTTTTATTCTTGGGTGCTTTCCTGAGTATAAGACATGAAAAGAAAGGATTAAGAGCACCTTTTTACATAAATCAAGGGATAACTCATCCAAAAGTATGCTAAATGTGGGATTAAAATATGTTACTATTTCGGTTTATCAAATACCCCCACACTTAAGCTTTTGCTTGTCCTCAAGCAAAATTCTCAACTTACAATTAAAACGAACTTTCCATAATTCATAATTCCTATCAGCAATGTTTCATCATAATTCATAGATAATTTATACATTGATAATTCAACTTAAAGAGTCCTAAGGATTCAAACAATCTAAGTCATAGATTTGTAGCTCGAAAATATAGGCGTCTCCCCTTATCTAAATAATTACCTTTAATTCAAAACCGACAATGATTGACATCCTCACAAAAGATTCACTCAAATCACTCAAAGTGTTTAAGGTTCAAAATTTAGGCACTCAAAAGTCGAACATGAAAAGTTAATCCCATAGGCTTGCCTGAAAATCAAATCTCCACCACTGTAATATGAAATGATGCACAAATCAAAAGGTCTTTAAAAGGGTTGTAACGGGGCTTGGGTTAAAGGTGTGGTTAAAGGCTGAATTAGAGGGTTAGAATCGAGATCGACCTAAAAATTACCTAACCAGAAACAATGAACTAAATAAAAGTAATTACATCAACTGAAGGCTAATAATACTAATAATATGAGCTTCTTCTTCAATATTTGGAATTCAAACGTATAAGCTCACTTAATCACAAAACTAATAATGAATAATGAATATACTTTTTTTTAAGAACAAATCATAAATAAATAACAAAGGATAAATTACTGAAATAAAAAACATAGTTAGGCTATTATTCAAATCAAATCTCGATATAAGGGTAGTCAAAAGGAATGGTGATAACAAAAACAAAGGGTTTCTGGGTTGAAATTAGTGGGTGAGTAAAAAGGGTTGTTAGGTTTAAACGGGGTTCACTAGGGGTTAATTATGAAGGTAGGTTTTTAGTGGAGTAAGTGGGTTAAATCCTAGGTGCCTTTATCATTTCTGTATATCAAATCAAAGGTGTGGTCTCGACATGTATAATCGATGCAAGTTCTAGAATAACAAATCAATGTTGACACACTCATAATCAATGAAGTGAGCAAGAAAAAGATTTTATGCTCTTATAAGGCTCAAAATCTCACAAAAAATTATGGGTATTTTGATGTCAACCTCGTAAATTTCAAACTTCAAAGTAATATTCAAATTCAGGTAGACAACCTAGAAAATTTTTAATTTCTAAAAAATAGACTTATCATGCTTGATTCTCTAGTATTCTTAGAATTCAATCATCAATGCACAATTATCAATGACTTAATCTAAAACATATCAATAAAAATCATAAATCATGGAAATTTCATCCTAATTAGTAATATGAGAAAATTACTTAAAAAATAAGACTAAATTCAGGGATTTGAGAACAATGCAAAAATTTAGGCATCCTTAAGATTCACCCCCCACACTTAAGATGTACATTGCCCTCAATGTAAAAAGATAGATAATAGCAAAATAAAATCATACGATAGGGAGAGAGGTGAAACTTCCTAAATTTTGGATGAAGTCAAAGAAAAGAAACTGGATAGGATTGGAGGTGAACGTGGGGAAGCGCCTCGAACCGTTTGAACTTGAATCCTCAAAGTGGCCGGTCTGATTTTATTGTATCCTAAGCTAAATCTAAATGCCATTGAGAAAAAGAAAAATAATAAAGGAAGTAAAAATAAAATTCAAATTCAAATTCAAATTCAAATTAAATAGAGATACGGTCCACGCCCATGTGCCTACCCGTGGTGTCCACACGGCCACGGCCACAGCCGTGTGCAAGCCCGTGTGGGTGTGGAAACCTATGCCTAAATACGAAAAGAAATAAAATAAAACTAATTAGTAGAGTTAGTGCTCGGGTTGCCTCCCGAGAAGCGCTCGTTTATAGTCTTGAGCTAGACTTACCTCTTATTCGCATTATCAGGGTGGTTTGAGGAGGTGAAAATCCTTTCTCATGCGTTCAATTCAGTTTTTGATATATAGTTTAAGTCGAGTAGTGTTTACCTTAAAAGTGTTGAATTTAGGATTAGTTACCTCGACTGTTCCATCTGGGAAGATTTTGAGCACTTGATCTCCTATCTTAAGCTGGGTTGTCCCATCGTTAAGTTTCTCATGGAGTTGCCTCATTTTTGCTTTGTGTATTTCTTTGAAGTGTATCTTCCACTCGTCTAGTTCATTGATCCGAAGCTTTCGTTCCTCATGAATTTCTTCTTTGTTGACATGAGGTCTAGGATCTGGCATCTGCGAAAGAGCTTCAAGAAACGGTAAGTTAATAAGAAACTTCTTTGAAGGTTTAAGAAATTTATCGAATTGTTCCTCTGTGTGGTCTTTCTTTATCGCATTGGGGTATGGCATATGAGCTTGGTACTCTGTAATTACCGGGTTTGGTAAATCATGGCTTACCTCAACCTTACCTTCACTTACTACAGGCTCTTGCCTTGGGTCAGATTCCACTAACCTTTCACTGTCATGAGCTGTTGCGGCTTGAATTTGCTCTTTTGGGTTAGTTTCAGTGTTGCTTGGCAAGCTTTCTTGTAGTTTTTCTGAGATTATCTTTGCAAGTTGTCCAATCGTATTAGTAAGTTGTCCAACTATCTTAGTAAATTCCCCAACTTGGCTCTCGATCCCTTTGATTGATGCCTGTTGATTCTTAAGGGTGGTCTTAGTGTCTTGGAGACGGTTATCTGTAACTGCCATGAATTTTGTCAGCATCTCCTCAAGGTTCGACTCCTCTTCCTGTTAGTGAGGTGGTTGCTGAAAATTTGGAGGAAGTTCCGGTCTTTGGCTACTTTGATCATCCCACGAGAAATTGGGATGGTACCTCCAACCTGCATTATAAGTGTTATCATAAAAATTATTTTGAGGTCTAGCATAGTTACCCATATAGTTGACTTGTTCGTTTTCCATGCCACGTCCGTAGGGTGGGTACTCAGGATTCGCCACGCCTCCGCTTATTTCACACTGCATAACTGGTTGTGCCTGCGAGGAACCGTATAAACCATCAAATTTTTTATGTAACATCTCTAACTGGGTTGATAGCCTGGATACTGGGTCGAGGTTGTAGATATCGGCTGCTTTTGTTGGCTTTGTCATCATAACTTGCCACTGATAGTTATTCAGTGCCATCTCCTCTATCTGCCAAAATCAAAAAAAAAAGAAAATTTAGCAAAGTAAAAAAAATAAAAATATTAATAATAATAATAATAATAATGGCTAAAGTAATAAAAATAGAGTGTTCTTAATATTTTAGTTCCCCGGCAACGGCGCCAAAAACTTGATCGTTGTATTTCAGAGTTTTAAATTTATAAAAAGAATGATCAAACCTGGAAACTAACTCTGACAACGATTGAGGCAAGTGCACCTATCGAACAGTAGTATAGCTTAGGCAAGACCGAATTATCGAACCCAAAGGAACTAAAATTACTAATACTAACTTTATTTCTATTATTTAGCCTAAAATAAGTGAAGTTGTTTATTAATCTAAAATAACTAATTATTAAGCTAAAGACGCAAAGACAAAAAGAATGAATTGGGGAAATACTTGGGAAAAACTCAGTTGATTAAGACGATACCCTTAGGAAGAATCCACCTAGACTTCACTTGTTATCTTACTTCGAACTGATGATTTATTCACTTGACTTGATCCGTAGGACTCCCTAATTTATATTAAACCCTCTCTCGAGGCGAATAACGTCTAACCCTAGGTTGATTAATTGAAATCTCTTTCTAATTAAAACCCCTAGAATAGCAGTAAATCGATCTATGGACTCCCATATTAGGTTTCACCCTAATCTGACAAAATCTCGTCACCCTATCTCTAGGCGCGCGATCAACTCCGCTTAATTATGCTAGATCTACTCTTAAGCAGGGACTTTTGCTCCACCACCTAAGCACATTCAACTTGAATTAATATCTGCGAAATATCAACACAAGAATTAAGCACACATAATCAAGAACAAATCAAGTATTTATCATATAGTTCAGAAAACAATAACAAGATTCATCTAGGTTTCATCCCCTTCTGTATCTCAAGGGTTTAGTTCATAATAATAAAGAAAAACATCTCAGAAGAAAAGATAAAACAAAACATAAGAAATCCCTAAAACTCCCTGAAGGAATTGAAGGAGAGATCCTCCGTCTTGAGTAGAATTCTGGCTTCTGGAGATGGATCAACTGGCTATCCCTTGAGAGTTTCCCACAAATCTGACCTTTTCGGCTCGGCTTCTTGGCCTTGCTAACCCCCCTTTTAGGTTATACCTAGGGTCTTTATATAGGCTTTTGAAATAGGTTTCTTTGCCCCTAAGTATCCTTTTCCAAGTGAAATTACTCTCCTCCACGGCAGGGGCACGGCCATGGCGCACGCCCATGTGAATCGTGGCCAGGACGTGTTGGACTCCGTTAATGAGGCACAGCCGTGTAGATCGACTTCAGGCCCTGTTCTAGTATATTTGAGGAGGCACGGCCGTGTGGGATTTAGTCCAGGTCGTGTTGATTTCTTTTTTGGCCCATTTTGGTCCGTTTTGAGCCCGTTTCTCGTTCTTTTTATTCTTGGGTGCTTTCCTGAGTATAAGACATGAAAAGAAAGGATTAAGAGCACCTTTTTACATAAATCAAGGGATAACTCATCCAAAAGTATGCTAAATGTGGGATTAAAATATGTTACTATTTTGGTTTATCAATCTATAATAATAATTAGATCATTTAATACTCACATTGACTAAATTGACTCTTAACTCATACTTTGGCAAAATTACTATTTTACCCCTAAACTTTCTCATATTTGCACTTTTGCCCCTAGGCTCGTAAAATGATTCTCATTTAACTTTCTTAAACATCATGCTTAGCTGATTCATTTTCTCTACTATAACAATCATCAATTCTCACCATTTCTAATAGGTATGACCAATTTCATAACTATTACAAATTAGTCCATACTATCATTTTTTCATGAAATTCACTAAGGAAAAGATGTTTATCTAACATCAAACTCTCATAAACTTTCATAAAATATCATTTTACAAGCATGTCACTATTGGGTAGATTTTTGAACATGCATCTTAGCTCATTTTATAGCTAAAAATAGCTAATTCATAATACGAGAACTTCAAAAATACGAAGAATATTAAAAACGGGGCTAAGATGAACTTACTAGCAAGCTTGAAAGATGAACAAACCCTAGCTATGGGGTTCTTCAAATTTTCGGCACCAAGGAAGAAGATGAATGAAATTTTTATCATCTTTTTCCTATTTTAATCATTTAATTACTAAATGACCAAAATGCCCTTCTCTTTAAAAATTTACAATTTACTAACTCATGTCCATTTTTGTCCAATAATTATAATTTGGGCAAATTGCTATTTAAGGACTTATAATTAATATTCTAAAGCTATTTCATACAAAAAGCTTCTAGAAACTCATATTTTGCAACTTTTGCAATTTAGTTCTATTTGATCATTCCATGTCAATTTCACAAAATTTCTACATGGAACTTTAATACTATCATGCAAACACGTCATAAACCTTAAGAACTCAATTTACTAACTTAGATTTGTGGTCTCGCACTACTATTCTGACTAGGCCCTAAATCGGGCTGTTACAATAAAACAAAACAAAAGAGTGAGAAGTGGCAAGTGATCCAAGGCATATTCCTGCAAAAACATTTTAGTAAAGGCAATGTGTTCCCATTCATACCCCATAAGCAAATTATTTCATTCAAGGGTATTGTAGTCCATAGCTTAAAATTTTGCAGTCTTATTTCAAAACTGAATCAATGGTTCGATTTTTTAAAAAAAATATTACGCTCAAGTGTTTCAAAACTTGTGGCTCTGATACCACCAAATGTGGCACCCCAAACTCGACTGCGACGGTCTGACCCGAATCTGAAATGTCACATTAGTAACTTACGTGACCACACTACAGACCACCATTCACACCACAAAATTATCATGCCTATATAACAATCAATAGTTAAGGATAGTCGTATGAACCTTAATAGCATACTTTATCTAACAAAATCATTCAAACAATATCTAAGGGCAATTTCATCATTCTACATTCATCACACGAAAACACTCATAAAATAACAAATTAGATATAATTTAGCTCTTAGAATTCTATTACAATCATTATTTAAAAGAATCAAATTAAACTGATTAATATTTCATATCGAATTTTAAAATAAAGTTTTAGGGACTAAATCGTAAAAATAACAAAATGTACGTGTAACAGCCCGATTTAGGGCCTAGTCAGAATAGTGGTGCTAGACCACGAATCCGAGGTGAATTTATGAGTTTTTAAGGTTCATGCCATGTTTGCATGTTAGTGTGAAAGTTTCATGAAGCAATTTTGCTAAATTGAAGTTGAATGGTCAAAAAGGACCAAATTGCAAAAGTTGTAAAATATGAGTTTCTAGAAGCATTTTGTATGAAATAGCTCTAGAATAGCAATTATAAGTCTTTAAATAGCAATTTTCCCAAATCATAATTTTTGGACAAAATTGGACATGAGTTAGTAAATGGTGATATTTTTAAGAGAAGGGCATTTTGGTCATTTACCTATTAAATGATTAATAAAGGAAAAAGATGACAAAAATCATTATCATGTTCTTCCTCATTGCCGAAATTTTCAAAGAAACCATAGCTAGGGTTTGCTCATCTTTCAAGCTTGCTAGTAAGTTCATCTTAGTCCCGATTTTAATATGCTTCGTGTTTTGAAGTCCTCGATTATGAATTAGCTATTTTTAGCTATAAAATGAGCTAAGATGCATGTTCAAAAATCTACCCATGAATGACATGCATGCTAAATGATGTTTTATGGAAGTTTATGAGAGTTTGATGTTAGATAAACATCTTTTCTAAGTGAATTTCATGAAAAATGAGCATAGGGACTAGTTTGTAAAAGTTTTGAAATTAGTCATACCTATTAGAAATAATGAGAATTGATAATGGCTATAGTAGAGAAAATGAATCAGCTAAGCATGTAGTCTAAGAAAGTTGAATGAAAATTATTTTACGAGCCTTGGGGCAAAAGTGCAAATATGAGAAAGTATAGGGGCAAAATAGTAATTTTTCCAAAGTGTGAGTTAAGAGTCAATTTAGTCAATGTGAGTATTAAATGATCTATTTATGACTATAGATCAAGAAAACGCAAGCCGGATCGAAACCAGAGGCAAGGACAAAATCGAGGACTAAATTGCATATCTACATACATTTTGTATATTGAGGTAAGTTTGTATGTTTTCTAAGCTTTATGATTTATATCATTGAATTGCTTAGTATAATGTACAATTTTATTATGAAAAATGTTATGTTAAACAAAGAAATTAATGAAATCAAGCATTAGAAAGCCCCGATTGAAGTTAAATAGCTTAGGATACTCGAATCTACCACATGAAACAAGAAAGTCCGTATAAGACCAAGCCGAGGCATGGCATCGGCAAGCAAGCAAGATATCATGTAAGTCCAAGGCAAGCTTGGCATTGAGTAAGATATCATGTAAGTCTAAGGCAAGCTTGGCATTGAGTAAGATATCATGTAAGTCCAAGGCAAGCTTGGCATTGAATAAGTTATCATGTAAGTCCAAGGCAAGCTTGGCATTGAACAAGTTATCATGTAAGACCAAGGCAAGCTTGGCATTGAAAAGTTATCAAGAGAAAGAGATCCCATATAAGTCCAAGTTAAGGCATGGCATTGGTGAGAACAAGAAAGACTTCGTATAAGTCCATGTTAAGTCATGGCCTCGAAATTTAGATGAGATTTAGTATCCTCGATTATTCATATAAATTCATCGGGCAAACGAGTTAATCTCAAATGAAATAACAAGAAAGCTAAGTAAGCAAAGTTATTATCAAGTGAAAATGAGTATTATTCATGTTATGAATAATGAATCAGAGATTATGATTATTATGTTAAAGTATGCTGATCAATGCGATCAAGTGATACAGGTACATTGTTTACCTCTCAAGTATAAGACTAGTAAGTTCCATGAGATATGTAAGAATCAAGTATGAGTAAGTAAGCTTTATAGCTGAAATTTATGATGCCATTGTTTATGTCAAATGGTTTATATTAAGCAAGTATGTTTCTATGTGCATTATGCAAACTTACTAAGCTAAATGCTTACGTCTTTTATTATTTCTTTCTATGTAGTCCCGCCAAGCTAACTTGTGGATCGTTGAAGTCGGAGCTCGAATCACACTATCAACCGCTATTTTGGTATAGCCAAGTTGTTTTTATTAAGTATGGCATGTATAGGAAACATTTCATTTTGAGTATATATCTTAGAAAGGGCAAAAGCATGGGCTATCAAGTTTATTATTATTCTTTTGTAAATGGCTAAATGATTGGCCAAGATTGACTAAGTATGTATGTTATTGATATCAATGTAGCATGTTGTATTGTTCATTAAAGTTGTAGTGATTTGAGTTGTTGAGATAGTATGAATTTGCTCTTGATTTCGTGGTGGCAATTGGCTTGGTAAATAGCCTCTAAGTGCCCACACGGGCCGGACACACACAAGGCGTGTGTCTAAGCCGTGTGTACCTGCACCATTGCACCTTAAGTCGAATATCAAGTTGTAGTACACGGTCTAAGTCCACGGGCGTGCCATGGCCATGTGTTATAAGTCAGAATGCTAAGGTTTTTCACACGGGCCAGGACCACGGGCGTTCCATGGCCGTGTGAAGTTTGGCAGTAAGCTCGAGTTTTAAGCACGGTTAGGAGACATGGGCGTGTCTCAGGTTTACACGGGCGTGTCCCAACTCACATGGGCGTGTGACCGCTGTTTCAATGAAAAGTTTTCGATTGAGTTCCGAAAGTTTACAGACATGAGTTTAAGGCCTCATAGGCCCATGAATAGTACAAGTTGATTAAGAAAGATAAGTTCTTAATTCGGAACAAAATTTTATAACCCGTGAGTACTTGATTAAGCAAGTTCAAGCATAGTAACTTCTCGTATCCGGCCTAAGCCTCGGACTCAGGTATGGGGTGTTACAGTACGAAATAACCATATTACAAAATTATTTATGAAATTACGAAATTAAACATCTAATATTAATTTTCAAAGCATTTTATAGCATTTGTGAACTCTAATTTCATTGATGATATGTTGTACTAAATTACAAATAAAGCAAAATCAGACACAAACAATCAGTGTGCCACATCGTGACAACGCGATCACCATGTCGCGACGTGATTTGAGAGGGGCCTCTCATCATGATAACACAAAAATGGGCGATTTTTGGAAAATCGGGTTTTGAAAAATGCAGTGGAAAATAAATTTAAGGAAAAACCAGAATTTTAATTTTTTTTTTTCAAAACAAGAACTTAATTGTGATATCTAAAGTAATAACACTAAACCACAATTTTACCTTTTCAATTTATCTAGGATGAATGCTTCAATCGAGTAGTCTTCTCTGTTATCCTCAAGCTCACATCTACCGAGTGTGGGCTTGCTTCGAATCAGAAAATTTTTCACAAAAATTACCGGTGGAGAAATTTCACAATTTCTCTAAACTTTTGGGTCAAGTTGTAAATAAGAAAAATATCTCTAAAAATTTTCTAAAATAATTTCTTCAGAGAATTCTCTCTATAACTTTCTCTTGAATTCAAATGTGTGTAAATAATCACCCAATGTTCTTTTTGTATAGGGAAAGTTTAGAGAGTTTAGAGAGTTCAACTATAATTAAACTTAATCACTTTAATATTATTTAATTAATAGAATAGTTATCTACAAGATAAACATTAAATTAAATTTAATATTAAGATAATCACCTTAATATTAAATTAAT
The DNA here is from genome assembly GCA_025698515.1 of Gossypium sturtianum. NCBI lineage: Eukaryota > Viridiplantae > Streptophyta > Magnoliopsida > Malvales > Malvaceae > Gossypium > Gossypium sturtianum. The sequence goes on from CM046954.1 coordinate 90,164,832, forward strand.
AAAATACTATTAAGATAATTATTAAGTTAAATTTAATATTAACTATATTAAAATAATATTATATTTGGAATAGTTAATCTTAAATCAAATTCTCTGATTGAGTTCCATTAGGAGTGTAATTTGTCCACTGCTCAACAACAGAAAAACCATCATCGCTGACCATTTTCCAGCCACTGAAATGTTGCCATCATAGTCATCGGCACCCCGAGCTAGTTCGATTTCGACCGGTTTGGTCTGGGCCAATTAAGGCCTGACCGGTCGAATCCAGCCACCAGCTGGGTCATCGGCCTAATTTCACATACCAGGCCCGGTTCGACCAGCTTTTGGGTTTTGGTCTCGGTTTTGGGTTCCCAGGCCCAATTTACGATCTCAGGTCCAATTTTAAAGTCCAATTACCCATTGGGCCAATTATCTGACTTGAAAATTAAATTCCAAAAATATCATATTAATTTTAATTAATTTGATTAATTTAATTTTACTTATCAAAATTAATTTTCCAAAAAATTACTTAGATTCTCCAAATTAATTTTGCAAGAAAATTCTTTAATCAAATTCTCCACTTGAACAATTCTTGTGACCGTTTAATTTAATTCCACATCAAATAAATCTACTCAATTAAATTATTTCTAATTTCTTAAAATTTTCTTCTAACTCAAGAGTAGTCTGATCGAGCTTTTGTTTAGCTAGCGGAAGGACCAATCGGACATATGCAATTAGGTTATAGTAATTGCAATTATGTCTAGAAGCATCGTTCCAATAATTAGCAATTACTAAATCATGGAGTTAGTCCACAAGAAGTACCATAATTCGGAACTCCTTATGGTATACTACTTACAAAAACAATTCATCCAACCGCTTTGTCCAATTACCTTGTCATGTGTGTGTTACCCTCATATGATATCCTTGATTCCTTTGACTTAAACTCATTCACTCAATACAATCATATTTTATCTCATTGTCACCATTGTGTCTTCTTAATGATTTATATGATCACTGCCAAGAAATGACTGTGATAAATTGCTCGTTCAAGAACTAGCAACCCATGGCCACGTTCTATATTTATCAATCCACATAATGCCAATTAGAGGATATCGTTAACTCTTTAACTGAGCTATGAATTCCACTGTTGCCAATAAAGTCATGCCATACACAAGTCATGTACCCAACATACCGACTATCGGCTCGATCATCTTTAGAGCATAAGCCTTCTCTTATATCAAAGCACATGAGTTACATACGCATGGTCAGTGACTAACTCAGGAGTTATGTAAACCAGACCATGAATGTCAAGAGTGAATTAATTCACAAACGAATTCAGAATTAATTCATATTGGATCTAGTTCAATGCATCATTTTGTCTATGAATACATCTATGTCTCTACCCTTGGAGTCAACTATTCTGGTAGCCAAGACTAGCCATCTTCTCAATTGCAATTGTAGACGGCATAATAATCTTTCTTAGTATTTGAATCAAATGCTCACTTTGATTCTTTTACGGGATTACAGACTCGTTTAGATTATCTACTAAAGTAAGTTGTCTTTCTCGCAATGTAAACGTTCTTACAATGCCACTTATCATCAACTTGAACTTAGACAATTAATGAGTTAATATTTGTTTCTCACAATTTCACTATGCATGCAAAATATAAAAGACAGAAATAAAAAAGACATAACAGTGAAATGTGAAATTTATTTATTCATCGTTCAAATATATAGAAAAGAATTACGTGTTTACTACAATATGGACACATTTCCCCACAATCTCTCACTTGCCCTAGTGAAGTAAATCTGCCATGTTTTGCATTCTCATATCCTCGACGTGTTTGCTAAAACTCCTAGTTACAAGAGTCTTAGTAAACAGATCCGCAAGGTTATCTTCAGAAGCTACTTTCACCATATCTATAATTCCGTTGGCTACTACCAGTTGTATCAAGTGATACTTCCGATCAATGTGTTTCGTCCTTTTGTGACTTCTCATTTCCTTGATATTAGCTATTGCAGCACTGTTATGACAATACAATGTTATAGCTTTTTCCATACCAGGAATGACTTCAAGATCAATTAACAACTTTCGAAGCCATATTGCTTCTTTCGTTGCCTCAAAAGCAACCACATACTCAACCTCTATAGTAAAGTCAGCAATGGAAGTTTGTTTTACACTTCTCCATACTATGGCTCCACGGCCTAGGAAGAATACATTTCCCGATGTCAATTTCCTTGAATATTTACAGGTTTGGAAGTCTAAGTCTATGTATCCAATAGGAGCAAGGTTCTCCCCATAATACACAAAGAATATAATCCCTAGTTCTTTTAAGATACCTTAATATATGCTTTACAGCTTGTCAATGCCTGAGACCAGGATTCGCCTAATATCGACTAACCATTCCTACTGTGAAACAGATACCTAGACATGTGCAAAGCATCACATACATAAGGCTTAAAACTGCTGAAGCATATGGAACCTTACTCATATTCTATTTTCCTTCTACTGCCTTCAGACAATCATCTAAACAAAGATGAAAAACCTGATGCGGTCGGCTGGGTGCCTGGCTTTGCATCGGTCATTGAAAAATGTTCCAGTACCTTATTGATGTATGAAGCTTGTGATAGAGCTATTGTTTTATTCTTTCGATCCCTAAGGATTCGAATTCCAAGAATTTAACTAGCTTCACCCAAGTCCTTCATGTTAAACGGTTGAGCTAACTAGAGTTAACCGATGACAATTCTCCTATATTGTTTTCGATAAGTAGAATATCATCGACATATAAAATGAGGACTACCACATTTTTTTCCTTTATACACTTATAACCAAAAATATTGATCATTTGATCAAATCTTTTATTCCATGAGCGGGACACCTGCTTAAGTCCATAAATGGATCTTAGCAATTTGCAAACTTTCTCTTCCTTTCCTTTGACAACATAGTCAGTGGGTTGAACCATATAAATGGTCTCATCAAGATAGCCATTCAAGAATACTATCTTGACATCCATTTTTCAGATCCCATAATCAAGAGCAGTGACAATGGATAAGAGTATGCGGATAGACTTGAACAAGACTACCGGAGAGAATGTCTTATCGTAATCGATGCCTTCTTTCTGTGTGTAGTCTTTCCCTGCAAGCCTAGCTTTATATGTTTCCACTTTCCCTTCTGCATTTCTCCTTTTCTTGTATATTCACTTACACCTTACGGTTTTAATCCCAATCGGTAAGTCTACAAGTTCCCACACCGTATTAGATTTCATAGAATCTGTAACAGCTCGTTTTTAGTCAAATTGGAACAGTGGTTTCAGAACCACAAATCTAAGGTCAAAATAATTATTTTATTAATTTAATGGTTACAGCATGATAGTATAATTGTGTAAAAATTTCATTAAGAAATTTTATCGTTTGAGTGCTCAATTTGATAAAAAGGACTAAATCATGTAAAGTGTAAAAGTTGGGTTTTAATAGCTAAAGGTGTCTAATAGCTATAGAAATTTAAAATTGAGGCCTTTATGTGGTAATTAGCCCATTTATGACTTATTGGATGATAGTGGCTTGGTATTTGGTGTAATTAATAAGTGTTTTAAAGGTTAATTTAGGAAATTAACAAATAAAGGTTAATTAAATAAAACAAAAATTAAAACATCATCTTTCTAAACAAAACACACCACCAAAATTTCAAAGTAAAAGCATCCATGGGAGTTTGAACATTCGGCCAAACTTATCTGTGTAATTGGTAAGTGATTTTTGTCCCGTTTTTAATGATTTCTATGTTTTCAGAATCGTTGTAGCTTAATCTAGCTAGCCCAAGGACTAATTTGCAAAATTGTTAAAGGTTTAGGGTTTTACCATTGATGAATATGTGTGTATTTTGATGTTTGATGATAGAAAATGAATTGTTGTTGTTAGATAAACAACATTTGTTAAGTGATTTTGGGTGAAATCGCAAACTAGGGATTTATTAGTGAAAAATGAAAATTATGTGGTAAATGTGAGAAATAATGAAAAATATGGGCTACTATGATAATAAGGGAAATTCGGCTAGCATGGGTAGAGACCTAATTGCATGAATTTGTATTTTTATGAGCTAGGGACTAAATTGTAAAGATGTTGAAATATAAGGGGCAAAAGTGTAATTTTTCCATAAAATTCTTTTTGGGCTAAATTGAATAGCTTGATAATTGAATAAGTTAAATTTGATTATATATAGAAAAGCAAAGTTTGGATCTAGATCGAGGGAAAAATAAAGTATTGGACTAGTCAATCCATTTCGTCATTTTTGTGAATTGAGGTAAGTTTGTATGTTAATAAGCATTAATATAATTGTGTTTTAAATGCTTTATTATTGAATTATTTGTGAATACGACTTTAAGAAAATGTTCGACGAAGAATTCGCTACGTGTGAAATTTTGATTGAACCTTAGGAATAGATTAGGATACGAATGACATGTCATTAGGGGTTATGTGTTTTGGGTGCTGGTCCGTATGTTCTACCGGTGGCTGAGTTTTTCAACATGTGTTGCGGATTCTCATCAGCTTGTGTGAGCAGCACCGTGTAGTTACATCTTGACCGTCAGCTTGTGTGAGCAGACCCGTTGATAGCTCGAGATTGAGCATTATATGAGATATGAGATTGAGATAGCTTCGGCTATGTATTGGCACTTAGGGTGCGAGATTCCCGAGTATCCGATATTATTCCAAATGGCTCAACAGGTATATCAAAGATATGAAATGGTGAGAGATAGTTACGTATCAGTACAGGCATGTACGAAAATTCATATGATTATTGAATCCATGAAATTGTGAGTTCATGATCATTATGTGAATGAATATATATATTAACCTTGTGATTAAATGGTTTTGTAGTATATTATGTTATATTACTTGAATGGTGAATGAACGGTGAGTTTTACTTATTAACCATACGAGCTTACTAAGATTTATAGCTTACTCTATTTACTTTTCCGTGTTTTATAGTGAATATCGAAGCTTGCTCGCATTTGGGAGTCGTCAGAGATCTCATCACACTATCAAGCTATCATTTTGGTACTTTTGAACTTGTGTATTTGGTTATATGGCATGTATAGGTGTTGTTGTTAATAAGGCCTATATGTTGGTAATGTGTTTAGCCAATTGATTTAGCTTGTAAAGGATATATGTTTTGGTTACGTGTATAGCCATGTGATTTGGCTTGTTTTGGTAAACTTGGTTGTGTATATATATGTGCAAATGGTCTTTGATATGTGGTTTATATTTTCTTTGTGAATACCTTATTAAGAATTGGTAATGAAGGTAGAAAATGATTGAATTTGGGAATGAATTAGCATACTAAGCATTAGGCAAATAATGCAAATTTGAAAATGGCCATTTAGGTGAATTGTGAATGTGAAATTGGTATGTTTTGAATTGGCAAAACATGATCTTATGAGCATTATAGTTGTTGATATTGGTATAGCATGATTTAGGCTTGGTTAAGATTGGTTTGAATGCCTATTGATGCTATGATATATACCATTTGACATGTTTAGGTGGATGCAAATTTGGGTGAGAAAGATGACCTGGTAAATAGCCTATTTTTGTCCACACGAGCAGAGACACGGGCGTGTGTCTCAGCCGTGTGTGACACACGGTTAGGTGACACAACCGTGTGTCCCCTGATGTTTAATTAGAAATCAAGTCAGTATACTCCACACGGCCAAGCACACAGGCGTATGACTTGGCCTTGTCGCATAAGTCAGTATACCCTATAGTTTTGGCACAGCTTAGCACACGGCTTGGCACACGGGCGTGTGAGGCCATTTCAAAGGGTACACGGGCTAGTCACACGAGCGTGTGGTTGGCCGTGTGACCCAAGTCTTGAAATAGTGTAGGCCAAAAGAAGCCTGCTTGCCAAATCTTTGCTACAGTACGTGAACCACCAAAGTGTCACCCACTTGGAGATGAATGGCAATGATACAAGATCTCAGCAATCTCACTTTCAGCTACACAGTTTCGGATTATATTATCTGCACACTATTTAAAAAAAATGGATCCTCCCAAAAATATTACCGACTATCATGAAGGAATTTTTTCCCTTGTTGGTATGTCATTTCTCGAGGAATTATTCCACATGCAAGATAATTGGAAAAATCCGCAAACCAAGGTGTTTCATGAATTCGACTTACCTCAAATAAGTGTTCATCTGGGAAATTCTCATTGATAGGTGCACATGATCGAGTTACCTCGTCTTGTTCCAATCTCGACAGATGATCAGCTATTTGATTTTCGACACCTTTTCTGTCTTGGATCTCAAGGTCAAATTCTTGGAGTAAAAGTATCCAACGAATTAGCCTCGGTTTCGCATCTTTCTTCGTGAACAAGTATTTAATGGCCGCATGGTCAGTAAATACTGTAACTTTGGTACCTATAAGATATGAGCGGAATTTGTCAAAAGTAAAAACTATAGCAAAGAGTTCCTTTTCGATTACCATATAATTGAGTTGGGCTCCCGTCAAAGTTCTATTTGCATAGTAAATAGGGTGAAACACTTTGTTTCTTCTTTGACCCATCACAGCTCCAACGGCATAATCACTTACATCGCACATCAACTCAAAAGGTGAGCTCCAATTAGGTGTAATGATTATTGAGATTAACCATTTTTTTAGATCTTCAAAAGCTTCCAAACATGCTTTGTTGAAATCAAACACTGTATTTTTCTCCAACAACAAGCACAATGGTTTAGAAATTTTCGAGAAATCTTTGATAAACCTTCGGTAAAAACCGGCATGGCCTAAGAAACTTTTGACTCCTTTCACATTAATTGGGGCCAATAATCTTTCAATTACGTCCACCTTTTCTTTATCGACTTCAATTCCTCTCTTTGAGATTTTATGCCCTAAGACAATCCATTCCTTAACCATAAAATGGCATTTTCCCCAGTTAAGGACAAGATTCGTCTCTTCGCATCTCTACAGTACCTTAGCCAAATTACTCAAACAAATATCATAAGTGTTACAAAAAACAGAAAAATCATCCATGAAAACCTCAACAAAATTTTCAACCATATCAGTGAATATTGTCATCATGCATCATTGAAATGTTGCAGGTGCATTGCATAAACCGAAAGGCATTCGCCTAAAAGCAAACATACCGTATGGACAAGTAAAGGTTCTTTTATGTTGGTCCTCCAGAGCTACAACTATTTGGTTATATCCCAAATAGCCATCTAAAAAACAATAGAATTCATTACCTGTCAGTCGATCTAACATCTGATCCATAAAAGGCAATGGAAAATGGTCCTTCCAAGTGGCTTTATTTAATTTTCTGTAATCAATACAGATTCTCCAACTAGTAACAGTTCTTGTTGGAATCAACTCGTTATGCTCATTTTCAACAATCGTGATTCCACCTTTCTTCGGCACACACCGCACCGGACTTACCCACAAACTATCTGAAATAAGATAGATGATTCCTGCACCTAACCATTTGATCACTTCCTTTCTCACAACTTCTTTCATAATAGGATTGAGCCTCCATTTCTAATCAATTCGAGCTCTTTCACCTTCTTCTAAAATAATTTTATGCATGCAAAAAGAAGGGCTTATACCTCGAATATCAGCTATGGTCCAACCAATTGCTGTAACAGCCTGATTTTGGGCCTAGTCGGAACAGTGGTTTCGGGACCACAAATTTGACATAAGAAAATTTATTTTTATTATATTTTTATGGTCTACGATTTCACGAAACAATTTCGTGAAAATTTCGTTCGAAAATTTTGACGTTTGGGCACTCAATTTAGTCAAAAGGACTAAATTATAAAAAGTGAAAAAGTTGAGTTCTACATGCTAGAGGTGTCCAATTGTTATGAAATTTTAAATTGGAGGTCCTTATATGGTAATTAGACCATTTTTTAAGTTGGTGGACAAAAATGGACATGGTTAGGCATGTTTCCAAAGTTTTTCATTAAGGGCATTTTGGTCATTTAGTTATTAAAATGAATTAAAAAAATTAAAAGCCAATTTTTGTCCATCATTAACCCCTTGGCCGAAACTTTCATGGAGAAACCATGTCTAGGGTTTTTCAAGCTTCCAAGCTTGATTGTAAGTCCGTTCTAGCCCCATTTTTAATTATTTTTACGTTTTTGAAATCCTCGTAACAAGATCTATCTATTTCTACCACTAATTTGAGATATGGTTAAAGTCTAGGGTTTTGACCCATGATGAATATGTGTGTATTTTGATGTTTAATGGTAGAAAATGCATGTTTATTGTTAGAGAAATGACTTTTACTAAGTGATTTTTGGGGAAAATGCCTAAAAGGACTAATTTGTAAAAGTTATAAAATATGTCATAAAAGTGTGTTTTAATGGAAATTGTGGGCTGTTATAGTTAGGAAAATGGTTCGGCTAGGCTTAAAGTACAAAGAAATTGAATGAAAATCATTTTATGAGCCTAGGGTCAAAAGTGTAAATATGATAAAGTTTAGGGGCAAAAATGTAATTTTTCCAAATATGATTTTTGGGATGAGTTGATTAGTATAATGATTAAATAAGTTAGATGTGATGTTTTAGATCAAGAAAAACAAGGTTCAGATCTAGATGGGGGAAAAACAAGTAATTGACGAATAAGTCCTTTTCACCAATTTTGCTTTCAAGGTAAGTTTGTATGTAAATAATGCATCGTTTTTACTTACGTTTTTATGTTTTGATATATTTTATGAGATTTGGCTGAATATTGAATGAAATTGACAAAGTATAGAAATGTGAGAAATTTCCCGGTTGAACCTTAGGAATAGAATAGGATACAAGTGACATGTCACTAGGGACCTATGTGAAATCTATGTGAAATTGTGACAAAGTGAATCTGGGTGCTGGTCTTAAGTTCTACCAGTGGCTGGGTATACCGGCATGTGTTGCGGATACCTGACAGCTTGTGTGAGAAGCACTGAGTAGTAACGAATGACTGACAGCTTGTGTGAGCAGACCCGTGAAAGTGAATAGCTCGAGAACGAGCCTCTATGTGAAAATTGATGTGAAGTAGCTTTGGCTACAAGTGTGGCACTTATGTGCAAACTTCCGATGTATCCAATAATATTCCGATGTGTTCAACGAGAAAATGACTAAGTGTAATTGAATGTGATTATGTGATGAATAAGTGCAGGTACATGTGTATATATATTCATGAGCAATGTGCTCGATATGTGATTGAACTTTGGTAAGGTTGATATGGAGTAAGTGTTACAATGAAGACTTGTAAATATTTGATGATGACTAGCTATTGTCATGGCTAACTATGGATATACTTTAGTGTTATATGTGTGTAAATGAGAATTAATACAAAGAAAACATGATAGAGTAAAATTAGCAATAAAACAGTTTGGACAGCAGCAGTTGTATCACTTTGAAAAATCACCAAAAATGGTGGAAATTGAATCAGAGGTTGAATAAGATATGTAATTAAATATTATTGAGTCTATTTTCACATTAAAGAAATGGTGTAAGCAAAAGAATTTCATATTCTGAGATATTTGAATTTTTGTGAGACAGAGTTAGAATGATTTTGGAATCCCCTGTTCTGATTTGGAAAAATCATTAAAAATTGTAAAAAAATAATTATGGGTTATAATTTATTATATTAAAATCCTTAATTAGTCTATTTTCAAAATAAACAAACAGAAACATCATCCAAAACATGTACGATGAGATAATTAATTTTTAGTGAAGAGGGGTCGGAACTATCGGACAGCGGAATAGGGATGACTTTAATGAATAAAATATACTTATTGGCTAAACCAAAAATTCTAAAAATTTTATGGTAAAAATATATTGAGCCTAGTTTCAAGGAAAATTAACGAATCTTAATTTGGAGTTCCATAGCTCAAGATATAAATAATTTAGTGACTGTGACTCGAGTAGACAGCTTGAGATGAACATAAGTAAATAGTGAAATTTTGTGATATTATGATTGTAATACCTTGAGAATATATTGTGAGAATTGGTGAAAACATGTTAATAAATTGCTTGTTATTTTCATATGGGATTTCTAAGCTATATAGCTTACCCCCTTCCTTTCCTTTTTCCTATAGTGTCACAGAGGCTAGCTCGGGTTGGAGATCGTCGGAGATTCTATCACACTATCAAGCTTTTGACTGGTATCAATGCCTTAAAGTAATTTAAGTCTATGGCATGTATAGGGATTTAGTCATTTTTTGTATGTGTTATTATGTTTTGGTCAAATGTATTGGCTTGTAATGGTTAAAGGTTATTGTAGTATGTAGCCATGCTAATTGGCTTATATTGGCTAATTGATTGTAAGCCTATATATATTATTTATATGCCAATGTCTTGTGATGTGAGCTGTGTTTGCATGATACATGATGAGTTGTGGGTTATGGCCTAAATACCTAATGGTTGAATGTGCTAGTAGTCTTGATGTCGAATGGCTAAGATTGGCTCAATGGTATGGTATGATAATTAGATATAATTATGCATGTATAAGAGTTGTTTAGGATGCATATTGGTTGTGACCCTGTTTTGAAGAAAAATTTTCTAAGTGTTGTGAAATTTTCCAAAGTTCTAGATTTAGTCCCGAACCGCTTCCAAATCATATTTTGGGCCTCGTAGGTCCATATTAGGGACTCTATGATTGAATGTGAAAAGTTTTAAATTTGGATGGAAATTTGTGACTCGAAAATGATCGGTTATAGGTGATTAAGTTTGGTAATGCCTCGTACCCTATTCCGGCGACGGACACGGGTAAGGGTTGTTACAATTGCTTTCTTAAATTTCTTTAGAATAGTAATTAGTTGCTGCTCTTGATCTTTCGCCAGTTCTGCTGAAATAATCACAGGCAAAGTAGAATAGTCACCTAAATAAACGTATTTCAAATGGGAAGGAAATACCTTTAGTTCGAGTTTAGGTGATTCTTCAATTGACAACTTGGTTTGCACAAATTCTCTGGCTTCTAACTCCAACAGTTCAAACCGTGTGGATTGTAACACCCCAAACCCAGCCTAGACGCTATGGCCGAATCTGGCGTGTCACATTGAAGTGTCTTTTGAAAGTTTGTCTTGTTGGTAAAAATTCGCCTCAAAGTAAAAAAAAAACCTCTTTGTTTTTGTTTAACAAATTATTTAGTCAAACGTGTGCCTTATTAGCTGCTCTGGTTATAGTAAGCTGATTTAAATTCGCGGAAGCTTTTGAAAAATTAATATCCAAATTTTCGTATCTTTGAAAACGGTAATTATTTTGAAAACTTGTCTTCTCTAAACTAGCGGTTTAAAAATAAGTAACCAAAGCCCAATTAAAAACTTAAGCAAATACCAATGGCCTTATTACATAAACAAAACCCAACATAAATTCTAGATTTAAGTAAAAGAAAGTATAAAACAGATGCAGTAGTGTGGCCACCTCCGAGTCCCTCACAGCATCAAATCGCCTATGGCTGAGGATTACCTGCACAATAAAAAGGGAAGGGTGAGTTTACGAAAACTCAGTGTGTAACCCCTTATCAATCAATCCAGTATATAACAATATATGCAGTAACATTGCGGGCACGAGCCCTATTCGATAATGATGTGGGCCTAATCCCAATACGTGATCGATGCGGTACAAATATGCAACCCACCCCAATCCAGCCAACACACCACCCGTACCAACCAACACACCATGTGGGGATAAAATCCACCTACCCATCCAAAGACACCAATATCGCAAAGATAGGCGCGGTAATAATAATGCAAACAAAGGCGCGAACGATATATGTGGCAACGCCACGATGCGATGAATGTGGCGAAGCCACCCGATCTGATACTTCCTCCATATCGAATCCCAACCCCATGCAAGTATGTCATGTCATAAATCAAGCGTGTATGCGAGAATGTCATACTCGAGAATGATCATATACAAATCATGAACACATCAGTCAACCTACCCTTAGGGGTATAACGGTCATTTCTGTCCAATGAGGGTTAAATAGTCATTTCACCCTTTAGGGGTATTTTGGTCATTTTACCTACTTAGGGGTCTCGGTGCAGATATCGACCTCTCAGAAGGTCCACAGTCGCCTCGAGCGACTTCGGTAACCTAAATGGTCATAACAGTGTAAATGGGCCCAAGGCCCACTATTCGGCCCAAGTGGGCCCACACGCTCGTGTGGCCCATTTAGCCCAAATTCAGTCACGGCTATGCGAACTACATAGCCCAATCCAGTATTTGCCACTTCTAGTGGATTTTATCTGTGTAGGGCCCACGAGCCCATTGGGCCCATCTCGGCCCAACATGGCCCAATACGGCCTAAGCCCATGAAAGAGCTCATGGAGGCCTCTACAGTCTATCGCCCACGATTCATGGGCTCGGTTTGACCACACGAGTGTTCGCACGCCCATGTGACCTCAAAGCCAAATCTTTCGGCTTTTTAGCTTTTCGGCTTTTCCATAGTCTAATCAGTGTGAATACACACCTGTTTACGAAACTGGTCCAAGTTCCACGAGCACCCAACCTAGATCCAAACATAACCCAATGTCAGTCCCTTAATCGTTAGGGTAAAACACCCTCTTATTGACACTTAATCCAAACCACCATCCTTACCTTGTTTGAAAGAGGCGACTCTAGTCCCCAAGACCGTTAACCCGAATTGATCACACGCCTTTGGAGATTATCTGTACCACAAACATCGATCCATTAACCAAGGTAGGCCATGCAAGTGGCCTCAAACCACAAATGATCTCATATCAGACATAATCAGTACGGCTTAAACTCTAAAGTTGAGATAACGCATTAGCTTTATTAGACGCTGAGAACGAAGGTTGCGATTATTTTGAAACCACCGACACTCCACCACTCCTCAAGGAAAACCTTAGCACCATGATGAGTAACACATCATGAGAGAAAGGAAACAACAGTCGACAATCAAATGATGAATAAGAGGGTAATCAGTTTTAAGAAGAATAGAAGCGAACAGGTTAATCACAAAGTGAGGAGTATAAACACTTACCGATACTCTGGAACACTTGCAGCACTGGAACAGCAAGAAGCTATGAAGAGAAAGTCGGCGTAGAGAGTGATACACAAAGGTGATATTCGGCCAGACTACAATTAATGAGGAGAGATAGCTCTCGGTCAAAACAAGGAAAATATTTAGAGGTAGAAGACAGAAATAGAAGAATCGGCCTAAACCAAACCGATTCAGAGCGGAATCAAAAAGGTAAAAGGGGATAAACTGATTGGTAGGTGAGGGATATTCGGCCAAGAGAGTACAGATTTAGGAAGATAAGAAGAGAGGAAAGAAAAGGACGAGTTGCTCAAAACGACTGACAACTAAAGACCAAAAAGAGGGGACTTTTGTTGACTAATACGCAGCAACCAAAATATTTTCGAAAGAACCCAAAAGCCGGTAAATGGGAGGAAAGAAAAGAGAATTCAACAACTTCTAGGCCAAAGCCGAAAACGACTAACAATCCCTCCCAGCCAAATTGTCAAAGTTTGAGTTCCCCCAAACGGCACACCACCTCCTTTCACTCAAATTCCTTGATTTCCTCCTTGAATCTCTCCCCTTATCCCTCCTTGAATCTCTCCATGACCAGTTCAAACACCATTCAAGTCCTATTCAAATTCCCCTTAGCTGTGTTTTAGTCCAACTCTACTACCTACACAGCTCATGCAGCAAAATAAATACCCCATTGCGTAACCCAGGACTTGAACCTCAGACCTCACAGTTGCACAACACGCCACCTTGCCACTAGACCACCAACTCTTCTTGTGTCATAAACAAGCACTATTATTTATAAAGCCTATATGCCAGTGTCCAGATTCATTTAAGAGAAAAACTAAAAATTTTGCAAAAGCCAAGACTTGAGCCCAGGCTTCTCACACACCCCCATACACACCCAAATCACTTAGCCATTAAAGCTAACAAGCAATTTGTGTCAGAACATGCAAAATTAAAGACCCTATATTTTTGGGGCGTTACATGAATAAAATTTCTCGAATTGTCTTCCATCAAAGCCATGTTTTCTTCACATTCTTCATCCTCCAAAGGGTCAAGATCTAAGGCTTTCTCTAATGGATCTTCTTAAAAATTGCTTTCCATAGAAACCAAGGTTTCTTCCATAACTGAACACTCTTCTGCCGGATCGGGAAATTTCATCGCTTTAAGAATGTTAAAGGTTACCTGATCGTCTTGAACTCGTATGGTGAGTTCACCTTTCTGCACATCAATTAACGTTCTTCCCGTGGCTAAGAAAGGTCTCCCAAGGATGATCGGCACTTCCTTATCTGCTTCAAAATCTAAGACAATGAAATCGGTAGGAAAAATAAATTTATCGACTCTTACCAGAACATCCTCGATCTTTCCCTTGAGATATGCTAAAGATCAATCCGCTAGCTGAAGCATCACAGTTGTAGGTCTTACTTCACCTATCTCTACCATCTTGAAAATAGACTTAGGCATCAAGTTGATACTCACTCCTAAATCACACAAAGCTTTACCACAGTAAGATTCACCAATGTTACAAGGTATAGTAAAGCTTCTTGGGTCCTTCAATTTCGGTGGCAGTTTGTTCTACAAGAATGCACTGCACTCCTTTGTCAAGCTAACAGTCTCATACTCACTCAGTCGTTTCTTCTTGGACAGTATATCCTTCATAAACTTCACATAATTTGGCATTTGTTCTAAAGCCTCCACCAACGGAATATTGATGTGTAATTACTTCAGAACATCCAAAAACTTCTTGAATTGCACCTCATGTTTCTACTTGTGTTGCTGCAATCTTTGCGGATATGGAAGTGATGGAACTTTCAGTTGAATCAGATAACTCTTCTGATTAGGTAAATCTGCATCAAAAGAAGATGTTAAAGTATCTGAATTCACTAAGTTAGGATTTACCTTGTCAGTCTTTGCAGATTCTGATTCCTTTGGTGTAGGAATTTCAATAGTTGGTTGATTTTTCTCAACGGGCTTATCTTCGACATCAATCAATCGGGGTTCCAGAATTTTACCACTTCACAATGCCACTGCCTTGATATTTTCTTTACCCAAATTTCTTGGATTCTCAGTATTTCTCGACAAGGTTCCTTGCGGTCTATTACGAAGCTCCGTAGCTAACTGACCCATTGGGTTTTCCAAATTTTTCAGTGTTGTTGCTTGGCTTTGGATCAAAGCATCATTCTTTGCCATGTACACTTTCAACAAGTTCTCCAAACTGTTTGATGTCTCAGCTTGAGGTGGTCTTGAAGCTTACTGATTAAACCCTTGAGATTGGTTGGGTCTATGCTACAATAAGTTATTGTTCGTTCCATTTCCTTGGTTGCTCCAAGAAAAGTTAGGATGATTATCCCATGAAGGATTGTAAAAGTTAGACTGGGGTCCTTATCCACTTTTATTTTGATGTTGGTTCCCCACATAGTACGCTGACTCGATAATTGATGGACAATTCTCAAAAGAATGACCTTCCCCACAGTACACACAGGAAACTACTTCAAATGGACTTGGTGGATGAGCTGCAAAATTATTAGCACTATTAGCGGTAAATTGTTTTAACATAGAGGAAATAGACGATACCTGAGCTGATAACGAAGTGAGGGCGTCAACTTTATGAACTCTAGCTACACGTCTTCCTGAAGCTATTCGATTTGTTGGCCATTGATAGTTATTACTCGCGATCCTCTCGATGATCTCATAAGCCTCATTACAAGACTTAGACAAAATTGCACCATTTGCAGAAGCATCTACCATCAATCTTGTATGTGCATTGAGACCATTATAGAATGTCTCCAACTGGATACAATGAGGAATCCTATGATGAGGACACTTATGAAGTAACTCATTGAATCGCTCCCAAGCCTCATACAAAGACTCATCATCCAATTGCTGGAAAGTTGTGATCTCGTTCCTCAACTTAGCGCTTTTGCTAGGCGAGAAATACTTAACCAAAAATCTCTCTGCTAATTCTTTCCATGTAGATATGAAATTTGGTGACAATGAATTGAGCCATGCTCGTGCTCGATCTCACAACGAGTACAGGAACAACTTCAACCTCAGTGCGTCTTTAGTCACACTGGCTATCTTGAATGAATCACTCACCTCCATAAATAATCGAAGGTGGAGATGTGGATCTTGTGTGGGCGTACCACTGAATTGCCCACCGTTTGGAGCATTTGAAACTTGTCCTGTACCTTGCTTTCAAGACTCTTTAAGCTTTAGTTTAATGTATTTCGGTTTATTTTACTTTAAATCTGTTAAAGCTTGTTCCTTTTATGTATCCTGCTTTAGATTTCGCTGTTAGATGCTTTTGGTTTCCTGCTATTTAAGTTTTCTTGCATAAAAATCTCAACTTTCACATTTTTCAAGCTTTACTTTCATGACTGCTTTGTTTTCCATTGTTATGTTTATTTTCTTGACTTTGACTATGTGTAGCTTAACCCTTAAGGAGGTTGGTCGATGGAGATGTGGATAAACTAAAATCTTTGGATAAATGACTAAATCATAACAAATTGGACTAATTTGAATAGAACTAAGAACTTAGGTAGTGACGCCCCTAAGTGAATATTAAGATAAAGTGAGACCGAAAGGTAACCTTGTCATGCACCCATTTGTTAGACCCAGATTAACCGGCGAGATCGAAAGATAAACCAGACCTAATTCGTCTAAGTCGGAAAAATTGAGATCAGAAGATGAAATGGATCCATTTTGTAAATTAAGCAATTTATGTCCCTAGTATGAGATTTGATGAACCACATCGAAGTCAACCAACCCCCATTAGTCATTTGCTAGTTAGTCCCTCTAGTTTATGTTTCTTACAATTTAGTCCCCAGAATAGAATATTTAATTTTCTCGCAAACTCATCTTTTATAAATCGCCGTAATAGAAAATCGTATTAGTAGCCACATAGCCTCTATTGTGAAAGATGACTCGTGAAAAATGGTCTTACATGATATCTCATATCGGACACCTATGTCATGACATATACTATCCTATCTATTCCTAGGTTCAAATGGGACTTCTCGGACATTTATAACTTGTCGATATAATTCTCGGTTTTCACATATATCTCATCTCGTATATGTCATGACATAGGTGTCTGATATGTGATATCATGTAAGACCACGTCTGGGACTTTGGCATTGATTCGAGATTTCGTGTAAGACCACGTCTGGGATGTTGGCATCAATTTGAGATTTACGTGTAAGACCATGTCTGGGACATTGGCATCGTATTGATTCGTGTAAGACATTGTCTGGGACAGTGGCATCGATATTTGGATACATGTAAGACAACGTCTAGGACGTTGGCATTGTACATCTATTCCAATCACTCTGAGTATCCTATTAGGTTCCGAACGGTTCAACGGGCAAGTTCGAGAAATGAACGACTATGTGAGTTGTGTATCCATCTCAAGTACGTTGAAAAGTACACTATGTGTGTATGAAAGGTAAGTGTCTATATGAACTTACTAAGATGAACATGTGTATTGAAATGATGAGATAATAGGTGAATATATGCTTGAATGAGCTATGTGTATATGTGATATTTGAGTTGAAGAATGTGGCAACTATGGCTAAGTAAAATGAGTCAAAGAATATGTGATGAATATGCATTGAGAAACATTAATGTCAATGTATCAATATGGTTATGTGCATTTTATGCTAAGTTTATTTGTATATGGCTTACTAAGCTTTTGGAAAGCTTACTCTGTGTGTGTGTGTTTACTCTATTACAGATCGTCAAAGCTACTGAAGGCTCGGGGACCGTCAAGGATCGTCATCACACTACTCAAACTTGTTTTGGTATTTTGAAAATGTGTATATAGCTAAATATGGCATGTATAGGCTAGTCATTTTGGTATATGTGTGAGATGTAAATAGCCATGTGATGTGGCTAGATAAATGTTGGTAATATGCATGGGTGATTATGATATTTGATGTTGGTATTGATATGATTATATGTCTATGAAATAGTTAAAATTGTGGTAAGCAAATTAATGCTATATGAGCACATATGTGTGATCAATGAAGTGATTATATGTATGGTAAGATGTGAATGTACCATGCATGGTTATACATGTGAATTGGTTGTGCAAATTAGTATACATGTTGACATGAATAGAAATGAGATTGAATGAGATGATATGTTGTTCATCTGACATGTATTTGGTTGCCAATTGTGTGTGGGAAAAAGCTTGTATGTGTTTGTAGGTATGACCCAAGTGTGGGTGGCATTTGGCCTTGCAAATGGCCTATTTTGCATACCCGGCCAAGGGACACGGGCGTGTGTCTCTGCCATGTGGCTCAAGGGCCACTTCGAAGTGTGCCTCGGTAGGTTACACGGCTGTGGCAATAGGCGTGCTTGGTGGCCGTGTGACCAAGTCAGTAGCTATCTTAATTTCACACGACCATGGCACACAGGCGTGTCTGGTGGCCGTGTGGACAAGTCAGTATGTATACCCTATTTTGACACGGCTTAGACACATGGGCGTGTCTGAAGGCCGTGGGAGGCACACGGGCGTGTGACCTCTGTAACTTTGAAAAAGTTTTAAATTTTTGAGAATTTTCGTAAATGTCCAGCTTAGTCCCGGCCCTATTCTAAAGCATGTTTAAGGTCTTGATGACCTATTTAAGGGACGCTTTGATGTGATTGACCTAGCTATGATATGAGATGTCTGTAAAAGACTCTGATTTATTCGGTAATGCCTCGTAACCCTAATCCGATGATGGATACGTGTTAGGGGTGTTACATTTGGTTGGTATCAGAGCTACGATTTAGTCGATTCTCGGACTAACGTAGCATCTAAGTGTAACACCCCTTACCCGTTTCCAAAGCCGGGACTGGGTTTGAGGCATTACCTAACTAATCTCACTTGACATCTCAAAACGGGCTATAAAATTTCGTTTAAACCCATCACTAGCACATACTCGGCCTAAGGGGCCCTAAACATGCCTCCAAGAGGTATCGGAACTATTCTGGGAACTTTTACGAACTCAAGAAACTTTTCAACAAAACAGGGGCCACACGCCCGTATTGGTCTAGGGACACGCCCGTGTGCCCCTAAGACATGCCCGTGTCTTCCACCCGTGGTCAATCCTGACTAACTTCACACGGCCTAGACACACCCGTGTCTTCCACCCATGGTCGATCCTGACTAACTTCACACGACCTAGACACGCCCGTGTCTTCCACCCGTAGAGCATACTGACTTGCAAACCTAGCATGCATGGGGACACACGGTCGATCCACACGCCCATAGGGCTGACCGTGTGTCACACACGGCATAGACACACGCCTATGTGTCTAGTCGCGTGGACAATTAGATGGCTATCTACCAAGCCCTTTGCCACCCTACATTGCACACAAACAAACACCAATCCAATTCAACATAATTCATAACCCAAAGGCATATCTAAGTACTCAATTCAACAACCATACACAAGGGCATACACTTCAAGAAAATCACTTTCATTAAGCATAAGAGTTTTCCAAGTATCGGCCTAACTTAATAGACCATTACAAAAAGGGGGACTTTAATGCCTTACAAAGCCAGCACTTTGGCCAACAATTACGACCTAACAAAATACTCGAGTCCTATACATGCCATACTCAAAATAAGTCTAAATTGTTATACCAAAGTGAAGTCGATAGTGTGATTTCCGAACTCCTACGTCCATGATCCTCGAGTTATCTTGGCAATACTACAAGGAAGAAGGGCAATGAAAGGGGTAAGCATAAAGCTTAGTAAGTTTGCATGGAAACAAATAGCAATAATAAGCTCATAATATAATCAATCCATGGCATTAACTAACCATACGTGAGTCAAAGGCTCTTAACATGCTTACTTACAATTGCCCTTATTTAGCACCTACCGTGCCACTTATCGTAATCGTTTATTCGTGACTCATTCACGAGTACCTGTATTCACTCATTCACATGACTTTAGTACCATTCTCGTTTGTACTTCTAAACTCATCTACTTATCCCATTAATCACTAGGGATAGTCAAAGACGCATATCCATCATCATTGAGGTAGGTACAAAGCCAATGCCACATCCCCGAGGTGGTCTTACATGGGGTCATCTCTATATGCCAATGCCATATCCCGGATATGGTCTTATATGGACTTTCACATCAAGTATTGATGCCACATCCCAGATGTGGTCTTAAACGATTTTCATATTCATTTTCGAAGCCATATCCCTGATATGGTCTTATACGGGATCTCAACTCAGTACCGAGGCCATGTCCCGGACATGGTCTTATACGGGACCCTACCCATTACTCATCCCGACGATAACATTCTCATATTCATTATAGTCCACTAGGACTTCAACATCATATTCAACATCAGTTTAATAGATTATCATGCATCAATATGATACCAAGCATTCTCAATTATGCTAACATAAATGTTGCATTAATCACATACAAACTTACCTCGATTCCAAAATGAGCTAACTCGTCGGTTTAGTCCAAGACTTTGTTCTTTCCCCAATCGAGGTGGATTCTCAGTTCTTCTTGCTCTATAATAGAAAATTTAGCTCATTTTAATTACCTCATTAATAAAAGCATTTCACTAATCATGCTTAGGCAAAATTACTATTTTCCCTTAGGCTTTGGCAAAATAACCATTTTTCCCCTAGGCTCGAAAATAAATTCTAATTACATTTCTACCTTCAATAAGCCTAGGTGAACATTTAATACTCTTATAGCTATTATCAAAACTCAACATTTCACATAATTACCACAAATTTGTAACCTTTTCATCAAGGTCCAATTAGGTGTTTTCATGGCAACACCTTTCACAAGAGTTGTTCATCTAACAACCAAGACTCATTTTCTCCCATAAAAATGCAGCAAATAACAATGATAGCTCTCATGGAAAAACTTTAAACTTTTCACCATATTGCACAATAGTCCCCTCATTTGAAAGCTTAAGCTTTAGGGGTCCCAAAAGTACAACTATTTTCAAGAAAAGATCACTAGAACACTTACTTATGAAGAGAAGAGTGTGCTAAAATTTTGAAGCTTTCTTCCCTCTATTTTCTGCTAATTTTTGGTGGAAGAGTGAAAGAGAAAAGATGATATCTTTTCTTTCCTTATTTTATTAATACTAGTCAAATTAATCCACCTAATATCACCAACTTTAACCATCATTGACAAATTTGTCTCCTATGCTAGTCTATGGCCGGCCAAGCAAATATTGGGGGGTCTAATTGCCTTTTAAAGACCTCCAATTATCAATCTATGGCTATTTGGTACTTTTAGCTTATAGAATGAAACTTTCGCACTTGATACGATTTAGTCCTTTTTTTTGCGATTAAGCAAGAGATCGCTAAAATTAAGGCACCAAAAATTTTCATGCATCTCTAAAAACATGTTATAACACATAAAATAACATGAAAATAATTTTATCTAACCACAGGTTTATGATCCCGAGATCACTGTTCCGACTAGCCCCTAAATCGGGCTGTTACAATAAGAGTCTAACTATACATGCCATATATCTAAATTGTGATAGTGTGATGAATCCTGATGTGTAAAATGTGATTTTCGTATAGTAATGGATCCCGAAAGAGCCGTAGCTGATGATGTAGAAAGTAATGCGCCTGCTCTCGCTCAAGGGACAGCGCCCTCTGATTCAAGACCGGCTACGAGCGGTCAAGAGGGAGAAGCTAAACAAGCTTTCTTTCAGATGATAAGTGAGTGTTTCACTCAATTCGTATGAAAGAATCCGACTGTTTCACAACCTCCACCCCCGCCTAATCCCCCTCAGACATCTGCTATGCCTCCGACTATGAATCTGAACCTGTTGAACAAGCCTTCGGTTGACAAAATTAATAAATATGGGGCTGAAGAGTTCAGGGCTACCAGTGATGACAATGCCGAAAAAGCCGAGTTTTGGTTAGAAAACACTATCCGAGTATTTGATGAAATGTCATTGACACCGGAAGAATGTATAAAATGTGTTGTATCTTTGTTACGAGACGCGGCCTATCAGTGGTGGAAAACTTTGATTTCTATTGTTCCGAAAGAGCGGGTCACATGGGATTTCTTTCGAAATGAGTTCCGGAAGAAATACATTAGTCAGAGATTCATTGATCAAAAACGAAAAAAATTTCTGGAATTGAAGCAAGGCCGTATGTCTGTTACTGAATATGAAAGAGAATTTGTGAGGTTAAGTCAGTATGCTCGGGAATGTGTATCGTTGGAAGCAATCATGTGTAAGAGATTTGAAGATGGCCTCAATGAAGACATCCATTTGTTAGTCGAAATTCTTGAGATAAAAGAGTTTGTTGTACTTGTTGATCGGGCATATAAAGCTGAAGCACTCGGGAAAGATAAAAGAAAAGCCAAATCTGAAGCTAGAGATGTGAGAAAGAGATTTTCGAACAAATCATTTCAGTCTGTTTCGAAGAAATTCCGAGATGAACAAATTCGTTCGAGAGTTAATATGGGACATTCTAGTAGAGATCGAGCTAGACCACAGTTGAGTTCCAAAGCTCTGGCAACTTCAATGGCAAGTGTTGGAAATGTTTGATCTGAGCGACCTGAATGTAAACATTGTGGTAAAATACATCCAGGAAGTTGTAGATTGAATAATCGAGCTTGTTTCAGATGTGGATCATTAGATCATTTTATCCGAGACTGCCCTGAGTCTGTTGAGCAATAGATAGTTCAGAATCTGAGATCTGATAATGTTCCGACAAGAGGCAGACCTTCCCGAAATACAAGAAATGTCAGTGGTAGTCCGAGAACGGCAAAAGACACTATTGCGAGATCTGAAGCTAGAGCTCCTGCCAGAGCGTATGCCATCAAGCTCGTGAGGAAGCTTCATCTCCTAATGTTATAACGGGTACATTTACTCTTTACGATACTTTTGTGATTGCATTGATAGACCCTGGTTCTACTCATTTGTATATATGCATGAACTTGGTATCCAGTTAGACTCTGCCTGTAGAGTCTACTGAATTTGTTATTAGAGTATCGAACCCATTAGGTAAAAGTGTCCTGGTTGATAAAGTATGCAAGAACTGTCTATTGATGTTCCGAAATATCTGCTTTCCTGCTGATCTGATGCTATTACCGTTTGATGAGTTTGATATAATTCTGGGTATGGACTGGTTGACAATGCATGATGCGGTTGTGAATTGTAAAAGAAAGACTATTGATTTGAGATGTCAGAATAATGAAATCGTTCGTATTGAGTCTAATTATTTGAATGGATTACCGGCTGTGATATATGTGTTGAAATCTCAAAGTTATGTGAAAAAGGGGTATGAGGCGAATTTTGCTTATGTAATTGACTCAAAAGTATCTGAAAAGGAAGTTGAATCAGTACCAGTTATCTGTGAATTCTCTGATGTGTTTCTTGAAGAACTACCGGGATTGCCTCCGATACGTGAAGTTGAATTTAGTATTGATCTATTGCCTGGTACGACACCTATTTCGATAGCTCCGTATAGAATGGCACCTACAGAGTTGAAAGAATTGAAGTAACAAATGCAAGAATTGACAGATAGAGGGTTCACAAGACCGAGTTTCTCACCTTGGGGTGCTCCCGTTCTATTTGTGAAGAAGAAAGATGGCACGATGAGAATGTGCATTGACTATCGTCAGTTGAACAAAGTGACAATAAAGAACAAATATTCGTTGCCCAGAATCGATGATTTGTTTGATCAGTTAAAAGGAGCCATTGTGTTTTCAAAGATAGATCTGAGATCGGGATACTACCAGTTGCGAGTAAAAGATTCAGATATTCTGAAAACTGCTTTCAGAATGAGGTACGGGCATTATGAGTTTTTAGTTATGCCATTCGGATTAACCAATGCTTCTGCTGTTTTTATGGATCTGATGAATAGAATTTTTAGACCGTACCTAGACCGATTTGTTGTTGTTTTCCTTGATGATATTTTGATTTATTCACGTGATGAAATTGAACATGCTGAACATATGAGAATAGTGTTGTAGACTCTGAGAGAAAAGCAATTGTATGCGAAATTTAGCAAATGTGAATTCTAGTTGCGTGACGTTAGTTTTCTGGGACATATTGTATCGGTTTCTGGTATTCAAGTGGATCCGAGCAAGATTTCTGCTATTCTGGATTGGAAACCCCCGAAGAATGTGTATGAAGTCCGTAGCTTTCTGGGACTCACTGGTTATTATCGTCGGTTTGTAAAAGGATTCTCGATGATAGCTACTCCGTTGACTAGATTACTTCAGAAAGATGTGAGATTTGAATGGTCTGATAAATGTCAGAAAAGTTTTGATCAGTTGAAAGCTCTTTTGACTGAAGCTCCAATTTTGACACAACCAGAATCGGGTAAAGAGTTTGTGATTTACAGTGATGCTTCATTGAATGGTCTGGGATGTGTTCTGATGCAGGAAGGCAAAGTGATAGCTTATGTCTCGAGACAATTAAAGCCGCATGAAAAGAACTACCCGACACATGATCTTGAATTAGATGCAATTGTTTTTGCATTAAAGATTTGGCGTCATTATCTGTTTGGTGAAAAATGTCATGTGTTTTCGGATCATAAAAGTCTGAAATATTTGATGACTCAGAAAGACTTGAATCTGCGACAGAAAAGATGGTTAGAGTTGTTGAAAGATTATGAGCTTGTGATAGATTATCACCCAGGTAAAGCAAATGTCGTCGCTGATGCACTAAGTCAGAAATCGTTGTTTGCATTATGTGCAATGAATGCTCAATTAGACTTGTCTGATGATGGTTTAGTTTTAGCTGACTTGAAAGCGAAACCGTTGTTTTTACAACAGACATGTGATCCTCAAAAAGTGGATAATGAAATGCTAGCAAAATGAGCTCAGTGATATTCAAAATCTGATTCTGAATTTCGAGTGGATGATGACGATAGCTTGAGATTCTGAGATCAAATTTGTGTTTCGAAAAACTCAGAGTTGATTAAGTTGATTTTAAATGAAGCTCATAATAATCGCCTATCTGTTCATCCGGGTAATACAAAGATGTATCATGATCTGAAGCAACACTATTGGTGGTCAGGTATGAAACGAGACATTTCTGACTTTGTTTCGAAATGTTTAGTCTGTCAGCAAGTTAAAGTTGAACATCAAGTTCCGTCTGGTTTGTTGCAACCGATTCTGATTCTTGAGTGGAAATGGGATAGAGTGACGATGAACTTTGTTACTAGATTGCCATTAACTCCGAGAAAGAAAGATGCGATCTAGGTTGTAGTTGATCGATTGACGAAATCTGCCCATTTTATTCCGGTACGATCTGATTACTCACTTGAAAAGTTAGCTGAGCTTTACATTTCTAATATTGTGAGATTGCACGGAGTGCCATTGTCTATTGTGTCAGATAGAGATCTGAGGTTCACTTCACAGTTTTGGAAGAAACTGCAAGATGCTTTAGGTACGAAACTGCATTTCAGTACAGCTTTTCATCCGCAAATGGATGGTCAATCCGAGCGGATTATTCAGATACTCGAGGACATGTTGAGATGTTGTATCCTTGAGTTTGATGGTACGTGGGATCAATATTTGCCATTGATTGAATTTGCGTATAATAATCATTTTCAGTCGAGCATCAGAATGGCACCTTATGAAGCTTTGTACGGACGTAAATGTCGTACACCTCTATATTGGACTGAGCTCAGTGAAAATAAGATACATGGGGTCGATTTGATAAAAGACACTGAACAGAAAGTGAAAGTTATCTGAGATAGCTTAAAAGCAGCATCTGATCGTCAGAAGTCCTATGCAGACTTGAAAAGAAAAGATATTGAATTTGAGATCGGTGATAAAGTGTTTTTGAAAGTGTCTCCGTGGAAGAAAGTACTCCGATTCGGACATAAAGGCAAGTTGAGTCCGAGGTTCATCGGGCCATATGAGATTATCGAGCATATTGGGCCAGTTGCGTACAGATTGTTGTTGCCCTCCGAGCTAGAAAAGATACATAATGTATTTCATGTGTCAATGCTCCGTCGATACAGATCTGATCCGTCACATGTGATTACTCCGTCTGAGATTGAAATTCGATCTGATATGACCTATGATGAAGAACCAATTTGTATCCTAGCTCGTGAAGTGAAAGAGATGAGAAATAAGAGAATTTCGTTAGTGAAAGTGTTGTGGCATCGACATGGAGTTGAAGAGGCTACGTGGGAGCCTAAAAATTTAATGAGACGACAATATCCGAATCTGTTTAACGGTAAGATTTTCGGGGACAAAAATCCCTAAGGGGGGAGAATTGTAACAGTCTGGTTTAGACCCTAGTCGGAACAGTGGTTTCAGGACCACGAATCCGAGTTAGTAAAATATTTTAATATTATTTTTCGTGTCTGCAGTATATGAATTAGCATGTGTGAAATTTTTGTGATTTAATTTGTTCATTTGTGAGCTTAATTTGAGAAAAGAACTAAATCGCATAAAAGGTAAAAGTAGCCTTCTATTTGATTAATGGCTAACTTGAGGTGGTTTTTAAATGTGGGGGCCTTATGAGGCAATTAGCCCATTAATGAAGTTAGTGGATGACAAAGGACAAGTATGCCCTTAATGTATATTTGTTTTTAATATTAATTGAAAGGTTAATAAGGTAAATAGATTAATAATATGTTTATAACAAAAACAAAACATGAAAAATGGCCATTTACTTATCATCTTTGACCGAAATTTAGAAAGAAAAGAAGGAAGAAAACCTAAGCTAAGTTTCGGCCACAATCAAGCTAAATTAAGGTATGTTTTGGCTTTAGTTTTTTATAATTTCTACGTTTTTACAATCGTTGCTTCGTATACTTCAAAACCCATGTCTCAATTTTGTGAATTGATGAATATTTTGAAATTTGCCATTGATGAACTCATGTGTTTTGTGATGTTTGATGGTGAAAAATGAAAGATATGTGTTTGATTAACAAGTTTTGTCTTTGGAGTTTTGATGAATTTGAGTATTTTGAGCTTAATTGAGAAAATAATATTTTGAAGGACTAAATTGTGAAATAAATGAAATGTATGGACTTATATGATCATGAGTGAAATTCGACTAGGCATAGGTAATATGGAATTTGATGTATTTTGTGATTTTGTGAATTAGGGACTAAAATGTCCAAATGTGAAAATGTGAGGGCTAATTTGCAAATTGCCCTAAATATGTGTATTTGGATTGAATTGGATGAATTAGTGAATAAATGGATTAAATTTGAATATGTATAGATCAAGAACCGAAGAAAATGGACTTAGATTGCGGGAAATAGAAAGTTGTCGAATAACCGAATCCGATCGAATATCCGAATCTAAGGTAAGTCGATATACAAATAAATGTATTTGAATTGAGTTATTTATGCATCTATGAAATTTAGTAGCTATAATTATGTTCGAGATGAGATATATGTGAAAACCGAGAATTATATCGACAAGTTATAAATGTCTGAGAAGTCCCGTTTGAACCTAGGAATAGATAGGATAGTATATGTCATGACATAGGTGTCCGATATGTGATATCATGTAAGACCACGTCTGGGATGTTGGCATTGATTCGATATTTCGTGTAAGACCACGTCTAGGATGTTAGCATCGATTTTAGATTTACGTGTAAGACCATGTCTGGGACATTGGCATCGTATTGATTCGTGTAAGACCCTGTCTGGGACAGTGGCATCGATATTTGGATACATGTAAGACCACGTCTGGGACGTTGGCATTGTACGTCTATTTCGAGCACTCTGAGTATCCTATTAGGTTCCGAATGGTTCAACGGGCAAGTCCGAGAAATGAACGACTATGTGAGTTGTGTATCCGTCTCAAGTACGTTTGAAAAGTACACTATGTGTGTAGAAAAGGTAAGTGTCTATATGAACTTACTAAGATGAACATGTGTATTGAAATGATGAGATAATAGGTGAATATATGCTTGAATGAGATATGTGTATATGTGATATTTGAGTTGAAGAATGTGGCAACTATGGCTAAGTAAAATGAGTCAAAAAATATGTGATGAATATGCATTGAGAAACATTAATGCCAATGTATCAATATGGTTATGTGCATTTTATGCTAAGTTTATTTGTATATGGCATACTAAGCTTTTGGAAAGCTTACTCTGTGTGTGTGTGTTTACTCTGTTACAGGTCGACAAAGCTACTGAAGGCTCGGGGACCGTCGAGGATCGTCATCACACTACTCAAACTTGTTTTGGTATTTTGAAAATGTGTATATAGCTAAATATGGCATGTATAGGCTAGTCATTTTGGTATATGTGTGAGATGTAAATAGCCATGTGATGTGGCTAGATAAATGTTGGTAATATGCATGGGTGATTATGATTTTTGATGTTGGTATTGATATGATTATATGTCTATGAAATAGTTAAAATTGTGGTAAGCAAATTGATGCTATATGAGAACATATTTGTGATCAATGAAGTGATTATATGTATGGTAAGATGTGAATGTACCATGCATGGTTATACATGTGAATTGGTTGTGCAAATTAGTATACATGTTGACATGAATAGAAATGAGATTGAATGAGATGATATGTTGTTCATTTGACATGTATTTGGTTGCCAATTGTGTGTGGGAAAAAGCTTGTATGTGTTTGTAGGTATGACCCAAGTGTGGGTGGCATTTGGCCTTGCAAATGGCCTATTTTGCATACACGACCAAGGGACACGAGAGTGTGTCTCTGCCGTGTGGCTCAAGGGCCACTTCGAAGTGTGCTAGGGCAGGTTACACGGTCGTGGCACACGGGCGTGCTTGGTGGCCGTGTGACCAAGTCAGTAGCTAGCTTAATTTCACACGGCCATGGCACACGGGCGTGTCTGGTGGCCGTGTGGACAAGTCAGTATGTTTACCCTATTTTGACACGGCTTAGACACATGGGCGTGTCTGAAGGCTGTGGGAGGCAAACGGCCTGCCCACACGGGTGTGTGACCTCTGTAACTTTTGCAAAGTTTTAAATTTCTGAGAATTTCCGTAAATGTTCGGCTTAGTCCCGGCCCTATTCTAAAGCATGTTTAAGGTCTCAATGACCTATTTAAGGGACGCTTTGATGTGATTGACCTAGCTATGATATGAGATGTCTGTAAAGATTCTGATTTATCCGGTAACACCTCGTAACCTTAATTCGACGACGGATACGGGTTAGGGGTGTTACATTGTCTTTGAGCTGTTTGTTCACGTCTTCTTTGTCTGAAAGTTCGCTCAATTTAGGGGTCTACAGGGAGTAAATCGATAATCCGATCTATGCTCATAAACACCTCAAAAGAAAATAAAAAAAATTAAAAAGAATAAGTTAGTAATGTTAGAAATAAACCAAATTGGAAATAAATAATTTCACAGAAAAAATGATTATGGCAACAGTTAACAATCCTCGGCAACGGCGCCATAAACTTGTAACGCGTAGGTTTATGCAAGTGTACATAGTCGTTATCAAGTAATAAGTAAGCATCAAGTTATCGTCTCCACGGGGATTGTATTTGTGCTAAGTCACTTAATTTGTAAAATTATATTAACAATTTGGTAAATAAAAACACAATATGATTGAGAAGTGATGATTGAAATTAAATATATTAAACTAAATGCAATGATCCCTAAAGCAAATAATTCTAAATATGCAAACTATATGAATGAAATAGATTTTAGCAAAATTAAACACAATTTGCAACGGTTATAACATAAATAAACTAGGACAATTACTTTAATTAAACTCAATTTATTATCAACATGCTTAATAACATTCGGAAAAACATTCCATGGCAACTCGATCTTTCATGAGTTTGGAAACCACAATAGGTCCTTTCGGAATCCTTTACTTAGTAAATACGTATTTTACTGATCCTTGTTTACTAAGGGTTTCTTAGCATTCGTGTGAGGTAACAGGGACGTGTTAGGTTTGAAACAATTTAATCACACAAATCTAAAAACTATGCAGATAACAGAGCTTGGTCAGATTTGTTATGCAACCTGCAATTTAATCGGGTTAGGATCTAAATTGAGCATGCACATTTCAATTATGTGTCCACTAGTTGTCGCAGTCGGGATCGCTTTCGACTAATTCGGTGCATTTCAATCATGTATGAACGAAATAAAGACTTGATTTTAATTGAAAACATGATCGATTGAGGCACAAACATTATAAGCATGAATCAAATAAATATTATTTAATCAAAGAAATCATCCTAGCTTAAATAAAATTAAGCTAACATTGTTGTAAACAAGAACAAAAAATACATAGCAAACATTTTCAGATTAAATCAAAGAAAAGAAAGATTAAACCCAAATCAAAGTGGCTGTCACCCAAGACTCTGATCGACGAGTCTCCTTCGCTCCTTCACTTTGCTCCTTTGCTGATGGCTCTCCAAGGTGGCCGACCAAGGGCTCTTTAAGAGGCTTAATTGCTAAAATCTCTATGAAGAGATGATGCTAGGCGTGGGGAATGGAAAATGCTAAAGAGAATTGAGAGAGAAGAGAATGATGAGGGATGAGGGATGATGAATGAATGAATGAGGGGGTCTTATTTATAGGTGAGGAGAGGGGGATAGTTTGCTAAAAATAGGAGGCTCCATCTCTTCAAGCATCTTCAAAGGGTGGTCGGCCATGAATTGAGGAAATTGAGCTGATTTTTGCTTGATTTTTGCTCAATTTAAGTGCCACAACAACTCAGGTCTGAGACTTGGTCAAGTGCAAATCTTCAGGCAAATCTCTAATTTCTTCAACATTGCAAGGACCTTGTGCAATTAAACCAAAAAGTGGTTTATGTGGACAGCCAAGTGTAGCCGAAAATTGGGTTGACTTGGTCTCCAATTTGGACGGTTTTGTAATCCAACAAAGCTATCAAACCTGTCCAAAATAAATCAATAAATTAGAGGACCAAAGAATAAAATTTATCCAATTTAAATAATTAATTATAACCCAAATTATTAATGAAATATCTAAAAATTAATATTTAAATATAATTTTATATTTTATTATTTAATTTAATCATGCATGATCCACTTCATGTCTTAAAAATATAATATGCTCAATTTAATATAAAATAAGCCATTTTATGCATGAAAACTATATTATAAAGCATAAAATCACATTTTAATAATTTCTATGTCCTAATTTCATATTTTCACATATTTCATTAATTTATTAAACAATTACTTAGTTTTAACAACAAATTTAAGTAAAACGGTGATAAATTATATAGGAAAAATCCTATATATTTTTCCGTTTACAAACTTCCTCGGGCACTGATGCTTTTGGGACCACAAACATCAGTGTGCACAAGTTCTAAAGTTGGTTTGCCCTTGTACCTTTTGCATTAAAAGACCTCTTAGTCATTTTACCTTCTGAGCAAGATTCACATTATGGAAGACTAACTTCTTTAAGCATACTTAAGGGACCATCTTTCACGAGTCATCTTTCACAATAGAGGCTAAGTGGCTACTAATACGATTTTCTATTACGGCGGTTTATAAAAGATGAGTTTGCAAGAAAATTAAATATTCTATTTTGGGGACTAAATTGTAAGAAACATAAACTAGAGGGACTAACTAGCAAATGACTAATGGGGGTTGGTTGACTTCGATGTGGTTCATCAAATCTCATACTAGGGACATAAATTGCGTAAATTACAAAATGGCTCCATTTCATCTTCTGATCTCAATTTTACCGACTTAGACGAATTAGGTCTGGTTTATCTTTCGATCTCATCGGTTAATCTGGGTCTAACAAATGGGTGCATGACAAGGTTACCTTTCGGTCTCACTTTATCTTAATATTCACTTAGGGGCGTCACTACCTAAGTTCTTAGTTCTATTCAAATTAGTTCAATTTGTTATGATTTAGTCATTTATCCAAAGATTTTAGTTTATCCACATCTCCATCGACCAACCTCCTTAAGGGTTAAACTACACATAGTCAAAGTCAAGAAAATAAACATAACAATGGAAAACAACGCAGTCATGAAAGTAAAGCTTGAAAAATGTGAAAGTTGAGATTTTTATGCAAGAAAACTTAAATAGCAGGAAACCAAAAGCATCTAACGGCGAAATCTAAAGCAGGATACATAAAAGGAACAAGCTTTAACAGATTTAAAGTAAAATAAATTGAAATACATTAAACTAAAGCTTAAAGAGTCTTGAAAGCAAGGTACAAGGACTGTAAATGTAAATAAACCTTAGCTATAGTGTTAACCAACTTAACTAACATAAAGAACAACAAGAACAAGAAGTAAATTTAGAAAAATAAACTCTAATCTAAGGTAGAAGAAGAGAAAATAAAAATCCTAGAAAAGTGCAGAGAAAAATTAAAGAAAACCTAGAGAAAACTAAACCTAAACTAAGCTAATGTGTCTCTCTCCTCCTCATCAATTTTTGGTTGTTTTGAAGGGTGTTCTGATGACTTTTTGATGCCAAAATTTCCCCTACACGAGCATTGTGTGATCGGTGGGTCGGATAGACAAAGGTTTCCCTTTTTGTCCAAGTTTGTGTAACAGCCCATTTTCCAGTGGTGTCAAAAATAGTAGTTTTGGGGCCACAAATCCGATGAATGAATCTGTAAACATTATTATTTAATATTGACAAGCAAAATATAGTGTTATAATAAATTTTGATTTGATAATTTATGTTATTTGATCGAATAATTAGGTTCAAGTGGTAAATCCTTAAAGTCCAGATTAGGTTCAAGTGGTAAATCCTTAAAGTCAAGTGGGTTTAGAAAATGATATATCAGGACCTCGTTTCAATAAACTGAAGTCATAAATATTTTATTAAATATTTACAGAGTGTTATTAAGGTCATATTAAATTTTGGATAAGAAATTTTAATGTTTAGATAGTTAATTAATAAAAAATGACTAAAATCATAAAATGTGCAAAAGTTGGTTTCCATTAGTGGAATGGATCAAAAAGCTTTAAAAAGATAAAAACTTGAATGGTAATTATACCATATTTAAAGTTACTGGATATTCATGGATAGGTTGCATGGTAAATTTAATGAATTTTAAAGGTTAAAATAGTAAATAGGTAAATAGTAATTAATGTAAAAGATGACAAAATGTATCATCTTCTAAAATGCTTCTTCTCCACAGAATTTGAAGATGTAAAACCACCATTTTTCTTGGCTTTAAGCTTTGGCCAAGGCTGATTTCTTTTACATGGTAAGATTTTTAACCCCATTTTTAGTAATTTTTATGTTTTTGAGCTCGTATTAACTTAATCGAGCTAACCTGGGGGTCAAATTATAAAACTGTTAAAGATTTAGGGATTTTGCATGAATTATTTTGAGGGTTTTTTTATTTTAATGGATTAATTATTAAAGTTGATAGCTAGATATAAGTATTTTGTTAAGTGATTTTTAGTGATTTTGAATGTTAGGCATTAAATTGTTTAAATAGTAAAATTCAAGGGAAATAATATGAATTTGTTAAAGATGTGGCTGTTTTAGACCCCTAAGAAAACGACTAACATGGGTTCTCTTTTAAAATGGTAAATTTGCAAGTTATAGGTCTAAGGAATAAATTGAATAAAAGGTAAAACATTGGGGGTAATTTTCTAAATTTCCCATCAATAAGGGTGATAGGTTAAATTAATTATTTCAGGTTATTGAATGGTTTAATTGAGTGAAACATTATTATTTAGATCACAAAATGAACCAAACAGATCAAAATCGAGGAAAAGCTATGTGTTGGATTAATCGTTGACTTTGTTGTTACAACTGTGTTTGTCGAGGTAAGTTCGTTTAAGGATGAAAATTATTATCTTTTCCATTTTGGATGAATGTAAATAGTTATTTATGTTTTGTTAAAATTAATTGATAAAGATGTGATAAATTGTTTTTTATGGTTCAAATAGAGGAATTAGTCAAATTAAATGATATGACAGATGATACAAATGCTGTTATCTAGTTAAAGGAATTGTATATATATGTGAGATATATTTGGTTATTTATATAACAATAAGAATTGCAAGTATTATACATATATATATGAAACTAACAAAAGATTGTTAGTAGTAATTCTTGGATTTGAAATAAATTATCTGTGGATGTAACGAGTTATATTATATACAGAAATAAAGAAGTGCCCCTGTTTGCACAACTGTGCCCCTGTATACACTTCATTGTCTCTATTTGCACGTATGTTCTCCTGTTCGCACTTTGATACCCTTATATACACTTCGGTGTCCCTGTTTGCATGTTTGTGCCCCTGTTCGCACTTTGGTGCCCCTGACTGCACGTATGTGCCCCTATTCTGCATCTACGATGCCATTGAAAATGGAGTAATGACAGATTATGTGAACCAAGTACTAATGATTTGGACTAAATGATATGGATTTTTACATGGAATTGGTTTAGTTACTCTAGTACTCTAGTTAAATTACTAGTTCATCGGGCTTTTAAATAATTGAATTACTATCTATTTATGTGCTTATATATATTGTGGCATATTTATAGTATTGGTAAGTGAAAGATATTGTAACGAGTTTCTTAGTTACAAGTATAATTTGTTACCTTCAGTAAATGTGATTTATGGTATGGAAAAATCCTTTGAAATGGACTTTGTGTTGATGTGTTTGGATTGGAAAGGTAAAATTTGAATTATGTGGATGAATATTTTATATAGTGAAATTCTTTTCATGATATGAACGGGTAATTAAAGTTTTTCATAGTATATAACCATATGAAATGATCTATGATTTAAAGTAAGGGTATGGAACATATGATAAGCATAGTTAAAAGAAAATGAAGGTATACTGTAACACCCCAAACCCGGCCCATGCGTTAAGGCCAGATCTGACATGTCAGATGCGAAAAATACAACTAAGTCCTTTTTCATTTGTACATAAAAAGATTTAGATTTAAAATCATTTAAAACAACTCCCATTTAAATATTTTTAATAAAGTATTATTGAATAAAGATTGTTTGATAAATCGATAAATTTGAGATAAAATCTTAAAAACCATGACTTTGGAAATATCGTTAATAGTTCGAGAAGAATTTGAAAATAATTTTCGAAAAATGTTGATGAAAATTATTTGAGAAATTTTTGAGTTAAAAATATATTTATGAAAGTTTATTATGAAACCCTTTTTGTATATCCATTTTAAGAAAACATTTATTTAATTTTTTAGAAAAGCCTCAATTTGAAGTACTTAGAGCAAATTATAAATTCGTCAAACAATAAACAAAACATAAATTAATCCAGAGGCCTTATTACAACCTTAACTCAAAATAGTAAAGTAATTAAAAGTACTAAAAAGAAATCCAAATTCCAAATTAAACCGTTTTTGTAGTATGGCCTCCACCGAGTCATCCATGGCCCAAGTCTCCATCATCGATCATTACACGAAAAGGGTAAGGAAAAACAGGGTGAGTTACTAGAACTCGAGTGTATAACCCTCTTACCGTTGTCCTTTGGGCCAAAATCCCATTAAGCGATAATTTGGGCCTAAGCCCATTTACAATGATAATAATGTATCAATTATAACATGTGTATGAAATGCAATTCCCAAACCAAACCTAGTAATCCATCCGCTACACACCACCCATACCAACCAACACACCTGTGGGGATATTTTGTCAACCTACCCCGCCAACACACCAATCGCAGGCATTAAGCCATTTATAACAAAAATAATTGTGGACAAGCCACCAGAATAACAGAATTTACGTGGCATTGCCACTATCTGCATTTGTGGCAGAGCCCATTAAAATTATGTGGCAGAGCCACGTAACTTCTCTTCAATATTATCCCATCCATGCAAAATCATGTATATAATGCATAACAATTCATGATTTTTACAATATAACAACAGTAATTTATTTGGATATTCATTATCAACAGTACGGCCCATTATAACAAATTATCAATTAGGCCCATATGGCAAAATATCAATTCGGCCCATATAGCAAATTATCAGATTGGCCCATATAACAAATTATCAAATCGGCCCATATAGCAAATTATCAAATTGGCCCATATAACAAATTATCAAATCGGCCCATATAGCAAATTATCAAATTGGCCCATATAACAAATTATCAAATCGGCCCATTAGGGGCATTTTCGTAATCTTTCACGGTGTTAATACCGATTTTGTCAATTTTATCAAAATAGTGAGATCTAAGCCAATTTTCCTGGTTTCACCATAATACGATTTTAGTCAAGTGATTTACTACCAATATGATATTAATCTTTAACCCACGGAAAACGATATGAGATTACACACCTGATTATGGTAAGCACTAAGCTTTCTTGATCGTCGACACCTAAAATATTATAACGCTTGATTAGTCGACATACGCGATTTATTAATCAACACTAAAATGAACGATCTACGGTGCTTACCCTTGGAATCGTGAATGACCACGGTTTGTCGATTTTCCCCGGTTGACGGTCCACAACCCGGTGGAAAATCCCGAATCGCTGATGCCTCAAAATTGTGAACGACCTTGAATAGTCGATTCTCACCGGATGAGGGTCCACAACCCGGTGGAAAAACCCGAATTGCCGATACCGCCCTTCGCTTGAATTTAGGAGTAGGGATCGTTAATCTGCTCCTTTTGAGATCTCCACTCGACTTTCCTTTTGAATCGGTACCACAAGCCTCCATTCGATTAGATCTTATATAGATCGATATTACGATAAAATATGGATTGACAAAGGGTAAAGATCGGCTTACCACTAATTCTGAGTGATCAACGGTTGGATAGATCGAGCGATTTAATCCCTATAATTATAATCGGCTAATCACCACTATTCCAATAGCATCTTTAACAAAATAAGAACGATTTATAAAATCCTTGGAGAACTCCTTACCTGAAAGATTTTTAGGATCGATTCCTAGCGATTATACGATGACTTCGGAAGAATCAAGGTTTCAGCCTTCCACTATATCACTACGAAGAAGAAAAAGATCTTGTTTGAGAGAGAAAAAGGTGATGGTCTCGGTCCAAAATGACCATCCCAAACAAAAACATAGATTCGGTATTAAGAGAAAGAAAATAAAAATGTTGAGATGAACACTTACCGATTAATCAAGGATTGAGTGTAAATACGGATGAGAAGAAAAGATAGAAAAGAGATGAAGGTTCGGTTATAGAAGAAAATGAATATTGATATTCAGCTATGGAGGATAATCAAACAAGAAAATGTGATTTTATGGTGGTGTCGATTTAGAGAAGAGAAAAGATTAGAGGAATGGTTAAAAGAAAAGGATGGAAGGTTGGATGGATACTAGGTGATTCGGCTATCAAAGGGAGATGAACATGAGGTGAATGTTTTGACCAAACAAAAGAGAAGAAAAAATTGCACAAATGTGCTAGGAGGTTTCGGCAAAGAAGAAAAAAAAGAAGAAAAGAAAAAAAAACTAAAACTCACAAAGAGTAGCAATTTGGAGAAAATGACACTATTGAAGCTAAAGGTATTTTTGACCAAAACAAACACTATAGTTTTACCAAAACACCAAGTAAAATTTGGCTACCTCCCTTTAACCACAAAACCGTCCACATTCATGACCATAATGGTCAAAAATTTGCCAACCATACTTTCCATAACATTTCCCTTGAAAAAAGGCCACACGTTCCCCTTACTTTCCCCTTTCTCTTGATTTCTTTCCTCACCTTCAACCTTTCCTATTTTCCTTAGTCATTTTGCCAAAAATAATAAGTCCACCTTGCCTTATTTAAATGCTTGGCCGACACTTAAGGAAAGAGTGCAAAAATAATAGTCAAAATTTGCACACAATGGGATTTGAACCTCTTCCCTCAAAGTACTTCATGTGGCGCCATAACCTTATTACCAATTGTTCAATTATGCTAGCTATTTACTCATTTATTTCCATAAGCTTTAAGGTCACTTACTCTATCTCCTTAAAGTGCTAAATGCCAAAATTTTTTACTAGGTCCAAATAAACCCCGAGCCTTCTCAGGACCTCCTAAACATACACAATTAATAATCTAACTAGCTTAGCACCAAAAATAATGCAACACATAAAATTCCAAATTTTAGGATGTTACAATTCTACCCCCCTTAAAGAAAATTTCGTCCTCAAAATTTACCTGATTAAAAGAGGTGAGGATATTGCTGCCGAATCGCATGCTCAGGCTCCCTTGTAGCTTCCTCCGATCCGTGATTGCGCCATAAAACCTTGACTAACTGCATCGACTTCCTTCTCAAAGACCTTAACATCCCGATCTAAAATTTGCACTGCTCCTCTTCGAACGACAAGTCGTCTTATCTCAACTTCCTCTACCAGCACTATATGGGACGGATCCGATCGGTAATGCCTTAACATTGAGACATGAAATACACTATGTATCTGACTCAACTCCGGAGGTAATTCAAGCTGATAAGCCACTGGCCCAACACGCTTCAAAACACGGTACGGTCCGATGAACCTAGGGCTCAACTTGCCCTTCCTTCCAAATCTGAAGATCTTCTTCCAAGGTGAGACCTTTAGATAGACTTGATCTCCCACCACAAACTCAATATCCTTACGCTTCAGATCCGCATACGATTTTTTTTCTATCCGAAGCTTCCTTTAACCGTGCCCGAATTACCTTTACTTTTTCCTCCGTCTCTGATATCAGCTCAGGACCCAATAATTGCCGCTCCCCCAATTTAGTCCAATAAGTAGGAGTACGACACCTACGACCATACAATGCCTCGTAGGGTGCCATCTGGATGCTGGATTGATAGCTATTGTTATAAGCAAACTCTGCCAACGGTAGGAAATCCTCCCAACTACCCCTGAAGTCAATCACACAGCCCCTTAACATGTCTTCCAGAATCTGGATTACTCTCTCCGACTGACCATCTGACTGAGGATGAAATGCCGTGCTGAAATTTAACTTTGTTCCCAAAGCTTCATGTAAGGCTTTCCAAAACCGTGATGTAAACCTAGTG
Source organism: Gossypium sturtianum (assembly GCA_025698515.1). Taxonomy (NCBI): domain Eukaryota; kingdom Viridiplantae; phylum Streptophyta; class Magnoliopsida; order Malvales; family Malvaceae; genus Gossypium; species Gossypium sturtianum. The sequence continues at coordinate 90,203,652 of CM046954.1, forward strand.
TCCCTGTCCGAAATGATAGACACTGGTACCTTATGTAACCTCACGATCTCTGCTACGTACAACTTGGTCAACTTCTGCAATGAGTAATCCGTACGAACAGGTAGGAAATGGGCAGTCTTCGTCAACCGATCCACTACTACCCAGACGAAATATTTCTTCGTAGGCGATAAGGGTAACCCACTAACAAAGTCCATCATTATCCGTTCCCATTTCCATAATGGAATCTTCACCGGTTGTAGTAATCCCGACGGTAATTGATGTTCCGCCTTCACTTGCTGACATGTCAAGCACCTACTCACAAAATCAATAACCTCCTATTTCAACCCTGGCCACCAATACTGCTCACGGAGGTCTCGATACATTTTATTTCCCCCGGGGTGCATAGCATAAGGACTACTATGCGCCTTACGCAGAATCATTTGTCTCAATTCTTAATCTTCAAGCATACAAATTCTTTCGCAAAAACACAACACTCCATCATTATTCAATCCAAAATCCCCTATCACACCACCTTCCACTTGCTGAAGTATGGAACCCAACTTTTCATCTGATAACTGCTTTTCCTTAATCTGACCTACCCACGCAGGCTTCACCTGAAGTTTGGCTAGTAGACTTCCATCTTCATACAAGCTGAGATGAGCGAACATTTCTCTCAAATCTGATATCACCTTACGACTCAACGCATCTGCCACCACGTTAGCCTTTCCGGGATGATACTCGATTGAGAAGTCATAGTCCTTCAACAGTTCTATCCACCTCCGCTGTCTTAAGTTCAACTCCTTTTGGGTAAGGAGGTACTTTAGACTCTTATGATCCGTATAGATGATCGACTTCTCACCATACAGGTAGGGTCTCAAAATTTCCAAAGCAAACCCACTGCAAGCCAACTCCAAATCATGAGTGGGATAATTCACTTCGTGCGGCCTTAACTGACGAGATGCATAAGCCACCACTTTTCCACCTTGCATCAACACACATCCCAAGCCCGTGTGTGACGCATCACAGTAAATAATAAACTCTTTTCCAGCCTCAGGTTGAATCAAAATTGGCGCTTCCGTCAGAATCTTCTTCAATTTATCAAAGCTCTCTTGCTGCTATCTGACCACACAAATGGTACTCCCTTGCGTAATAGTTTAGTTAGAGGTGCAGCAATCAACGAAAACCCCTCAATGAAACGCCTGTAGTAACCAGTCAATCCTAGGAAACTCTGAATTTCAGCCACTGACTTCGGTGGTTTCCAATCCAACACAGCCTCTACTTTTCGGGGATCAACTCTAATTCCTTCGGCCGACACAACATGCCCCAAGAAGGTCACTTCCTTCAGCAAAAATTCACACTTACTGAATTTGGCATAAAGTTGTTTTTCCCGCAATATCTGCAATACCACCCGTAGATGCGAATCATGCTCTTCTTCATTCTTTGAGTATACCAAGATGTCATCTATGAGCACCACCACAAACCGATCTAAGTAGGGTTGGAAGACCCGGTTCATCATGTCCATAAATGCAGCTGGTGCATTAGTCAACCCAAACGGCATCACCAAGAACTCATAATGCCCATAACGAGTTCGAAATGCAGTCTTATGAATATCCGCCTCCTTGACCTTAAGTTGGTGATAACCAGATCTCAAATCTATCTTTGAGAAAACCGAAGCTCCTCGCAGTTGATCGAACAAGTCATCGATTCTCGGCAACGGATACCTATTCTTGATCGTCAATTTATTCAACTGTCTATAATCGATGCACATACGCATCGACCCATCCTTCTTCTTGACAAACAAGACCGGTGCTCCCCACGGTGACACACTCGGTCGAATGAATCCCTGATCCAACAACTCCTGAATTTGAGCTTTAAGCTCCGCTAACTCTTTCGGCGCCATTCTATATGGAGCAATGGACATCGGAGTCGTTTCTGGCAATAACTCAATGCCAAACTCTACCTCCCGATCCGGAGGCAATCCAGGAAACTCCTCAGGAAAGACATCCGAGAACTCTTTCACCGTTCTAACACCTTCCACCGACAAGTCCTTGGCATCCAACGCAGTAATGAAGGCTAGGAATGCTCCACACCCTTTTCGCACTAACTTTTCTTCCTTTAGAGCAGATACTACATTTGATAGATAGTTTCTCCTTTCACCTATCATCACCACTTCTTTATCTTCTGAAGTTCTTAGCGTCATCCGCTTTGCAGCACAATCCAAGTTCGCATGGTGTTTCACCAACCAGTCTATGCCCAAAATAAGGTCGAACTAGCCGAAAGGCAGTTCCATCACATCCGCCAAAAATATTTCTCCTTGAATTTCTAAGGGCACATCTCTAAACAATCTATTCACTATCATAGACTGTCCTAAAGGACTAATTACCGTCATCTCTCTAGCAGTAATCTCAAATATAATGTTCAGATTTCCAGATACAGCACTAGTAATATACGAATGGGTGGATCCGATATCTATCAAAGCAGTAATAGGTACATCAGATATGAAGAACGTACCGGTTATCACATCAGGTGCATCACCATCCTCTCGGTGTCTGACCGCATAAACCAACCCTGGCTGCTCGCCTCCGCGTTACCTCTGAAACCAGTACCTCTACCCGGTGCACCCTGACCTCGTCCTACGCCATTACCACCTCGGCCTGGCCCACGGCCTCTCGGTGGCTGCTGAGCGCCTCTAGCTGGCTGTGCATCATAGTTACGAGCATCCTGAGTCTGAGCAGTCTGTCAAGGATAATTTTTGAGTTGATGGTCCTTGGAACCACATTTGAAACAACCACCGGTTCTCTTCCAGCATTCACCTGAGTGTCGTTTTCTGAAGTCAGCACATGGCTGTATCTGATTGGTAGCAGCTGGTACTCTAGCTCGAGCTGGCTCATTATTCCTGGGCCTCTTCTGAAACCCTCTAGCAGGACCTGAGTACTTAAAGTCCCTCTTGCTCTTGCCTCTATCCTTTTCTCAGTTTTGCCACTCTGAGTGCTTAGCCTCTTCAGCTATATTGGCTTTCTCCACAAGTGTGGCAAAATTCCTTTCTTGTTGTGGGGCTATTAGTACCCGCAACTCATCACTCAACCCGTCCTCAAAATGCACACAGCATTCGTAGTCAGTTGGCACTATACCCCGGGCATAACGACTGCACGCAGTAAATTCCGCTCGTAAGCTACCACGCCTTACCTCCTTGGACCAGATTTAGGAATTCCTTCCTTCGGGCATCCACATAGCTAGCCCCGACATACTTTCCTTGAAATGCAGTTTTGAAGAAATCCCAGGTAACACGATCGGCCTGAGTGCCTTCCCGAACAGTAAGCCACCATTGATACGCCTTGTCTCTCAACAAAGACACAGCTCCTCTCAATTTCTGCTCGGTGGTGCACTCCAAATCATCCATGATCCGCTTCACTGCCTCGAGCCAATACTCTGCTACATTTGGGGCTACACCCGAGATACCCCTAAAAACCTCAGCACCATTTGATCTAAGTCGTTCCGAAATTGATCCACGAGCCGGGCCTGGCCCATTCTAGCCCCAAAGAACCCTTTCCAAGACTCGCAACATTACTCTCAGAGATGAGCAATGTCCTCCTCATACTGGCCATGTGATCCAGCCATCCACGGGTGATGCAGGTGCGTCTATTTCCGGCATATGTCCCAACGCTTCAGACGCAACTCTAGCACCTCGGCCTCTACCACGGCCACGTCTACCGCGTCCATGTCCTCTAGTGCTCATATTGGGTAATTCGATTTAATCTGATTAAAAGTCTTATGAATCAGTATACTATTTCGGTGTTTATTAAACAATGTTTTATGAAACATAATAAGTAAAGTCGTTTTCGTAGTCGCATCCTATAGTCTCAATCTCTATAGTTTTAATACCTAAAACTAGAAGTTCTAGAGTATTCCTAAAGTCATATTATAATCATACAATAATAACATACACTTACTTGACTTGGTGCCGGATACCCGTGGTGTCATACTTCCTTAAAAACATACGTTCTAAATTTTACATTTCAAAACAGCTTTGAAAAAATGTTTTGAACCCAAACCACAGTGAGTTTTGAACTGTGCTCGATACCATAAAATGTAACACCCCAAACCCGGCCCATGCGTTAAGGCCAGATCTGACATGTCAGATGAGAAAAATACAACTAAGTCCTTTTTCATTTGTACATAAAAATATTTAGATTTAAAATCATTTAAAACAACTCCCATTTAAATATTTTTAATAAAGTATTATTGAATAAAGATTGTTTGATAAATCGATAAATTTGAGATAAAATCTTAAAAACCATGACTTTGGAAATATCGTTAATAGTCCGAGAAGAATTTGAAAATAATTTTCAAAAAATGTTAATGAAAATTATTTGAGAAATTTCTGAGTTAAAAATATATTTATGAAAGTTTATTATGAAACCCTTTTTGTATATCCATTTTAAGAAAATGTTTATTTAAGTTTTTAGAAAAGCCTCAATTTGAAGTACTTAGAGCAAATTATAAATTCGTCAAACAATAAACAAAACATTAATTTATCCAGAGGCCTTATTACAACCTTAACTTAAAATAGTAAAGTAATTAAAAGTACTAAAAAGAAATCCAAATTCCAAACTAAACCGTTTTTGTAGTATGGCCTCCACCGAGTCATACATGGCCCAAGTCTCCATCACTGATCATTACCTGAAAAGGGGTAAGGAAAAATGGGGTGAGTTACTAGAACTCAGTGTATAACCCTCCTACCGTTGTCCACTGGGCCAAAATCCCATTAAGCGATAATTTGGGCCTAAGCCCATTTACAATGATAATAATGTATCAATTATAACATGTGTATGAAATGCAATTCCCAAACCAAACCTAGTAATCCATCCGCTACACACCACCCGTACTCAACCAACACACCGTGGGGACCTTTTGTCAACCCACCCATCCCCAACACACCAATCGCAGCATTAAGCCATTTATAACAAAAAAAATTGTGGACAAGCCACGAATAACAGAATTTACGTGGCATTGCCACTATATGATTTGTGGCAGAGCCATTAAAATTATGTGGCAGAGCCACGTAACTTCTCTTCAATATTATCCCATCCCATGCAAAATCATGTATATAATTCATAACAATTCATGATTTTTACAATATAACAATGAAAGAATTTATTTGGATATTCATTATCAACAAGAGACGGCCCATTATAACAAATTATCAATTAGGCTCATATGGCAAAATATCAATTCGCCCATATAGCAAATTATCGATTGGCCCATATAACAAATTATCAAATCGCCCATATAGCAAATTATCAAATCGGCCCATATAACAAATTATCAAATCGCCCATTAGGGGCATTTTTCGTAATCTTTCACGGTGTTAATACCGATTTTGTCAATTTTATCAAAATAGTGAGATCTAAGCCAATTTTCCCGGTTTCACCCATAATACGATTTTAGTCAAGCGATTTACTACCAATATGATATTAATCTTTAACCCACGGAAAACGGTGTGAGATTACACACCATATTATGGTAAGCACTAAGCTTTCTTGATCGTCGACACCTAAAATATTATGACGCTTGATTAGTCGACATACGCGATTTATTAATCAACACTAAAATGAATGATCTACGGTGCTTACCCTTGGAATCGTGAATGACCACGATTTGTCAGTTTTCCCCGGTTGACGATCCACAACCCAGTGGAAAATCCCGAATCGCTGATGCCTCAAAATTTTGAACGACCTCGAATAGTCGATTCTCACCGGATGAGGGTCCACAACCCGGTGGAAAATCCTGAATTGCCGATACCGCCCTTCGCTTGAATTTAGGAGTAGGGATCGTTAATCCACTCCTTTTAAGATCTCCACTCGACTTTCCTTTCGAATCGGTACCACAAGCCTCCATTCGATTAGATCTTATATAGATCGATATTACGATGAAATATGGATTGACAAAGGGTAAAGATCGGCTTACCACTAATTCTGAGTGATCAATGGTTGGATAGATCGAGCGATTTAATCCCTATAATTATAATCGGTTAATCACCACTATTCCAATAACATCTTTAACAAAATAAGAACGATTTATAAAATCCTTGAAGAACTCCTTACCTGAAAGATTTTTAGGACCGATTCCTAGAGATTATACGATGACTTCGGAAGAATAAAGGTTTCAGCCTTCCACTATATCACTACGAAGAAGAAAAAGATCTTGTTTGAGAGAGAAAAAGGTGATGGTCTCGGTCCAAAATGACCATCCCAAACCAAAACATAGATTCGGTATTAAGAGAAAGAAAATAAAAATGTTGAGATGAACACTTACCGATTAATCAAGGATTGAGTGTAAATACGGATGAGAAGAAAAGATAGAAAAGAGATGAAGGTTCGGTTATAGAAGAAAATGAATATTGATATTCGGCTATGGAGGATAATCAAACAAGAAAATGTGATTTTATGGTGGTGTCGATTTAGAGAAGAGAAAAGATTAGAGGAATGGTTAAAAGAAAAGGATGGAAGGTTGGATGGATACTAGGTGATTCGGCTATCAAAGGGAGATGAACATGAGGTGAATGTTTTGACCAAACAAAAGAGAAGAAAAAATTGCACAAATGTGCTAGGAGGTTTCGGCAAAGAAGAAAAAAAAGAAGAAAAGAAAAAAAAACTAAAACTCACAAAGAGTAGCAATTTGGAGAAAATGACACTATTGAAGCTAAAGGTATTTTTGACCAAAACAAACACTATAGTTTTACCAAAACACCAAGTAAAATTCAGCTACCTCCCTTTAACCACAAAACCGTCCACATTCATGACCATAATGGTGAAAAATTTGCCAACCATACTTTCCATAACATTTCCCTTGAAAAAAGGCCACATGTTCCCCTTACTTTCCCCTTTCTCTTGATTTATTTCCTCACCTTCAACCTTTCCTATTTTCCTTAGTCATTTTTCCAAAAATAAAAAGTCCACCTTGCCTTATTTACATGCTTGGCCGACACTTAAGGAAAGAGTGCAAAAATAATAGTCAAAATTTGCACACAATGGGATTTGAACCTCTTCCCTCAAAGTACTTCATGTGGCGTCATAACCTTCTTACCAATTGTTCAATTATGCTAGCTATTTACTCATTTATTTCCATAAGCTTTAAGGTCACTTACTCTATCTCCTTAAAGTGCTAAATGCCAAAAATTTTTACTAGGTCCAAATAAACCTCGAGCCTTCTCAGGACCTCCTAAACATACACAATTAATAATCTAACTAGCTTAGCACCAAAAATAATGCAACACATAAAATTCCAAATTTTAGGATGTTACATATACGGTAGTCATATGATAGATGAATGGTGAAATTGAAATGCTTTATATGTTATATGCCTTGACTGGGTTGGAACTATATACGTATTACTTCACCTACTAACCTTGTGAGGTTTGGTGTATAGGAAAAATGAAATATGATTTATGGATAAATGGAATTACTCATAGTTGATTAATTTATTACAACTGGTGAGTTTAACTCCTTTTATATGATCTTACTAAACATTATTTGCTTATATAGTTGTTTTCTTTATTTTGTAGATCATCGAAAAGCTTGAACGATTGGAAACTTCGTCAGAGTACAATCACACTATCCATCAAATTAATTTTGTAGCTTTTGAACATATTGAAATGGTTATAAGTGGCATGTATAGGGTTGTGTGTTATTTTGGTATGATTTGAATGTAATAAGGTTTTAAATTTTATTTTGGAGATTGGTTTATTTTTGAATGGTGCCAAGTTCATTTTGGTTTATGTCTTTTCATGAAGGCTTGTAAATGATGTGTATACATATGAGATAATAGTAGCTATGCTACTCTCATATTGGTAGAAAAAATAACGTTGTTTGATTTGTTTGTGATATGGTCATTTGGTATGCATAAGGTATGCTAAATGGTGGAAACTATATTGTTGAATAGGTTTAAAATTTATTGTAATTGTGGTACCTACTGTTGGTACATTGGTTAGAACATATAGGATACTTGATTTAGTATACTGTGAGCAAGTTTGGAATGAGTTTTGGTCTTATGAATGCTTGTGGAAATGGTGTGTTTTAAAAGTGAAAGTTTTGGCTTGATTTTAGCTTGTTTAAGGGGTTAATTTAGAAGCACATGACATGGGACACAGTCTATCACACGACCATGTGCCACACACGGTCACCCCACACGACTGTGTGTGCTTTGTTAGTTTTGGTGCAGGTTTCACACGGTCTGAGACACGGGCTAAGACATGGTTGTGTGTCTCAAGTCAGTGAGTTACATGATCTATGACACGGGCTGGGACACGGCTATGTGTCCCTACTTCGAATACTCACACGGTCTGAGCTATGTCACACGGCCGTGTGACCCCTATTTTCCAAATTTTCAAGTTTTTCCTAAAATTTATGTTTTGATTCATTTTTATCTCTGATTACTTTCAAACTAATTTTAAAGTCCTAAAAACCTGAATTAAGGCCTATGTGAATATTTATTCTGTGAATTGATATATGTTTATAAATTAAATGGAGTTTTTGTTTGGACTTAAGATAAATTGTTCTGTTTGGTTTTGTAGCACTCCGATCCTTAATCCGGTAACAAAGACAAGATATGGGTGTTACAGGTTGTCCCCCTGACGAAAGTGATATCGCGATATCTCAGGCAGTATTGAACTTGGGGGTTTCCCTTGAGAGGTGGATATCGCACCTGAGGATGTCGCGATACCACTGAAGGGTCTCTATGGTCCTCTATACTGCTAGAGGTATCGCGATTCCATGGATTGGATATCACAATACCCTTGATCTAGATGTCAGTCTTGCTCATTTTCAACCTCTGACACGTCCCTACATCACTCAAAAACACTTTAGACCTCTCAGTGGCACTATCGGCCAATTTGGGTAAAAAAAATAGACAAAAACAAGAGATTTTCACTTATTACCCGAAAAATATAAAAATATGAAAAAAACAAAAAACTAAGCTAAAAACTCTATTTTGCTCGAGAAAAAACTCCTTAAGTGTGTTGGAAAAGCCTAATTTACCACATCGATTTATGGCAGATCACATACTTAGTGAGAAACCACATTCATTTCTGAATGTAACTCATTTATCTACATTTATCATTTCTATCCATTTATATTCATTTGATTCAACATGCAACTTATTTCTGGTTTCAACGAGTTAGTGGAGTGACCAATTGGACATGTGTAATTAGGGCTCAAATGATTTATAATTAAGTTCCAACTTTTCGTCTATTAATTATAAACTCATTTAGTTACAAAGTCATTCCACTATTTATCGTGACTGAGCTCTTCCCAATTACATACAATTACGAAAGCTACTCGATCAGTGCTCATCCAATAACCTTATCGTAAGTGTGTTACCCTCATAGAATATCCTTAATCTCTTTTGAATAAATTTGTTTACCCAATATGATCCTATTTTATCTTATGGTAATCATTACATCTTCCTTCATGAAAAGTCAATTACTATCAAATAATTAAATCATTTATCACAAAAACAATCGACTCGTGGCCACATTTTCTTTTCATCTATCATGTAATGCCAATAAAAGGATACCGTTTACCCATGTCTTGGGCTATGAATTCCACTATTGTGAATGATGCTACATATTGCAAAAGTCGTATACCTAATGCACTAGCTTTTAATTCCTTATCTATTTGAACTCAAATTTTTACTTACATCAGTGCATACAAGTCACATATGCATAGTCCATTATCCACTCAGAATTAAGGTATGCCACACTATGAATGTCACAAGTGAATAACTCCATAAATAGATTCAAGATCTGTTCTACTTGGGTTATGTTCTATGTACTGTCAGTCCAATTAGTCACATTTATGTCTCTATTTTTTGGGAGTCATCCGCTCCAATTCTCAAGATAAAGAATCTCCTCAATTGGACTTGATAGACAACATATTAGTCTTTAAATCAGTTTGCTCATTTTTTATCAGACTAAGGACTTGTTTAAGTTCATCTACAAATATAAGTTGTCTTTTCGTATTACGATCTAACCACGTAATCTGCTTAGTTTTAGTTAAACATTAGATAACCAGTGAGCTAATATTTGCTTCCATTTTGCTTTGCATGAAAAAACCATTGAGGACAATGTACAAATGGTATTAACGTAATTCATGAATAATTTTATTAAATCAATCTGTTCAAAAAACATAAAGCATACAAATAAATATGCTACACTTAGGACACTAGATCGAACATGTAGGTACCTCTCCCAACTTCAATTCAAAAACCTTTGTGTTGAAAATGTAGGCTATGAATGAGTCACACACCTTTCTCATCATCTTTTGAGCTGAAAATGTGATTATTACATTTGTAAGACAATTCATTCTTATACCCTTCCATCACAATGTCACCATTTGGTGTCGTAAGGGAGATTCTCTTTCTTTTACAATCTATTATGGCTTCATGAGCTGTCAACTAATCTATTCCCAAAATCACATCAAACTCAAGGAACAGAATTGACATTACATTAGCCAAAAACCCATGACCTTGTATTATCAATGGGCATTCTCTATACACTTTGTTTACTATTACACTATGCCTTAATGGGCTAGTCACTAATATATCAAACTCTGTAGGCTCTAACGGTAAACCCTTTTTTCAACTAATGCAATGCAAATGTAAGAATGAGTTGAGCCAAGATCAACTAATGCATGAACAAACATATCAAATAATAAAAAAGTACCAACTATAACATCGAGAGTATCTTCATTTCCTATGGTTCTGATAACATAAGCCTTCATCGATGGTCGAAACTCAAGACGAGATGAAGCTTCCATAACAACTCTCTAGCTACCCCTAGTACCACCACAAATCCCAGATTTCTTGCCCTTCAAAATCATAAGCATCAACTTTTCATATTGTACTTTTGTATAATTGTCCTCATATAATTTTTCGCATGCAAACCAAAATGGAAGCAAATGTTGCTCATTGGTTGTCTAATGTTTAACTAATACTAAACGATATTACGTGGCTATTACGTATTCTAATCAGAAAGACAACTTATTCTAATCAGAAATAAGCGAACCGATTGAAAAACTAATATGTCTTCTATCAAGTCCAATTGTGGAGATGTTTTGTCTTGGGCATCGGAGTGGATGACTCCCAGAAGATATAAACATAAATGTGACTGGTTGGACTGGCAATACATCAGACTGGACCCAAGAAGAATAGATCATGAATTTGTTTATGGATTTATTCACTTGTGACATTCATAGTGTGGCATACCTAAATCTTGAGTGGATGACAGACTATGTGTGCATGACTCGTGCACTTTTATGTAAGTAAAATCCTGAGTTCGAATAGATAAGGAACCTAAAGTTGGTGCACTAGGTGTACGACTTCTAAAGTATGTAGCATTATTCAAAATAGTGGAATTCATAGCCTGAGACATAGGTAAATGATATCTTGTTATTGGTATTACATGGTTGAAGAAAAGTAAGTGTGGTCACTGGTTGTTCGTCTTTGTGATGAATGACTTGATTACTATTTGATAGTAATTAAATTTTCATGAAGGAATATGTAATGGTTACCATGAGATAAAATAGGATCATATTGGGAGAATAGATATTATCCTAAAGAGATTAAGGATATCCTATGAGGGTAACACACTTATGACAAGGTCATTGGACGAGCACTGATCAAGTTGGTTTCGTAATGGTATGTTGTTGGGAGAGCTTAGTCACGATACTATAGTAGAATGACTTTGTGACTAAATGAGTTTATAATTAATAGACGAAAAGCCGAAACTTAATTATAAATTATTTGAGCCTCAATTGCGTATGTCCAATCGGTCATTCCACTAGCTCGTTGAAACTAGAAATGAATTGCATGATGAATCAAATGAACAAAAATGGATAGAAACGATAAAGTTAGAGAAATGGGTTACATTCAGAAATAAATGTAGTTTTCTCACTAAGTATGGAAATTACCTGAGAATTGATTTATGTTTTTTTGAATTATTAATTAATTAAAGTTCGAAAATGGATTTAAATTAATTGGTCATTGTGAATCCAATTGAATGTAGAAAAATTAAATATATTTTCTCTTATATTTTTTACGGTAAAGTTATCATGATTTTATCGGAATTAAAATTGAATTGAGAAAATTACTTAATTGATAAAATAATTTATTTAAATCAATTGAACAAATATATTTAATTTGGAAGATAGAAGAAACATGTATTGGGTTGGAATACATTATAAAGCGTTGGGTTAAAGTCTAGGAAATACATATAATTAGACTTAGTACAGAAGAGGCCCAACTCCCCTTATATGGAATACATGGGATGGCAAACCCTAGTATTCATATCTAGGGTTGTCGCCCTTCTCCCTAAATAATAGGGAGTTGGAGATTTTTTTCTATCAAAATAATATTGTTTTTATTCTACCACTTCAACCAGTATTCTACCAACTCTCATTATAAATAGATGGCACTAGTAGGCTTCAAATCACACCAACAGAAAGAGAAAAACACAAGTTTCTCAGATGTTTTCAATATTACTATTCTGGTAGAAAATGTAGTAGAAATTTATTTTAAGAATAAATTATATTTTCTGGAAATTGTAATTCTACCGGTTTCTATTTCAAAGAGATTTACTTTTTCGCTGAAAGTAAAGAAAATATTTATGGTTTTATGTTTGATTTGATTTGTTCGAGCCCACAATCAAAGCAATTCGTGGTACAAGAATAGCAGAGAAGATCGTTTGGTCAAAAGCTAGGAATGACAAGGATCTGGCTATCTAAAAATATAGGTACAAATTTGGTCTAGGGTTTATTTCTATAAATATCACAAACCGGATCGATTTTTAAAAATTTTATTTTCTACTGTTCAAAAAAATTATTTACAAACTAGATTTTTTTCAACATCATTCACTTCTTTTCACATGGGAACATTATCAAAATTCATATTTACACTTCACCTCTATAATTTTGATCTACTTCTTACAAACACCAATCAACTGATATAGTTAAAATAATTTTTTAAGGAGTAGGTGAGTCACTTACCTCAAGCATACATCTATTATCTTTACAAGTGGCCTTACTTCCACCCAAGGCTTGTATGGCATTTTCCTTAAGTCAATTAAAACTCAACAATGAAAATTTAATTACATCAATTAACATATATAATAAGTTAATTCTATATAAATATATTCAAATGAAAAATTTTTCATAATCATAAGAAAATTAATAACTTTTTACCTTGGTAATATAATTACACAATATAACTAAACTCACCATTCAACTATAATATTAGTTATAAAAACAATTTCCATAACACTTGCAAAGATTTCACAAAAAAAGGTCGAAGAGTTGCACACTTCCTACTTTAATCTTTTAACTGTCTCCTTGCCTTCATGAACAAGTCCTTCTCCTTCTTGATTTTCTTAATCAAAATAAATAAATATCATCATAAATACCATTATAACCACCATTAAACCAACATTAATTAGTCACTTGAGTGACTCAACAACAACAAAACTTTCAACAAAACTTCCAATAAGAATGTAATTAATGCATGAGAGAGATGGGATTTCTTAAAAACTTACTTTATTCAAACCCCCATCACACTCTTATCAAAACCTCTCTTTTAAAGTTCATGCCCTAGAAATTTTGGTGATGAAGAAGATGAGGAAATAAAGTCTATAAGATTTTATGGTAATAATTTTTTTAAACGAAAGTATGAAAAAGGGTGGAGATTGGAGTGGAATTCAGTAAAAATGGTGGAAAAAAGAGAAGAGTGGAGAAACTTCTCCTCTCATGTATAGTCGGCCACTTGAAATGAAGATGAGAATATTTCTCACTGTCCCTTATATTAAGCAATAAAATATTATTAAATAATTGGATTATACATAAACATTTTCAACATGTGATGAAAGTACCATTTTAATGCTTAAAAGTAAAATAAAATAGGTTCATCGTCATCTAATCACCACAAATTCTTAATTACTCTAATATATGATTCCATTCATGTTTTCAATGTCTAAAATACCTCCAATGGTAAATTTTACTATTTACCCCTACTCTCATATTCTACCCGATTAGGTCTAAAATCTTGAGAACAACTCGAAATTCATTCTAATCCATCAACATTAAAAAATTGAATAACTCAATTTTTTTTATTAAATTTATTATCAGTTTTATTGAAACAGTTTCATACGGATTACCGTAAAATTTAAGAATGTTACACGGAGAATTATATGAACTTTTTCTAAAGATTGGATAATACATAATTATACCCAATACATGAGACAGGTCCAATAAACCCACAACATAAGGAGTGAGTGGCACACTTAGTCTGGAACCCAATGTGTGCCGCTCATCTAGTAGAATCCCTAAGTGATTCTATGTTTTTTTATTAAAATATTATTATTTTGGCTCTTCTTATTCTAGTAGAACTCTTGTGATATATATATATATATATATAGGAACTATGGGTTAAATCGAAAACATACATCACTAACATAGTTACTCTATTGAAATATAGTGAGATTTATTTTCCAAAATAAGTTTTATTTTTCGTAAGAACTTAAGTTTTAACTTTGGTTTCTTTACCCATAGAGAGAATTAACTTTCTCTACTGGAAAGTTGAAGTTTTTATTGTGCAACTGATTCATGAATGAGAGGCCCCAATATATTAGAAACCAAGAGTTCAAGATAGCGGAGAAGGTTGTTGTGGTTCAAAGTCAGAAATCGACAAATCTCACTAAACGAATAACACAAGTCTAAATTTAGTAAAATTTATTATCACGGAAAATGCTTGATTTTAAAAAATTTTAAAATTTTGCTACGTAAATAAATCTGTTATCTAAACCAATTTTTCCAACTTATTGAATTTTCCTCTTATCCTTTCGTCTCCCCACCAGAATTGTCGCTTTAAATGATCAATTTTATCACAAACAATATTAGGGGTCTGGAAGCAAAATAACCGGTAAATTGACAAGCTTGACAGTACAGACTTAATTAATGTTAACTTCCTACCTTGGCTTAAGAGCTTAGCCTTCCATAGGACAACTTGGATTCCATTCTATTTAGTAAGGGATGGAAGAATTTACCTTTTTGCTCTGAAGCCCTAGCTCGACCCCTAGATATTTGCCCTTGTCCATTACATATTTGACATGAAGGATGCTCCTGAACATTCTCTTAAATTTCAGGTGATAGTTTTTGCTGAGGACTAACTCATATTTGCAAAAGTTTATTTGTAACCCTGAGAGCTCATAGAATCGATCGAGCATCTTTTTTATCTCTATACAAGACTGCCTATTTGCTTTGAAGAATAGATAGATGTCATTCGCAAACAAATGATGTGAAATAAGGATGCTCCTTTAACTCACTTTTGAGGCCTTGGCCTTGTATTTTGTTCTCTCATTCCACTTTGCTAATCAATAGATATTCTGGAAAAGCACCAACAAGTAAGGTGATAGCAGGTCGCCTTGTCTTAGTCCCATTTTCGGGTATATATTGCCTGAAGGGGCCCCATTAAGGAGAATTTTATAAGAGACTAAGACACATCAGTATTAAGTTGACCCACCTCTCCTTGAACTCGCTCATCCGTAAAACCACCTTTAAGAACCTTTAGCTTAACCTGTCACATGTCTTATTCATGTCGAGTTTTAAGCCTCCTAATATATCTTTGCCCTTACTCTTTCTCTTAATATGAAAGAGAATTTCCAAACACAAGGTAAAATTATCGTTGATTTGTCTCCCTTCTACAAACACATTTTGGAACGGGGAGATGATGGCGCTTAGAATTGGTTTGAGGCGCCTAACAATTTTTTTTGGCAATTACCTTATAAACCACATTGCAGATGCTTATAAGTCGATAGTAACTAACCTTTTCTAGATTCTTTCTTTTTGGAATTAAGACTATGAATGTTTTATTCAATTATTTGAGCATTCTAACTGTCTGTAAGAAGTCCATGCAAGCATTAGTCACCAAAGGCCCAAATACTTCCCAGTTTCGTTGGAAGAAGATTGCTGGGTTGCCATCCGATCCTTGAGCTTTTAATAGGCCTATATAAACATCACTTCCTTTACTTCCTTTTCCACGAAAGGGGCAAATAGAAGGTGCTTCATCTCCTCTGGTACTTATGATATCTCCATATCTTAAAGGGAACTTTCTATATCTTTCAATTCCACCTTCTCTGGACTATTGAAGATGCCTTGAAAATAACCAATGAAGCATTTTGAAACGTTGGGTTCTTCTTCCAATAGCTTACCTTCCTCATTTTTTGGGGTAAAATACCCAAATATACCAAAAAAAAAAATTTATGGAAAATGGCCGGTTTCTTGAAAATTTACGGAAAAGGGTCATTTCCCCATAAAACGCGTCCACGTCAGCGCGTTTTGTGGGAAAAAACCAGGAAAGCGTGCATCTGGGAACGCTTTGTGCCACATCGACCAAAGCTACCGACGTGGACGCGCTTTGTCGATGTGGCACAAAGCGCGGCCCCCCAGGGCGCTTTAGCCTCGCAACGGTCAAAATTTTTTGACCGTTGGGCCTCCAATGGTCAAAAAATAAACCTATAAAAACCCCCCAACCCTTTTACTTTTTTCACACTTTAGTCCTTACTCATTCTTCTCTCAAATTCCTCTCAAATTTCTCTTTAAGTCCTTAAAACTTCCTCTGAAATTTGAAATAGTCCTTTAATATTTACAAAAAGCCCTTTTTTAATTTTTTTTAATATACTTTTTTTGAAACTTTTAAAATTTTCGATCGTATTACCAATGGCGGGGAATTAATTCGTCTAGACAACAAGCACATCTCCGTCGATCAAATGCAAATGGTAAGTTTTAATTTTAATTTTTCAATATTATTTAATATTTTTAGGTTTATGCAATTTTAATTAATTTTTATTTTATAATTTTTTAATACGATCAGAGATCGGGTGTTGCAATGTTATATTCGCAATATGCATGGTCCCCATCGCCGTTGATCGAGAAATTACTGCGGGAAGCGGTTTTTGGCACGTGGCCACGATAGGCCGGGGTTCAAGTTGGAGCCGACTTTGATCGGTGCGTTGATAGAGAGGTGGAGACCCGAGACGCACACTTTCTATCTTCCATGCGGAGAGTGTACCATCACTCCGGAAGATGCGATTGTAGTTGGGATTGCGGTGGACGAATTCGGTAGTCACCGGGTCCGCAACTTTACCGATTGGATGGCCGTGATGCTACGAGCTCGGGTGCCATTCGAATAACATTCATGGAGGTCGATCGAGATGGCACGGTTACGAGACACATTCGGAGCCGAATGATGGTTCGACCAGAAATAGAAAGAATACGGTATGCTCGGGCATACATTCTTGAGATAATTGGAGGTTATCGATGCGGACTTTGTCTAGAAACCTCAGACACTTGAGATGGTTTGAAACTTGTTGATTTTAGAGCGCCGGTGAATTGAGTTGGGAATCTGCCGTGCTATTGAAGTTGTATCGGGAGATGTGCGGGCGACGCACGAGTAAAGCGAAAATCGGAGGTTGCCTATCACTACTGCAGTCATGGGCACGGTTTCGATTTCCATTTTTACGTCCTCGACTCGACCACCCATATTCATTCCCACTGATAACGAGGTAAATTTAATGTTATATTTTACAATTATTACGTAAATTTATAGTATAATTGTATGCTAAAAATTTATTTAATTAGGTGGAACCATTCGGTGAGTTATCTTTGGAATACCTACCTCGCTTGAAGATATACGGCTTCTATTGGACCAACGGTCGGAATCACAAGTAAGTTTCGAATTTCGTATTTATAATTTAGTATTTCGTATTTAGTGTTTAGTATTATGTATATAACTAATATTTTGGTAATGTTAATATAGTTTCAATGGACACCGTACAAGGATCCGGCAATTCGGGCAATAATTCCGGAGGAGTTCTTGCAAAATTCAAACATTTGACACGTGAAGGTCCCATTGATCAACTATGCGACCGTGGAGATGCACCAGTCAGATCGGGTTCTGCGACAATTTGGATTCTGGGCAACGGATTCCCGTGCCACGAGGTGCTCGATGATGAGCACAAAGTGGACTTACGGCAATTGCACCACGGATTGGCCAAGATTTTGGTCAGCATATATCGAGATGTGGGAGAACCGGTATGACTATTTACCTATCCGGGAACCGATCGTCGTTCTTGAGTTAGCGTGCGTGCCGGAATACATGTCATGGTTTAGGATCCATGGTAAGTCGTATTTGTTGTCGGAAGAAGAGAGGCAACGGCAACTTCGTCAACAAAGGGAACGTCGGGGCCCTTTAAATCCAAGGAGAAGGGGTGATGAGACGGGGCCATCAACAGCGCCGACACAGTCACGGGGCCCATCAGTTCAGCCGACGACACCGACATCAAGCCTTTAGCCTTTATGCCAGGTGCGTACCCTAGCCCTTATATGTATCCTAACCCATATATGTTTCCTTTTCCCAGTCCCACCCCAGGTTGGAAAGCATGGCCGGGTTCAAGTCCGTTCCCGACTACTCCGATCGCCACCGATCTTGAGGCGCTGTCGCGCGAGAGGATCACGGAGGAGGGCGCCGTCGGGGAGCACTTCTTTTTACCAGTCTCCTTCGCCATACGGGATTCAGACACCCCTGACATGGTTTATGCAAACACCTCCGAGGTCGTTATTTTATCAATGTGGGTCATCCTCGCAACACCCACAACCAGACCCACTGCCGGAGGAACCGGAATCCCCGCCCGAGGTTCCACGATCCATTGGAAGCTAGAAGAAGGAGGAATCCAAATACAGAATCGCCCGACCACCCCGTGTGGCATCGATTCGACCGGCATCAACATTGATTCGGATGGGCTTTTTTATTTTTTAAATTGTAGTAATTTTTTTATTTTTTAATAAAATAAAAGTTATTTTTTATTTGTGTTTGTAATTTAATTTTAATATCTTCACTAAAATAGAAGTTGTTTATTTTTTTTGTATGTAATTTAATTTGAATTTTTTAATAAAATAAAAATTTATTTTTTTATTTTTTGTAATTTAGTTTTAATATATTTAATAAAATAATAGTTGTTTAATTTTTTTATTGTAATTTAATTTTAATATCTTTAATAAAATAGAAATTGTTTAATTTTTTATTGTAATTTAATTTTAATATATGTAATAAAATAAGAAGTTTTTTATTTTTTATTTTATTGTAATTTAGTTTTAATATATTTAATAAATAAGATGTTGTTTTTTATTTTTTATTTTTTGTAATTTAGTTTTAATATATTTAATAAAATAAGAAGTTTTTTTTTTGTTTTTTTTTGTAATTTAGTTTTAATATATTTAATAAATAAGAAGTAATCGCATTATTTTATATTAGAGATAGTGATGGATCGTGTTGGATGTAATCGCAACTTAAATTAAAACTATTTAAATAGTCCATTTTATTATTTAAAAATAACAAAATATTAAAAAGATATTTTTACGCTAATGTTTATATATTTTAAAAATATTTAAATTTAGGTTGGTTCAAAGATAAAAAAATTATATATTCTCTATATTTAACCCATGAATATGTAGATTTTAAATTAAATTGAATATTCAATGGATTGATCAGACGTGGTTAATAATTGTAAAATTCATACTCGAATTAATATATATATATTTTAAAATTTAGATCCACTAATTATTTGTATTAAACACGAGAGTTGTTATAAGGATTTGAGCCCGATTGCTTAAATTATTTATATGATATTCAAATGTGATTAATACTTGTAAAAATTTTGACCGTTGCAGGGCTAAAGCGCGTCCCCAGGGGCGCGCTTTCCTGGTTTTTCCCCATAAAACGCGCTGACGTGGACGCGTTTTGTGGGGAAATGGCATTTTTCCGTAAATTTTTAAGAAACTGGCCATTTTCCGAATTTTGTTTTTTTTTTGTATATTTAGATATTTTACCCCATTTTTTGTTGTAAATATGGAATTTCTTATCCTTCTTTTATTAGCTATTAGGTGAAAGTACGTGGTGTTCCTCCCTCCATTGTTAATCTAGTTTGTTCTTAATTTCTGAAGCCAAAACATCTGTTCTTTTTCTAATACTTTCTCCAATTCAAGCCTCAGATTTCTCTTATGCCTTAGCGATTATTTTCTTAAAAGTTTAGCAAACAACTTTCTACCACTTCTCTTAACACAAAAACCACTTCCCTAATTAATTCTAAATTATTATTAATATTAATATTATTATTATTATTATTATTATTATTGTGAAAACGTCGATAATGACAATGTATTGCAAAGAAAAGAGAAAGAAAATAAAGAACACACAAATAGGTGGAAACATTTTCTGAAAAAAAAATATCACAGGTAGAAGAAAAGATAATTCACTATGTCACATTCGAATGATTACAAGAGGAGTAGATTATGTCTATTTATAGGCTTGTAAAATTATATTCTATTAGAAGGAGTGTAGTAAGATTGAAATACCTTATTCTAATCAATATCAAATAGATGAAGTTTAATAAGGTTTAAAAATCTTATTCTAAAATAAAATAAAAGAAGTGTAGTTCTATATGAATTTTACTTTTATTTTATTTTATCACTGTATTTTATTTTAATAAGGATTCGGGTCACTCAATTCTAACAATTATTATTATTATTATTATTATTATTATTATTATTATGAAAAGTTTATTTTTATTATTATGTATAGTTTACTACTACTATTATTCATAATGAATTATGATTTTACAGTTATTAATCTTTATGATTTTAATAATTTTATTATCAATATTTGTTATCACATTTTCTTTTAATTTCTTATCATAAAAATAATGATTAATTTTATATATTACAATCAAGTAAGCCAACTGTGGAGATTTATTAACTATATTATAGGTTCTGATCATATCTACTTTTTTTAACATAATATCTAGAATTACCCATAACTCCTCCTCAACCCATAAATAGGAGGATAATGCATATTAGTGCACTCGAATCCACATCCTCCTACATTGGCAACAATGTTCATGCCAATCGAGTTAAGACTCAATCGACAATATTTAACAATTTTTTAACTTCACTTCTGAATTTTAAAAACTTTTCTTTGATTCTATCAAATAGTTGTCCTAATTTTATTATAGAAAGATTAGCAATATAATTAAGCAGCACGCAATTTATTAATTTAATATTTGTGAAATAACATGCAGAGTTGATATAAGTTTAGACCTAACCAATGTTAGCATAATGATGCCATTTTTAATGGAAAAACACTTGTATGTAGCTTACGCAAAATTTACATATTGGTGATAAATTTACAACTATTATGTTATCCATTTCTTTACTACAGCCATGTTAACATAATCTTTTTTAATTATTTTGTCTATATTTTAACCATTTACTAAATGATTTATTAATTTATAGCTTTTAGTTTATAATTGTAGTACACTTTAACTAAACAATAATGACATAAATTCAAAACTTAAAAAATAATTAAATTAATAAATAAACCAATTTAATTTAATTTTTATAATTAAATATTTTTACATAACTAATTTTACCTCTATTAAAATTAAAATAACTTTATCGTATTAGAATATATGTAAAGTTAATGGTAACTTTCTTTTAAATAAAAAAGAAAACTAATATAAATAAAAGCAAAAGATTAACAAAAGAAGACATTGCAAAGTTAAATTTCTCGGATTAACGGTAACTTTGCATCAACGTCACCCATATTTTCATCAGATTAGATTCCAGCTTTTCACACAATTCAAAAATTCCTTACATAGGATTTAAATTAAGTTTTAATCTAAAAACGTAAGCTGGAATAGCTCAGTTGGTTAGAGCGTATGGCTGTTAACCATAAGGTCGGAGGTTCGAGCCCTCCTTCTAGCGAAATTAATTTTTTCATTTGTTAAACCAAATGAGCTCCTCCGTATAACTCTACCCTACAAGCCCAACGCCAATCAATCCAACAGAGATTTCTAAATTGTAGCCCAATGGCCATCACAATAAAAATCAAAATCAAATCAGGAGGAAAAAGTCCTATAATTATAAAATTTTAAATTTATATTAAACAACAAAGTGTAATATCTATACAAAATAAATATAATATTTCTCTCTCTCCAAATACATGTGACTTATTTAATATCATATTATTATAATATTTTACTAAGTAATAATTTTAAAAACATAATTCATAAGTTATATGATTTTTTTTTTTACTTATAAAATAATTACTATTACCTTTCTATTATCTATTATTTATTTTTATGTAATACACTATTTTCTATTATTTTATTTTAAAAAATTAAAATTACATTCTAGCTCTTACTTTGTCATAATTATAATTATACACTTTTTTTTTATGAACACATTCAATTATCAAAACTATTAAAATTCACTACTTGAAGTATTTGATATCTATTTCATCCATTTAAATTTCAATATTTTATTATAGACTACATCTATCCATTAAATAATTTTAATCATAAAAAATTGTAGTGTCAAAACAAGATAATGACCCAATTACACAATTTTCAAAGTTTTATGAACTAAGAGATTTTTTTCAAAAAACAATTTAAAGATAAAACAATGTAATTTGTTTTTGAAAAAAAAAGTTTTTGAGAAAAAATAATAATAGTATATGAATATTTCCACATAGCATATTAATATTGTGACAGTATCATTTGACATTTAATAAATATTGTTACATTATTATGTCATCCAATGACTAATAATTATGCATGTGATCACATTTTTTAATAATTACATTATTATGCCATCGAATGACTAATAATTATGCATGTGATCACATTTTTTAATAACTTTCACTTCGGTACTATAAACTTATTAATAGTTTAGGAGTACAAATTAAAGATAGACTTGATCATGGATTGGGCCATTTAGTCCGGCTTGAAGATTCGTTCAAAAAGTAGGAAGATTTAGGTAAAAATATAGGCCCGAAAAATGACTTGGGTAAAAAAATGAGGCCCATTTTTTAAACAGGACAAGCCCGACTCAGCCCGAATTTGAAAAAAAAAATATTGTTATTTTCACTGCTTTTGCCGTTGTTTTGTCACTGCTTTGGTGTCGTTTCGCTATTATATTACTACTTTTTTGTTGTTATTGTTTGTATATTGTATAACTTTTGTTTTATTGTTAATTTTGCTATTATTTTAGATGTATTTGCTTGATAAGTTGCACCTATATTAGTATTATTTAAGTATAAATATTTTTTAATTTATTTTCAATTTTGTTGAGAAACATTTATTTTAATGTTTTTAGTGTATTTGATGTATTATATTTTTAAATTTTCTTATATAAAAATAATAATATAAAAAATTTTAATACAAACAAACCGAGCTTAGGTTTTAACATCTTTATCTGAGTCAAATTTTAGCAAAATTTTAGACCTATTTTCGAGCCAGACCTAAACTTAAAATTCTATTAAAACATTACCCGACCCATGATGACCTTTGATTAGAGTCACTCTATTGTTTGTTAATGCTGAAATAGTTTTTTTTTTTTTTTAAATAAAACGATGGGTCAACAATTAAAAGTTGAGCTGAAATCCAATATTAGTCTTGAATTCAATTAAACTGGCCCACCGCATATTTAAATCCATTAAAATTAAAATCCAATCAAAAGTTTAAATCGAAGTAAACTGGCCCAAATCCAATGTTAGTCCAAATTTTGATTAATTTAAAGGGTCTAATCTTGATAATTAGGTTGACTTTGATATTTATTTATTTATTTTTGTTTTATTTTGGCATCTATAGTAAGCAACTAGATCTATTTTGGCCATTAAAATTAAATTCCGTCAAGATTTGACAATGTGATCATGTTCTTGGAACATGACCAGATTGGTTGGTCAAACCATTTGGATAGAGAACCGATCAATACATTGGTCCAAACAAAGGGGTTGAACCGGTTGAATCAAAAACAACTTGAAACTAATAATTGTCTAAAACTTGAATAAAAATCAATTGTTGAACAAGTTGTATCAATTTAATAATTTTTTAATTTTTTTAAATTTTCATGAATTTTGAAATTTTTTGTTAATTATTGTTGGTCTAACAATTGAACCAATCAAACCGATTTAATCGGGAAGTAGCGGTCAGGCCAGTTTAACCATTGGTTTGGTTAATAGAACATCGTTTGTGACACTTTAATATTGTACCACATCATCACTTGAAAATTTATTTAAATTTTTTAATTTTCAAGTAACGATGTGGCACAATCTCTAAGTATCACGTCATTAAATTTTTATATTTTCAAGTTCAGGGACCAAAATGAATATAGTTGTCAAGTTAGATACCAAAGTAAATAAAAAAAATACAAGTTCCAATGTAGACCTAGTTACTAAGTTCAAAGTTCAAAATTTATATTATTCCTAATTTAAACTATTGATAAATTCATGAGTTTCAAATTTTGACTTTTAAATTTGTGATAAACCGACTTATCAAAAAAAAAAAATTTAGATCCAAATGAAATTTGGTGTTTGCATTTATTTTATGTTATTAAAGAAACATCATAATATTACATTATTTATAGAAGTAAAGTTGAATGAGTTTTAGCTTTGGTACTATTGTTATTATAGTAATAAGGAGAATGAATGTTTGAGTATGTTTAAATATATTTTTTTCGAATCAAGCAAGGCGGGCCCCCTTTGAATCTTTAAAATTTTAAATTTTATATAAAAATTATCATGTATTTTAAATTTGGTGTCCACATTGTATAACATTTGTCCCATTGGCCAAATTGTATTTCATAAAATTCGCCTCTTTTAAGCTATAAGATTATACTTTATATTAACAAAGTATTTTTTAGTTTTTAATTATATAATAATAATCAAATATTAATGTATGATGAGCCTTGAAAGACTAAACTTAGAGGCCCAATATGAACTTTAAAGCCATATTCCAGAATTAATTAATTTGGCTCATACCTATACATCTTAAGTTAGTGACTTTCTTGTATTTTGATTTGTATGTCTTGCAAAGGAGTTATCTTCCTCTGGTAAGGTGCCAACATTACTGAGACTGAGAGCATAGAGTAAAAAAATACAAGTTATCTTCCTCTCGGCTTCTTACGCAAAAGACCTCTCGGTAAATATTTTTGCATAAATTATGTTTTTTATTTATTTGACTTATTATTTTTTCTTTTTCCTAATATGCTATTGTATAATATATTATTACAGTTTTCAAGTTTTTCGATTAAATTATAGTCAACAAAAAGATCGAATCTGTTTTCAAAAAAAGGGGTGTCAAAAATCAATAATGATCAATTGTTTCCTTAACCTTCTGTTATTAGCGAAGAAAAATCAAATATTGGATTGTCCCAAGCTCCTGAATGTGATATTGAGTCTTCCCAAGCTCCTGAACGAGATATCATGTTTTCTCAATCCCAAGATCCTGAATGAGATATCGAGTATTCCCAAGCTCCTAAACGAGATGTCGGGTCTTCTCAAGTTCCTAAATGTCCTTGTAAGGTGCCGAGAGTCGAAACAAAAGAGTTTGATGCTTCTTCTTTAGAGCGTGATCTGGGACTTCGAAAATCTATTTGGGATTACCCTCCAAATCAACAGGACGAAGTCCGTTGAGCTTACATTAAGTTTGGGTCATATCAATCGATTCCTCCAAGTGAGGCTCCAACACCTCCTCAGTATATTGACAAGAATGGATGTTAATTTCTCCCATCTTGGTACAAGTTATTCCCGAATTGGCTTGAGTTTAAACCAAGTAAGAATGTTGCATATTGCCTTCCTTATTTTCTTTTCAACAAGCCATTTAGGCATCATGGAAATACTTTTACGAGCCAAGGATTTCAATCATGGAAGAAGGTCAGTAAAGGATCTAAATGTCCTTTAGTTACTCATGTGGGTTAGGATGCAAATTTTTTACATAAGAATGCAATGAAAAATTATCTCGATCTTCAGAATTCTTTGCAAAATATTGAGAAGATTATTGAGAAACAAATTTCTAAACAAGTTGTAAGAAATCGGCTTGTAACACCTTAAACTTGACTCAATTCTCTAGGTCCGGATCTTAGGTGTTACTACGCAATACTTAACAAAATATCCAAACAGTTGACAAATACTCTTTAATGAAAATATTTTTCATATTATTTTAACCGAAAGACTTAATACCTAAAAACAAATGAAAGTATTAAAATAAATAAAGTATTACATTAGATCTTTTTCTAAAACTTTTACAATACAACATATATTAAAGATAGACTCTTAGGGTGAAAGCCCCCAATAAGCCAATTTTCCATTGTATGCATAATAATCCACTTTGTCGCTACCCTGACGTATTCATGGCATCATCCTTTCTAGCACATTCTCTTACCACAATACTTGAAACAATAACAAACATTGTAAGTTCAAGAGAACTTAGTGAGCTTTACTACAAAAACACATTGGCGAATACTTTAATATTCATAGAACATTGATGTGCCATCTATCCTTCTGAACCACTTACTTCTGTATCGGGCGGATACTATTACAGTTTCGGCTTACTCATACTCACTAACTACCATACTCTTAGCTTACGAATTCTCTTTTAACTAACTTAGGGTCTTTCCATACATTTCATTGATTTTTTCTTTCACTTAACCACAAAAGTACTATTTCAAAGAATATACCTTTGGAGCCCACTTGATACAAACTATCTCTTCACACATATACTCAATCCAAAATAGTTGTTCGCAGATACTAAACACAGGTAGTTACATACACATTTGGTGAATACTTATGCAGATCCGAATACCATCATTCTACTAATCAAATCATACCTTGGTACGATGTCATACCAGCTCAAACTGATAATGTACTACACAAATCATTCAGATGAATTCCTCACCCCTTTATTACAGAATCCAGGATACCCAAAATAATAAAGACTCGGATTCCATGAGATTTCAGAGGAAGACATGACATTATTCAGATATGACAGATACAAAATACTCAGATTTCAGCACTATAACGCAAACGGACTCAATTTGACAATTTCTTAAGTCTTTCATAACTATGAATATGCCCAACTTTCAGCACTAACATATTATCATGGTGGATACCCCCTTTTAACATACAGATACACAGTTCTTTTCAGAACTTCCTTAATCTAATTCAACTAAGTTAACCTTAGACATTTCATAACCTTATCATAGCAGTATCTATCATAAAACAATCAGAATTTTTCCAAAACTTACCATAAGGGCGGATAAGCCGTAACGACCCAAAAGTTTGTAGTGTCAAAAATGTGGTTTCGAAATTCTAATTCTGTAAACTAGACTCGTGAATATTTTTATTAAATATTTACGGAGTTAGTTTAGAAGAGAATTGAATTTCATTTAGGTAATTTCAATCAATTAGAGTTTATATTAAGTATAGAGATTAAATTGTGTAAGTGTTAAAAGTTGAATTTTAATTAATTCATAAGTAAATTAAAATCAAGGGACTCATTTGGCAATTAAGACATTGGTTTAATTATGGTGAACAACATTAAGATAGGATGGATTAAATGTTATAGATTTTATTATAATAAAACATAAGTTAAGTGATTATATTATGAAATAAAAAAAAAGAAAGGTAGTGGAAAAGAAAGAAAAAAAGAAAGACAAAAACATTTCTCCCTTATCATCTTGCATGTCGATTTGGAGAAGAAAGAAAGGAAACATTCGGCCATAGATTCTAAACTTTGAAGCTCAATTTGGTTAGTATATTTTATCCTTTTTATACAAATTTTATGTTTTTGGAACCCCAAGTTCATAAGCTAGCTTACCAATGTTAAAATTTTTAGAATTATTGAAGTTTATGGAAGTTGCCGTTGTTGAGAAATTTAAGTTATTGGTGTTATTTTGATAGATTTTAAGGTTGGAAGTGAAATGAGACTATTTTATAAAGTCAAGTGATAACTCCATGCAAAAAGGACTAAGTGTTGCAAAATTCAAATTTAGGGATTTATTTGAGAAGTAGAAAGTCCTATAAGGGTTCTAGGAAAATTCGACCTAATGTTGGAGGATTAATTGTGAAGTTATATTAGTCCCGATTTCGGGGACTAAATTGAATTCCATGCAAAAATAGTATAAATTTTGTAATTGAATACGAATTGAGTTGTGTATTGTTAATTTATTTTAATTGTTTCAATTCGTAGCAAACGTCATCCCGAAATCCTCGAGAAAGAAAGGAAAAGACAAAGTCTACGACGAATAGCTAAGAATTTACGGTTTATCTTTCTATAATCCAAATTATTTAAAACATTGCTTTTATACAATGCATTATTTGGTAAGCTCATATAAGGTGAGTTAATCTTTTGAAATAATACTATGATATGTGAATTTGAATTTGTAACACCCCTTACCCGTGTTCAAAGCCAGAACCGGATACGAGGCATTACCGAACTCAACTAGCTTAAACATACAACATCGGGCCATAACATTTCATTTCAACTTAAGACTTTTCATTCATACTCATAATGTCCCTATTATGGGCCTACGAGATCCAAAACTTACATACGGAATGGTTCGGGACTAAACCGAAAACTTTCTCACGCTTAGAAAATTTCTGCTTAAAACAGGGTCACACGCCCGTGTGGCATATCACATGCCCGTGTTCGTCACCCGTGTCCCTCACACGGCCTCGACACGCTCATGTCTTAGCCCGTGTGCCAAGAACCATGGTATTCTGTTTGTCATCGCCTCACTATGGTCACACGGCCAAGGCACACGCCCGTGTCCTTAGTCCGTGTGTCCAATTAAATTCCTAATTTCAAGTGCAGACTTTACACGGCCTGAGCACACGCCCATGTCCGTGGCCGTGCCTCCCACACGGCTGAGACACACGGCCGTGTCTCTGCCCGCCTGTTTACTACTGAGCATACTGACTTGCAAACCTAGCATGCAAGGGGACACACGGCCAATCAACACTCCCATGAGGCTGACCGTGTGTCACACACGGCCTAGACACACGCCCGTGTGGACATTTGAAAGGCTATCTACCAAGCCAAATGCCACCCTACACAACAACCATACTTACACCAATTTAATCCAACATGTATCGGAACTATAAAGCACTTCTAAAGACTCAAAATCAAGACATCCATACAAGTATACACTTAATGAATTCCATCATCATTGAATATATATAAACTTCTCAAGTATTGGCCCAATTCCAAATGACCACTTACAAAATGAATTTGATAACATAAATAGCCAACATTTTGGCTAACAAATATGACATAGCAAAATGACCAAGTCCTATACATGCCATACTCAAAATGAATCTAACTTGGCTATACCAAAAAGTAGTCGATAGTGTGATTTCCGAACTCTAACGTTCCATGAATTCTCGAGCTAACTTGGCAATGCTACAAGGAAAAGGGAAATGAGAGGGATAAGCATAAAGCTTAGTAAGTTTGCATGAAATAAATAGCAACATAAAGCTCGTAATGTCATCCATCCATTGCATTGAATAAAAACACAAGTCTTAAGCTCATTTCCATAACTTACTCATACTTACTCTTACCGATTACATATCATGCCACATATCGTAAACCATTCTCGTGAATTACTCACATATACCTGTATCACTTCATCACATAGTCTTTGTAACATCCTAGATTAGGGGTTATGCGTTCGTGCATAACTCATGAGTTAGTAGGTTTTGGCAGTGTTTGGAAGTGTATTAAGGGTTTTGAAAGCTTTGGAAAATTATTGGTTTTTAAGTTGAAAAGGGGGAGCTAGGCTAAGGTAGCCTTAAGAAAAATTGTGTTGGATTCATGACACAAAGAAACCAATCGGCAAGGTGGCAAGGGACACTACCTTGGGGCTTGGAAGGTTGCGATAAAGGGGAGCCTCAAGGGGGGGAGGTTCGAGCAACGTGGGACGCATTGGGGACTTGTATTTTTGCGCCAAGAAGGGGAAGGTAGGATGAAGACGGCTTTAAGGAAATATGAAGTGGTTTTTGGACACAAAGAGTGCCTTGGTAAAGTGGTTGCAAGGCGCCACTTAAGGCTTGGGCAAGTGACGCCTCAAGCAATGGGTAGAGGGCCCATGTTCGAGTTGCGAAGGAAGCAGGAAGGAGCATTTATTTTTGCGTCAAGAAGGAGCGTGGCTAAGAAGGACTTAAAAGGAATTCTGGGCGAAGCATGTCACAAAAAGCACTGGGTAAAGTGGCTTGGGCGCTTGCGGGAAAGGGAGCTTGAGGAGGGCTCAAGTTCGAGTCTTGTGGGCAGCGTAAGCGTGTTTTTATTTTTCCAAGTTGGCGCTGAGGGAGAAGAAGGCCTTAAAAAGAATTGTTGGGGGTTTATGACACAAAGGAGCTAGCAGCAAAGTGGCTGGTAGCGTGTGGTGACTCAAAGAGTCCCATGTTCAAACACAGGGCAAAGACAAATGGGTGTTTTATTTTATTTTTGCATGTGACGTCAGAGAGAGAAAGAAGAAGGGGACTTGGGACTTTCAATTGGAGGAGGATTTTAATTCTCCTATTAATTTTCGGCTAAGGTAGGATAAATGTGTTTTATTTATTTTATTTATTTTAAGATGGTAGATAATAGATAATTGTTGTTTTATTTATTCAAGTAGGATAATTGTTGATTTAATTATTTTGTGCAAGATGAAGAAGAGATAAATATGGATTTATTTTATTTATTTTGGTTTAAATAGGTGATAAGAGATAATATAGGAGTTTGATAAAGGGATTAATGTTGGATTAATTTATTTTATTTGTTAAGGAGATAATAGAGGAGATTATCAAGGAGTTTGATAATAGCAAGGATATAGTAATGAATTCTTTATAAGGGGAAGTAATCATCTTTGATATTTTTTTTTCTTTAAATTTCTTTGTGCCGAATTTCTTCCCACTCACACTTCTCATTCTTTTCTTTCATCCAACACCAAATCTATTTCTATTTCTTTGAAGCCATATAAAGCTTAAAGTTCCTATTCTCTTTGTTTTTTCATGAAGTCACAAAAACTAAAACCCCCTCTGTCATTGTTCTTTGTTGCCGAGATCTCCAAGCATAAAACCCTCTCCATTGTTGCGTTTTCCCTTCACCATTAAGTGCTGAAACCATCATTGTTGTGCTCTAAGCCGAATCTTTAAAGGAGGGTCTTTATCGACTACTTACTTTAGGCTCTTCAAAGCAAGCGTGTAAATGGTAAGTGAATTCTCCTTTGGTAATTCGTTTTTGATTCTTCAAGGTAGGCCAATAAGGCATTCGGCCAAGGGCCATCTTTAGAGTTTAAATGTGATCGATTGGTATTATGGTTAATTAGGGGCAAGTCGGCGTGATAGGACAAGCCGGGATTCAAGATTATTTCGGTAAGGATATTTAGTAAGTGTAGTTTCGATTCGATATATTTTGATTAAGGTATTAGTGTTTAACCGTTTGATCTGATTAAGTGCTGTCGATGGATGCGAATGCTAGTCAAGGAGGACAAGGGATAGTCCCTATCCCGAAGTTTAAAAGGAGATCAGTTTCTGCAGTTAGGGATTGGCCACCGGGGTGTGGACCAACGCCAGAGCAAGAAAGTAGGCAAATAGCCGTAGTGTCGCTTAGCGATAGCATCGGGATCGAAAGCGTAGTTCTTCACGTTATAAGGTGTGTGATTAACCCACCGTTTTTCGGGTATATGATATGTATGTAAAATGTGTATGTGTTATGAATGTGCTAACTAGTGCAGTGGGAATTGTGATAAGGATACCCTCAAGGGGTATGTCGATAATCCGGTAAGTACCAAACCTGATGATATGTGATTATTAATATGAATATGTGATAATATGCTTGATGAACATGCTCATGCATCATTACATTGTATCGTTATCTTATGTGGCATGTGCATGGGTGGGATATGATATGAAAGAAGGTACGGGTGTACTTCGAGTACGTGGTTTGATGTTAGCCTTGAGCTGCATCGTGGATTGACGTTGACTGAGGTCACGTTGTGGATTAATTGCGATTTAGTTCGCGTGGGTTGATGAGTGGCTATGTGCCTCATCGTGGTTGATATCGGCTATGTGCCATATCGTGGTTGATGAGTGACTATGTGTCCCATCGTGGTTGATGTTAGCCTACGGCTACATCGTGGATTGGCGCTGACTGAGGTCGCGTTGTGGATTATTGTGCTTAATTGCACGTGGACGGCATTGATTGCCTTTTGGAGTGAAAAGGAGAGGGTGATTTGATAATCCCTGGTGTGTAGTAATTTGGATAAGGGGTGTGTAGCGGATGGACCCTAGGTTTGGGTTGGGCTTCATAATTGCATGATTTCGTATGTGAACATATGTGGTAATGGGCCAAGCCCAATATGATATGTGGATTAATGTGAAAATGGGCCAAGCCCAGTGATATGTGGATTAATGTGGAAATGGGCCAAGCCCAGTATATGAATGTGGAACAGTGTGGAAATAGGCTAAGCCCGATATGTGGAAATTATGTGGTTAATTACCCTATTACCTGATAAGTGAATTGAATATGGGCCAAAGCCCAGAATGTGATAATATGTGAATATGATAATTGTTATCTGATATATGGGTTATTATGTGGTTAACATGTGGGTGGAATTTAGTGGATTAATTACACACTGAGTTTGTATGACTCACCCAATTTTTATTAAACATTGCAGGTGACTGTGATTTTTGGACCGGGTTGGAGTGGATACAAAGGTGGCCATGCAGAAGCAGATTTTCATGCAGAAAGATATTTTAATTAATTAAGTATTTATATTTTCAATATTTTGATTAAGTGTTTATTGTAATAAGGCCCATTAAAGTGTTTGAACATTTTTATTATGTTTAAGATAGACGACCATTAAATTATTATTTGGAAGTGCTTTTAATTTTGGCAACTTATATTTTAAAAGCTTATAATAAAGTTTTAATTTGGATATGTTTATCAAGCTTATATTATTTAGAATTTTTAAATGGACATAGTTTTCAAATGACAAAATTTTTAATGTTTTTCCCAAAAGTGAAATCAGCCTTCAAACGTTTTTCCGTAGTGACATACCAAATCCGGTTAGAACTCGTGGGCCGGGTTAGGGGGTGTTACAGTTTGGTATCAGAGCCAGGTTTTAAACTCTCGGCCTTGGGTGTAAGGCCCAAAACGTTTTCAAAATCTAGCCCAAAAGAAATTTGTGGAAATTTTCAGGTTTTTCTGGCATAGCACCTAAGTCTCCGACCCGACGTCCATCAGGTAAGTACCTCTATCCATTGTGTGGATTATATTATGATGTGTAGAAGGGTAGAAATGGAATGGAACATAGATTAGCATGATAAGTACTTGAACCCTAGGATTAGTTTTCCCCAACACTTACATAAGACTTAAGTGCCTAACTAAACAACCCCTCGGCTAAGTCGCCGAGTTAGGGGTGTGGTAACCCACATGCGCATGTCTAGGATTGGATCAGGAAGAGCACGGTACTTAAGCAGTCCTAGTGACTCACCTCCTCTTCGCAGAATCCTACTTGGAGGTGCGTAGCTTCGGTTCACCCTAACCAAGAGGACTCGATCATAGGCTAAACACAATAACTAAAACCCGAAAGGGAACTAGCCGTGTTTTTATAAAAACCCTAGTTTCAAAACTCTTAAAATTACCTCTTCAATTTGTGAGAACTATTTTTACAAAATTTTCCGAAAAAATTTCCGAATTGCAAAATTACTAAAATACTCCTAGAGGTAAAATTACAAAAAATGCCCTTGGTTTATAAAATGTCTAAAATACCCACAGTTCTTATTCAAAATTTCGTTACTTTATAAAATGTTCAAAAACCCTAATTTGCAAATTATCAAAAAACACCTTGATTTTGGAAAATTACGAAATTGCCCTTAACTTACAAAATTACCAAAATGACACTGATTTCTAAAATTTTTGCAACACCTCTGATTTGGAAAACAAAAAACCCAGAGATTTTGTAAATTTTGAAATACCTTTAATTTGAAAAATATTTTCAAATTGACCCCGGTTTATTACCAAAATACCCATATAGGACGAATGACGAATTTACCCCTGGGTTGGGGAAAGGACTGAAATGACCATAGAAGTGTAGTGAATGAATGTGTCTCTGTTTATGAACGTGAATGTGACTCTCTGAATTAGAGTAGTGAACTTGAACTGAACCTTTGTGCGATCGAAAGAACTACTTCTAAATATCTTTATTTCATAAAATTGTTCGCGGTTAATAAGTGGAACAAAAGTCTGATGCATAAAACTTTTTAATCAGATAAATCGCGACGTTAGAAATGAGTTCTAGGGGACGTGGTCGTCGTGGACGCGGTAGAGGTAGAATGGCAGTATCAGAACCAGTAGGGTCTGGCCATGGGTCAAAAAATGAAGTGCCGCCGCCAGCAGCGGGCGTGGAGGATCAAGATCAGTCAGGAGGTGATGACGCAGTATCGCGGGCTATGCTGCGAGTGCTCGAGCGAGTAGCAGGAGCTAGTGTAGGAAACAGAGCTCGAAAGTCAGTGTCAGAAAGACTCAGGTCGAATGGGGCTGAAGTTTTTAGAGGAGTGTCTGGAGTAGCTCCGAATGTAGCGGAGTATTGGTTAGAAGCAGTCGAAAGGATCATGGACGATTTGGACTGTACCGATGAGGAAAAGCTGAAAGGTGCTGTTTTGTTGCTCCGGGACGAAGCTTATCGATGGTGGCTCACTGTCAGACAAAGTGTCCCGACAGATCGATTGGATTGGGATTATTTTAAGGCTAAGTTCGAAGGAAAGTACGTTGGAACTAGCTACTTAGACTCGCAGCGAAAGGCATTTCTTAATTTGGTACAAGGAAGCAAGTCGGTAGCAGAGTACGAAGTGAAATTTGTGCGGTTAAGTCATTACGCCAAGGGGATCGTGGCTACTGATTACGAAAGGTGTGTCCGATTCGAAGATGGATTACGGGACGAGCTACGGGAGTTGGTGGCTCCGCAGAGAGAAAGGGACTTCGCCATTCTAGTGGAGAAAGCTCGGATCGCTGAGGAAGTTAAGAGGACTGTAAGGGAGAACCGAGATAAGGAAAGGAACGGGAATAAGAGAAGTTTTGGACCGTCAGCATCGTTCGAAGATGTTCAGAAAAGACCAAGGATCGAGAATTCTGTACGTGCACCAGTACCAGTTGTTGAGAATCAGAGTCGTTCATGTGCTCAGTGTGGAAGAGCTCATGCAGGAGAATGTTGGGGAAATAGTAAGGAATGTTTCCGGTGTGGGTCTAAGGCTCATTTGGTTAAGAGATGTCCGCAAGTGATGGATAAGGCTCGAGGCCAAGGTTGTGGAACACCCGGCAGAGGAGCTAAAGGTTCGGATGTGTGACAACCAAGGATGTGATAGCGGGTAAGTTCCTTATTTTGGAATATTATTTATTGCTTTAGAGATAGTTCATTCTTGTGTTGCTAGTGAAGTGCTTGAAACCTTGGATGTGAACTTAAAAATTGTGCCTAGGAAGTATGATGGTTCTATTAAGATCAGAGTGCGCAGCATAAGCGTAGTGTGATGAGTAGGATTGTTCAGTCGTTAGTTAGTAAGTAATTTCGAGGACGAAATTATTTTTAAGGAGGGTAGAACTGTAACATCCTAGATTAGGGGTTATGCGTTCGTGCATAACTCATGAGTTAGTAGGTTTTGGCAGTGTTTGGAAGTGTATTAAGGGTTTTTAGAATTCTAGGATGGAAGAGAAAGCTTTGGAAAATTATTGGTTTTTAAGTTGAAAAGGGGGAGCTAGGCTAAGGTAGCCTTAAGAAAAATTGTGTTGGATTCATGACACAAAGAAACCAATCAGCAAGGTGGCAAGGGACGCTACCTTGGGACTTGGAAGGTTGCGTCAAAGGGGAGCCTCAAGGGGAGGAGGTTCGAGCAACGTGGGACGCATTGGGGACTTGTATTTTTGCGCCAAGAAGGGGAAGGTAGGCTGAAGACGACTTTAAGGAAATATGAAGTGGTTTTTGGACACAAAGAGTGCCTTGGTAAAGTGGCTGCAAGGCGCCACTTAAGCCTTGGGCAAGTGACGCCTCAAGCAATGGGTAGAGGGCCCAGGTTCGAGTTGCAAAGGAAGAAGGAAGGAGCATTTATTTTTGCGTCAAGAAGGAGCGTAGCTAAGAAGGACTTAAAAGGAATTCTGGGCGAAGCATGTCACAAAAAGCGCCTGGGTAAAGTGGCTTGGACGCTTGCGGGAAAGGGAGCTTCAGGAGGGCTCAAGTTCGAGTCTTGTGGGCAGCGTAAGCGTGCTTTTATTTTTCCAAGTTGGCGCTGAGGGAGAAGAAGGCCTTAAAAAGAATTGTTGGGGGTTTATGACACAAAGGAGCTAGCAGCAAAGTGGCTGGTAGCGTGTGGTGACTCCAGCAGGTCCCATGTTCGAAACCTGGGGGCAGCAAATGGGTGTTTTATTTTATTTTTGCATGTGACGTCAAGAGAGAAGAGAAGAAGGGGACAACACTTGGGACTTTCAATTGGAGGAGGATTTTAATTCTCCTATTAATTTTCGGCTAAGGTAGGAAAAATGTGTTTTATTTATTTTATTTATTTTAAGATGGTAGATAATAGATAATTGTTGTTTTATTTATTCAAGTAGGATAATTGTTGATTTAATTATTTTGTGCAAGATGAAGAAGAGATAAATATGGATTTATTTTATTTATTTTGGTTTAAATAGGTGATAAGAGATAATATAGGAGTTTGATAAGGGATTAATGTTGGGTTAATTTATTTTATTTGTTAAGGAGATAATAGAGGAGATTATCAAGGAGTTTGATAATAGCAAGGATATAGTAGCCGAATTCTTTATAAGGGGGAAGTAATCATCTTTGATATTTTTTTTCTTTAAATTTCTTTGTGTCGAATTTCTTCCTACTCACACTTCTCATTCTTTTCTTTCATCCAACACCAAATCTATTTCTATTTCTTTGAAGCCATAACCGAAGCTTAAAGTGCCTATTCTCTTTGTTTTGCCGCAAGTCACAAAAACTAAAACCCCCCCTCTGTCATTGTTCTTCGTTGCCGAGATCTCCAAGCATAAAACCCTCTCCATTGTTGCGTTTTCCCGTCACCATTAAGTGCTAAAACCATCATTGTTGTGCTCTAAGCCGAATCTTTAAAGGAGGGTGCTGTCGACTACTTACTTTAGGCTCTTCAAAGCAAACGTGTAATAGTGGTAAGTGAATTCTCCTTTGGTAATTAGTTTTGATTCTTCAAGGTAGGCCAATAAGGCATTCGGCCAAGGGCCATCTTTAGAGTTTAAATGTGACCGATTGGTATTATGGTTAATTGGGGGCAAGTCGTGAAGTAGGACAAGCCGGGATTCAAGATTATTTCGGTAAGGATATTTAGTAAGTGTAGTTTCGATTCGATATTTTTTGATTAAGGTATTAGTGTTTAACCGTTTGATCCGATTAAGTGTTGTCGATGGATGCGAATGCTAGTCAAGGAGGACAAGGGATAGTCCCTATCTCGAAGTTTAAAAGGAGATCGGGCTGTAGTTAGGGATTGGCCACCGGGGGTGTGGACGTCGAGCAAGAAAGTAGGCAAATAGCCGTAGTGTCGCTTTAGCGATAGCAGCATCGGGATCGAAAGCGTAGTTCTTCACGTTATAAGGTGTGTGATTAACCCACCGTTTTCGGGTATATGATATGTATGTGAAATGTGTATGTGTTATGAATGTGCTAACTAGTGCGAGTGGGAATTGTGATAAGGATACCCTCAAGGGGTATGTCGATAATCCGGTAAGTACCAAACACGATGATATGTGATTATTAATATGAATATGTGATAATATGCTTGATGAACATGCTCATGCATCATTACATTGTATCGTTATCTTATGTGGCATGTGCATGGGTGGGATATGATATGAAAGAAGGTACGGGTGTACTTGAGCACGTGGTTTGATGTTAGCCTTGAGTCGCATCGTGGATTGACGTTGGATCGAGGTCACGTTGTGGATTAATTGCGATTTAGTTCGCGTGGCTTGATGAGTGGCTATGTGCCTCATCGTGGTTGATATCGGCTATGTGCCATATCGTGGTTGATGAGTGACTATGTGTCCCATCGTGGTTTTGGTGTTAGCTACGACTACATCGTGGATTGGCGCTGACTGAGGTCGCGTTGTGGATTATTGTGCTTAATTGCACGTGGACGGCATGATTGCCTTTTGGAGTGAAAAGGAGAGGGTGATTTGATAATCTCTGGTGTGTGGTAAATTTGGATAAGGGGTGTGTAGCGGATGGACCCTAGGTTTGGGTTGGGCTTCATAATTGCATGATTTCGTATGTGAACATATGTGGTAATGGGCCAAGCCCAATATGATATATGGATTAATGTGATATGAGTATTTAATGTGAAAATGGGCCAAGCCCAGTGATATGTGGATTAATGTGGGAATAGGCCAAGCCCAGTATATGAATGTGGAACAGTGTGGAAATGGGCTAAGCCCGATATGTGGAAATTATGTGGTTAATTACCCTGTTACCTGATAAGTGAATTGAATATGGGCCAAAGCCCAGAATGTGATAATATGTGAATATGATAATTGTTATCTGATATATGGGTTATTATGTGGTTAACATGTGGGTGGAATTCAGTGGATTAATTACACACTGAGTCTGTATGACTCACCCAATTTTTATTAAACATTGCAGGTGACTGTTATTTTTGGACCGGGTTGGAGTGGATACAAAGGTGGCAATGCAGAAGCAGATTTTCATGCAGAAAGATATTTTAATTAATTAAGTATTTATATTTTCAGTATTTTGATTAAGTGTTTATTGTAATAAGGCCCATTAAAGTGTTTGAACATTTTTATTATGTTTAAGCTAGACGACCATTAAATTATTATTTGGAAGTGCTTTTAATTTTGGCAACTTATATTTTAAAAGCTTATAATAAAGTTTTAATTTGGATATGTTTATCAAGCTTATATTATTTAGAATTTTTAAATGGACATGGTTTTCAAATGACAAAATTTTTAATGTTTTTCCCAAAAGTGAAATCAGCCTTCAAACGTTTTTCCGCAGTGACATACCAGATCCAGTCAGGACTCGTGGGCCGGGTTAGGGGGTGTTACAGTCTTAGCATTAATCTCATCTCTATCATAAGCTGAACTATTTACCCCATTGAATCACTAGGGATATTCAAGGATACATGATCATCCTCATTCACATAATTACGACGACAATGCCACATCCCATATGTGGTCTTACGTGGGGTCACTTCTAGATGCCAATGCCATATCTCATATATGGTCTTATACGAGATCTCATATCGATTGTCGATGCCATATCCCAGATATGGTCTTATACGTTTCTCATATTCAATGCCGATGCCATATCCCAGATATGATCTTATATGGGATTTCAATTTGGTGCCGAGGCCATGTCCCGGACATGGTCTTATACGGGACCTTACCCATATCAAGTCTTGATGATATTGTTCTCTCGTTTATTTAAGTCCAACCGGGACTTCAACACCACAATTCTCATCATTTTCTCACACAACACCATTATTCAAATTCATAGACATATCATACATCTTCACAAATATCAAATATTTAAAGTCATACTAACATGACGTTGAACTTATTACACGCAAACTTACCTCAATTTTAAAATAGGCTAGATTGCTGATCTAGTCCGATACTTTGCCCTTTCCTCGGTCGAGGTTAATTCTTCGCTCTTCTTGATCTATATTAACAATTTAGCTCATTTAATCGCTACATTAATAAATACATTTCAATAATCATAATTTTGGCAAAATTACCATTTTGCCCTTAAGCTTTCACAAAATGACCATTTTACCCCTAGGCTCGGAAATCAATTCTAATCAAATTTATTTCTTTAACGAGCCTAGGTGAACATTTATTACTCTTATGGAAGCCCTCAATACTCATTATTTCACACATTTACCCCATATTTTACAACCTTTACAAAAAGGTCCTTTTAGGTGTTTTCATGGTAACACCTTTCACAAAAGTTGTTTATTTAACAACTATGACTCATTTTCTTCCATAAAAATGCATCAAAAAACTTAAAAGCTCACATGGCAAAACTCTAAACTTTCTACCATTTTGCAAGATAGTCCCATCTTTAGCTAGCTTAAGCTTTAGGTGTTCTAAAAGTACAAATATCATCAAGAAATGATCACTAAAACACTTACTTGTAAGGAGAAGAGTTTGCTGAAATTTTTGAGCTTTCAAACCCCTATTTGCTGCTAATTTTCGATGGAGGAGTGAAGGAGAAAAGATGATACCTTTTGTTTCTTTATTTTAATATATCTAGTCAATTGAGTCACCTACTTTCCACCCACTTGACCAAATTTCTAATTCTTTGTCCCTATGGCCGGCCACCACCCTATACAAGGCCTAATTGCACATTATGGACCTCCAATTAATATTCTATAGCTATTAGACACCTTAAGCTTGTAGAATAGAACTTTCGCACTTAATGCGATTTAGTCCTTTTTTCGCAATTAAGCATGAAATCGCTAGAATTAAAGCACCAAAATTTTCATGCAGCTATATAACCATGCTCTAACTCATAAAATAACACAAAAATAATTTTTCTTCATCTTCGGATTAGTGGTTCTGAAACCACTGTTCCGACTAGCCCCTAAATCGGGCTATTACAATTCTCTCCCTTAAGGATTTTCGTCCCCGAAAATCTTACCAGTGAAAAGGTTGGGATATTTGTTTCTCATAGCCTCCTCGGGCTCCCAAGTAGCCTCTTCTACTCCATGTCTTTGCCATAATACTTTAACAAGGGCTATACTTTTGTTTCTCAATTGTTTGTGTAACATCCTAAAATCTAGGGGTCTGTAAAATGTGAGTAATTGCATGTATGTTGGTTCTGTGTGTTGTTTAAGGGTGTTTAGGGGCCCTAAGGAGGCCTGGGGGTCGAGTTTGAGCCTTGGTAAAATTTTGGTTTTGGGCACTTGAGTGAGGGGAGCTAGTGGAGGCAGGACTTAAGTGTAATTAATTGTATTTTAAGAGCACAAGATGAGTGCATGGCCTTGTGGTGTTGGCGTCACTTATAAAGTAAGGAAGGAGGGGTTCGAATCCCACAAGTAGCAAATTGGAGGGTTTTATTTTTGTGCTCAGGCAAGGGAGGTGGCTAGATGGAGATCAAACTCTGTAGGAGAGAGGGAGGACCTGGTCAAATATTTTGAATGGGTGGTGGAGAGTGAATGTGGGAGTAAATCAAGGAGTAAATCAAGGGATATGGGAGTGTGGTGGTAGTTGGCCTAAATGGGAAGTGCATGAGGGGTGAGAATTTCGGCTAAGAGTGGGAATAAGGTAGCAAATTCGGCATTGGGTGTGGAGGATAGGGAGAAAAATCGGAAACCTCTTGGTGTGTGCCGAAATCCTCTAGTAACTCTTAGCTTTTCTTTCTACATTTTCGGCTTTTGCTCTTTTTGCATTTTGAGTCATTTCTCTTTTGATAATTCTCGGGTTATCAAGATATTCCTCTCTTTTCTTTCGTATTTCTTTTCCTTAGTGGCTTGGCCGAACCTAATGAAAGATACCACTCGTGCATCTCCTCTTCAACACTTCATCTTCTTTCTCTACCCGATTTATCACCTTCTCTCTTGGCCGATTTTGGTAAGTCTAGGTTCTGTCCCATCCTTCCATTTTCTCTTTTCTATACCTTAGCCGAATGCATAACCTTCCTTCCATTTTGTTTCTTTTTATTTCACTATAACCGAAACTCCAATTCCAATTCCTCTTCATTCGGCTTATCCTTGATTAGAAGCTGAAGCTATTCACTCTTTCCTGGTTCGAATTGTTTGGGTTCTATTTAGTAAGGGTCGGAGTTCATTAGTGGAACAACAGTTGAATTCTTCTTCAAGTGGTATTGTCGACTTCATTGATTTTCTCTTTTGTTACTTAGTTAATTAAGTTAATGAAGGCTGAACTCACTCCTAGTGAACTCATGGGGCGTTCTAATCTTTTCTTTTCTCTCTAGATAATCGTCATTGCTGAGAATCAAGCGTGGTTGAACTCCTCTTATTCGGGAAAAGGTATTGTTGCCGAATCTAAGGGTAAGTAATGCTTATCTTTGTTGAAATTCCCTCTAATACCGAATGTTGGTAGATGCTAACACCCTTTGTGCATCGATCAAGT
The DNA here is from genome assembly GCA_025698515.1 of Gossypium sturtianum. Taxonomy (NCBI): domain Eukaryota; kingdom Viridiplantae; phylum Streptophyta; class Magnoliopsida; order Malvales; family Malvaceae; genus Gossypium; species Gossypium sturtianum. Next base: position 90,245,689 of record CM046954.1, read on the forward strand.
TAGGGCTGTTCACTTTAACCAAGGAGGAAACTAAGCCGATTGATTGATACTCGATTGGAAGGAATCCCGTCTTGTGGTAAGTGACCCAAGTGGTATAGTAATTCGGGTTATGTCATCTTTTAGGTGACTAAGGCTAACTGTCAATCGTTGTTATTCTAGGGGCGAGCGAGGAGTAGTCCTCTCGGAAACCGCAAACAGGTGTGTAATCTCACACTGTAACCATGTAGTTTCGTAATACGCTGCAATGTTGGCAAAACCGAATCTCCGTCATTCGTATGTTTAATAAACCGGAACACTGCATGAAATCGAATAACTTACTTAAACAACATCAGTTCTGATATTCGCTAAAATCGGTGTTTGTCGGGCTGAATTACCAAAATGCCCTTATCGTGCCGATTTACCAAAATGCCCTTATTGGGCCGATTTACCAAAATGCCCTTATTGGGCCGATTTACCAAAATACCCTTATCGGGCCGATTTACCCAAATGCCCTTATTGGGTCGATTTACCAAAATGCCCTTAGTGGGCTGAATTACTGAAATACCCCTGGGTTGCGAAATTACTAAAATACCCTCGCTGGGTTGAATGTCTGCTTTACTCTTAATATTGTCTAGTAACGTGCGTGTGTTTACATTACACTTTTGTATCTTGATATGTATGTTGCATTTTATCATGTTGCATGGGGCGTGATATTGAATGAAGAGCAGTGTAGCCTGGTGGCATAGCCATAATATATATATATACGTAATTATGACTCCGGTGGCTCAGCCACAAATATTCTATGTTTAGCAGCTTGACTGCATTACTGGTGTGAGCGGCGGGGTGGGTTGACTTGATCCCCACAGGTGTGATTGGCTGGTCGGGGTTGTGTTGGATAGTTTGGGTTGGGCCGCATTAATTCATTTGCACTACTATGTTTATAGGGCTTAGGCCCAATTTGATGTCTTATGGGCTCGGGCCTAGTTATTAACGGTAAGGGGATTACATACCGAGTTCTCGTAACTCACCCCTCTTTCCTTAACCTCGCAGGTAATATCCAGCAGTAAGGACTTGGAGCCATTGGTAACTCGGTGGAGGCAATGCTTTAGAAACATCGCTTACAAACTTTAGTAAATTTTCTTTTTGCTTTATTTCTAAGATTACTTTGATATGTGGGTTTAATAATTTGTAATAAGGCCTCTGGATGAATTTTCTTTCAAGCTTCTATTAATAACTGTTGATTTCATAAATACGAGATTTTCTTAAAACATAATTAATTATTTTTTTAAATCATCACGTTCCCGCAAATACTCAAGTTTGATTTTTCACAGCGAAAACAGTTTTGTTGTTAAAACATTAATAACTTCATAAAAAGGGCACTAAATAAATCGAGTTTCTATAAACAAGCAATGTAACTCGAAGTTTTAAAGAGATGCAATGTCTTCAACTTACGCTTAGCTTTTTAACAAACCTCCTATGTGACACACTAGATCCGGTCGTAACGTCTAGGCCGGGTTTGGGGTGTTACATTTTATAGTATCAGAGCCCGGGTTGCAAAACTCGGCTGTGGAGTGGGTTCAAAAATGTTTTTCAAAGTTGTTTGAAACTTGATTTTAAAAAGCACGTCCTTAGTGGAAGTATGGCACCACGAGTATCCGGTACCAAATCCGTAAGTCTCCTTATCTTATGACTGTTGATATGATGATGATATGATTGTAGTAAGAAAGCTGTAAGATATAGTAGTAGCACATTGGAACTTCTAGCTCTAGGAGCTAAGACTATAGAGATTGAGACTTTAGGAATTCGATACGCGAAAACAACTTTTAAATTTACTCTCCATAAAACACTTGTTAATAAACACTGAATTACATACTGATTCATAAGATTCCTAAACAGATTAATTCGAATCGACAATCATGAGCACTAGAGGACGAGGACGCGGTAGACGTGGCTGTGGTAGAGACCGAGGTGCTGGGGTTGGGTCTGAAGCATCTGGGCACATGCCTGGAACGGACGCACCTACATCACCAGTGACCGAAACTGAGTCTCATGACTGAACTGGAGGGACGATGCTTTGTCCCAACTATGCTGCGAGTATTGGAACGGGTTGCTGGGGCAAGTACTGGGCCGACAACTCGTGGGTCTATATCTGAGCGACTCAGGTCGAATGGGGCCGAAGTTTTTAGGGGCATTTCTGGTGTAGCTCCAAATGTAGCTGAGTCCTGGCTTGAGGCTGTGGAACGAATTATGGATGATTTGTATTGCACAGCTGAACAAAAACTGAAAGGGGTTGTGTCATTGCTGAGAGACGAGGCGTACCAGTGGTGGCTCACCGTGAGAGAAGGTACTCAAGCTGATCGCATCACCTGGGATTTCTTTAAGACAGCGTTCCAGGGGAAATATGTTGGGGCTAGCTATGTGGATGCCCGGAGAAAAGAATTTTTGAATCTGGTTCAGGGAGGTAAGTCTGTGGCAGAATACGAGGCGGAGTTCTTGCGTCTGAGCCGGTATGCCCGGGGAATAGTCTCAACTGATTATGAGCGCTGTGTGCGGTTTGAAGATGGGCTGCGAGATGAGTTGCGGGTACTGATAGCCCCGCAGAGGGAGAGAAATTTTGCTACATTAGTGGAAAAGGCTAAAATTGCTGAGGAGGTAAAACGCTCGGAGCGACAGAATCGAGATAAGGATAGGGGCAGGAACAAAAGAGATTCTGGGTTCTCAGGTCCTGCAAGAGGGTTTCATAAGAGGCCTAGGTTCGAGGGGCCAGCTCGAGTTGGTATTCCAGCTATTATCAATCAGTTACAGCCTTGTGTGGACTGTGGGAAATTTCACTCAGGCGAGTGTTGGAAAAGAACCGGCGGGTGTTTCAGATGCGAATCCAAGGATCATCGGTTTAGGGATTGTCCTCGAGAGCCTATTCAGACACAGGTAGTTCGTCACAGATTTTTGCAGCCGGGGAGAGGCACTCAGCAGCCACCGAGAGGCCTTGGCCTGAGTCGAGGTGGAAATGGTATAGGACGTGGTCGGGGAGCACCAGGCAGAGGTACTGTGGCATGGGTAACACAGATGCGAGACAGCTAGGACTGGTTTATGCGGCCAGACGTCGAGAGGATGGCGACGCACCGGACGTCATAACCGGTACGTTTTTCATATTTGATGTACCCTTTACAGCTTTGATAGATATTGGATCTACCCATTCATATGTTGCCTGTACTGTGTTTGGAACTTTGGGTATAAAATCTGAGTTTGCTGGTAGAGAAATGTCTGTAATTAGCCCTTTAGGACAATCTGTGGTAGTGAATAAGTTGTTTAGGGATGTGCCTCTAGAAGTTCAAGGAGTGGTATTTCTGTCGGATTTGATGGAATTGCCGTTCGGTGAATTTGACCTTATACTGGGCATGGACTGGCTAGTTAAGCACCGTGCGAACTTGGATTGCGCTGTTAAGCGAATGGTATTAAGAACTTCCGAGAATGGGGAAGTGATGATGGTAGGTGAGATGAGGAATTACCTACCAATATGGTCTCGGCATTGAAGGCCGATAAGATGGTGCGTAAAGGGTGTGAGGCATTTTTAGATTTTGTCAGCACATGTGACGTTAAGGAACTATCTGTTGGGGATGTCAGAACTGTGAAGGAGTTTCCAGACGTTTTTCCTGAAGAGCTTCTAGGATTGCCTCCAAACCGCGAGGTCGAATTTGGTATTGAGCTGTTATCGGGTATGGCTCCGGTGTCCATCGCCCCTTATAGGATGGCGCCGAAGGAGCTGGTAGAACTGAAAGCTCAGATTCAAGAATTGTTGGACCGGGGTTTTATCAGACCAAGTGTATCACCGTGGGGAGCGCCGGTGTTGTTCGTAAAGAAGAAGGATGGGTCGATGTGTATGTGCATCGACTATTGTCAGTTGAACAAGCTAACTATTAAGAACAAATACCCGTTACCTTGGATCGACAATCTGTTTGATCAGCAGCGGGGGGCTTTGGTTTTCTCGAAGATAGATTTAAGGTCGGGGTACCATCAGCCAAGGGTTAGGGAGGCAGACATCCGTAAGACTGCATTCCAAACTCGGTATGGGCATTACGAGTTTTTAGTGATGCCGTTCGGATTAACGAATGCACCAGCCGCATTTATGGATATGATGAACCGGGTCTTCCAACCCTATCTAGACCGGTTTGTGGTGGTATTCATAGATGACATTCTGGTGTACTCAAGAACGGAGGAAGAGCATGATTCTCATCTTCGAGTGGTGCTGCAGATATTAAGAGAGAAGCAACTATATGCCAAATTTAGTAAGTGTGAATTTTGGCTGAGGGAAGTGACCTTTTTGGGGCATGTTGTTTCTGCCGAGGGGATTAAAGTTGATCCTCGGAAGGTCAAAGCTGTGTTGAATTGGAAGCCACCGAAATCAGTGTAAAAAATTAGAAGTTTTCTGGGTTTGGCTGGGTACTACAGGCGGTTCGTCGAGGGGTTTTCGTTGATTGCTGCGCCCCTAACTAAGTTACTGCGTAAGAGAGTACCGTTTGTGTGGTCAGATAAACAACATGAGAGCTTTGAGAGACTGAAAAAGATTCTGACTGAAGCGTCAGTGTTGATTCAGCCTGAGGCAGGGAAAGACTTTGTTGTTTATTGTGATGCGTCACACACAGGCTTGGGATGTGTGCTTTTGCAAGAAGGGAAAGTAGTGGCTTATGCATCTCGTCAACTAAGGCCGCATGAGGTGAACTATCCCACTCACGATTTGGAGCTAGCTGCTGTGGTGTTCGCCTTGAAGATCTGGAGACATTACTTGTATGGGGAAAAGTCAATCATCTATACCGACCATAAAAGCCTGAAATATCTCATCACCTAGAAGGAGTTAAATCTCAGGCAACAGTGGTGGATTGAGTTGCTAAAGGATTATGACTGCTCGATCGAGTATCACCCGGGTAAAGCCAACATGGTGGTAGATGCTTTAAGTCGGAAGGTGGTTTCTGAGTTGAGAGCTATGTTTGCTCATCTCAGCCTTTATGAGGATGGTAGTTTATTGGCAGAACTTCAGGTGAAACTGTGGTGGGTTAATCAGATTAAGGAGAAGCAATTGTTGGACGAATCGTTGGGTTCTCGACTTCAGCAAGTGAAAAGTGGTGAGACAGTGGATTTTGGACTAAACTGTGGAGGGGTATTATGTTTCCATGGAAGAGTTTGTATGCCGAAGGACTCTGAGTTAAGACAGATGATTCCGCAGGAGGCGCATAGTAGCCCATACGCTATGCACCCCGGTGGAAATAAGATGTACCGAGACCTCCGTGAGCAGTATTGGTGGCCAGGGTTGAAACGGGAGGTTACCGATTTCGTGAGCAAGTGTTTGACTTGTCAGCAAGTGAAGGCGGAACACCAGTTGCCTTCGGGATTGCTACAACCGGTTGAAATGTATGTGTTTACATTACACTTTTGTATCTTGATATGTATGTTGCATTTTATCATGTTGCATGGGGCGGGATATTGAATGAAGAGCAGTGTAGCCTGGTGGCATAGCCACAATATATATATATATATACGTAATTATGACTCCGGTGGCTCAGCCACAAATATTCTATGTTTAGCAGCTTGACTGCATTACTGGTGTGAGCGGCGGGGTGGGTTGACTTGATCCCCACAAGTGTGATTGGCTGGTCGGGGGTATGTTGGATGGTTTGGGTTGGGCTGCATTAATTCATTTGCACTACTATGTTTATAGGGCTTAGGCCCAATTTGATGCCTTATGGGCTCGGGCCCAGTTATTAACGGTAAGGGGATTACATACTGAGTTCTCGTAACTCACCCCTCTTTCCTTAACCTCGCAGGTAATATCCAGCAGTAAGGACTTGGAGCCGTGGGTAACTCGGTGGAGGCCATGCTTTAGAAACATCGCTTGCAAACTTTAGTAAATTTTATTTTTGCTTTATTTCTAAGATTATTTTGATATGTGGGTTTAATAATTTGTAATAAGGCCTCTGGATAAATTTTCTTTCAAGCTTCTATTAATAACTGTTGATTTCATAAATACGGGATTTTCTTGAAACATAATTAATCGTTTTTTTAAATCATCACATTCCCGCAAATACTCAAGTTTGATTTTTCACAGCGAAAACAGTTTTGTTGTTAAAACATTAATAACTTCATAAAAAGGGCACTAAATAAACCGGGTTTCTATAAACAAGCAACGTAACTCGAAGTTTTAAAGAGATGCAATGTCTTCAACTTACGCTTAGCTTTTTAACAAACCTCCTATGTGACACACTAGATCCGGTCGTAACGTCTAGGCCAGGTTTGGGGTGTTACAGTTTGACTTCTCGTGCCAAAATCTTGACCGGCTCTTCGCCATATGTCATGTCCGGTTTAATTTCCACCTCTGATGGTATAATCATATGTGAAGGGTCCAAACGGTATCGGCGTAACATGGACACGTGGAAGACATCATGAATCTTTTCCAGCTTAGGCGGCAAGGCCAAACGATATGCTACCGACCCTATCCTGTCGGTAATCCCATATGGTCAGATAAAACGCGGACTCAATTTTCCTTTCTGACCAAATCTGAGGACTTTTCTCCATGGTGATACTTTTAGAAACACTTTATCACCCTCTTGGAACTAAATCTCTTTCCTTTTCAAATCCGAATAGGACTTTTGTCTATCTGAGGCAGCTTTCAGACATTCACGTACCACTTTTACCTTCTCTTCAGTTTCTCTAACTAAATCGACCCCGTGAATCTGATTCTCTCTGAGTTCTGTCCAATACAGGGGCGTTCGGCACTTAAGCCCATACAGTGCCTCATAAGGCGCCATTTTCAAACTCGACTGAAAGTTGTTATTGTAGGTGAATTCAACCAATGATAAGTATTTCTCCCAATTACCTTGGAATTCCAAAACACAACATCGAAGCATGTCCTCAAGTATCTGTATTACTCTCTCCGACTGCCCATCGATTTGCGGATGGAAAGCTGTACTGAAGCTCAATTTTGTGCCTAAGGCCTCTTGCAACTTTTTCCAAAACCATGACGTAAATCTCGGATCTCTATCTGAAATAATCGACAATGGTACTCCGTGAAGTCTTACTATTTCTGTCACGTATAAATCCACCAACTTATCGAGCGAGTAGTCGACCCGTACTGGTATGAAATGGGCTGACTTCGTGAGTCTATCCACTACAACCCATACGACATCTTTCTTTTTCGGCGTCAACGGTAAACCCGTCACGAAATCCATAGTAATACGGTCCCATTTCCACTCGGGAACCATAATAGGCTGAAGTAGACCTGAAGGTACTTGATGTTCAGCCTTCACTTGTTGACAAATTAGGCATCTCGAAACAAACTCGGAAATGTCTTTCTTCATACACGACCACCAATACCATTTTCTCAAATCATTATACATCTTCGTGCTGCCTGGATGTACAGTCAAACATCCACTATGAGCTTCATGCAGAATTTTCTGAATAAGTTCATCATCTCTGGGTACACAGACCCTAACGCGAAACATCAAACATCCATCAGGACTTATCCGAAAGTCCGACTCAACGTTTGACTCACATTGAACTCTTTTAGCTTGTAAATCATTGTCGCCTTTCTGGGCTTCATAAATCTCTTGGAGAAACATTGGTCTAGCCTTCAACTCGGCTAGAATAGAACCATCATCTGACAAATCTATCCATGTATTCATGGCTCTCAGCGCAAACAAGGATTTCCTACTCAAGGCATCGGCTACTACATTCGCCTTTCTCGGATGGTAGTCAATTTCTAACTCGTAATCTTTTATCAACTCTAACCATCTCCGTTGCCTAAGGTTCAAATCCTTTTGAGTCATCAAGTACTTTAGGCTCTTATGATTTGTGAACACCTGCCATCTCTCACCATACAAATGGTGTCTCCAAATCTTTAGTGCAAAAACAATTGCGGCTAACTCCAAATCGTGTGTCGGGTAATTCTTCTAGTGTGGTTTTAATTGTCTAGAAGCATATGCTATCACCTTTCCCTCTTGTATGAGTACACAACCTAACCCATTCAGGGATGCATCACTATAAACCACGAATTCCTATCCCGGCTCGGGTTGTACTAGGACTGGAGCCTCTGTCAACAATGCCTTCAATCTCTCGAAACTTCGTTGGCACTTTTCTGTCCATTCAAACTTTACATCTTTTTGTAGCAACCTCGTCATCGAAGTAGCTATCATGGAAAACCCCTTGACAAAACGCCTATAGTAGTCGGCTAGGCCCAGAAAACTCCTAACCTCGGTTACATTCCTTGGTGGCTTCCATTCTACAATTGCTGAGATCTTACTTGGGTCGGCTCTGATTCCATCTCCTGAGACAATGTGCCCTAAAAACCCAACTTCCTTAAGCAAAAATTCACTTTTACTAAACTTGGCATATAATTGTTTATCCCTCAAAATTTGCAGAACCGTTCTCAAATGCATAAGTGCTCGTTCTCATCCCAAGAGTAGATCAATATATAATCGATAAAGACTACTACAAATTTATCCAAATACGGCCGAAAGATACGATTTATCAAATCCATGAAAACTGTAGGGGCATTTGTTAAACCAAAAGGCATGACCAAAAATTCATAGTGGCCATACCTTGTTCGAAATGCAGTTTTCGGTACATCTGAGTCATTGACTCTCAACTGATAATATCTAGACCTTAAGTCTATCTTGGAAAACACCGTGGCTCCCTTCAATTGGTCAAATAAATCATCGATTCTTGGCAACGGGTACTTGTTCTTCACAGTTACCTTATTGAGTTGCCGATAATCTATACATAACCTCTTGGAACCATCTTTCTTCTTCACAAATAATACGGGAGCACCCCACGGCGAATAACTCAGTCTTGAAAAGCCTTTATCCGTTAACTCTTGCAACAGTACCTTCAGTTCTTTTAGCTCGGTAGGAGCCATTCTGTATGGAGCAATAGAAATGGGGGTAGTACCAGGAGCTAGCTCAATCCCAAATTCAATGTCTCTAACTGGAGGTAGCCCTGGCAATTCCTCCGGGAAAACATCTGGATACTCACATACTATAAGCACCGATTCAATTCTTAACTCAGTCTCTCTAGCATTCATCACAAAGGCAAGGTAGGCTTTGTACCCCTTTCTTAGATATTTCTAAGTCAAAAAGGAAGATATCACTACTGGCAACCCGTCTCGCTCATCTAATTTAACACGAATAAGATCTCCACTTTCACATTTTAACTCAATAAACTTCCTTCCACAGTTCACTATCACATCATGAATAGTTAACCAATCCATCCCAAGGATGACATCAAATTCATCAAACGACAATAGCATGAGGTTAGCAGGAAAACAATGACCCCTAATCATCAAAGGGCAACCTTTGCATACTCTATCGACCAACACACATTTACCTAGGGGATTTGACACTCTTATCACAAATTCAGTAGACTCTACAGGCATACTCATGCTAGAGACTAATTTCATACATATATACGAGTGGGTAGATGTAACATCCTGAATTTGGGCCTAGAATAAATGGGTTTCGTGTGTCGAGAGAATGGATTTTTGTCGATCGAAAAAAAAAGAATAAGAATAATGAATTAAGTGTGGTTAAAAAAAATTATGATTGCATGTTTAGTTTAAATTTTAGGTGATTTAGGAAGGGTTGGTAGTGTTGGAAAAGTCTTAGGCTCGATATAGGGATTTAGTAAAAATTTTGTGTTTACCCTTAAGAGTGGTTGGTGTTTTAGTTAAAAGGCTTTTAAAATATTTTTGGGTTGAAGATAACACAAGGAAGTAGATGATCTAGTGGCCTAGGGCGTTCTGAATAAGTTGGTGGTCAAAGGTTCAAGTCCTGGACTTGTCAAAAATTTGTTTTTATTTCGCATATGTTAGTATGAAGGCCAAAGTGTAGGCCTTATAATTAGTTGGGGCTGATTCACGACAAAAAGAAACGCCTGGCCTAGTGGCAAAGGCATTAGGACCAGGAGGAGGTGCAGGGTTCTAGTCGCGCTATGCACTAAATGTTGGCCTTTTTTTTGTAGTAAACCTGGAGCGCGACAGAAGGGTTTATAATTAATTAGGGATGAAATATGTCTCAAAGAAATCGGGTGGCGCAGTGGCAAGGGGCGTGTGTCATTTGAAGAGGTTGGAGGTTCGAAGCTGGGTGTTGGCAAATATTTTTAGATTTTTTTGATGATTTGGTCGCTGGAAAAATAGGCTTTAAAAGAAGTTGACAATGGAATATATCATAAGAATGGTTGTGGTGCGAGTGGTGGTAGCGTGTGGTGGTGCTTGGAGGTCTTGGTTTTGAGTTGCCTTGTGCACAACAATATACTATTTTCTTTGTTGGCGTGGGAAGGTATTTGAAGTGGACCAAAACGCCAAAAGATGGTTGCCAGTGTCTGGGGAAAGCAATTTGAATGTAATTCAAATTGGATTTTTTTGCTAATAAAGGAATCTTTGGGATGAGGATGAGGATAAATTTTGGAGATAATAAAGGAATTTAATTGGTGGTAAGTTTGAGTCGATTAGGAGTGTAGGTTTATTTTATTTATTTATTTATTTTAGTATATATCCGGGTGCCGAAATTCTCTTTAAATAGGGATAGTATCTCTTCAATTCGGCATTTGAACCTATTCTTTTCTCTCATTCTCTCTGCCGAATTTCTCAGTCTTTCTCTGTAACTTCCGCTAATTTCTTCTAAAAGCCGAAAACGCCTAAGTCTCTTCTTGTTCATCTTTTCTTCGGACTTTTCTTAAAAGCCGAAACCTTTCACTTCACTTTCTGTTTCCATTCTTTTTCTCTTGTGCCGATTTCTCCATAAAGCCAAAATCTTTTAGAAGTTGCCGAAACTCTCTGTGTGGGGTAAGTGACGATTTTCCTCTACTCTTCTCTTTCTCTTTCGGTTTTTGGAAGGCAAAGCTGAAAAGCTAATGGTGTAATCCTTTCATGTTTTATTATGGGCGACGCATCGGAAATTGAAGTAGATCGTCTAGATCTAAAAGCCGAAAATCGCATAGATCTCTAAGTCAGAGTTCAGTAACACACGAATCATGTTACTTTCGGGATTTCAAAGTAAGGAGATCGATTAATTTTTAAACGTGTAAATTTGGGTATTTATTAACCCTTGGCCGAATGTAGGGGAGCCCAAATCTTCGTGTTCTTCCGGCTTTTGAGCAAGGTTTCAGACTAAGGGTTGTAGATCCAGATAGTAAGGATATTGACTAAGGGTGTAAAACTACGCGATATCAGGTGTGTAACACTTCCACACCATTTAGATTGCCTGTTTAAAAATGTATGTTTATTAATTTGAAATATTCTGTAAAATACCGAAATCTCGGCATAACGGTTGAAACCCAAGGAGGGTAAAAGCGAATCACCAGGTTAGTGATCTCTGTCATTCCTAAGTGAATGTTCCTATTAAGATGACATATGTGATAAGTATGCCGATTTCTGTGATTGCATGGGGTTGGGTTTGAAGAAAGGGGAAGTGTTCTATTGTAGCGGCTTTTGCCGTGACCTATTGTAGTGGCTTTTGTCGTGACCTATTGTAGCGGCTTTTACCGTGACCTGTTGTAGCGGCTTTTGCCGTGACCTGTTGTAGCGGCTTTTGCCGTGACCTGTTGTAGTGGCTACGGCCATGATCTGATGATGAGCAGCATGACTGCCATCGATGGTGTGTAGCGGTGTGGGTTGATTGTAGAAATCCCCAATGGCGTGACTGGCAGGTAAGGGTGGTGTGTAGCGGATGGAAACCTAGGATTGGGTTGGGCTTGCATAATTTTTGTTATATACTAATCTATTATTCTATTCTGTGGGGCTAAGGCCCAAATCTAATGGTGCATGAGGGTTGCACACTGAGTCTCGCGACTCAACCTATTATTTAACATTTTCAGGTAGCACCTAGTGCATCGGACCGGGCTGGAGTGGAGCGCAAGGTGGCCATGCGAGAGAGAATTTGGATTCAGCAAAAGGCTTTTTATTATTTAGTTATTTTAATATTTTTTTATTAAGAGGATTTTAAGTTTCAATGTAATAAGGCCATGGGCCACTAGACTCATATTTATTTTGGGTTTCATGTTGGGTTTTTATTATTAGACTTTTAAATTTCATGTTAAAATTAAGCTAAGGCATGTAACAACTTAGTTTTTTTCCTAATTCACCAAGGTATGGTTTAAATTTACATTTTATATAGAATATTAAATTACTAAGTTTTTTTTCGGTTAAAATGTTTAAACCTGATACTCGTTTTCCAAAGTGTGACAATTTATAAAATTCCTTAGTGACATACCAGATCCGGTTGTAGTGTTTGGGCCGGGTTTGGGGTGTTACAAATTGGTATCAGAGCCCGATTCAAAACTCAGCTTTGGGGATTTTGGGCTCAAAACGTCTTCTAAAGATAGGTTTTGGAAACATGCATGTTTATAAATAACACATGAGGGTTTTCTCAGCATGGCACCTGCGTCTCCGGCCCAAGTTCGCCAGGTAAGTATTCTGGACTCACTGTGTGTATATAAGTATGTGGGCTTGATGGGCTTTATGGGACGTAGACTATCTAGATTAGAACTTGATGGACTCTAGGCTTAGCTGAAACAACTCCTTCAATCTCATAAGACTTAATTTCACTAAACAAACCCGTGAACGAGTCGCAAGACTAGGGTGTGGCAACAGGCATGCGCATGTCTAGGATTGGATCCGGAAGAGCACCGGTACTTAGCGATCCTAGTGACTCACCTCCTCTTCGCTAGAATCCTACCAGTGCGTAGTGACTATTCACCTAGCCACGAGGATTTGTTGTGGGCCAAAATCCATAACTAAAACCCGAAAGGGACCAGCCACCCTATTTTCACAAAATTGCTAAAATACCCTTATTTTGAAAACTACCAAGATACCCATGATTTGCAAATATACCCCCAGATTTACGAAAATACCCCGATTTACAAAGTCAACGGTTTTAAAAAAAAACATACAACACACAACATCAATCAAAAACCACAAACACTTGAACGCCACTATTATTCTTTTGAAATCAAATTCTCTAAGATACCCCTATTTAAAAAAAAAATACCCCTTAGTTTTGTAAAAATTTTTGAAAATACCCTTGATTTGTAAAATTTTTTCCAAAATATCCCTGATTTGTAAAATTACCAAATTACCCCTGATTCGTAAAATGGCTAAAATACCCTGATTTGTAAGATGACCAAAATACCCCTGGATTATAAAAACTATCAAAATACCTTTGTTTCACGAAATCATCAAGGAACCCTATTTTGGAAAATTACAAAAATACCCCTGTAGGATAAATTACGAAAATACCCATGGGTAGTGAAATGACAAAAATACCCTTAGGTGATGAATGTAAGTTCGTGGATGCTATTTGTATGTTGATGATTGCATGAATGTGTTTCCTAGAACTATTTGTATGCCCGTAGTGTGGCAGGGGTATGACGTCGAGTAGACTGGAATACCCTACCATGTATGACGTCTGCCACACTACGGGCATTCCAGTCTACTCGATCGATCGTTGCCAACACTAGCGACCGAAGTAGTCTGAGCCTTAGACCCCGAGTACTGTCTACCTTTACTTCTATTTGAAAACCCAGCTGAAGTAGCTAACCAAACAGTAAACTCTCTTGACTTCTTGGACGAGGATTGGAATGACTTGCCTAAATGTCTCTTCTTCGAGTCGCGAGACTCAATTTCAGCTTTCTTTTTCTCTTTGACTAGTTCCTCAACCTTATAGGCTCGATCTAACAGCGCCACAAACTCTTTTAGCTCGAGGACACCAACAAACAAACGAACATCCTCATTTAACCCATCCTCGAATCTTTTGTACATGATGGCTTCTGTCGATACACACTTTCGAGTGTATTTGCTGAGCCTTATGAACTCACGCTCATATTCAGCCACCGTCATTCAACCTTGCTTTAGCTCCAAAAACTCCTTTCTTTTCTGGTCGATGAACCTTTGACTAATGTACTTCTTCCGGAATTCCTCTTGGAAGAATTTCCAGTTAACTCTCTCCCTTGGTACCACTGACACAAGGGTGTTCCACCACTGATAGGCTAAATCTCTCAAGAGAGATACCACACACTTTATGCACTCTTCAGGCGTGCATGACAACTCATCGAATACCCGGATGGTATTCTCAAGCCAGAATTCTGCCCTCTCCGGATCATCATCCTTACTAGCCCAAAATTCCTCGGCTCTTTGTTTCCGGATCTTATCAACCGGAGGCCTTTCTCTTCTTACTACCTCTACAACCCGAGGAGCTACAGGAGCGGGCTAAGGAATAGGTGGGGGTGGAGGGGGTTGAGCATTAGGATTTACTCGAATATACTCGGTGTACCAATTGTTCATCATATGGAGAAAGGCTTCTCGAGCCTCTTCTCCCTGATCCAAAGTCTCGGGTCTACTCTCTACTGGCACAGTCCCTTGCGCGGGAGCCGGCGCATTACTTGCAACATCATCGGCTGCCGTTCGATCGAGATCCATTTACTATATAAAAACACAATTCAAATCGTCAGGAGTCATCACACTATCATTATGTAAATACTCATACATATCGTACGTATAGCTAGACTCATACTTACGCTAAGTTAGTCCGAGAAATGACTAAATCGTAGCTCTGATACCACTAAATGTAACACCCCTTACCCATTTTCAAAGTCGAAACCGGATACGAGGCATTACCGAACTCAATTTGCTTAAACATACAACATCAGGCCATAACATTTCGTTTCAACTTAATACTTTTCATTCATACTCATAATGTTCCTATTATGGGCCTACGAGATCCAAAACTTACATACGGAATGGTACGGGACTAAACCGAAAACTTTCGCACGCTTAGAAAATTTTTGCTTAAAACAGGGTCACACGTCTGTGTGGCATATCGCATGCCCGTGTTGCACACCCGTGTCCCTCACACGCCCGTGTCTTAGCCCGTGTGCCAAGAACCATGGCATTCTGTTTATGACGTCATCGCCTCACTATGGCCACACGGCCAAGGCACACGCGCGTGTCCTTAGTTCGTGTGTCCAATTAAATTCCTAATTTCAAGTGCAGACTTCACACGGCCTGAGCACATGCCCATGTCCGTGGCCGTGCCTCCCACACGGCTGAGACACATGGTCGTGTCTCTGCCCGTGTGTTTACTACTGAGCATACTGACTTGCAAACCTAGCATGCAAGGGGACACACGGCCAATCAACACGCCCATGGGGCTGACCGTGTGTCATACACGGCCTAGACACACGCCCGTCTGGACAATTGAAAGGCTATCTACCAAGCCAAATGCCACCCTACACAGTAACCATACTTACACCAATTTAATCCAACATGTATCGGAACTATAAAGCACTTCTAAAGACTCAAAATCAAGATATCCATACAAGCATACACTTAATGAATTCCATCATCATTGAATACATATAAACTTGTCAAGTATTGGCCCAATTCCAAATGACCACTTACAAAATGAATTTGATAACATAAATAGCCAACATTTTGGCTAACAAATATGACATAGCAAAATGACCAAGTTCTATACATGCCATACTCAAAATGAATCTAACTTGGCTATACCAAAAAGTAGTCGATAGTGTGATTTCCGAACTTCGACGTTCCACGAATTCTCGAGCTAACTTGGCAATGCTACAAGGAAAAGGGAAATGAGAGGGATAAGCATAAAGCTTAGTAAGTTTGCATGAAATAAATAGCAACATAAAGCTCGTAATGTCATCCATCCATTACATTGAATAAAAACACAAGTCTTAAGCTCATTTCCATAACTTACTCATACTTACTATTACCGATTACATATCATGCCACATATCGTAAACCATTCTCGTGAATTACTCACATATACCTGTATCACTTCATCACATAGTCTTAGCATTAATCTCATCTCTATCATAAGTTCAACTATTTACCTGTAACACCCCTAATCCGTATCCGTCGCCGGATTTGGATTATGAGACATTACGAATCAACAGTTCAATTCCAAACTTTCATATATTCACTAATGTCACTCATGATTTAACGTTAAAAACAAACTATTAATAATAATATCTAATTATAAATTCATATTACAAATTTTAATTAGTAATCATATATGAATATTTAATACATTATACCATAGCTGAATATGAAATTAGTGTACATGAACATAATACACAACCAACCATAAAATAGCAATCTCATTTGTCATTAAATACATAATTAAATGATTGACCAAATATTCATGAAACACTTGCAATGCTTAACACTTAGCAACCGAACCAATCAAGCTAATATATATATATCTATCCATCACTTTTAATAGTTTCACATTTCATATTTCTATCATGAATTATAAACACACAAAATATATAATACTCCTTTATTCTACCATAGCCGAATATAATTACCTAATACCACGTATTCATCCAAGGTTTCCATTAGAAATTTATCAACAATCAAGCTTAATAGACCTTTTTAACTAAGCACATGTAAGACCAAATTAAACAAGACAAACAAACCATTTCCAAGCATGTAGTACCTATCACAAACATTGTATACATTCTTAGCATAAAATGATGAAACCAAGATAAACAGATCCCATACTTAGCATAACCAAATTCAAATATAAAAGTTTAGCCATTTTCGCATGGCTTATATACATTCAACCCAAAATTCAACATTTAAAAAGTATTTTCCTGCCTATACATGCCATAATTCAAGTTCAACTATTTAAATACCGAAACAGTCGATAGTGTGGTGAACTTTGCTGACGATCCCCGAGCTTGTAACTTGAATCCAAAATCTATAAAACAGAGTAAACAAAAACACACATAAAGTAAGCTACTTTAGCTTAGTAAGTCTTAAGCCAATTAATCAATTTATGCGTAAAAATAGCATCTCAATTACTAAGTCATTTCAAATAAATAAATCAACCTGTGCATTTGTAATCAAATTAAATTTCAAGCTTTTAATTCTATACTTATATATATATATATCAAATACTTTCATAAACAATATCTCTTTGGCCGAATATACTTAAATACAACATCATTATATTCTCAAATTTCAAAACCATATTGTCTTATATAATAAAACTTACATATATTTTTATAGACATATATTCATCACTTTAACTTTAACATTTCATCCATACTCAAACATAAAGCCGAATATATCTCACATATTACCACATATACAACCACAACCTCATGTATCCTTTTTCATCACATATCAATAAATCAATTCACTTTATTTACAAATGAATAACCAACTAATACTGATCGTTTTAGCTCATATAACATATTCAAATATCACATCAACATAAAGTCATGTAGACATAAACTTTTAATAATTCACCGGCATAAAGCCTGCTAGGCATAAAGCCCGTATCAATCACCAACATAAGGCCTGCTAGACTCAAAGTCTGATTTTATACACCGACAATAAGCCTGCTAGGCATAAAGCCCGTATCAATCACCGGCATAAGGCCTGCTAGACTCAAAGTCTGATTTTATACACCGGCAATAAGCCTACTAGGCATAAAGCCCGTATCAATCACCGGCATAAGGCCTGCTAGACTCGAAGCCCGAATATCAATATTATAGAGCTGTATCATACACATTTCATATATCGAATATTATAGATATTCCACATAATTCATACAGACTTTCAAATGTTATAACTCAGTTGAGTTAAGCTCAAATACACTATTACGATGCTTTATCACATTCGGCTATCTCTATTATAAATCCATGAATTCTAATTCAGCATATTAAACTAAGTTACATTCAATATTAACGATGTTTAATTGCTTAAAGACTTAACTCGGATATCGACGAACGATGTAAATCGGTTATACGACTATTTTTGTTTTTCCTAGATCCAAGTCCGATTTCTTTGGTTCTTGATCTAAACATATTCAAATTAAGCTTATTCAAAGATATTTTCATTCAATTTAGTCCAAAAACACATAAATGGGCAAATTACCATTTTACCCCTGACATTTACAATTTTTACAATTTAGGCCCTATTGCACAAAACACAAAATATACAAAATTTCAAAACACTCATGTTTGGCCGAATCTTACCCATTACCATACAAGTCCATATATTTCATTTATTTTTCATTTTAGCCCCTTAATTTATTATTTTTGCAATTAAGCCCTAATTACTCAAAATCACGAAAAATCTCAATACAAAACATGTTAATCTAAAACATATATTTCATATTTCATCAACTAACAACAAAAATCACAACTAATCATCAATGGCATATCTCAAAATCTTCATTAAATTCTAAAATTAGGGTATGGGCTTGATAGTATACTAAGCAACGATCTCAAAAACGTAAAAATTATGAAAAACCGAACAAAATTACTTACTCAATTAAGCCTCCAAAGTGCCGAACCTTAGATAACTTTTCTTCTTTTATTTCTTTGTGTTTTTCGGCAAGGAAGATGATAGCAATGCATGGCCACTTACTATATGTTTTATTATTATATTATGTTTTATAATACATTATGATTAATTTACATATATAACCTTATTTAATTTTATTTATAAACATAAAACTAATGGCCATATTAGTCCATTGCCGTCCACTATAGTTAAAATTGGGTAAATTGCAACTTTAATGCTTCCATTTAAAAAGACATCAACAATTCAGCCCTTGCACATTGAACTATCAAATTTTCATTTTACGCGATTAAGCCCATTTTAATAATTCGGCACCCAAACGATAAAATTTTAAAACGAAAATTTAATACACACAAATTCACACATTATAAACACCAAAAATAATTTTAAAATATTTTTCTGACCCGATCGAAACCACCGTTCCTATTAAGGTCTAAATCGGACTGTTACAACTTTGCCCTCTTAGGGATTTTTGTCCACGAAAATCTTACCGGTGAATAGGTTCGGATAACATTCTTTCATTGCATCTTCTGGCTCCCACGTTGCTTCCTCAACTCCATGCCTATGCCACAGTACTTTAACCAACAGAATTTTCTTATTTCGTAACTCTTTAATCTCATGAGCCAGAATACGAATCGGTTCTTCCTTATACGACATATCTGACAGAATCTCAATCTTAGATGGACAAATCACATGCGAGGGGTCGGATCTATATCTCCGAAGCATCAAAACATGAAATATATTATGGATCTTTTCTAACTCAGGTGGCAACAGCAGTCTATACGCAACCGGTCCAATCCTTTCTATAATCTCGTACGGTCCAATAAATCTCGGACTCAATTTGCCTTTTCGACCGAATCTTAGTATTTTCTTACACGGTGAGACTTTCAAAAATACTTTATCCCCGATCTGAAACTCTATCTCTTTACGTTTCAAGTCTGCATACGATTTCTGACGATCTGATGCTGATTTCAAACTTTCACGGATCACTTTTACTTTATGTTCGGTTTCTTTGATCAAATCAACCCCGTGTATCTTATTTTCACTGAGCTCAGTCCAGTACAAAGGTGTACGACATTTACGACCGTACAAAGCTTCATAAGGTGCCATTTTGATACTCGATTGAAAGCTATTATTGTATGCAAATTCAATCAGAGGTAGATATCGTTCCCACATACCTTCGAACTCGAGAATGCAACATCTCAACATATCCTCAAGTATCTGAATAATTTGCTCGGACTGACCGTCTGTCTGGGGATGAAAAGTAGTACTAAAATGCAGTTTAGTACCTAATGCATCTTAGAGTTTCTTCCAAAATCGCGATGTAAACCTCGGATCTCTATCGGAAATAATAGATATAGGCACACCATGTAACCTCATAATCTGAGAAACATACAATTCAGCCAGTTTATCAAGCGAGTAATCTGTACGAACCGGAACAAAGTGACCAGATTTAATCAATCTATCTACAATAACCCAGATTGCATCTTTCTTGCTCGGTGTCAATGGTAAACCGGATACAAAATCCATTGTGACTGTCCCATTTCCATTCGGTATCATGATCGGTGAAGTAATCCGTAAGGTACACGATGCTCGGCTTTACTTGGCGATGACTAAACATTTCGATACAAAGTCGAAATGTCTCGTTTCATACCTTGCCACCAGCAGTCTTTATTTGAGATCATTATACATCTTCGTACTACCTGGATGAACAGATAGTCGACTGTTGTGAGCTTCATTCAAGATCATCTGAATCAACTCTGTATTTCTCAGAACACATATTCGGTTTCTGAATCTCAAACAGTCATCAACATCAACTCAAAACTCTGAATCCACATTTGTATCACATTGAACTCGTTTTACTATCAAATTATTATCGATTTTCTGAGCTTCACAAATCTACTGAACAAATAACGGTCTTGCTTTTAACTCAGCTATAATCATACCATCATCTGACGTAGCCATATGCACATTCATTGCACGCAAAGTAAATAGTGATTTTCGACTTAAAGCATCAGCAACAACATTAGCCTTTCTCGGGCGATAGTTAATCACTAACTCGTAATGTTTTAACAACTCTAACCATCGACGCTGTCTCAAATTCAGATCTTTCTGAGTCATCAAGTACTTCAAACTTTTATGATCAGAATAAACATGACATTTTTCACCGAACAAATAGTGGCGCCAAATTTTTAATGCAAACACAATAGCTGCCAATTCTAGGTCGTGCGTCGGATAGTTCTTTTCATGCGGCTTTAACTGTCTCAAGGCATAAGCTATAATTTTGCCTTCTTGCATCAAAACATAGCCCAAACCATTTAAAGATGCATCACTATATATAACAAATTCTTTACCCGATTCTGGCTAAACTAACACTGGAGCTTCGGTCAAAAGGGCTTTCAACTGATCAAAGATTTTCTGGCACTTATCTGACCACTCATACTTAACATCTTTCTGCAGCAGCTTCGTCATCGGGGTTGGAATCATAGAGAAACCTTTCACAAACCGTCTATAGTAACCAGCAAGTCCCAGAAAACTTCTGACTTCAGAAATGTTTCTCAGAGGTTTCCATTCAAGTATTGCTGAAATTTTGCTCGGATCAACCCGAATACCTGATGCTGAAACAACATGTCCCAAAAAGCTAACTTCGTGTAACCAGAACTCACATTTACTAAACTTCGCATACAGCTGTTTTTCTCGCAAAGTCTGTAACACATGTCTCAAATGCTCGGCATGTTCAGTTTCATTACGGGAGTAGATCAGTGTATCATCAATGAACACAACCACAAACCGATCTAAATACTGCCTGAAAATTCGATTCATCAAATCCATAAAAACAACAAGTGCATTAGTAAGTCTGAACGGCATAACTTGAAACTCATAATGTCTGTACCTCGTTCGAAAAGCAGTTTTTGGCACATCGGAGTCTCTGACTCGCAACTGATAATAACCCGATCTCAAATCTATCTTCGAAAACACTGAAGCCCCTTTCAACTGATTGAACAGATCGTCAATCCGTGGCAATGGATATTTATTATTTATAGTGACCTTATTTAGTTGGCGGTAATCAATACACATTCTCATAGTTCCGTCTTTCTTTTTCACAAACAGAACTGGTGCACCCCAAGGAGAAAAACTCGGTCGTGCAAAACCTCTATCTGTCAATTCTTGCAACTGTGCTTTCAATTCTTTTAATTCTGTAGGTGCCATTTTATACGGAGCTATAGAAATCAGAGTCGTCCCCGGTACTAACTCAATACCAAACTCTACCTCTCAGATAGGTGGCAAACCTGGCAATTCTTCAGAAAATACATCCAAATACTCGCACACAACTGGTACAGATTCAGTTTTCTTTTCAGTCACTTTAATATCAAGCACATAAGCGAAGTAAGCTTCATAACCTTTTCTCACATACTTCCGAGCTAACATCGAAGATATTACTGCTGGTAAACCATTCAGATCATTAGATTCAATTCGAACAATCTCATTGTTCTGACATCTCAAATCAATGGTCTTTCTTTTGCAATTAACAATGGCATCATGCAAAGTCAACCAATCCATACCCAAAATTATATCAAACTCGTCGAAAGGTAACAACATCAAATCGGCTGGAAAGCATGAATCTCGAATCATCAACTGGCAATTTTTACACACTTTGTCAACCAGAACACACGGCCCAGGGGGTTTGATACTCGAATCACAAACTCAGTAGACTCAACAGGCAAAGTCTTACTGGATACTAATGTTTTACACACATAAGAATAAGTCGAACCAGGATCAATCAATGCAATAACACTAGTATCATAAAGAGTGGAAGTACCGGTAATAACATCTGGGGAAGAAGCATCCTCACGAGCGCGTATAGCATATGCTCTAGCAGGTGCACAAGCTTCAGATTGAACCGCTGTATCTTTCGTCCCTCTCTGACTGCCACCTACATTACCCGAATGCCTGGGTGGTCTGCCTCGTTCTGACATGTTGCTCGATCTCGCATTCTGAATAGTGTTTTGTTCTGCTAACATCGGACAATCTCGAATAAAATGATCCTTCGATCCATATTTAAAACAAGACCCATAATGTAATCTACAATCTCCAGAATGCCATTTACCACAATGCTTGCACTCGACTCTATTCTATCGAACATTGCCAACACTAGCTATAGAAGTGGCTCGTGAACTCACAAGAGGTCGGTCTCGATCTCGTCTAGTAAAGTCTGAAGTAGCTTTAGATCGACTAGAATCATCCCTGAACTTCTTCAATTCTGAGTGAAAAGTCTTACCCGATGATCTTTTACGGAAATCTCTAGCTTCAAAATCAGCTTTTCTTTTTTCTTTCCCGAGTTCTTCGGCTTTGCAAGCTCGTTCAACAAGTACCACGAACTGTTTGATTTCAAGTATACCAACCAACAATTTAATATCTTCATTCAAACCGTCTTCGAATCTTTTACACATGATAGCTTTGGTTGAAACACATTCACGAGCATATCGACTTAGTCTCACAAATTTTCGTTCATACTCAGTTACGGTCATACGACCCTGTTTCAATTCCAGAAATTCTTTGCGTTTCTGATCGATAAATCTCTGGCTGATGTATTTCTTACGGAACTAAGTCTGAAAGAATTCCCAGGTCACTCTCTCTTTCGGGACCACCGATACTGGTGTATTCCACCAATGATATGCGGTGTCTCGTAATAAAGATATGGCACACTTCAAACATTCATCCGGAGTACAAGATAGCTCGTCGAACACACGGATAGTATTATCAAGCCACAACTCAGCCCGCTCAGCATCATCATCATCATTAGCTTTAAACTCTTCGGCCCCGTGTTTTCTGATTTTATCTACAGGAGGCTTATTAAATCTCATTGGATCAATCATCGGAGGTACCACAGGTATCGGAGATGGATTATTCGGGGGTGGAGGTTGTTGTGCAGCCGGATTAGTCCGGTTATATTGAGTAAACCAATCGTTCATCATTTGGTAGAAGGCTTGTTTAGCCTCCCCCTCATGGCTACTCGAGATAGGTCGAGATTCAACTGGCATTGTCCCATGTGTGGGAGTAGGCACTACACTCTCGACATCATTAGCTACAGCTCTGTCGGGATCCATTTACTATACGAAAACACATTTTCAAATGTCAGAAGTCATCACACTATCGTAGTAAATATTATGGCATGTATAGCTAGACTCACACACGCTACGTTAGTCTTAGAATCGACTAAACCGTAGCTCTGATACCAATAAAATGTAACACCCTAAATCCGTATCCGTCGCCGGATTTGGATTATGAGGCATTACGAATCAACAGTTCAATTCAAAACTTTCATATATTCACTAATGTCACTCATGATTTAATGTTAAAAACAAACTATTAATAATCATGTCTAATTATATAATCATATAAATTTTAATAAGTAATCATATATGAATATTTAATACATTATACCATAGCCGAATATGAAATTAGTGTACATGAACATAATACACAACCAACCATAAAATAGCAATCTCATTTGTCATTAAATACATAATTAAATGATTGACCAAATATTCATGAAACACTTGCAATGCTTAACACTTTGCAACCGAACCAATCAAGCTAACATATATATATATCCATCACTTTTAATAGTTTCACATTTCATATTTCTATCATGAATTATAAACACACAAAATATATAATACTCCTTTATTCTCCCATAGCCGAATATAATTACCTAATACCACGTATTCATCCAAGGTTTCCATTAGCAATTTATCAACAATCAAGCTTAATAGACCTTTTTAACTAAGCACATGTAAGACAAAAATAAACAAGACAAACAAACCATTTCCAAGCATATAGTACCTATCACAAACATTGTATACATTCTTAGCATAAAATGATGAAACCAAGATAAACAGATCCCATACTTAGCATAACCAAATTCAAATATAAAAGTTTAGCCATTTTCGCATGGTTTATATACATTCAACCCAAAATTAAACATTTAAAAAGTATTTTCCAACCTATACATGCCATAACTCAAGTTCAACTATTTAAATACTGAAACAGTCGATAGTGTGGTGAACTTTGCTGACGATCCCCGAGCTTGTAACTTGAATCCAAAATCTATAAAACAGAGTAAACAAAAACACACATAAAGTAAGCTACTTTAGCTTAGTAAGTCTTAAGCCAATTAATCAATTTATGCGTAAAAACAGTATCTCAATTACTAAGTCATTTCAAATAAATAAATCAACCTGTGCATTTGTAATCACATTAAATTTCAAGCTTTTAATTCTATACTTATATATATATATATATCAAATAAACAATATCTCTTTGGCCGAATATACTTAAATACAACATCATTATATTCTCAAATTTCGAAACCATATTGTCTTATATAATAAAACTTACATATATTTTTATAGACATATATTCATCACTTTAACTTTAACATTTCATCCATACTCAAACATAAAGCCGAATATATCTCACATATTACCACATATACAACGACAACCTAAGGTATCCTTTTTCATCACATATCAATAAATCAATTCACTTTATTTACAAATGAATAACCAACTAATACGTACCTGATTGTTTTAGCTCATATAACATATTCAAATATCACATCAACATAAAGTCATGTAGACATAAACTTTTAATAATTCACCGGCATAAAGCCTGCTAAGCATAAAGCCCGTATCAATCACCAACATAAGGCCTGCTAGACTCAAAGTCTGATTTTATACACCGAAAATAAGCCTGCTAGGCATAAATCCCGTATCAATCATCGGCATAAGGCCTACTAGACTCAAAGTCTGATTTTATACACCGGTAATAAGCCTGCTAGGCATAAAGCCCGTATCAATCACCGGCATAAGGCCTGCTAGACTCGAAGCCCGAATATCAATATTATAGAGCTGTATCATACACATTTCATATATCGAATATTACAGATATTCCACATAATTCATACAGACTTTCAAATGTTATAACTCAGTTGAGTTAAGCTCAAATACACTATTACGATGCTTTATCACATTCAACTATCTCTATTATAAATCCATGAATTCTAATTCAGCATATTAAACTAAGTTACATTTAATATTAAAGATGTTTAATTGCTTAAAGACTTACCTCGGATATCGACGAACGATGTAAATCGGCTATGAGACTATTTTTGTTTTTCCCTGATCCAAGTCCGATTTCTTTGGTTCTTGATCTAAACATATTCAAATTAAGCTCATTCAAAGATATTTTCATTCAATTTAGTCCAAAAACACATAAATGGGCAAATTACCATTTTACCCCTGACATTTACAATTTTTACACAAAACACAAAATATACAAAATTTCAAAACACTCATGTTTGGCCGAATCTTACTGTAACATCCCCAAACCCGGCCCATTCACTACGACCGAATCTGGATATGTCACTGGGAAAGACGGTTGGAAATCTTTGACTTTAGAATTAAACTTGAAAATTTTATTATCTCTGGAAAATTATGTCCACAAAATTTAATACATAATATAAGTTTGTTGAAAATTTCGAATTAAAACATTGTTATAAATTACTATCATATGAACCTTTTTAATAAAAATATTTCTGAATATAATGTAAACTTCAACAAAATTAAATAGAGTATTGTAATCATAGTGGCCCTTATTACATCAAATAAATTGAAACCAAGTAATTAAAATGCTTGAAATAAAAATATTCAAAACGTCAACTTCTGCATGAAAATCCGCTTACGCATGGGCCACCTTGTATCCACTCCAACCCGTCCACTAGTCACGACTCACTGCGATGATTAAAAAGTTGGGTGAGTCATCTGATTCGGTGTGTAAGATAACCACCTGAAATCCACCCACATGCTTAGCCACATAATATCCCAATTATCAAAGGCAACAAGTATATATATATTCATTTAAACATTTACCACAACTGGCTTGGCCCACATTCAAATCATACTCAAATCTTTGGGCTAGGCCCATTTCTCAATAAACCACATATCAAGCGGGCTTGGCCCATTTCCACGTATGTTTCCAAAACATACCTATCCACATGTCGTATTGGGCTTGGCCCATTTCCATATTATTACAAAAATAATGCAACATGATTCCCAACCCAACCTAGGGTCCATCCGCTACACACCCCCTTATCCGACCTACACACACCGAGGGGACTATCGAGTCACCCTCTCTCTTTTTTCCTCCAAAAAGGCAACCAATGCCATCCACGATGTAGCGTATAGCTAACATCAAACCACGATGGAGCACACAGCAATCCATCAAGCCACGATATGGCATAAAGCCCATATCAATCAAGGTAACCACGAGAACTAAATCGCAAAGATCCACAACGCGACCTCAGTCAGCGCCAATCCACGATGTAGCACCAAGCTGACATCAACCACGTACTCGAAGTACACCCGTACCTTCTTTTCATAACCCACCCATGCACATGTAACATAAAATGATGATAAGGTGGTGCATGTACATATTAAACACAATCATAGGCATACTCACATAATAAGATCAGTGATCACATATTTACAAACTTTGCTACTAACCTGATCATCTTCGTACCCCTTAAGGGTACCATTTTCACATCTATCTGCACTGGTTAGCATACATATAAAATAGACATTTATCACGCAAATCCCGGAAACAATGGCTAACTACACACCTTATTACTAGGAGTTCTAGACTCTCGATCCTCGATGCTATCGTCTAGCGAAACTACGGCTATTTGCTTAACGTTTTCTGTTGCACGTCCACACCCCGGTGGCCAATCTCGTACAGCAGAAACGGATCTCTTCTTGAACTTTGGGATGGGAGCTTTCCCTTGCCCACCTTGACTGGTACTCGAACCCACGTCCATCGTAATCACTTAATTAGAACCCTTTGGTTAAACACCATAATACAAAATCTCAAGCGAACAACTACAATTTAACTACTTACCGAAACGATCTTAAATCTCAAAGGCTCCTCTGTACTTTTGTCGATTTGCCCCTTGATGAGTCCAAACAATTCGAGACCTTCCTTTAGACTCCTTGGCGCTGGCTACAAGCTCTAAATGTCGACAGCACTACACCTCACCGGTTCGGCTTCAAACTTGATAAAGTAGAAGAGAGATGGAGGGCTAAGGATTTCGGCTATCAATGGATTAAAAGAAAACAAAAGAAATACTTGGCTACAAAGGCCAAAGGAGAAATCGGCACACCAAGAGGGAGAGGCAAAAGACTTGATGAATAACTAGCACTCTACCCTCCCTATTTATAGCATTCGCCAACACCCCTTTGAAGTCTCCAAGATTTGGCCAACACCTCACTAATTCAATTCCATTTGAATACTCTACTAATAATCCAATAATAATTCTTTTAATCTTCATAATATCCTTGATTTTCTCCTATAATAATCCTAAAAAAAAACTCATATTATCCTTAATATTAACCAAATAAAAATCCAATAAAAATGCTCATATTATCCCATACTTAATATAACTAAGTAGATAAATAAAATACTAATAAAAACTAACTAAAATAATCCCCCAATAAACAAAGAAAAAAAAATAAAATAAAGCAAGATTCCCACCAACCGAATTCAAAAAAACTAAACAACATTAATCTAACCTTATCTATTAAAATAAAGTAACAGCAATTCATCTTCTAACTACAAATTTTAAACTAAATAAAATACTCCTACAATTATCCTACCATTATCTAGAATAAAAAAAAAATAATAAAAACCCACCCTTATCACTCCTTCCAGCCGAATTCAAGAAGAACTAAACAACTTACCCATGTGCCGTCCAATCTTTACCAAGCTGCTGCAAAAATAAGGGTGAAATAAAAATAAAACTTCAATTGCACAGCCTTGGATTCGAACCTGGGACCAACTGCTGCACGCCTCCCTCCAAAGCCCCAGGCCAC
Organism: Gossypium sturtianum; assembly: GCA_025698515.1. Taxonomy (NCBI): domain Eukaryota; kingdom Viridiplantae; phylum Streptophyta; class Magnoliopsida; order Malvales; family Malvaceae; genus Gossypium; species Gossypium sturtianum. The sequence goes on from CM046954.1 coordinate 90,273,979, forward strand.
TCGGCCACTTTGATTTTATGCCATAAAGCCCCAACATTTATTCTTAAACCCTTTCTACTCCGGCCCATAACCATCAACAAAAATAAAAACGCCAAATGCTTCTCCGGCCCTCGAAACCGCGACTCTCCTCCTCTCCAGCGCCTAAGTAGCGCCCAAGAGCCACTTCTCCCAATTGGACTTTCATGTCCATCAACTTGGACATTTATTCTTAAGGCCTACTTAGCCAGATCTCTTGACGCAAAAATAAAACCAAAATCTTTGCCGCTTGGACTCGAACCCTTGCTTACTTAGGGCGCCACCTTCCAAAGCCCCCAAGCAGCGCCTCAATCGCCACTTTGCCAAAGTCTTTCTTGTGTCTTAACCTTCCAAATTTTTCTCTTAAGACCTCTAAAGCCAAGCTCCCTTCTTACACTAAAATTCAAAAATTTCCTAAGTCATCCCTTGCCTTCTAGGGTTCTCCAAACCCCTCAAAATTCCTCCAACATGACCCTAAGCCTACTAAACACTCGGGTTATGCCCCAAACGCATAACCCCTAAACCAGGGTGTTACAATTCTACCCTCCTTAAAAATAATTTCGTCCTCGAAATTACTTTACTAACAAACGTCCATACAACCTATCTTACCACCTTACGCTTATCTTTGCGCAGACTGATCTTACTAAGGCTATCGTATCTACATACTCTCTAAGTTCGTGCTCAAAATTGAAACACCTTTCTTAGCAACACGCAGAAAAGGCTAACTCATAAGCAAGCAAAGTAATTAAAGCATGTACCAAAGCAAAGGAGCTTACCTGATATCACATCCTTGGTTGACTCGACTAGAACCATTCCTTCCATGACTTGAACCACGACCCCTCGTCGCTTGAGGACAATTCTTAACTAAATGTGCCTTAGATCCGCACCGCAAAGCATTCTTTACTATTTCCCCAACACTCTCCTGTGTGAGGTCTTCCACATCGAGCACAAGAACGATTCCGATCCCTTTGGTACAAGTGCATGCACAGGATTCTCGATCTTTGGTCTTTTCGGACATTACCAAGCGATCTTGACGGTCCAATATTTCTCTTATTCTCGCTCCTATTCTTTTCTCGTTTTTCTCTTATAGTCTTCTTAACCTCTTCAGCGATCCGAGCTTTCTCCACTAGCACCATGAAGTCTCTCTCCTCTGCATGAGCAATCACCATTCGAAGTTCATCTCGCAATCCGTCTTCAAACCGGACGCACCTCTCATAATCGGTGGCCACAATTCCCTTAGCATACCGACTAAGTCGCACGCAATTCCGCCAGACTCAGACTATCGACTTACTTCCTTGTACTAAATTTAGAAAGCGCTTTCCTTTGCGAGTCCAAATAAGCGGCTCCTCGTACTTTCCTTCAAACTTAACCTTAAAGAAGTCCCAATCCTGTCGATCTGCTGGTACACTTTGCTTGACAGTGAGCCACCAACGATAAGCTTCATCGTGAAGCAACGAAACAGCACCCTTCAGCTTTTCTTCATTGGTGCAGTCCAAATCGTCCATGGTTCTTTCGACTGCTTCTAGCCAATACTCCGCTACGTTCGGAGCTACTCCAGATATTCCTCTAAAGATCTCAGCTCCGTTCAATCTAAGCCTTTCCGACACCGACTTTCGAGTTCCATTTCCTCTACTAGCTCCTGCTACACGCTCTAAAATTCGTAACATGGCCCGCGACAACTGCGTCATCTTCTCTGTGCGGTCTTGCCCCTCTACGTCCCTTCTTTGCGGCACTTCACTTTTCGACCCATGGCGGACCCTATCGATTCCGATCGCGCCATTCTACCTCTACCGCGTCCCCTAGAGTTCATCTCTATTGTCGCGATTTAATCTGATTAACAAATTTTATGCATTAGAAATTTTGTTCCACTATTTAATCGCGAGCAAATTTTATGAAAGAAGGGTATTTTAAAGTAGTTCTTTCGAACACACAAAGTCTCAGTTCCAGTTTGTTACCCTAATTCAAGGAATCACATTCACACACACATTCATTCATCCACAAGAACACATTCCTTCCTCATTAAAGGAACATTCAGTGGTATCCACCACACACATGCACTATTCGGACCTTTCTGCCCGTTTCTACCCCAGGGGTATTTTCGTCATTTTGTCCTGCAGGGACATTTTCATCATAAACCAGAGCGATTCAAAAACTTTAATAAGTCAGGATCTTTTTGAAATTCCCAAAATTGAAGAGTATTTTCGAAAATTTCGCAAATTGAAGGTATAACAGGATTTTGGTAACCAGGGGTATTTTGGTAATTTTGTCAATCAGGGTAATTTTGTGAATTTCCAAAGTCAGGGTTATTATTTTTGCCATACAGAAAATTGGGTACTTTTGCAAAGTAAGAAAATTAAACTTGGGGTTAAACCGGAAATTTTAAAAGTCAGGGGCATTTTAGTAATTTTCAACATAGGGGTATTTTTGTGAATTTTAAAACTAGGGGTTTTAAAACAGTGAGGCCAATCCCTTTCGGGTTTTAATATTTGGTTTAGCCTATGAACAAGTCCTCTTGGTTAAGGTGAACCGTAGCTACGCACCAGGTAGGATTCCAGCGAAGAGGAGGTGAGTCACTAGGATTTGCTTAAGTACTGTGCTCTTAGGATCCACTCCTGAACATGCGCACAATGGTTGCCACACCTTAACTCGGCGACTTAATCATAGGTTTGTTTAGTAATTTCAAGTCTTATGTATATGTTTGAGTAGACTAGTCCTAGGGTTCAATAGATCCTAGTTCACTAATCTACGAGCCCAACTAAGCCCATATCAGTTCACATATAACAAATCACTTCACAAGTCTGAAGTACTTACCTGGTGGACTTCGGGTCGGAGGTACAGGTGCCATGCCAGAATACCTGAAAACCTTTTAATACAACCCATATCTTTGAAAAGCCCATTTTGAAAATGTTCTTGGGCCCAAAACCCTCAAAGCCGAGTTTTGAACCGGGCTCTGATACCAATTTGTAACATCCCCAAACCCGGCCCATTCACTACGACCGAATCTGGATATGTCACTGGGAAAGACGGTTGGAAATCTTTGACTTTAGAATTAAACTTGAAAATTTTATTATCTCTGGAAAATTATGTCCACAAAATTTAATACATAATATAAGTTTGTTGAAAATTTCTGAATTAAAACATTGTTATAAATTACTATCATATGAACCTTTTTAATAAAAATATTTCTGAATATAATGTAAACTTCAACAAAATTAAATAGAGTATTGTAATCATAGTGGCCCTTATTACATCAAATAAATTGAAACCAAGTAATTAAAATGCTTGAAATAAAAATATTCAAAACGTCAACTTCTGCATGAAAATCCATACGCATGGGCCACCTTGTATCCACTCCAACCCGTCCACTAGTCACGACTCACTGCGATGATTAAAAAGTTGGGTGAGTCATACTGATTCGATGTGTAAGATAACCACTGAAATCCACCCACATGCTTAGCCACATAATATTCCAATTATCAAAGGCAACAAGTATATATATATTCATTTAAACATTTACCACAACTGGGCTTGGCCCACATTCAAATCATACTCAAATCTTTGGGCTAGGCCCATTTCTCAATAAACCACATATCAACTGGCTTGGCCCATTTTCACGTATGTTTCCAAAACATACCTATCCACATGTCGTATTGGGCTTGGCCCATTTCCATATTATTACAAAAATAATGCAACATGATTCCCAACCCAACCTAGGGTCCATCCGCTACACACACCCCTTATCCATTTACCACACACGGGGACTATCGAGTCACCCTCTCTTTTCCCTCCAAAAAGGCAACCAATGCCATCCACGATGTAGCGTATAGCTAAAATCAAACCACGATGGAGCACACAGCAATCCATCAAGCCACGATATGGCATAAAGCCCATATCAATCAAGGTAACCACGCGAACTAAATCGCAAAGATCCACAACGCGACCTCAGTCAGCGCCAATCCACGATGTAGCACCAAGCTGACATCAACCACGTACTCGAAGTACACCCGTACCTTCTTTTCATAACCCACCCATGCACATGTAACATAAAATGATGATAAGGTGGTGCATGTACATATTAAACACAATCATAGGCATACTCACATAATAAGATCAGTGATCACATATTTACAAACTTTGCTACTAACTTCGATCATCTTCGCACTCCCTTAAAGGGTACCATTTTCACATCTATCCGCCTTTGGTTAGCATACATATAAAATAGACATTTATCACGCAAATCCGGAAACAATGGCTAACTACACACCTTATTACTTGGAGTTCTAGACTCGATCCTCGATGCTATCGTCTAAGCGAAACTACGGCTATTTGCTTAACGTTTTTTGTTGCACGTCCACACCCCGGTGGCCAATCTCGCATGTGCGAAACGGATCTCTTCTTGAACTTTGGGATGGGAGCTTTCCCTTGCCCACCTTGACTGGTACTCGAACCCACGTCCATCGTAATCACTTAATTAGAACCCTTTGGTTTAACACCATAATACAAAATCTCAAGCGAACAACTACAATTTAACTACTTACCGAAACGATCTTAAATCTCAAAGGCTCCTCTGTACTTTTGTCGATTTGCCCCTTGATGAGTCCAAACAATTGAGACCTTCCTTTAGACTCCTTGGCGTGGCGGCAAGCTACAAGCTCTAAATGTCGACAGCACTACACCTCACCGGTTCGGCTTCAAACTTGATAAAGTAGAAGAGAGATGGAGGGCTAAGGATTTCGGCTATCAAGGGATTAAAAGAAAACAAAAGAAATACTTGGCTACAAAGGCCAAAGGAGAAATCGGCACACCAAGAGGAGAGGCAAAAGACTTGATGAATAACTAGCACTCTACCCTCCCCTATTTATAGCATTCGGCCAACACCCCCTTTGAAGTCTCCAAGATTTGGCCAACACCTCACTAATTCAATTCCATTTGAATACTCTACTAATAATCCAATAATAATTCTTTTAATCTTCATAATATCCTTGATTTTCTCCTATAATAATCCTAAAAAAAAACTCATATTATCCTTAATATTAACCAAATAAAAATCCAATAAAAATGCTCATATTATCCCATACTTAATATAACTAAGTAGATAAATAAAATACTAATAAAAACTAACTAAAATAATCCCCCAATAAACAAAGGAAAAAAAAATAAAAAATAAATAAAATAAAGCAAGATTCTCACCAACCGAATTCAAAAAAACTAAACAACATTAATCTAACCTTATCTATTAAAATAAAGTAACAGCAATTCATCTTCTAACTACAAATTTTAAACTAAATAAAATACTCCTACAATTATCCTACCATTATCTAGAATAAAAAAAAAATAATAAAAACCCACCCTTATCACTCCTTCCAGCCGAATTCAAGAAGAACTAAACAACTTACCCATGTGCCGTCCAATCTTTACCAAGCTGCTGCAAAAATAAGGGTGAAATAAAAATAAAACTTCAATTGCACAGCCTTGGATTCGAACCTGGGACCAACTGCTGCACGCCTCCCTCCAAAGCCCCAGGCCACTCGGCCACTTTGATTTTTATGCCATAAAGCCCCAACATTTATTCTTAAACCCTTTCTACTCCAGCCCATAACCATCAACAAAAATAAAAACGCCAAATGCTTCTCCGGCCCCTCGAAACCGCGACCTCTCCTCCTCTCCAGCGCCTAAGTAGCGCCCAAGAGCCACTTCTCCCAATTGGACTTTCATGTCCATCAACTTGGACATTTATTCTTAAGGCCTACTTAGCCCAGTCTCTTGACGCAAAAATAAAACCAAAATGCTGCCGCTTGGACTCGAACCCTTGCTTACTTAGGCGCCACCTTCCAAAGCCCCCAAGCAGCGCCTCAATCGCCACTTTGCCAAAGTCTTTCTTGTGTCTTAACCTTCCAAATTTTTCTCTTAAGACCTCTAAAGCCAAGCTCCCCTTCTTACACTAAAATTCAAAAATTTCCTAAGTCATCCCTTGCCTTCTAGGGTTCTCCAAACCCCTCAAAATTCCTCCAACATGACCCTAAGCCTACTAAACACTCGGGTTATGCCCCAAACGCATAACCCCTAAACCAGGGTGTTACACTTACCCATTACCATACAAGTCCATATATTTCATTTATTTTTCATTTTAGCCCCTCAATTTATTATTTTTGCAATTAAGCCCTAATTACTCAAAATCACCAAAAATCTCAATACAAAACATGTTAATCTAAAACATATATTTCATATTTCATCAACTAACAACAAAAATCACAACTAATCATCAATGGCATATCTCAAAATCTTCATTAAATTCTAAAATTAGGGTATGGGCTTGATAGTATACTAAGCAACAATCTCAAAAACGTAAAAATTATCGAAAACCGAACAAAATCACTTACTCAATTAAGCCTCCAAAGTGCCGAACCTTAGATAGCTTTTCTTCTTTTATTTCTTTGTGTTTTTAATAAGGAAGATGATAGCAATGAATGGCCACTTACTATATGTTTTATTATTATATTATGTTTTATAATACATTATTATTGATTTACATATATAACCTTATTTAATTTTATTTATAAACATAAAACTAATGGCCATATCAGTCCATTGCCGTCCACTATAGTTAAAATTGGGTAAATTGCAACTTTAATGCTTCCATTTAAAAAGACATCAACAATTCAGCCCTTGCACATTAAACTATCAAATTTTCATTTTACGCAATTAAGCCCATTTTAATAATTCGGCACCCAAACGATAAAATTTTTAAACGAAAATTTAATACACACAAATTCACACATTATAAACACCAAAAATAATTTTAAAATATTTTTCTGGCTCGGATTCGTGGTCTCAAAACCACCATTCTGATTAAGGTCTAAATCGGACTGTTACATTACCCATTGAATCACTTGGGATATTCAAGGATACATGATCATCCTCATTCACATAATTACGACGCCAATGCCATATCCCATATGTGGTCTTACGTGGGGTCACTTCTAGATGCCGATGCCATATCCCAGATATGGTCTTATACGAGATCTCATATCGATTGTCGATGCCAAATCCCAGATATGGTCTTCTACGTTTCTCATATTCAATGCCGATGCCATATCCCAGATATGGTCTTATACGAGATTTCAATTTGGTACCGAGGCCATGTCCCGGACATGGTCTTATACGGGACCTTACCCATCTCAAGTCTTGATGATATTGGTCTCTCGTTTATTTAAGTCCAATCGGGACTTCAACATCACAATTCTCATCATTTTCTCACACAACACCATTATTCGAATTCATAGACATATCATACATCTTCACAAATATCAAATATTTAAAGTCATACTAACATGACGTTGAACTTATTACACGCAAACTTACCTCAATTTCAAAATAGGCTAGATTGCCGATCTAGTCTGATACTTTGCCCTTTCCTCGGTCGAGGTTAATTCTTCGCTCTTCTTGATCTATAATAACAATTTAGCTCATTTAATCGCCACATTAATAAATACATTTCAATAATAATAATTTTAGCAAAATTACCATTTTGCCCTTAAGCTTTCACAAAATGACCATTTTACCCCTAGGCTCAAAAACCAATTCTAATCAAATTTCTTTCTTTAACGAGCCTAGGTGAACATTTATTACTCTTATGGCAGCCCTCAATACTCATTATTTCAAACATTTACCACATATTTTACAACCTTTACAAAAAGGTCCTTTTAGGTGTTTTCATGGTAACACTTTTCACAAAAGTTGTTTATTTAATAACTATGACTCATTTTCTTCCATAAAAATGCAGCAAAAAACTTAAAAGCTCACATGGAAAAACTCTAAACTTTCAACCATTTTGCAAGATAGTCCCCTCTTTAGCTAGCTTAAGCTTTAGGGGTTCCAAAAGTACAAATATTATCAAGAAATGACCACTAAAACACTTACTTGTAAGGAGAAGAGTTTGCTGAAATTTTTGGGCTTTCAAACCCCTATTTGCTGCTAATTTTTGGTGGAGGAGTGAAGGAGAAAAGATGATATCTTTTCTTTCTTTACTTTAATATATCTAGTCAATTAAGTCACCTACTTTCCACCCACTTGACAAAATTTCTAATTCTTTGTCCCTATGGCCGGCCACCACCCTATACAAGGCCTAATTGAACATTAGGGACCTCAAATTAATATTCTATAGCTATTAGAAACCTTTAGCTTGTAGAATAGAACTTTCGCACTTTATGCGATTTAGTCCTTTTTTTCGCAATTAAGCATGAAATCGCTAGAATTAAAGCACCAAATTTTTCATGCACCTATATAACCATGCTATAACTCATAAAATAACACAAAAATAATTTTTATTCATCTTCAGATTAGTGGTTCGAAACCACTATTCCGACTAGCCCCTAAATCGGGCTGTTACAGAATTGAAATGAGATGAGATGATTAAATGTTTATTATTGACAAGGTTTTAAGTTGCATAATTGTAAAAATGTTGTATATTATATATGATATTGGATTTGAAATGAAAATGAGATGGTTGGTTATGTATATGAATGAATGATTGAAAGGATGAATTCATGATATGAAATGGGATTACAAATTGAATTGAGAACATTGTTACCCTATTAACTATTCGGGCATGGTTAGGTATAATTGGCATGCCATATGATAGGAAGAGTTCAGGTTTTTTCGACTACGTGTCGAGGAGTGTTGGACACTCCATTCATCGGTTTTACCGACCAGCGCAAGGCGCAATTCATTTTTACGGTTTATCCGTCAGGCATTGGGTGCCAAACCTTGGTGTGTTGGTTGGATCCGCGTATCTGAGTCCAAGTTCGAGTCACGTTAATAGGGGAAGTAAATGGTAAACTCGAGATAATGACTTGAGATAGTAATGATTTGAAAATGACAATGCTATTGAATAGCAAATATAATAGAATGGAATGAAATATGGAATAAAATGTGAATTGGAAACTAAAGTAGTGAATGGATATGTATTTAAGTAATGTTTTTTAATTAAGTGTGAAATGAATTGAACTATGATTGAAATAATATTGCATAACATTGTTTATTTTAACTTGAGCATATAAATGTATTGTATTTTACTTGTATGTTCGAATTATAGAAATATCTCTAACTTATACTCAACGTACGATTTTATTTTTCGTGCGTAGGATAGGTACTTGTCGGTGCGATAATCTACTTAGCATCTAACGACCATTCCAAACTTAACTGTTGGTGAAATGTTCTTTTGATCTTGGCATGTACCTAGGATGTTCTATATATATGTAATGCTCATTTTGTGTCTTGATGATATTTGAGTTTCTAAGTTTGTAAGTATTGTGTATATATGTGTAGTTGATAGTAATGATCATTTTGAAGATGTCTTGCTAAAGTAATTTGGTGATATACAATGATGATTAAATAGTTGAGGTGTTGTTATTCTAAATGAGTTTTTTTTTTTTGTTAATGCATAGTTGTGAAAATGATAGCTAATATATGGTTTGATCTCAATAGATGATAATTCTTTGGTGTATGCTTTATAAATGAAATTGAATGCTTAGTTGTTCATGTTGAGGTACCTTAATGGCTTAATGGTTGATTATTTAGGTTGGTTGACCTTAAGGATATATATTTGGCTTAGATTTTGATGTATTGAATTGAGTTGTACATGGATAAGATGTTTAAATGATGATTTTCATGCCTTTATTTATGTTTAGGTATGTTATTTGAGTTTAGGCAAGTTTTGAGCATAAGTGCATCTTTTAAAAAGTAGGTTTTACTATTTTTGAACTCAAGTATTGATATTTTTACATCCGGTATTGATACTTAACCAAATGAACAATTTTCAAACACACAGAATGCCAAAATGGTATCGATTTTTATTTGAGTATCGATACTTTTTCATAAAATATCAATACCATAAAATAAATATCGATGCCCTTGTTTTACTATGAAACAAAATTGAATTTTGGTATCAATTTTCGAAAAGGTATCGATACCAACTATGGATTTCAATATTAACCTTTAAACTTTGAAATTTTTCATTTCAATCCTTTTTCATGCTTAAATCTCTCAGTTAGGTTCATGCAGATTTCAGATTTTCAATATGTTTGATTGTATGTGATTTGATGATTAAGAATTGAGATTTTGCTTTGTAAAGTGTATATATATAATGATTGCTAAAACTTGTCGTAGCATCTTATTACTCGGGTCCGGCGATCGGGCCGGGTAAGGGATGTTACATTTATTGGTGTCAGAGCTAAATGTTTAGCCAATTCTAGGACTAAATCAAGCTTAAAATCCAGTCTAAAGTTATATGCCAAGTTGAGTCGAGTCTGAGTCGGGATTAGGATGCTGATTAAAGATTGTTTTTTTTATAGACAAAAGATGTTAGAGGAATCGAATTGAAACACCCCCAAACCCGGCCCACGAGCTTTGACCGGATCTGACATGTTCCCTGAGTAAAATAGTTCAAAACTTGTTTGTTACTTTGGAAAAATTAACGGTGGTTTTGAAAAAAATTTATTTGTGTTGAGTTCAAATTGAAAACGGTGGGGTACTCGAAGTCTAGATTTTAGCAAAACTTTATTTTTACGTTTCAAAGCTATAAGTTAGGAGAAATACCGAATTGTTTTAGAAGTTAACCTTTAGTTCGAAAATCGTTTGTGTTTAGGTGTCAAAACATTTTAAAATTTAATTCTTAAGAAAAGTTAATTAATTCTTGATTTAATAAATTATCGCATAATAACTCAAATATATAATGCATGCTTAAAACAGTTAATGGTAATGGCCTTATTACATCAAAACAAAACCCGAAATAAACCTGAAATACTTAATTATAAAAGAAAGTTTAAAGTAAAATAAATGCTGAGCTACGCATGGCCACCACTAAGCTCCTGCCGACCCGGTCCATCTACTGAGTGTCACCTGAAAAGATATCCCACAACGGGGTGAGTCAACAGACTCAATGTGTAACCACCAACACAAACTCACAACGATTTAGGCATACAAATCATATATAAAACATATATAACAATGATGCAATCCCGAACCCAAACCTAATAACCATCCTCTACACATCACCCGTACCTGCCATCACACCGTGGGGATTACTAAATCGACCCTCCATCCGCTACACATCATCGGTTGGCAGCTGCAGCGACTTGCTCATCGCCCTTATAAATTGTGGCATAGCCACCAGATAATGTGACAAAGTCACCAGATATTAATATGTGACATAAGTCACTACATTCAGATTATGTGACATGAGTCACCAGATATTGTGGTAAAAACCACCAGATCACTTCCCCTTTTCAGTATCACCCATATGCCCATGCATAATACAAAACAAACAGAGATCATGCCATGTACTTTATTCCATATTCATAACAAATTCACATGTGTGTCATATTCAAGTGTTCATAAACATTATTAACATAGTAGTAGTAGTATGTTAACGCATTCGAATACTGCACTGCAGTGAATGATACCTTTAGCCATATTCTCATATTTCCATTAACACATACATAATAATAATACCATAGATCTATTAGGAATTAGTGTAGGGCTACACACCTGGTTACTATCATATTCACTGAATCCCGAAAGTTCACAAACAATTTTATACTCCTCCCTAAAGATCATAGTTAGAATCGGCCAATCACTAACACTTAATATGGCCTTGGCCGAATGTTAACACTCTCTTACCTTGCGGATCTAAACCCCGAATTTATCCCTTGTCTTTGAAGATGTCAAAATACCTACATGGTGTATGTTAGATCCGATTCCAACATTTAACGAATCCAAAATAAATGACCTTCGGCCTAAGATCATATTCGCTTACCTTAGATCTCAAAATCCCGAAAGACCTTCCCTTGTAATCGGCTACAACCAAATCCCGAAATCCTCCTTCAAGGTTTCGGCCAATCAAATACATATGGTTAGTTTCTTGATTTCGACCAACCAAGAAAAGAAGAAAGAAAATTAAAAAAAAAGGAAATCCTTACCATCTTACCAACCCGATTCGGCTTGATAACAACCCTTGAGAATCAACGTTCTAGAAAAGAATGAAAGAGAAGAAATAAGGGTGAGGCTCATAAGAGGTTCGGCTATAACTTCATAAAAGAAGAAAAGCTCATTCGGCTTTTGAAGATGATTGGATCGCGAGAAGATGGAGAAGAAAAGAACTAAGGTTTGAGAGGTTTTCGGTTTCTGGTCACAAAAGAAAAGAGAAAGGGAATGGAGCTTTTGGAAGAGAGAAAAATCACCAAAAAGATGCCTATTACTACACTAAGTAAATTCGGCACCTAGCTCCCCTTGAATGACCGAATTTTTGCCCCCCTAAAGTCCCATATTCGGCCAACTCCTCAACCTCACTCCCTATCCCTTGTTTTTCTCCTATTTTCTCTCTTCTTTTACTTATTCAAAAATAATTAAAATAAATCAGCAATTATCCTTCTCTTCTAGCCGAATTTTTAAAAGAAAGAGACCAAGTCTCATCCTCATCCATTTGAAAGTCCAAATGCCGTCCACTACTGCTCCCCATTGCCGCAAAATAAAAGCTCCCTTTTTGCTTCCCTTGTGGCTCGAACTCAAGCCCTTCTCCACTGCTTGAGGCGTCACTTACCAATGCCTTAAGTGGCGCCTCCCTGCCACTTTAACAAGCTGATTCTTATGTCCAATTTCCCCTACAATTTCTCTTAAGGCCTATCAGGCTTAACTCTCTCTTTGAAACTTAAAATCAAATAATTTCTAAGGCATTTTCCTACACTCTAAAGTTCTCATGATTCATAAAAACACATCAAAACACACATAGGCATACTAGCACATTCAATTTAGCAAAAATGCACAAGCCCTAAATCTCGGATATTACACGAATAATGAGGTTGATCAAGATATTCATATTAGTAATAATTCCACTAAAAAATATAAATAGGGCTGAGTTAGTAGCACCGAGTGTTCATTTAGATGGTGTACCACAACATAATGTCGATAGGGGTTTTAATGAGGGACAGGGCGATGTAAGCATACTTTGTACTATAGCTGAAGCACTCCAGAGAGTAGCGGGAACTACTTCTACGGTAATACCTGCACCTGTAGTTAGACGGGCACCAATTAAAGAATTGAGGAGGTATGGTGCAACTGAATTCGCTAGGATGAAAGGGGTTGACCCATCAATAGCTGAGATGTGGCTAGAATCTACAACTCGAGTACTTTAACAACTACAGTGTACTTCTCATGATAGTGTTATCTGTGTCATTTCTTTATTATAGGGGGAAGCTTATACTTGGTGGCAAACTGTTACTCATCATATCCCTGTTGGAGTTGTCGATTGGAAATTCTTTCAATTAGAGTTCCAGAAGAAATATGTCGGGGAACTATATTTGGAAGATCAAAAACAAGAATGCCTTTTGTTAAAACAATGAGATCTATCTATAGTGGATTATGATCAAGGATATATGCAACTTAGAAAATATACCGTGAAGCTTATTCCGACTAAAGAAGCAAGTTGTAAGCGTTCTCTACGAGGGATTTCTATGAGAGATGCGAGATGAAATCAGAAATCAATTAGTCGCATTGAAAGTTAAGGAATTTGCTGATTCATTCGAGCGTGCAAAAATGGTAGAATGACCTTCAGGGTTAAGCAAGAAACCAGAGCTTCCTCGTGTTTTTGGGAAAACGATTCGGGACACCCAGTTCACATTCAGTGCTCAAGCGAATTAAAGAATTTCATGAGCATAGGAGGATAATTGCAAAATCAACTACATCAGATAAAGTGCGAGATCAACAAGCGACAATTTTAGTTGGTAGTGTAAAAGGACCAACCAAAGCTTTTAAAGTGCTGAGCTGAGAGCACTATGGGAAGAAACATTAAGGAAAATGTTGGAAGTTATCTAATACTTGTTTTTGATACAGATCGCAGGAGCATTTTGCTCGTAAGTGCCTCAAAAATGATAATACTGCACCACCTAACACTCAGAGATCTGCACCTTCAGTTAGAGGTCATAGGGCTGGTCATGGGAGTTTTGTCTCCAAGGGTGGTTCAAGGAAAGGGAATGAAGCAATTGCGCATCAATTAGAGGTTAGAGCGCTAGCTTGGGTGCATGTTGTGAGGGCTCATGAGGAAGGCGATGCTACTGATGTTGTAGCTGGTATCTTATTACTATTTTCTACTCCTGTTTATGCCCTAATAGACCATGGTTCCTCTCATTCATATATTAATGCTGATTTGGTTAAATCTGGGAGTTTAAAACCTGAGACGTCAAAAGTAGCCATGTTTGTATCGAGTCCGTTGGGTCAAAAAATGTTAGTTGACCAAGTATGTAAAAGATGTCCATTAGAAATTCAAAGCTTGGTGTTTCCAATGGATTTGTTGATCATGCCTTTTGGTGATTTTGATTTGATCTTGGGCATGGATTGGCTAACTGAGCATGGAGTGATTCTAAATTGTAGGAAGAAAAAGTTTTCAGTTCAAGGCCCAAATGTGAAATTTTAGAAGTTAATGACATTAGAACGTGTGGTTTGACTCATATTATCTCGTCGATTTGAGCTAGTAAATTGTTGAAGCAAGGTTACGAAGCTTCTCTAGGCTATTTTATTAAATCAAATAATGGAGATAGTCAAATTGGTAATATTCAAACTGTCTGTGAACTTCCTGATGTGTTTTCCGAAGAATTATCGAGATTACCACCTAATCGGGAGGTCGAATTTTCAATTGAAGTGTTGATATCCTTTTATCGTATGGCATCGACTGAGCTGAAGGAATTGAAAATCCAGTTGTAAGATTTACTGGACTGCGGCTTTATACGCCCTAGTATATCGCCTTGGGGAGCCCCAGTATTGTTTGTTAAAAGTAAAGATGGTTCGATGTGGCTCTGTATAGATTATCGGCAGTTGTATAAGCAGACGATTAAAAATCAGTACCCCCTACCTCGTATCGATGATTTATTCGATCAGTTGAAAGGAGCTTCAATTTTTTTCTAAGATTGATTTACGATTCGATTACTACCAATTGAAAGTAAAAGATAGTGACATACCAAAAATAACGTTCCGTGTGCGTTATGGTCACTACAAATTTTTGGTAATGCCTTTTTATTTAACGAATGCACCTACGGCATTCATGGATCTCATGAATCATATTTTTCAACCTTATTTGGATTAGTTTCTTATGGTATTTATCGAAGACATCCTAATTTATTCAAAATCAGAACTGTTCTGCAAGTTTTGCGAGAGAAACAACTTTACTGGAAACTTAGTAAATGTGAGTTTTGGTTACCCGAAGTTGTTTTTCTAGACATGTCATTTCTGTGGATGGGATCTGTGTTGATTTGAAAAAGATTGAGGCTATCTTGCAGTGGAAAGCATCGAGGAACATGTCTAAAGTTTGCACTTTCCTTGGTCTAGCTGGCTACTATCAAAGATTTGTTTTTGGATTTTCAAAGATAGCTTTGCCGATGACAAAGCTGTTGCAAAAGAATGTTCAGGTCGTTTGGGACGAACAGTGCCAAGGAAATTTTGAGAAACTGAAACAGATGTTGAATTAGGCACCAGTTCTAATTTTACCGGATTCGGGAAAGAATTTTGTGGTATATAGTGATGCCTCGTTGAGTGGTTTAAGTTGTGTTTTGATGCAAGATGGAAAGGTGATTGTGTATGCATCCTGACATTGTGTATGCATCCCGACAGCAAAAATGCAGAAACGTAATTATCCGACACACGATTTAGAGTTAGCCGCTGTAGTCTTTGCTCTAAAGATTTGGAGACATTATCTGTCTGGTGGAAAGTGTCACATTTTTACCGATCATAAAAATCTTAAATACCTCCTAACCCAAAAGGAGTTAAATTTAAGACAGCGTCATTGGGTTGAGCTTTTGAAAGATTATGATTGTGTTACCAATTACCACCCTGATAAAGCTCCATAAGGAATTACTTAACTAGAAGATCTTGAGCGTATAACCATCAACTCAACACCTATCGCATCATGCACCACAAATGAGTTATCATGGGACAATCTCACCGAGTAGCATGCTTTGACTAGTTGTCCTCTATTGAAGATATAATTTCTTAATGTATCGAATGATAATACCTACCATAGGGGTCGATCCAACTATCATATGATCATAAGAAAATTTTGCTTACTTTGAGGAAGTCTCCTCAATGAAATCCACATGGCAATGTCTACCTTAGGGCAGGTCCATTTCATGGCATCACAAAAGACCATTGATGGAGTTCATAGGTCCTGTTTAGGGACCTTCTCTCACTCAATATTTTAAAAATATGCAAGGTTTTTAATTTCTAATCAGTCAACTCTTTTATTAACACCTCATCATTCAATTTTCCACGACATAACGTTTCTCTGTAATGTTGCGGCAAACTGCTGCTCAGTACACACTAACAATCATGCTTCTTTTATTATGCTCTTGTTCATAATAATAATAAATAGAAATGAAATTGTATTAAAAATAAAGAAAATAAAAATAATAATGGGAAATGAAACAGAAAAAACTACTTATTAACAAAAACAAAAAATTCAAACATCATGAAGGCTAATGCTTTACTTGTCATGCTCTATAGGAGCACCCCGATCATGCTTCAATCGTTGTCCATTAACCTTGAATGTAGCCCCTATTCTTAGGTCTTTAACAACAACAACACCATGCGAATACACTTGAATTACTTCAAAAGGTCCTGACCATCGAGATTCTAACTTACCAGGAAATAATTTGAGCCTGGAATTGAATAATAATACATGTTGTCCAAGTTTAGTTTGCCTTGGAAAAATTATGGCATCATGCCATCGCTCGGTATTTTCCTTATACAAACGAGCATTCTCATATGCTTGTGTTCGAAACTCTTCCATCTCATTCAATTCTAGCAATCTCTTGCCACCAGCAGCAAACCAATCCATGTTCAGCTTCTTAATCACCCAAACCGCTTTATGCTCAAGTTCAATAGGTAAATGACATGGCTTATCGTAAACAAGTTTAAAAGGTGACATCCTTAATGGTGTTTTAAATGCAGTTGGGTATACCCATAGAGCTTCATCCAATCTAGTAGACTAGTCCTTTCGAGATGGATTCACAACTTTTTCTAGAATTTGTTTAATTTCTCTGTCGAAACCATTTTTTAGAGTTTTGGAAAAACAGTGATCGACTTAAAAATATATAGTAGAGTCGCCACCAACCCTTTTTGTTTAGGTGGGATTGGATCACCTTGTAAAAATAATTTTGGTCTGCGAAATAGGAAAACGGGTTCGGGAGTCGGTTACGTACGAGGAAGGATTAGCACCCTCATACGCCCAAAAACTGGTACCAAATTGATTAATTAGTGTCCTTGCGTTGAAAACTTGAAAATGTTTAAGGTGTGATACTTTTTAAAGAATGTTAATTAATTTTGAATTGAATCTCAAGATTCATTCGTTCCAAAGGAATAAAAACATCACATCCAGCACGTTAGGATATGACACGTTTATACCTCGATACCGAGATCATCTTTGATTTTCAAAATATGCGATCAAAAGGATATTTGGTTATTTGGTCGAAAGAAGAATTGACACCCATCACGTTAGGGCGCAATTCCTCGAACTTCCAAACATCAAATATTGCCTTGTTTTAAAAACTTTTAAATAAGCGATTTTAAAATCGACTCAAAATGCTTTTATTGAATCACTATTCGATAATGAGAAACAAAAATATAACATCGAGCATGGAATAATAATACATGAATACAACTTTGTACAAATGGATGACAAGAATAATAATATGAACATACAATTCAAAATATACAATGGCGATAATTTCACAACATATCATATTTCAATCAGAGCCATATGGCAAATTAATAAAATATAAAACAGATTTTTGCATGATAATAAATGAATTTAAAATAAATAGAGAAAAAAGAAATTTGAAACTAATATATACATGCAATTTTAACCTAAATTATATGTATAACAATTTTAAAAAGAAATAGGCAATGCATGAGAAGATTTGAAATAAATTTTATAATAAAAACAAGCATAATAAGATATGGATGAAAAATAAATATTACACAAGAAGAAATTTAAAGTAAATGATATTTAAAATTATTTAAAATATATATATATATATATTAACTTAAAGTTGGTAACATACATAAGATGAAAGACTTAATAGTAATAACACATGTATAAAAAAAAATATGAAGATGTTAAACAATATATACTAAAATAGGATCTTTAAAGGAAGTAAATTATATATAAATAGATTTAGAAGAAAATATATATACATATAAAGGAGAATTAAAAGAATAACAACTAAAATAATGCGAAAATAATATATACAATATAATTCAAACAATATATATTAAAACAAATAATGAATTTTATATAATAAAAAAATATTTAAAATGAATAAAATGAAAAAACTCAATTGAAATAAAAACAACACCAAGAGGATAATTTATAAACAAATGAAATTATTAAAATAGAATTAAGGATCAAAATAATATACACACAAATGGACAGGGATTAAAAAAACAAATATTCCAAGTTGCGAAAACATTGCGTTTAGACGGGTATCAAATTGAAATAATGCACAAATTCCAGGGAGAAATTAAAATATAAATGTAAGAGCCCAATTTTGACCGGGCTAAAATAACCAGAATAAAAAATAATAAAAAAATAAACAATATCCAGTCCTTTTACAATAAACAGGTTTAAAAGCCCAAACCCGGAAATCAACAGCCTACCAAATTACAGACTTCACAAATCAGACCCACTATCCTTGGCCCAAAACTAATCCTAAAACAGCCTACCCATTTACCATCAGCAACC
The DNA here is from genome assembly GCA_025698515.1 of Gossypium sturtianum. Taxonomy (NCBI): domain Eukaryota; kingdom Viridiplantae; phylum Streptophyta; class Magnoliopsida; order Malvales; family Malvaceae; genus Gossypium; species Gossypium sturtianum. The sequence continues at coordinate 90,292,778 of CM046954.1, forward strand.
CAAACTAACCTAAGACCCACACCTAAACCCACTAACCCAAAACTTGTGTGGCCCAAAGGGGCCCAAAATCTTAAACACCTTCGGTGGCCTAGGGTTTCTGGGAAACCCTAGGCGCCGCAAGCTTTGCCCCAGTTTTGCGCCGCAATCTGCTACCTCGCACTCCATCAGCCCTCGTCCACGCCGTCATCAACGCATGAACGGCCTCGCCACCAAGATTCTTGCTAATGACCTGCACAAGAAAGGGAAGAAGACAGAAACAGAAACAAAGCAAAGATGGCAAAAGATTTTTTCCTTTTATTTTTATTTTCGGAGGCTATAAAAGCCCCAAAAACCTGTAAAAGGGGGGGAACATACAGAAAAAAACAAGAATACAGAGAATAAAAACAAAAAAAAGTTTATTGAAACAGAATATAAAGTTTTTTTTTCTATAGAGGTTATTTTTTTTATATTGTTATTTCGTGTATATTTTATATTAAATAGTACTAAAATAAGAAGAGATGAGAGACATTACCTTCGAAATGGAGTGATTTGATCCTCTGGCCACCGGATATGGAGGCGCGTGAGGCGCGTGATATGGTAGCGTAGAGATTCGATGCTCGGGGCCTGTACATGGGGAGAAAGGGGTTTTCAGAGTGATTTTTAAGGTTTTTTTTAAACAGTTTTGAAAATGATTTTTTAGCCGAATTTTCAGTTTATATAACAATAATGAAATGGCACCGTTTTTGCCTAAACCAATAGGCATTGAAACGACGCCGTTTTAAGACCTCAGACCCGCGCTTTGACCCGACCCGAATATAGGATCCGCGTGTTTTTTAAAATTGGGCTATTTATGCCCGTGGTCCTTCCGCATTTTTCAGTCTTTTTAATTTCGTCCAATTTTTTTTATTTTTTGAATTAACCCTAAAACTTACATTTTATTTCAACTTGATCCTCTAGCTTTTTATTTTATATTTTTTAAAAAAATTAATATTGTACTGAATTATTTTATCATATTATTTTTTTATCATTTATATATTAATTTTTTATAATATAAAATTTATATATATATTTTATATGTCTTAATCCTATATATATTTAATTATTATTATATATTTGGTTTAATAATTTATATATTATTTATTATATTATATTTTGTATATTATATAGTATTATATTATATATATTATTTCTAAAGCTTTATTTTATATAAAATTTATTTATATTATCTAATTTATATTGTTTATATTATGTATATAATTTTATAATTAATGTAATACATATATACATATATTTTCATTATTTATTATTTTTATTTAGCTCAAAATTATTTTCATTATATATCATTTTTTATATATTATATTATATGTTTTTTTATTTTTATATTAATAGTATTATATCATATCATATATTATTTTCTAAAAAATTTATTTTTGTATAAAGTTTATTTATATTTTATAACATGTTTTACATATATTATTTATATTATTTTTTAATATCTTTATTCAAAATTATTATATATATTATTATGTATTATTTTTTTATGTATTAAATTATATTTATTATAATATTTATTTAGTATTTTTTTTTGTTTTACATATATTGCTTTATATATTTTATTCATCTACGCAATGCCCTTTTATTTATTTACTATAGTGTAGTTACTTTAGTTGTATTTTATATTGTATATATTAAATGCTATTGTATTATAATTATTTTTGTGTATGATAGTTTATAAATGCGATATTATCACATGAATTATTGTTCAAAATAAAAACACCTTTTTACAAGCTTTTTATATTTTAAAATAAGGCAATGTTTTGTTATTTAGAAATTCGGGAAATAGTGCCCTAACGTGTTGGATGCGATTTTCCGTTTGGCTGAATAACTAAATATCCTTTCAACAAGTTTTGTAAATCGTGAGATGATTTTGATTACGAAGATTTTAAAATATCATGTCCTAACGTGTTGGATGTGATGTTTATATTCCTTCGGAACAAGAAAGTCTCAAATTTTTTAAATCACTCGAAGTTTCTTTAAAGAAATCATATTTTTAAATACTTTTAAATTTAAAACATTTGGACATGATTTTATCGATTAGGTACCAATTTTTCGGTGTTATGAGGGTGCTAATCCTTCCTCATACGTAACCGACTCCCGAACCCATTTTTCTTGTCTTTTTCATAGACCAAAATTAAAAGTTTTAAAATAAAACGTTTTGCAAAGTGATCCAATCACACCAAAGTAAAAGGATTGGTGGCGACTCCATTTTCGTTTTTAAAAAAAGTCGATCCCCATTTTTTCTAAACCCGATTTTAAAAATGGTTTCGACAGCTTGGCGACTCCACTGGGGACCAATAAGAGAGTCAAGCCGAAAAATCGATTAGTTATTGTCCAAATGTCAAAAATTTGAAAGTCGAATTTGAAAAGTCATGATTTTGTTCTTCTATTGCATGTGATTCTATTTTTCTGCATTGCACTACATGACCGTCGTGGTCACGCCTTTAAGTAGGAGCGAGAAGCTATGCCTTCGTGAGGTTTTCACCTCCGCATGGGCTAGTGGATTTCTTCCTGAATACATCTGTACCTATGTCTTCGTGAAGTTTTCACTTCCGCATGGCCATAGGGAAATGTATTCCCCTGAACCGAACTTGGTCCATATGAGCCTATAATGGGTGAGGACCGAGGAATCTGCTGGTTTGGGTACCTCGACTCTAGAATTAAACTGCATATAGTGAATCCTAAGAGCCCACCTTAGGTAGAACTATGTCAAACCTTAGTGGACACCCAGATAGGTGTTTGTTTATTTTACTTGCTTTATATTCCATGGTACTAACTTGTGTTTTATTCTTTTGTGCATATCATTTCATACTTTAAGAGGTATCGATTCACGGTCAGTTTCTAAGTTAGAAAGCTGGTTATGGAGAACGGATTCCTTGATAAAGTGGAAGACAATGCAATCGTTCGTATATGGTCAAAGGTAGTTAGAGAAAGAATGGTATGGATTTGTTAGAGCAAGAGGGAAAAGGGGCAGCGCTAGAATCCCTGCCACCTGTGCCTCCTGATATTGTTCTGATCAAAGCAGAATCAGATGTGAAGAAGATTGTACAATACCCTATGGCAAGGTGCGGTGTTGGAACTAAAGGGCAGAAGGTAACCATACTCACCAATCACTTCAAAGTGAGTGTGGGGCATGGATGGACACTTCTACCATTACAGCGTTTCTCTTTCATATGAAGATGGTCGCCTTATGGACACCCAAGGAGGCCTTTCACTAAACATCGATGTATCAACTACCATGATAATTCAACCTGGTCCAGTAGTTGATCAACTTTCTAAAGAGCTTCTCTGGTTGGAAAATTGAGGCAGATGCCTCAAGAAAGGATGAATGTTTTGTTTAAATTATGGTGTTGAACCAATGCTAAAAACTTGTGGTGTTAATATCAACTCTAATTTCACCCAAGTGGATGGACGCATTCTGCCAGTACCAAGGTTAAGAAGGGGAAATGGTGGAAATTTCTTTCCAAGGAATGGGCGTGGGAATTTTAACAACAAGAAATTGGTGCAGCCATCTAGGATTGAAGGATGGGCTGTTCGACTCCTCATTGTGATCCAAACAACATTGCAAGGGATTTAATTCGGAGAAATGAAAAGAATTCGTATTGACCCCTATTTGATAGATTCAAAGAGATGAACCTGAATAGACACCTTTTGCCTGTGGTTAGAGTTGAAAAAATGTTTGAACAGATACAATTTAAACTTTCTGGAGCTCCGCAGTTCCTTCTTTGTCTAGAAAGTCTGATTTTTATGAACCATAGAAGCGGAAAAATATCTCTGAGTATGGCGCTAGCTAGGGTGGATGATCAATACTTTTCTGAAGATCGATGCTAAGCTTGGACAGTCTCTTTACTACCATCGAAGCTGTAATTCTGCAATAGAGTTGAAGCCAAGTCTAAACAAGATTGAGGAAATGAAGGGTAGGATTGAAGAGTTAGAATCAGCATTACACAGTTGTGAACTTCGGATCGAGCTTCTTGAAACAAGAGAGGAGCGTTGGAAAGAAGAGCTTCATCATTCTTATGATCAAGTTAAGAGTCAAGATTACCTCATGAGTGAAGCGATAGTTCAGATTCGAGAGGTATCTGGTCATCTACAGACTTTGACATCACAGGCGGATATGTTGAGCATAAAATATTGGCTACAGTTCGATCATAGTCAAGAGCTAGCTTCATTGCTTGGGAAAGTCAAAACTTTAGGACTCAGGGCGAAAGCATATAGTAGTCCGTTTTATGTAAAGGATTTTGTTTTCTAATAAAGTTTTCTAAAATGAAGTTGATCAGAATCGATGCCTCTTTGCATTCATGCATTTGCATTACATGGCATCATTTGCATTAGACTTTTATAAAAGGACCCTAATTAGGTAAAAATATTTTAGTTAACCTGGAAAACATGGAGCAAAGGTTGGAGAGGATAGAACAAATGCAACTACAGATAGAGGGGCAATTAACCGAGATTCAACAAGAAATGCGGGAACTTCAAAGGAATATGATAGGCCAGCTAACCCAGTTACTAGCCAGAGGACTTGGAAAAAGGAGTGACTCAGTGGACACTAATGAGGATGATGAGGAAGACATTGTTTATTCCCCAATAGGTATCCTGACTCAACCAGACACGCATCTGCATGGGGGACCCGTCATTACTGAACCCCGATGTCATACTTCGGTCCTATTTAATTCCCCAATAGGTTCAGGTTTTAACCCGAGCGATGATCAAGCCAAACCGGTTGCTCTGGTAGAAACAAAGGAAGGAGGAGAATGGACCTCAAAAGCCTTGAAGAAGAAGGAAAAGAAAACGAATAATGCCAGTAAGTATAATAAGAGCCATTTAGAGCCGATTACAATAAACCAGCCAAGGATGGTAGTTACCAGCAATCAAGTTTCCTCAAGGCAAAACTCTAAAAGGCTCCAATTTACGCCAATCCCCATGACGTATAAGGAGCTATATCAAATTTTGTTTGACGCACACATGGTGTCTCCATTTTATCTGAAACCGTTGCAACCTCCGTTCCCAAAATGGTATAACAAGAACGTTCAATGTGAGTACCATCCGGGAATAACGGGACATTCGATTGAAAACTGTACTACATTTAAAAATTTGGTCGAAAGGTTTATTAAAATGGGAGTTGTGAAGTTCGATGATCCATCAAAACCTGATCACTTTAATGAGGTAGTAAATGCGGTAATTGAAGGAGGAGACAAGAAAGTTGCTACTCCTTGAAGAAATCAAAGAGGGAATCAGATAACGAAGTTTCCAAACCCTTGTGTACTTGGAAGTGTTTTGAACAATGGAACTGTGGAAAGGATCATTGTATTTTTAGAGTGGATTTAGAGTAATATTTGAAACATGCTTGTTGCCTTAAGCCTAGGGGCAATAAGAACCCTTTTGTGAAGTAGGCTTGTGGTCTGAAATTTTATTTTAATAAAATACATCTTTTTTAGTACATATTCTTTTATTCTTTCTATTTCATACTGTACATTCTTTTATTTTTTTTAAAATATTCTTTCATTCTTTATTCATGGCCATACCAATAATCATCCTTAGAATCATTTATTCTTTGAATTCGTTCACCTTCGTACCTAGGTATCCAGATATCAACGTCATGAGCGACGTTGTTACTGACTCTCTTTTTGAATGAGATATGGGTCTAGGGGATCTAAGGACTTTGAAGATAATAGAGATTGTAATATATCTTCTGACTTGTTAAGAATGGTTTAACAAGATGAAAAACTGACCTTACTCTACAAAGGGTCATTGCGAGCTTAGGAAAGGAGCGAAGATTGTAGCCCAGCTTACCATAGAAATAATGCGAGACATCATTAAGTTATTTTCAAAAAGACTCAAAGATGTTTTGCACGATCATATCAGGACATGCCTAGGATACTAAGATGCGGGCTAAACATGAGAATCAAGCACTGCCAATCTATATAGAAAGGGGTAGTATTAGCTATGCCAAATATAAGGAGACAAGATTCATATGCCTACTCCAGTTCTTCACAAATTTTTCATATGTGGGGGCATGGATGTGATAGGGCTAATCTCGTTAAAAGTTTTTAGCCAATATTGACTCATCGGTATAGTCATCGTTTACTTCACTAAGAGAGTGGAAGTAGCTTCATATGCCAATGTTACGAGGTCGAAGTCATCAAATTCATCAAAAAAAAAAGATGAAGGAAAAGATCAGATGCTAGCAGAATGCCATAAAGGATCACATTTAAATAACTGTACAAAGTCAAAGTCTACAGTTTGTTCAAAGATCAGGCAACATATTACAGTGCAACAAACGTTGCCAGTAAAAAAAAAGGAAGAGGTGGCTAAGACTTGTAAAGATTGGCATAAGAAGCTATCACTACTCTCTATTATCAAACGTTGGCTAGGACCTTTGCTGGGGCAACAAATTTCTCATCGGAATAAAAACAGTTTTGCCAATTGAACCTAATGGAAGAAAAGGTTAAAAGTGATTTGTCACGGCCAGATGATATGAGCTTACAGAAGACCATCTTAGGGAATTCCACGAAGAAACCTGACGTTGAAAAAGATTTTTCCTCTACAAAACGATTTTAGAGGAAAGCATATGCCAAGCTGGGAAGGACTTATGTAGGGTCTGTTCTAGAGGAGCATTGATATTGACTGAGATGGATGGCGAAGACTTGCCTAATCTGGTGAATTCAGGAGATATTTTACCTAAAAGAGGAAAGACCAAGGTGAAAACCCAAAAAGAGCGCCTTAAAAAAAAAGGAGAGGCCAAGGCGAAAACTCGCAAAGGGCGCTTTGAGACCAAAGGGGATTTGAGTTGAAAACCCGAAAAGGGCGGCTCAAATTTTGATCAAAAGTGGGGCATACAGTAGTTTTGCTACATTTGAATTAATAATGAAGAAGTATGTTACGTCTTGGGGCATTGACAGAGTACTCCAGATCCCCTAAACACATATTGAGTTTAAAATGGTCCTCAAGAAGTTGGAACAGAGAAGCTCAAGCTGCGATATCTGGGGCATCTAGTTTCCCATCTTACCCATCTTTAAATTTTCTATTTTTAATTACTTTATAAACACCCCAATCAATTTTCTTTTATAGCCTTTGCTATTTTTGGCTTACTTTATTCTTTTTAAGATATACCAATAAATTTTCATTTATTGCCTTGGTTATCTTTGATTAACTTATTTGTTTCGAGCTATGCTCCTGATTAATTTCTTTCTTGTCCATTGTTATGATCTTTTTCAAGCATTTTATATTGAAATAACGATTAATGGACTAATAACACATTCATAAAAGGAGTTTCGCATATTACTCTAGAAGCTTCTAAATAATATGAGGAATCTGAAACATGACTATTGTTCAGAACTCACCAAGCCTAATGGCTGGAAACATTGAAAATGATTATCTCTTCAAATTCTTATTGGATAAGACAATATCGTTGGGGACACCATATTGGCAAATGACGAACAAGGTCAATCCAAGTGTAAAAGGGGATCATTGTCGGGATACCCTGCATCCATTCAGACACATACATCTGGTCATTACACCCAGGGAATGGTGTAACAGATGGAAAGTGATACAAGTTCTGTACCTTTGAGTGGTAACAAAAATATAAAAGAAACCAAATGTCATTCCCCTGAAGTTGCAGTGGAAGTACCAACTTTATGTCTCAAGATCCAAACAGGGCTGACTTAGAAATTACATTGGGGCAAGCTGGTTGAGCAGAACATGATTGATAAACAAGAATGAAAAACAAATGAGTGATAACACCTAGAATAGGAATCATACTCGTAACATTTTTGTATCATAACAAATTTTATTAGGAGCATTTGATTCATTTCGTTCATTGCATCCTAATCCTTTAAAAGGAATTATCTTCATGACATGTTACATGTGGTTTGAAGCATTTGAGTCATTCTGATCATAGCATCTTAGTCATGTGACATAAACATACTAAACCAAGTCTACAGGACATGTCCCTCAGCAGACGGTGTAGCAATATCGATGAGTTTTCAGATTGAGGATAGCTAATCTCATCTTCTTGAAGTTGCTAGAAGAAGATCAAGATAACAGATCTCATCTTCCTGAAGTTGTAGGAAGCAGATCGAAAAGAATTTCAGCCTTATCTCCCTAAAATTGTAGGGAGTAGACTGACGACAGAAGATCTCATCTTCCTGAAGTTGTGGGAAGCAGATCAAAGAAGATTTTAGTCTTATCTCCCTGAAGTTGTAGGGAGTAGACTGAAGACAGAAGATCTCATCTTCCTGAAGTTGTGGGAAGCAGATCGAAGAAGATTTTAGTCTTATCTCCCTGAAGTTGTAAGGAGTAGATTGAAGACAGAAGATCTCATCTTCCTGAAGTTGTAGGAAGTAGATCGAAAAGAATTTTAGTCTTATCTCCCTGAAGTTGTAGGGAGTAGATTGAATACAGAAGATCTTATCTTCCTGAAGATGTAGGAACCAGATCGAAAAGAATTTCAGCCTTATCTCCTTGAAGTTGTAGGGAGTAGACTGAAGATAGAAGATCTCATCTTCCTGAAGTTGTAGGAAGCAGATCGAAAAGAATTTCAGCCTTATCTCCCTGAAGTTGTAGGGAGTAGACTGAAGACAGAAGATCTCATCTTTCTGAAGTTGTAGGAAGCAGATCGAAAAGAATTTCAGCCTTATCTCCCTGAAGTTGTAGGGAGTAGACTGAAGATAGAAGATCTCATCTTCCTGAAGTTGTAGGAAGTAGATCGAAAAGAATTTCAGCCTTATCTCCCTGAAGTCGTAGAAGTAGAATGAAGACAAGAGATCTTATCTTCCTGAAGTTGTAGGAAGTAGATCAAAGACAGAAATCTTATCTTCCTGAAGTTGTAGGAAGTAGATCGAAGACATCAACAGATATTATCTTCCTGAAGTTGTAGGAAGAAGATCGAAAACACTTTCAGATCTTATCTTCCTGAAGTTGTAGGAAGCAGATCAAAAACATCAATTTGGCATTGCAAGAAGCAGAATAAAGCTAGCAGACTTACTGAAATCAAGATGGATTCCAGTACCCCTGAAGATGCAGTTCGGACTAGAAGCTATTTGAAGAAGACGAGGATCAAGAAGTCGAGGATTGGCCAAGACCGGTCAAAATTGGTCCTTTTATAGTCTTTGCTCTATTCTCGTTACACGACAATGAGCAAAGAGGGGTAGCTGTAAGAGCCCAATTTTGACCGGGCTAAAATAACCAGAATAAAAAATAAAATAAAAAAAATAAACAATGTCCAGTCCTTTTACAATAAACAGGCTTAAAAGCCCAAACCCGGAAATCAACAGACTACCCAATTACAAACTTCACAAATCAGACCCACTATCCTTGGCCCAAAACTAATCCTAAAACTGCCTACCCATTTACCATCAGCAACCCAAACTAACCTAAGACCCACACCTAAACCCACTAACCCAAAACCAGTGTGGCCCAAAAGGGCCCAAAATCTTAAACACCTTCGGTGGCCTAGGGTTTCTGGGAAACCCTAGGCGCCGCAAGCTTTGCCCTAGTTTTGCGCCGCAATCTGCTACCTCGCACTCCATCAGCCCTCGTCCACGCCGTCATCAACGCACGAATGGCCTCGCCACCAAGATTCTTGCTAATGACATGCACAAGAAAGGGAAGAAGACAGAAACAGAAACAAAGCAAAGATGGCAAAAGATTTTTTCCTTTTATTTTTATTTTCAGAGGCTATAAAAGCCCCAAAAACCTGTAAAAGGGGGGGAACATACAGAAAAAACAAGAATACAGAGAATAAAAACAAAAAAAAGTTTATTGAAACAGAATATAAAGTTTTTTTTTCTACAGAGGTGATTTTTTTTATATTGTTATTTCGTGTATATTTTATATTAAATAGTACTAAAATAAGAAGAGATGAGAGATATTACCTTCGAAAGGGAGTGATTTGATCCTCCGGCCACCGGATATGGTGGCGCGTGAGGCGCGTGATATGGTAGCGTAGAGATTCGATGCTCGAGGCCTGTACATGGGGAGAAAGGGGTTTTCAGAGTGATTTTTAAGGTTTTTTTTAAAACAGTTTTGAAAATGATTTTTTAGCCGAATTTTCAGTTTATATAACAATAATGAAACGGCACCGTTTTTGCCTAAACCAATAGGCATTGAAACGACGCCGTTTTAAGACCTCAGACCCGCGCTTTGACCCGACCCGAATATAGGATCCGCGTGTTTTTTAAAATTGGGCTATTTATGCCCGTGGTCCTTCCGCATTTTTCAGTCTTTTTAATTTCGTCCAATTTTTTTATTTTTTGAATTAACCCTAAAACTTACATTTTATTTCAACTTGATCCTCTAGCTTTTTATTTTATATTTTTTTAAAAAAATTAATATTGTACTGAATTATTTTATCATATTATTTTTTTTATTATTTATATATTAATTTGTTTATAATATAAAATTTATACATATATTTTATATGTCTTAATCCTATATATATTTAATTATTATTATATATTTGGTTTAATAATTTATATATTATTTATTATATTATATTTTGTATATTATATAGTATTATATTATATATATTATTTCTAAAGCTTTATTTTATATAAAATTTATTTATATTATCTAATTTATATTGTTTATATTATGTATATAATTTTATAATTAATGTACTACATATATACATATATTTTCATTATTTATTATTTTTATTTAGCTCAAAATTATTTTCATTATATATTACTTTTTATATACTATATTATATGTTTTTTTTATTTTTTATATTAATAGTATTATATCATATCATATATTATTTTCTAAAAAAATTATTTTTGTATAAAGTTTATTTATATTTTATAACATGTTTTACATATATTATTTATATTATTTTTTAATATCTTTATTCAAAATTATTATATATATTATTATGTATTATTTTTTATGTATTAAATTATATTTATTATAATATTTATTTATTATTTTTTATTATTTTACATATATTGCTTTATATATTTTATTCATCTACGCAATGCCCTTTTATTTATTTACTATAGTGTAGTTACTTTAGTTGTATTTTATATTGTATATATTAAATGCTATTGTATTATAATTGTTTTTGTGTATGATAGTTTATAAATGCGATATTATCACATGAATTATTGTTCAAAATAAAAATACCTTTTTACAAGCTTTTTATATTTTAAAATAAGGCAATGTTTTGTTATTTAGAAATTCGGGAAATAGTGCCCTAACGTGTTGGATGCGATTTTCCGTTTGGCTGAATAACTAAATATCCTTTCAATAAGTTTTGTAAATCGTGAGATGATTTTGATTACGAAGATTTTAAAATATCATGTCCTAACGTGTTGGATGTGATGTTTATATTCCTTCGGAACAAGAAAGTCTCAAATTTTTTAAATCGCCTGAAGTTTCTTTAAAGAAATCATATTTTTAAATACTTTTAAATTTAAAACATTTGGACATGATTTTATCGATTAGGTACCAATTTTTGGGCATTATGAGGGTGCTAATCCTTCCTCATACGTAACTGACTCCCGAACCCGTTTTTCTTGTTTTTTTCGTAGACCAAAATTAAAAGTTTTAAAATAAAACGTTTTGCAAGGTGATCCAATCACACCAAAGTAAAAGGATTTGTGGCGACTCTATTTTCGTTTTTAAAAAAGTCGATCCCCATTTTTTCTAAACCCGATTTTAAAAATGGTTTCGACAATAAAAATATAGAAATAAGGTTCTAATTAAAACAAGTGAAAAAAGCGGAGGGGCCTGTAGTGTAAATAACCCAAAGGCTATAAAACACGCGGATCCCCTTTCAATGGGCCGGGTAATCGGGTCAATGCTATTAAACGGCGTCGTTTAGCAATTAAACCAAAGCACAAAAATGGTGTCGTTTTAAACAGTGTATATAAGTAAAATTTTAGACCAAAAATCATTTGAATACCCCCTTAAAAAAAACTTCATTCTTTCTCTTTAAAAGCTTTTTTAAGCAATCCAAGAGTCCGGCAGTCCTCTGCCGTAGCCCTGCCGGGGCTCCGTCATACACGGTGGTCGGAGGCGTCGAAAGAGGGCTTTTCAGCCCTTTCTTGAATCGTTTAACAGCTAAACCATCCCAACCCAGAAAGCCAAAAGAAGGGAGCAACCGACGCCTCTTGGGTCCGGTTTCGCGAAGGAGAAAGGCTCTCCGATGACTCGACCACGAGCGATTTTCGGTAAACCCTCCTTTTCTATTCGTTTATTTTTACTTCAAATATATCAAAAAAATCAAAAAGAAAATCCGAAATCGAAGTAAAAAGCAAGAACACTAGTGAATCCAAAAAGGTAAATCACCTTTTTTCTTTATGTATATTTCTCTGTACATGTGTATGAAAAAACAATCTCTCCCAAAAAAACATTACAAAAATTCCTCTTAGTTTTATAGCCCGAATGAAAATACGATATTTTCTTGGTTTGCTATCGTTTGTCCTTGTTTTCGTAGGTAAAAGGCGACGTGGAGGCACGAGGGTGGCGTACGAAGGCCGTACGGTGGCGACGTGGCACAGGGTGACTTGCTGTTGGGGCTGTGTGCGGCGCTGGTGGAAACCCTAGGGTTTCTACTGGCTGTTTTTGCTTTGGGCTTAGTGGGTAGTGATTGTTTGGGCTAGGTTCAGGCTAATTTGGGCTAGGTTTGGGCTAATTTGGGCTATTGTAATTCTTTTGGGTTTGTAAAAAAAAATTGTAAAATGGATTGTTGTTTTATTATTTGGGACTGTTTATTATTTTTTTGGTTTAAATCTGGTTAAGGTATGGGCCCGGGCAAATTTTGGGCCCTACATTCTCTATTAGATATTTCAACTTAGCCATTTGCCTGAGGGTGATATGCCGTGGCAATTCTATGTTTCACCCCATACCTACGCAAGGCATTGGCCATCAATTTGCAATCAAAATGGGATCCTCGTCACTGATAATGGCTCTCGGTGTACCAAATTGTGTGAAAATGTTCTTATGTAAAAATTTCAATATCGACTTAGCATCATTAGAGGCTAGGGCTACTGCTTCTACCCACTTAGAAACATAGTCTTCTGCCAAAAGTATGTATAGCTTGCCTATTGATGGTGGAAACGAACCCATAAAGTCTATTCCCCATGCATCAAACAGTTCAATCTCCAATATACTTTACAACGGTATTCCCTGTCTCCTAGACACATTTCTTATTCTTTGACAATGGTCACACAACCTATAAAATTCATGAGCATCTTTAAATAAATTTGGCCAATAAAATCCTGACTGGAGTACCTTGGCAGCTATTTTCATTCTTCCAAAATGTCCTCCATATGGGGCTGAATGACAATGTTGTAAGATACTATGCATCTCATCGTTGGGGACGCACTTCCGAATTATTTGATCTGCATAATGCTTGAATAGGAATGGTTCATCCCAATAGTATTATTTGGCATCATGAAGAAATTTTCGTCATTTATAAGCATTGAAGTCAGGTGGCATTACACCACTTACTAAAAAGTTTACTATGTCAGCATACCAAGGTAATGCCTTGGCAATGAGCAACTATTCATTTGGGAATTCTTCCTTAGTTTATTGCTTTCATCTTCATTTCCCGATTCTATTCTTGACAAATGGTCAGCCACTTGATTTTTTCGGTTCCCTTCTGATCTCTAATTTCCAAATCAAACTCTTGTAACAAGAGTATCCACCTAATCAATATTGGCTTGGCATCTTTCTTCCGTATCAAGTACTTGATAGCCGAGTGATCTTTGTAGACTGTAACCTTTGTTCCTACTAAATAAGAATGGGATTTGTCGAATGCAAAGACCATTGCAAGTAATTCCTTCTCCGAAGTGGTATAATTAAGCTGAGCCTCTGTTAACATCTTACTAGCATAATACATTACATGTAGTACCTTGTTTCTCCATTGACCCAACATTGCTCCCACAGCATAATCGCTGGCATCGCACATGAGTTCAAAGGGCAATGTCCATTCTGGAGCAACAACAAACAATGTTGCTATAAGAAGTCGCTTCTTGAGTTCCTCGAAAGCCTACAAACATTGATCATCAAAATTAAAAGGTTTATTCTATTCAAGTAAAGTACACAAAGGTTTAGAGATTTTTGAAAAATCCTTGATAAATCTTCTGTAAAATCATGCGTGTCCTAGAAAGCTTCTAATACTCTTAACACTGGCGGGCGGTGGTAATTTTTCAATCACTTCTATTTTCAATCTGTCTACTTCAATTCCTCACTATGACACCCTATGTCCTAGGACAATGCCTTCACGGACCATGAAATGGCATTTCTCCCAGTTTAATACTATATTTGTTTCTTCACAGCGGCATAAAACCATCTCCAAATTCCTTAAGCAATCTTCAAAATCATTTTCGAACACAGAGAAGTTATCCATAAAAACTTCAAGGAAATTTTCCACCATGTCAAAGAATATGGCCATCATGCAACGCTGGAAAGTTGTTGGGGCATTACATAACCTGAACGGCATCCGCTTGAATGCAAAAGTACCATATAGACACGTGAAATGTAACACCCCAAACCCGGTCAATACGCCATGACCGAATCTGGCATGCCACGAAGGAAAACGTTTTGAAGAAAAACAAGTTAACGATTAAATTTTAGTGATAAAATTTTTGTTGTTCTAAATTCGTAGAAAATTAAGTTGAAAACAGATATTTTATTTTAAAATTTCGTAAATAGATTTTTTAAAACTTAGTCGCAGCTTAAATTCGTAAACCATTTATAAATTAAAGAGAAACTAAAGCAATTAGGTTGAAAATCGTATCTAATAGAAATTTGGAAACTTAAGTTTTGTAAAATAGTTTGAGTTATCTAAAATACTTAAGTTGTTAAAAATTATCAATTTATTTAGGTTACCCGATGGTAACATTTTAAAAACCATCGCGCTTTGTATTTTAGAAAACTTTGTTCACATATCATTAAATCAATCATGTAATTTGCAAGTTATTCCTAAAACAAATCCAAAGCATATAAATAATCCAAAAACATAATTTAAGAGGCCTTATTACAAACCCATAAAAATGAAAACCAAATTAAAATCAAGTACCCAAATGGAAGTTCATGTAAAACCAAATTTCATTGCATGGCCTCCTCGAGTTCATCCAGGCTCCTCATCCGTGAATTTACGAATTACCTGAAAAAGTAAGGGAGAAGGTGAGTCACCAAGACTCAGTGCATATTCCTCTCCCGGGTAAATACCACATACTTACACAAATTATAACCAAGCAATGTATATATATATGATGCACCCAACCTAGCCATCCATAACCTTTTTTCGCTCGCCGTGTGGTACCAAACCACCTGGTGGTGCTAAACCACCGTGACCAAAGTCACGAATAATCAAGTTGTGGGGCCAACCCACGTGTGATACCAAATCACCGGCGACAATCCGATATCTCAAAAGTGGGGCCAACCCACGGTGGTGTTAATCCACGAGGACGAGTCGCTATGAGGTGTGCAAACCCTCGGTGTCCCAAAGACACAAATGTGATACCAAATCACCGTGACCAAAGTCACGAATAATCAAGTTGTGGGGCCAACCCACGTGTGATACCAAATCACTGGCGACAATCCCATATCTCAAAAGTGGGGCCAACCCACGGTGGTGTTAATCCACGAGGGACGAGTCGCTATGAGGTGCCAAACCTCCGTGTCCCAAAGACACAAATGTGATACCAAATCACTTTGGTGACCAAAGTCACGAATAATCAAGTTGTGGGGCCAACCCACGTGTGATACCAAATCACTGGCGACAATCCCATATCTCAAAAGTGGGGCCAACCCACGGTGGTGTTAATCCACAGGGACGAGTCGCTATGAGGTGCCAAACCTCTGGTGTCCCAAAGACACAAATGTGATACCAAATCACTGGAGGTGCCAAACCTCTAGTGTCCGAAGACACAAATATCAATCTTTCCCCTCCTCTCATATTGCCCATACCAATGCAATATTTGTACAAATCATGTCAACATACTTTATTATGAAACACATAATAAATATATCATAAATCGTAGTCATGATTTCAATCCACATGTATTAACAACATATAGAAACGGACTTACCCGAATCCTCATTCATACCATCATAGTATCATATCAAGATCTCTTCGTTTTCCACTTTGATAATATGATTAGTAAATTGAAATTATATATACATATACATAACTGAGTTATAAAGTGTGTAAGGTACACACCTGACACTACCGCAAGTACTAAAATCTGAAGACCTGATCTACCGCACTAGATCACCTTGTCCTACAATCGGCCAATATTTAAATTATAAACAAAGGCCATTCGACCATACCACTAAATCCCAATGAGTTATCACTTGAAATACCAAGTCTTACCTAAATCTTACCCAAAACGATTTGACAAAGAAACGAGGCTTAGATTGATTGCTTCCAACGTCCCGAGGAGCCTAAAAGAAATCGGTTTCTAAGAATGATTAGAACCTTGCAACAATTGTCCAAAATTCAGCCTTTGTCCACAAGAGGAACAACATAGAAACAATAAAAAGACTAAGGAAAAACGGCCATAACACTTACCTATCTTCCAAAACCGTTTGAAGAAAACCAAATGAAGTCCTACCCTTGAAGAAATTCGGCCAAGACAAATCAAATAGGATATGAGAGTTTCGGCTATGATTTTGAAAGAAAACAATTGATATTCGGCTCAAAAGAGATGAAGAATTAGTATGGAAAAGAAGAAAAGAAAAAAAAATGAAAAGGGAAGAAGGATGATTCGGCTTTAGCAACTAATGAAAGAAAAATCAAGGGGAAAGGGGAAGAAAGAGATTCGGCCAAGAAGAAAGTAAAAGAAATGTTGTGATTTTGAACAATATTCAAAAGAAAGAAAAGAGAGAAAATGGGATTAAGAGATTCGGCCAACACCTATTTTACCAAAGAAGAAAAGTGCACAAAAATGCACAAAGTTCAAATGTAGTTTCGGTTTCAAAAGGAAAAATGAGAGAAAGAGAATGGTATTTGGTTCAACACAAAAATGAGAGCTAAAATCCAAAGCAAATTTGCACAAAAATGCCTAGGTACATTCGGCCAAAGAAGGAGTTTTTGGAGAGAAAAGAAACAAATGCCAAAAGGTGCACAAATGCTAAAGTTGACCAACTATCCTCCCCCAAACCTCCTATCAATATTCGGCCACCCCCTAGCCATACATGCCGTCCACATACATGCACTAAAGGCCTTGGAATAGTTTCCAAAACATCTCCCTTAAGCCAAGCCTTGAAATCCTCTACATTCCCAAAGTTGAAGAAATTTTATCCCCAAAATCTACCAATCCTATCCCTTATTTCATGCTTACCATAACCTTAAGTCTTCTTGCCATAAAAAGAAAATTTTCCATCTTATCCATATATATAGTTGACCGACACTTAATGCTAGGATGCATAAAAAAATAAAATCCTTAATATGCCTTCCATGCTACTCGAACCACTTCCCTCAAGCAACCTTTCAAGCTCCTTATCCACTATGCCACTAACTCCTCATGTGCTTTAATTTAACACTTAAATTAACTTAAGTGTCAAGCTCACTTAATCCACTTCACTAAATTTTCCACACTAAAAATTATTCTAGCTTAGCTAATATTTCCAAGCCTTCACACAAATATACTAAGCACACAATAATAATCATATCCGAGCTAATACAGATAACAAGATGATACTCTAATATTTTTAGGATGTTACATGAAAGTTGTCTTCTCTTGATCTTCAGGTGCTATGTGTAACATCCCAAAATTGGGCCTAGTAGGATTGGGCCCATTGGGCCTTGAGCGTAGAAGCGTTTTAAAATTTTGAGAATAAGAGAACGGCATTATTTCAAGTTGGACTTATTAAGAAGGTAATTTTGGAAAGTTACAAGGTTTCTATGAAGTTCCGAATTCAAGTTGGGCCTTAGTAAAATTTTGTGTTTAAGCCTATTAAGGAGAGATAGTAAGTGGCATCAAGGCTTATAGAAATAAAAGAGTAAATTGCTAGCATAAATGAGCAATTGGTAAAAGGGTTATGGCACCACATGTAGTACCTTGAGGGAAGAGGTTCGAATCCCTTTGTGTGTAATTTTGACTTTTATTTTTGCATTCCTTCATTAGTGTCGGCCAAGGTATATATATGGCAAGGTTGACTTCTTTATTTTTGGTATGGTGGCTAAAGGAATTAAGGAAAGGTTGAGGTTGGGGAAAGGAATCAAAAGGAAAAGGCAAGTAAGGGGAACAAGTGGCTTATTTCATGGAGAATGTTATGGAAAGTATGGTTGGCAAAATTTTGACCCTTATGGCTATGCATGTGGACGGTTTTGGGGGTAGATAGGTAGCTGAAATTTTACTTTGGCTTTTGGTAAGGTTTTGGTATTGTTTTGGCCAAAAATCCCATTTGCAACTTTGTGTCATTTTCTCCCAAATTGCTACTCTCTTTGCCGAAATCTTCTAGCACAATAGTGCATTTTTCTTCTCTTTGGATTGGTCACATATTCATCTTTTGTCCATCTTCCTTGATAGCTGAAACTTCAAGTTAATATTAAACAAATTCTTCTTCTTTCTTCTTGATTGCCAAAACTCTAAAGCCATTAGTGAGTACTTTTCTTTCTTTGTTTTGCCGAAACCACCTAGCCTAATTGATCATCTTCTCCATCTTCCAAGTTGGGTTTTTCTTTCTTGATTAAACCGGGTAAGTGTTTTTATTCAAATCTTTTCATTCTTTTCTCTTTAGCCGAATGAGAGTCCCTCATTATTTGGTTGTTTCATCTTGATTCTAAAACCAAAATGGTGTTCTCCCTTACTCCCTCACATCTTGATAATCTTTTATTTGTAGTATTCTAGTGGATTGGTCGAATACCACATCATTGCCTAATCATCTCAAGTCATAAGTCAATTGGTGGGAATTGGGATTATCATCGATTAAGGTAAGGAGTCTTTTCATAGTCCATTCGATATCACTACTCGGTTATTGTGTTAATCGGATCGAAGTTTCGACCAATCGATTATGTTTTAGGGACGAAATCACTCAATATGTTCTACCTTCGGACATAGTGGTAAGTGATTCAAGTGTAAGTGATACGAAATCTTTTGAAAATCCGAGGCTAACTTTTGGTTGGTATTGTTCTAGGTCATCGACGAGTGGTTCGTTAGGAAATCAAAATCGTGTGTAATCCCGCACTTTCGAATACATGTTTGATATGGTGTGTAATCTCACATCTCTCTGAAAGTTTGTATGATATGTTCTGTGATTTGGTCAAAATACCGAAGAAAACCGAAAACCGGCATCCGTGATCACTCGGGCGTGCGTATGATCGTAGTGGTAATCGTATTTTGTAATAAAATAGTTTCGGTTAGAAGCAGTGACGCATTTTTGAAAAATCACGACAAATAGGATAAAGGGAAATAGATAGTGAATAAGATATTGAATTAAAGCTTACTGTGTCTATTTTGATAAGGAAGAAACGGAAAAGGAAAAGGAATCTTATATTCTGAGATATCTTAATTTTAGTGAGACTGGTTCTGAATGACTTCGTGATTCCCTAATCTGTCTTCGAAAAATCGTATAAAATTTTATAAAGTGAATTATGAGTTATAGTTTATATATACAGATTCCTTAGTGAGTCTATTTTCAATAGAAACAAGTTGGAGCAACATATGAAAACTGTACAGTGAGATATTTGAATTTTGGGTAAGAGAGGTCAGAATCGTTGGTCAGTGAAACAAGGGAATCTTTAAGGAATAAACTGTACTAAATGGCTAAGTCAAAAATTCTGGAAAAATTATAGTAAGAGTATATATGAGTCTAGTCTCAAGGAAAATTTACGGAGTTAGATTTTGAGATTCCTACCTCAAGTTATAGTCAATTTAGTTAGTACGATGCAGATGGATAGTTTCGATTTTTATGCTCCACATTAGTAGTTAAGTCTAGGTTGCGAAATTTCCAAAATACCCTTAGGTTGCGAAATTACCGAATTACCCTTAGTGGGTAAATTATCGAAATTACGAAAATGCCCCTATGGGTCAAAATTACGAAAATGCCCCTAAAGGGCCGAATTACGAAATTGTTTAATGGGCCGATCTGGTATTTTACTAGATGGGCCGATCTGTTATTTTGCTATATGGGCCAATCTGATATTTTGATAAATGGGCCAATCTGATATTTTGATAAATGGGCCAATCTGATATTTTGATAAATGGGCCGATCTGATAGTTTGATAAATGGGCCAATCTGATATTTTGATAAATTGGCCAATCTGATATTTTGATAAATGGGCCAATCTGATATTTTGATAAATGGGTCGATCTGATATTTTGCTATATGGGCCAATCTGATATATTGCTAAATGGGCCAAATCTGATATTTTGCTTAATGGGCCTTTTTGATTAATTGAGATCATGGGCCATAATTTTGTAATAAATATCCGAATAAATTACTGTTGATATATTGTGATTTTGTTATGCATTATATACATGATTTGCATGGGGTGGGATAATGATGAATAGAAGTTCTGGTAGCTCTGCTACATAAATCTAGTGGCTCTGCCACAAATCTGAAAAATGGCAATGCCATGTAAATTCTGTTAATCTGGTGGCTTGTCCACAAATCTGATATAAATGGCTTAATGCCTACGTTTGGTGTGTTGGCGGGGTGGGTTGACTAAAGATCACCCACAGGTGTGTTGGTTGGTACGGGTGGTGTGTAGCGGATGAAAAAATAGGTTTAGTTTGGGAATTGCATATCATATGCATATTATAGTTGATACATTATTGTTGTTGTAAATGGGCTTAGCCCAAAATATTGCTAATTGGGTTCCGGCCCAATGAATAACGGTAAGGGGATTTCACACTGAGTTCTTGTAACTCACCCCCCTTTCTCTTAACCCTTGTAGGTAATGCTTGATGATATGGACTTGGGCTATGGATGACTCGAGGGAGGTCATACTTCGAAAATGGTTTATTTGGACTTTAGACTTCTTTCTCGTTTATTTTATTACTTTACTATTTTGGGTTAAATGTTGTAATAAGGCCTTTGGACTATTTTTATTTTTGCTTTTTGGTTGGGATGTTTTTATTATTTTTCTTAAATTGTTTAAAAAGGGGAATTTTCTAAAAACTTAAACAATGGTTTCCAAAATCGATTAACAAATGGATTTCAAAATAAACTTTTACAAATATTTTTAACACGGATATTTTCTCTCGAACTATTAACGATATTTTCAAAAGACTTGGATTCTCTTTCGAATTTTCAACGTCGTTTCCAAAAGTCACGGTTTTAAAAGATTACTAGTTCGATTATCGATTTATCAAACAACCTCTCAAAAATACTTGTATTTTATCTACGTTTCCGCAACGTTTTCAAAATGCTTCTGCAACTCTATTTATAAACGTCACATTTTCGTAAATTGTTTATTTCAAATATGCTTCTGCAAACGAAAAGGTTTTTAAAGATAATTATGTTTTCAAGTAGACATCAATTGCTTAAGTGTTTTGGGTTTTAACAAAGAGGCTGTATTTCTCAAGCAAGTTTTTACTTCCATGTGACACACCAGATTCGGGCCTAACTTCTAGGCCGGGTTTGGGGTGTTACACTATGAAAATATGATTATATCCTGAATAACCATCTAGGAAGCAATAAAAAGCCTTACCAGCTAATCTATCCAACATTTGATCGATGAATGGAAAAGGGAACTGATCCTTCCTAGTTGCCATGTTAAGCCTGCGGCAGTCCATACACACTCTCCATCCCATAACAGTACGAGTTGGTATGAGCTTATTGTTGTCATTACCTACTACCGTGACACCCCCTTCTTAGGTATACATTGTACATGACTTACCCACGAGCTATCTAAAATTGGGTAAATAATGCTAGCATCAAGCCTCTTGATAATTTCTTTATTGAAAACTTCCTCCATAATTGGATTTAGTCGTCTCTACTGTTCAATGGATTTGCTATGGCAATCTTCTAACAAAATGTTTTGCATACAAAATGTAAGGCTAATTCCCTTTATATCGGCAAGGGTCCAACTCAGTGCTCTTTTAGATCGTCGTAACACTTCTAACAACCTGTCATCTTGCTCAGGTGTTAGCTTAGTAGAAATTACAACTGGAAAAGTACTTTTATTTCCCAAATATGCATATTTCAAATGTTGTGGCAGAGGATTTAACTCTAGTACGAGAGATTCCTCTACATATGGTGTAAGAGGCTTAAAAGATCGATCTGATAAATCTAGGGATTCAAATTTCTTCCCTAGCCTATCTAGCCAATTGCAACGTCACTGTGGTAGGTCTTGCTTTCCTAATTCCTAGCTTCCTAAAAATAGACATAAGCATTAGATTTATAGTTGCACATAGATCACATAATGCTTTTCCTACATAATGATTTCAAATTGAGCATGGGATAGTGAAACTAGCTGGGTCCTTTAATTGAGAAGGGATTTGTAACCTCAACCTACTCCACTGGGACTTCGAGGTGATAAGATTTGTATCTTCGATCCGCTTCGCTCAGGAAGGCAAGATCTGTTATTTTCAATCGCTCCACCGCAAACTCGGGACGCCTTGGTTTGGTATCTTGATTCGCTTCTTCGCTCAGAAGGCAAGATTCGCTATTTTCAATCGCTGCTCCATCGCAAACTCGGGGACGCCAGATCGGTATCTTTGATCCGCGCTCGGGAAGGCAAGATCTCGCTATTTTCAATCGCTCCACCGCAAACTCGTGGACGCTTGATCGGTATCTTCGATCCGCTTCGCTCAGAAGGCAAGATCTCGCTATTTTCAATGGGCGCTCCATCGCAAACTCGGGGAGACAAGATCTACAAATCTTCGATCCGCTTCCATCGCAAACTCGGGGAGACAAGATCGATGTCTTCGACCGCTTCCCGCAACTTCGGGATTACCGGATTCGCAAATCTTCGACCGCTCCATCGCAAACTCAGAGAGACAAGATCTGATGTCTTCGATCTACTTCCTGCAACTTCAGGAATGCTAGATCTGCAAATCTTCGATCTGCTCCACTGCAAACTCAGGGAGACAAGATCTGATGTCTTTGATCCGCTTCGCTTAGGAAGGCAAGATCTGCTATTTCACCGATGTTGCGACACCGTCCTCTGGGGGACTTATCCTGTAAAATCGGTTTTATGTGTTTATGCTTATGCAAAATGGTTAGGATGCAATGATCAGAATGAGTGCAATGCTCCTAACTAGATGTATTATGGATGACATTTGCAGAATGTCATGAGAATGGTCTTTTTACAATGATTAAGATGCAATGATCAGAATAAATTGAATGCTCTTAACTAAATGTGTCTTGAATGAATGCAGAATTTCATGAGAATGATCCCTTTTTTTTAAAGTTTAAGGCGTCATCGCTCATTGTTTATTAAGGCTTTATCACTGATGTATTATGCTGCCATCTTGTTCGGCTGGTATTCTGACAGCAAACCCATAGAAACGACTATACTTCACTCGACTGGTTTGCCCCACTGTAACTTCAGGGTTCATCTCATTGTGACCTAGGGGTATAAGATTTGAATCCATCCCACTGTGACTCCAAAATGTAGGATTTGTTTCTTCTTGAATCCATCCCATTGCTATTCAAGGGCATAGGACTTGTATCATTTTCCATCCATACCACTGCAACTCGTGGGTAGAGGATCAGTAACTTGTTCAATCAATCGACGCGCTCCCGTGTGACCTAACCAAATGTGTATGCATGATATTTGCACGGATGCAGAATATCATTTTTTCTTGCGAATGATTCCCCTTTTACACTTGGGTTAACATTGCCCATTTTTCGTCAAGATTGTATCACTGACGCAATATCTTGTCATTTGTTCAACTACCATTTTTGACAAAAATACGAAGAGATAGTCTCAGTTTAGACTCTTCCTTAAACTTGGTGAGTTTTAAGCAATAGTTCTATTTCAAGTTCTCGTATTATTCAGAAGCTTCTAGAGCAATATGCGAAACTCATTTTATGAAAATATTATTAGCCCACTAATCGTTATTTCAATACAAAATGCCTAAAAAAGATCATAACCATGGACAAGAAGGAAATTAATCAGGAGCATAGCTCGAAATAAATAAGTTAAGCAAAGATAGCAAATGCAATCAAAGGAAATTTATTGTGAACATATTTTGAAAAGAATAATATAATCACAAATAACAAATTTAAAATGGGTAAAATGGAAACTAGGTGCCCCAGATATCGCAGCCTAAGCTTTTCTCTGTTCAAACTTCTTGAGGACCATTTTAAGCTCAATATGTGTATAGGGGATCCAGAGTACTTTGTCGATGCCCCAAGACGTAGCATACTTTTTCATTATTAATTTAGGCATAGCAAGACTGCTGTATGCCCCACTTTTGATTAAAATTTGAGTCGCCCTTTTCGGGTTTTCAGCTCAAATCCCCTTTGGTCTCAAAGTGCCCTTTGCGGGTTTTCACCTTAGCCTCTCATTTTCTTATTTTTCTTTCTTTTCCTTTTTTTTGTGTGTGTTTTTCTCTTTGGAAAACTTTTTATTGAATCTGAATTCACCACAGGTCCTTGCCCTCTATCTCAGACAATATCTATGTTTCCCCAGAACAAACCTTCTTTGCTGCATAAGGTCCTTCCCAGTTTGGCATCCATGTTCTTTTGAAGTCCCTTTTGCATGGGAAAAATATTCTTCAAAGCCCTATCATGAAATTTTCTAAGGAGAACCTATTTGTTGTAATCTCGCATCATCTGACCGTGACAGATAGATTTTAACCTTTTCTCTTCAAATTCAATTGGTCATATCGGGATGAAATCCATTCTACCTCACCCAACTTCAGTTCTGATAAAACTCAGAAAAAAGGGATTTCGACTTCAATGGGCGAAACCAATGAGAAATGTGTTGCCCCGGTGAAGTTCCTGGCCAACGTTCAAGAAAACCTAGAGGGTAAATGGTAACTTCTCTATGCCAACCTTTACAAGTCTCAGTCATTTTTCAAAAAAATTTGAATGGTTTTTTTTGGCTGCCTTTGCTGCACTGATATGGTGTCTGATCTTTGAACAGACTGTAAATCTTTGACATTGTGCAATTATGTTTCTTTCTGATATTCTTTATTGCCACTTTTTTTTAATTCGAATTTGAATTTGAATTCGAATTTGGATTTGGATTTGGATTTGGATTTGGATATGAATTTGAATTTGGATTCGGATTTGAAATTAAATTTGATGATTGTTGACTTTGCAACTTTGGCATATGAAGCGACTTTTACCCTCTTCGTGAAGTATTTGACAATCACAAAGATGAATTGGTGTCCGCTAGATGCTTTTGACGAGATCGGCCCCATAACATCTATGCCCCACATATTGAAAAAATGGAGGAGGCACATAAGTATTTTCTTCCTTAATTTGGCATTTGATGCAATTTCCCTTTCTGGGTAGACCAGTAGCCTTATCCTCATGATTAGCCTGACTATTGTAGAACCATTAGCATGGGTTCTTTAAACACCAATCCTAACAGCATACCCACGTTTCAGTAGCCTAGCGTGCCTTGATATGATCGTGCGAAAACATCTTGAATTCTTGAAAATAGCTCAATGATGTCTCGCCTTGTGGTGAATTATGCTTCGATATTTGCCCCTTCTTAATCTCACAACGTTCACTAACCTTTTGCAAGGTAGAGTCTATTTTCATCTTGTTCTACCATCCTTAACAAATCAAAAGATAGGCTACGATCTCTGTCATCTTCCAAGTCCTTAGATCCCTTAGGCCCATATCTCATTCAAAAAGGGAGTCAGTAACAACGTTTCTCATTTCATTGATATCTGGGTACCTATTGTAGGTACGAAGGCAAATTCCAAAGAATAAATGATTCTAAGGATGATTATTTGTATGGTATGGTCATGAATAAAGAATGAAAGAATATTCTAAAAACCAAAGAATGTATAGCATGAAATGTAAAGAATAAAAAATATTTGCTTAAAACGATACATCTTATTGAAATAAAAATTCTGGACACAAGCCTATTTCACAAAAAGATTCTTGTTGCTTCTAGGCTTAAAGCAACAAGCATGTTTTGAACATTGCTCTAGATTAGCTCTAAAATACAGGGATCCCTTCACAATCCCATTGTTTAAAATCTTCCCAAGTACGTAAAGGTAGAAGCTTGGAAAAGTCTATTCCCTGGTTCTCTCTTCGAATATATCATTAATGTTCAAATTCGCCAAGATGTCGGGTTTTGCACTAGAGCCACGAACTTGACGTCACTCGATCTCATGCCCCCATTCATCATGGTACTCACAATAGTTATCCCTTTAACAGCATGGTTGAGTAATGGATTTTCTGCACCAGAGGGATCATCGAATCTTATAACTCCTATTTTGATGAATCTTTCAACCAGCTTCTTGAAAGTAAGGAAATTTTCTATTGACTGTCCTGTAATCCTGGCATGGTACTCACATTGATCATTCGAATCATACCATTTGGGGTATGGGGGTTGCATTGGTTTCAGGTAATGAGGAACTACAGCATGCATATCAAATAAGCTCTGGTATAACTCCCTATACGTCGTTGGAATAGGTGTAAACTGGGGTTTCTCTGAGTTCAATTTTGGATTGAGTTCTTCTTTTGGGGAGATCAGATAACTGGTGACTGCCTTCTTTAGCTGGTTTACTATAAACGGCTTCGAATGGCCCTTGTTATACCCACTCGTATTATTCACATCTTTGTCCTTCCTCTTCGGGGCATTTAAAGTCCACTCTCCCCTTTCCTTTGTTTTTTCCAGAACAACTGATTTGACTCGATCATCCTTCGGGTTAAAACTTGAGCCCTTCGGGAAATTCAACAGTGCCGAGGTATCAATCTGATATTGGGGTTTGATGATGACGGGTGCCCCTTGCGGATGCACGTCTGGTTGGGCTGAGACGCCTATTGGAGTAAAATCTGAGGAATAGATAAGATTATCACTCCCATTGTTGATCAACGGGCCTTTCATTATTTTTCAAGCCCTCCGACTAGTAATCAGGTTAACTGGCACATCATATTCATTTGATCTCGTATATCGTGTTGAATTTCGGCCAATTGCTCTTGCATCTGTATTTTCCTTTGCTCTAATCTCTCCAATCTTCGTTCCATGTTTTCCAGGTTAACTGAAATAATTTTACCTAATTAGGGTCTTTCTACAAATTTTAATGCATGTGATATGATGTAATACAAATGCATGAAATGCAATGCGAATGCATGGAATGAATGCAAAAAGAAAGAGAGGCGTTGATTATGAATTCAATTCCATTAGAAGAACTTTTCTAGAAAATAGATTTCTTTACATAAAACGGATTGCATATGCGGCTTTGTCCTCATTGTAACACCCCAAACTCGGCCCATGCGTTAAGGCCAGATCTGACATGTTACATGAGAAAAATACTACTAAGTCCTTTTTCATTTGTACATAAAAAGATTTAGATTTAAAATCATTTAAAACAACTCCCATTTAAAGTATTATTGAATAAAGATTGATTGATAAATCGATAAATTTGAGATAAAATCTTAAAAACCATGACTTTGGAAATATCGTTAATAGTTCGAGAAGAATTTCGAAATAATTTTCGAAAAATGTTGATGAAATTATTTGAGAAATTTCTGAGTTAAAAATATATTTATGAAAGTTTATTATGAAACCCTTTTTGTATATCCATTTTAAGTAAACGTTTATTTAGGTTTTCAGAAAAGCCTCAATTTGAAGTACTTAGAGCAAATTATAAATTCGTCAAACAATAAACAAAACATAAATTAATCCAGAGGCCTTATTACAACCTTAACTCAAAATAGTAAAGTAATGAAAAGTACTAAAAAGAAATCCAAATTCCAAATTAAACCGTTTTTGTAGTATGGCCTCCACCGAGTCATCCATGGCCCAAGTCTTCATAACTGATCATTACCTGAAAAGGAATAAGGAAAAACAGGGTGAGTTACTAGAACTCAGTGTATAACCCACTTACCGTTGTCCACTGGGCCAAAATCCCATTAAGCGATAATTTGGGCCTAAGCCTATTTACAATGATAATAATGTATCAATTATATCATGTGTATGAAATGCAATTCCAAAACCAAACCTAGTAATCCATCCGCTACACACCACCCGTACCAACCAACACACCTGTGGGGATCTTTTGTCAACCCACCCCGCCTACACACCAATCGCAGGCATTAAGCCATTTATAACAAAAATAATTGTGGACAAGCCACCAGAATAACAGAATTTACGTGGCATTGCCACTATCTGCATTTGTGGCGAGAGCCACTAAAATTATGTGGCGAGCCACCGTAACTTCTCTTCAATATTATCCCATCCCATGCAAAATCATGTATATAATGCATAACAATTCATGATTTTTACATTATAACAACAGTAATTTATTTGGATATTCATTATCAACAGTACGGCCCATGATAACAAATTATCAATTAGGCCCGTATGGTAAAATACCAAATCGGCCCATATAGCAAATTATCAAATCGGCCCATATAACAAATTATCAAATCGGCCCATATAGCAAATTATCAAATCGGCCCATATAACAAATTATCAAATCGGCCCATATAACAAATTATCAAATCGGCCCATATAGCAAATTATCAAATCGGCCCATATAACAAATTATCAAATCGACCCATATACCAAATTATCAAATTGGCCCATATAGCAAATTATCAGATTGGCCCATATAACAAATTATCAAATCGGCCCATTAGGGGCATTTTTGTAATCTTTCACGGTGTTAATACTGATTTTGTCAATTTTATCAAAATAGTGAGATCTAAGCCAATTTTTCCGGTTTCACCATAATACAATTTTAGTCAAGCGATTTACTACCAATATGATATTAATCTTTAACCCACAGAAAACGGTGTGAGATTACACACCTGATTATGGTAAGCACTAAGCTTTCTTGATCGTCGACACCTAAAATATTATAACGCTTGATTAGTCGACATACGCGATTTATTAATCAACACTAAAATGAACGATCTACAGTGCTAACCCTTGGAATCGTGAATGACCACGATTTGTCAGTTTTCCCCTGTTGACGGTCCACAACCCGGTGGAAAATCCCGAATCGCTGATACCTCAAAATTGTGAATGACCTCGAATAGTCGATTCTCACCGGATGAGGGTCCACAACCCGGTGGAAAGTCCTGAATTGCCGATACCGCCCTTCGCTTGAATTTAGGAGTAGGGATCGGTAATCCGCTCCTTTTGAGATCTCCACTCGACTTTCCTTTCGAATCGGTACCACAAGCCTCCATTCGATTAGATCTTATATAGATCGATATTACGATGAAATATGGATTGACAAAGGGTAAAGATCAGCTTACCACTAATTCTGAGTGATCAACGGTTTGATAGATCGAGCGATTTAATCCCTATAATTGTAATCGGTTAATCATCACTATCCAATAATCATCTTAACGAATACAGAACGATTTTATAGAATCCTCGAAGAACTCCTTACCTTAAAGATTTTAGGACCGATTCCCAACGATTATACGATGACTTCGGAAGAATTAGAGTTTCGGCCTTCCACTATATCACTACGAAGAAGAAAAAGATCTTGTTTGAGAGAGAAAAAAGGTGATGGTCTCGGTCCAAAATGACCATCCCAAACCAAAACATAGATTCGGTATTAAGAGAAAGAAAATAAAAATGTTGAGATGAACACTTACCGATTAATCAAGGATTGAGTGTAAATACGGATGAGAAGAAAAGATAGAAAAGAGATGAAGGTTCGGTTATAGAAGAAAATGAATATTGATATTCGGCTATGGAGGATAATCAAACAAGAAAATGTGATTTTATGGTGGTGTCGATTTAGAGAAGAGAAAAGATTAGAGGAATGGTTAAAAGAAAAGGATGGAAGGTTGGATGGATGTTAGGTGATTCGACTATCAAAGGGAGATGAACATGAGGTGAATGTTTTGACCAAACAAAAGAGAATAAAAATTGCACA
Organism: Gossypium sturtianum; assembly: GCA_025698515.1. Classification (NCBI taxonomy): domain Eukaryota; kingdom Viridiplantae; phylum Streptophyta; class Magnoliopsida; order Malvales; family Malvaceae; genus Gossypium; species Gossypium sturtianum. The sequence continues at coordinate 90,322,753 of CM046954.1, forward strand.
AATATGCTAGGAGGTTTCGGCAAAGAAGAAAGAAAGAAGAAAAACTAAAACTCACAAAGAGTAGCAATTTGGAGAAAATGACACTATTGAAGCCAAAGGTATTTTTGACCAAAACAAACACTATAGTTTTACCAAAGCACCAAGTAAAATTCGGCTATCCCCCCCTAACACACAAAACCGTCCACATACATAACCATAATGGTCAAGAATTTGCCAACCATACTTTCCATAACATTTCCCTTGAAAAAGGCCACATGTTCCCCTTACTTTCCCCTTTTTCTTGATTTCTTTCCTCACCTTCATTCTTTCCTATTTTCCTTAGCCATCTTGCCAAAAATAAAAAGTCCACCTTCCTTATTTACATGCTTGGCCGACACTTAGGGAAAGAATACAAAAATAATAGTCAAAATTTACACAGAATGGGATTTGAACCTCTTCCCTCAAAGTACTTCATGTGGCGCCATAGCCTCTTTACCAATTACTCAATTATGCTAGCTATTTACTCATTTATTTCCATAAGCTTTAAGGTCACTTACTCTATCTCCTTAAAGTGCTAAATGCCAAAAAATTTTACTAGGTCCAAATAAACCCCGAGCCTTCTCAGGACCTCCTAAACATACACAATTAATAATCTAACTAGCTTAGCACCAAAAAAAAATGCAACACATAAAATTCAAAATTTTAGGATGTTACAATTCTACCCCCCCTTAAAGAAAATTTCGTCCTCAAAATTTACCTGATTAAAAGAGGTGAGGATATTGATGCCGAATTGCGTCCTCAGGCTCCGATGTAGCTTCCTCCGATCCGTGATTGCGTCATAATACCTTGACCAACGGTACCGACTTCCTTCTCAGCACCTTAACATCCCGATCTAAAATTGGCACTGGCTCTTCCTCGAACGACAAGTCAGGTCTTATCTCAACTTCCTCTACCGGTACTATATGGGACGGATCTGATCGGTAACGCCTTAACATTGAGACATGAAATACACTATGTATCTGACTCAACTCCGGAGGTAACTCAAGCCGATAAGCCACTGGCCCAACACGCTTCAAAACACGGTACGGTCCGATGAACCTAGGGCTCAACTTGCCCTTCCTTCCAAATCTGAAGATCTTCTTCCAAGGTGAGACCTTTAGAAAGACTTGATCTCCCACCACAAACTCAATATTCTTACGCTTCAGATCCGCATACGATTTTTGTCTATCCGAAGCTTCCTTTAATCGTGCCTGAATTACCTTTACTTTTTCCTCCGTCTCTGATATCAGCTCAGGACCCAATAACTGTCGCTCCCCCAATTCGGTCCAACAAGTAGGAGTACGACACCTACGACCATACAACACCTCGTAGGGTGCCATCTGGATGCTAGATTGATAGCTATTGTTATAAGCAAACTCTGCCAACGGTAGGAAATCCTCCCAACTACCCCTGAAGTCAATCACACAGCCCCTTAACATGTCTTCCAGAATCTGGATTACTCTCTCCGACTGACCATCTGACTGAGGATGAAATGCCATGCTGAAATTTAGCTTTGTTCCCAAAGCTTCATGTAAGGCTTTCCAAAACCGTGATGTAAACCTAGGGTCCCTGTCCGAAATGATAGACACTGGTACCCTATGTAACCTCACGATCTCTCGCTACGCACAACTTGGCCAACTCGCAATGAGTAATCCGCATTTAACGAGGTAGAAATGGGCGCGTCTTCGTCAACCGATCCACTACTACCCAGATGGAATCTTTCTTAGTAGGCGATAAGGGTAACCCACTAACAAAATCTATCGTTATCCGTTCCCATTTCCATAATGGAATCTTCACCGATTGAAGCAATCCCGACGGCAATTGATGTTCCGCCTTCACTTGCTGACATGTCAAGCACTTACTCACGAATTCAGTAACCTCCCGTTTCAACCCTGGCCACCAATACTGCTCACGAAGGTCTCGATACATTTTATTTCCCCCGGGGTGCATAGCATAAGGATTACTATGCGCCTCACACAGAATCATTTGTCTCAATTCCGAATCTTTGGGCATACAAATTCTTCCGCGGAAACACAATACTCCATCATTATTCAATCCAAAATCCCCTATCACACCACCTTCCACTTGCTGAAGTATGGAACCCAACTTTTCATCTAATAACTGCTTTTCCTTAATCTGGCTTACCCAAGCAGGCTTCACCTGAAGTTCGACTAGCAGACTACCATCTTCATACAAGCTGAGATGAGCGAACATTGCTCTCAAATTCGATATCACCTTACGACTCAACGCGTCTGCCACCACGTTAGCATTTCTGGGATGATACTCGATTGAGAAGTCATAATCCTTCAACAGTTCTATCCACCTCTGTTGTCTTAAATTCAACTCCTTTTGGGTAAGGAGGTACTTTAGACTCTTATGATCTGTATAGATGATCGACTTCTCGCCATACAGGTAGTGTCTCCAAATCTTCAAAGCAAACACCACTGCAGCCAACTCCAAATCATGAGTGGGATAATTCACTTCGTGCGGCCTTAACTGATGAGATGCATAAGCCACCATTTTTCCACCTTGCATCAACACACATCCCAAGCCCGTGTGTGACGCATCACAGTAAACAATAAACTCTTTTCCAGTCTCAGGTTGAATCAATACTGGCGCTTCCGTCAGAATCTTCTTCAATTTCTCAAAGCTCTCTTGTTGCTGATCTGACCACACAAATGGTACTCCCTTGCGCAACAGTTTAGTTAGAGGTGCAGCAATCAACGAAAACCCCTCAACGAAACGCCTGTAGTAACCAGCCAATCCTAGGAAACTCTGAATTTCAGCCACTGACTTTGGTGGTTTCCAATCCAACACAACCTCTACTTTCCGGGGATCAACTCTAATTCCTTCGGCTGACACAACATGCCCCAAGAAGGTCACTTCCTTCAGCCAAAATTCACACTTACTGAATTTGGCATAAAGTTACTTTTCCCGCAATATGTGCAATACCACCCGCAGATGCGAATCACGCTCTTCTTCATTCTTTGAGTATACCAAGATGTCATCTATGAACACCACCACAAACCGATCTAAGTAGGGTTGGAAGACCCAGTTCATCATGTCCATAAATGCAGTTGGTGTATTAGTCAACCCAAACGGCATCACCAAGAACTCATAATGTCCGTAACGAGTTCGAAACGCAGTCTTATGGATATTCGCCTCATTGACTTTAAGTTGATGATAACCAGATCTCAAATCTATCTTCGAGAAAACTGAAGCTCCTCGCAGTTGATCGAATAGGTCATCAATTCTCGGCAACGGATACCTATTCTTGATCGTCAATTTATTCAACTGTCTATAATCATGCACATACGCATCGACCCATCCTTCTTCTTGACGAACAAGACCGGCGCTCCCCACGGTGACACACTCGATCGAATGAAACCCCGATCCAATAACTCCTGAATTTGAGCTTTAAGCTCCGCTAACTCCTTCGGCGCCATTCTATAAGGAGCAATGGACACCGGAGCCGTTCCTGGCAATAACTCAATGCCAAACTCTACCTCCCGATCCGGAGGCAATCCTGGGAGTTCCTCGGGAAAGAAGTCCTAAAACTCTTTCACCGTACTAACAATTTCCACCGACAATTCCTTAGCATCCAACGCACTAATAAAGGCTAGAAATTCTCCACACCCTTTTCGCACCAACTTTTCTGCCTTTAAAGCAGATACCACATTTGATAGATAGTTTCTCCTTTCACCTATCATCACCACTTCCTTATCTTCCGGGGTTCTAAGCGTCATCCACTTTGCAGCACAATCCAAGTTCGCACGGTGTTTCACCAACCAGTCCATACCCAAAATAAGATCGAACTCGTCGAAAGGCAGTTCCATCAAATCCACCAAAAATGTTACTCCCTGAATTTCTAAGGGTACATCTCTAAACAATCTACTCACTATCACAGACTGTCCTAAAGGACTAATTATCGTTATCTCTCTAGCAGTAATCTCAAATCTAATGTTCAGATTTCCTGATACAGCACTAGCAACATACGAATGGGTGGATCCGATATCTATCAAAGCAGAAGAATGTACATCGATATGAAGAGCGCATCGCTTATCACATCGTACATCGCCATCCTCTCGGCGTCTGACCGCATAAACCAACCCCCGCCGCCTCGCCCGCGTTACCTCGAAACCGCACTCTACCCGGTGCACCCTAACCTCGCCTCACGCCATTACCACCTCAACTCGCCCACGACCTCTCTGGTGGCCGAGCGCCTCGCATTGGCCGTGCATCATAGTTATGAGCATCCTGAGTCTGAGCAGTCTGTCGAGGGCAATTTTTAACCTGATGGTCCTTTGAACCACATTTGAAACAACCACCGGTTCTCTTCCAACATTCACCCGGGTGTCGTCTTCCGCAATCCGCACATGGCTGTATCTGATTGGTAGCAGCTGGTACTCTAGCTCGAGATGGCTCATCATTCCTGGGCCTCTTCTGAAACCTTCTAGCAGGACCTGAGTACTTAAAGTCCCTCTTGCTCTTGCCTCTATCTTTTTCTCGATTTTGTCGCTCCGAGTGCTTAGCCTCTTCAGCTATCTTGGCTTTCTCCACAAGTGTGGAAAAATTCCTTTCTTGTTGTGGGGCTATCGCACCGCAACTCATCACTCAACCCGTCCTCAAACGCGCACACGCTTACGTTCGTCAGAGTCGATTGGTACTATACCCCGAGCATAACGACTCAGACGCAGAAATTTTGCCTCGTAAGCTGCCACAGTCTTACCTCCTTGGACCAGATTTAGTAATTCCTTCCTTCGGGTATCCACATAGCTAGCCCCGACATACTTTCCTTGGAATGCAGTTTTGAAGAAATCCCAGGTAACACGATCGGCCTGAGTGCCTTCCCGAACAGTAAGCCACCATTGATACGCCTCATCTCTCAACAAGGACACACGCCTCTCGGCCGCTCGCTGGTGCACTCCAAATCATCCATGATCCGCTCCACTGCCTCGAGCCAATACTCTGCTACATTTGGGGCTACACCCGAGATACCCCTAAAATCCTCAGCACCATTTGATCTAAGTTGTTCCGAAATTGATCCACGAGCTACTGGCCCAGTTCTAGCCCCAGCAACCCTTTCCAAGACTCGCAACATTGCTTGGGACAGAGCAATGTCCTCCTCATACGGCCATGTGATCGAGCCATCCACGGGTGACGCAAAGGCCCATTTCCGAGCATATGTCCCGAAGCTTCAGACGCAACTCTAGCGCCTCGGCCTCTACCACGGCCACGTCTACCGCGTCCACATCCTCTAGCGCTCATATTGGGTAATTCAATTTAATCTGATTAAAAGTCTTATGAATCAGTATACTATTTCGATGTTTATTAAACAATGTTTTATGAAACATAATAAGTAAAGTCGTTTTCATAGTCGCATCCTATAGTCTCAATCTCTATAGTTTAATACCTAAAACTAGAAGTTCTAGAGTATTCCTACAGTCATATCATAATCATTATAATCATACAATAATAACATACACTTACTTGACTTGGTGCCGGATACCCGTGGTGCCATACTTCCTTAAAAATATACGTTCAAAATTTTACATTTCAAAACAAATTTGAAAAAATGTTTTTGAACCCAAACCACAGTCGAGTTTTGAACCGGGCTCTGATACCATAAAATGTAACACCCCAAACTCGGCCCATGCGTTAAGGCCAGATCTGACATGTTACATGAGAAAAATACTACTAAGTCCTTTTTCATTTGTACATAAAAAGATTTAGATTTAAAATCATTTAAAACAACTCCCATTTAAAGTATTATTGAATAAAGATTGATTGATAAATCGATAAATTTGAGATAAAATCTTAAAAACTATGACTTTGGAAATATCATTAATAGTTCGAGAAGAATTTGGAAATAATTTTTGAAAAATGTTGATGAAAATTATTTGAGAAATTTCTGAGTTAAAAATATATTTATGAAAGTTTATTATGAAACCCTTTTTGTATATCCATTTTAAGAAAATGTTTATTTAAGTTTTTAGAAAAGCCTCAATTTGAAGTACTTAGAGCAAATTATAAATTCGTCAAACAATAAACAAAACATAAATTAGTCCAGAGGCCTTATTACAACTTTAACTCAAAATAGTAAAGTAATTAAAAGTACTAAAAAGAAATCCAAATTCCAAATTAAACCGTTTTTGTAGTATGGCCTCCATCGAGTCATCCATGGCCCAAGTCTCCATCATCGATCATTACACGAAAAGGGATAAGGAAAAACGGGTGAGTTACTAGAACTCAAAGTGTATAACCCACTTACCGTTGTCCACTGGGCCAAAATCCCATTAAGCGATAATTTGGGCCTAAGCCCATTTACAATGATAATAATGTATCAATTATATCATGTGTATGAAATGCAATTCCTAAACCAAACCTAGTAATCCATCCGCTACACACCACCCTTACCAACCAACACACCTGTGGGGATCTTTTGTCAACCCACCCCGCCAACACACCAATCGCAGGCACTAAGCCATTTATAACAAAAATAATTGTGGACAAGCCACCAGAATAATAGAATTTACGTGGCATTGCCACTATACAGATTTGTGGCAGAGCCACCAAAATTATGTGGCAGAGCCACCGGAACTTCTCTTCAATATTATCCCATCCCATGCAAAACCATGTATATAATGCATAATAATTCTTGATTTTTACATTATAACAACAGTAATTTATTTGGATATTCATTATCAACAGTACGGCCCATTATAACAAATTATCAATTAGGCCCATATGGCAAAATACCAAATCGGCCCATATAGCAAATTATCAGATTGGCCCATATAACAAATTATCAAATCGGCCCATATAGCAAATTATCAAATCGGCCCATATAACAAATTATCAAATCAGCCCATATAACAAATTATCAAATCGGCCCATATAGCAAATTATCAAATCGGCCCATATAACAAATTATCAAATCGGCCCATATAACAAATTATCAAATCGGCCCATATAGCAAATTATCAGATTAGCCCATATAACAAATTATCAAATCGGCCCATTAGGGGCATTTTCGTAATCTTTCACGGTGTTAATACCGATTTTTTCAATTTTATCAAAATAGTGAGATCTAAGCCAATTTTCCCGGTTTCACCATAATACGATTTTAGTCAAGCGATTTACTACCAATATGATATTAATCTTTAACCCATGGAAAACGGTGTGAGATTACACACCTGATTATGGTAAGCACTAAGCTTTCTTAATCGTCGACACCTAAAATATTATAACGCTTGATTAGTCAACATATGCGATTTATTAATCAACACTAAAATGAACGATCTACGGTGCTTACCCTTGGAATCGTGAATGACCATGATTTGTCGGTTTTCCCCGGTTGACGGTCCACAACCCGGTGGAAAATCCCGAATCACTGATACCTCAAAATTGTGAACGACCTCGAATAGTCGATTCTCACCAGATGAGGGTCCACAACCCGGTGGAAAGTCCCGAATTGCTGATACCACCCTTCGCTTGAATTTAGGAGTAGGGATCGCTAATCCGCTCCTTTTGAGATCTCCACTCGACTTTCCTTTCAAATCGATACCACAAGCCTCCATTCGATTAGATCTTATATAGATCGATATTACGATGAAATATGGATTGACAAAGGGTAAAGATCGGCTTACCACTAATTCTGAGTGATCAACGGTTGGATAAATCGAGCGATTTAATCCCTATAATTGTAATCGGTTAATCATCACTATCCAATAATCATCTTAACGAATAAAGAACGATTTTATAGAATCCTCGAAGAACTCCTTACCTTAAAGATTTTAGGACCGATTCCCAACGATTATATGATGACTTCGGAAGAATCAGAGTTTCGACCTTCCACTATATCACTACGAAGAAGAAACAGATCTTGTTTGAGAGAGAAAAAAGGTGATGGTCTCGGTCCAAAATGACCATCCCAAACCAAAACATAGATTCGGTATTAAGAGAAAGAAAATAAAAATGTTGAGATGAACACTTACCGATTAATCAAGGATTGAGTGTAAATACGGATGAGAAGAAAAGATAGAAAAGAGATGAAGGTTCGGTTATAGAAGAAAATGAATATTGATATTTAGCTATGGAGGATAATCAAACAAGAAAATATGATTTTATGGTGGTGTCTATTTAGAGAAGAGAAAAGATTAGAGGAATGGTTAAAAGAAAAGGATGGAAGGTTGGATGGATGTTAGGTGATTCGGCTATCAAAGGGAGATGAACATGAGGTGAATGATTTGACCAAACAAAAGAGAAGAAAAATTGCACAAATGTGCTAGGAGGTTTCGGCAAAGAAGAAAGAAAGAAGAAAAACTAAAACTCACAAAGAGTAGCAATTTGGAGAAAATGACACTATTGAAGCCAAAGGTATTTTTAACCAAAACAAACACTATAGTTTTACCAAAACACCAAGTAAAATTCGGCTATCCCCTCCCTAACACACAAAACCGTCCACATACATGACCATAATGGTCAAGAATTTGCCAACCATACTTTCCATAACATTTCCCTTTAAAAAGGCCACATGTTCCCCTTACTTTCCCCTTTTTCTTGATCTCTTTCCTCACCTTCATTCTTTACTATTTTCCTTAGCCATCTTGCCAAAAATAAAAAGTCCACCTTGCCTTATTTACATGCTTGGCTGACACTTAGGGAAAGAATACAAAAATAATAGTCAAAATTTGCACACAATGGGATTTGAACCTCTTCCCTCAAAGTACTTCATGTGGCGCCATAGCCTCTTTACCAATTACTCAATTATGCTAGCTATTTACTCATTTATTTCCATAAGCTTTAAGGTCACTTACTCTATCTCCTTAAAGTGTTAAATGCCAAAAAATTTTACTAGGTCCAAATAAATCCCGAGCCTTCTCAGGACCTCCTAAACATACACAATTAATAATCTAACTAGCTTAGCACCAAAAAAAATAATGCAACACATAAAATTCCAAATTTTAAGATGTTACACTCATAGTCCAGGTGAAAACACCAATCCTTTTCTTCGTATCCGGATGTCATAGTCGTGTCCCGTGAACTTTCTCAATGGATGCCTCTTCTAGCTCCTTGTTGCTTGGTCCATGTCGTACCTCTTCACTTACTTATCCTCCGCGATGTTCATTGAGACGTGATGACTCTCGAATAATCCTTGTTGGCTTGAATCCTCGGGCAAAGTCTTGTATTCTTCTGCGGACTATCAGCCTTCTCTCATTGTTTACCTGGACTATGTTCGAACGACCGTATTATAATCCGCTTTATCAAGTAACCCATTTCCTTATGACAAACTCCTCTATTTAGCAATCGAATATGAACCAACACCTCCTTTCTATGAATGATGTGATGCAATGCAATGCAAACATAAACAACACAAAACACGTTAGCACAAGAAAAATAAACAACCAAAATAGATTACCTAAATGGTGACCACTAGGGTTTGGTACGGCTCTACCTAGGGTTAGCTCTTAGGGTTCACTATATATGGTTTGGTTCTAAAGAGAGGGTACCTGAACCTGCAGATTCCTCAATCCTCACCCATTATAGGCTCATATGGATCAAGATCGGTTCAGGGGAATACATTTCCCTATGGCCATGCGGAAATGAAAATCTCACGAAGCACATAGGTACAGATGTATCCTGGAAGCGGTCCACTAGCCCATGCGGTGGTGAAAACCTCACGAAGGCATAGTTTCTCACTCCCACTTAAAGGTGTGACCACAGCGGTCATGCAATGCAATGCCAAAGTATTTTATGAGACTCGACATTATTGCAAATGCATTAAAAGAAACATGATTTTTCAAAACAATTTTCCAAATTTTCAATCAAAGGACAAGAATTAATCAATCTATGGCCTGACTCTCAACCAGGTCCCCAGTGGAGTCGCCAAGCTGTCGAAACCATTTTTTAGAGTTTTGGAAAAACGGTGATCGACTTAAAAATATATAATAGAGTCGCCACCAACCCTTTTTGTTTAGGTGGGATTGGATCACCTTGTAAAAATAATTTTGGTCTGCGAAATAGGAAAACGGGTTCGGGAGTCGGTTACGTACGAGGAAGGATTAGCACCCTCATACGCCCAAAAACTGGTACCAAATTGATTAATTAGTGTCCTTGCATTGAAAATTTGAAAATGTTTAAGGTGTGATACTTTTTAAAGAATATTAATTAATTTTGAATTGAATCTCAAGATTCATTCGTTCCAAAGGAATAAAAACATCACATCCAGCACGTTAGGATATGACACATTTATACCTCGATACTGAGATCATCTTTGATTTTCAAAATATGCGATCAAAAGGATATTTGGTTATTTGGTCGAACGAAGAATTGACACCCATCACGTTAGGGCGCAATTCCTCGAACTTCCAAACATCAAATATTGCATTGTTTTAAAAACTTTTAAATAAGCGATTTTAAAATCGACTAAAAATGCTTTTATTGAATCACTATTCGATAATGAGAAACAAAAATATAACATCGAGCATGGAATAATAATACATGAATACAACTTTGTACAAATGGATGACAAGAATAATAATATGAACATACAATTCAAAATATACAATGGCGATAATTTCACAACATATCATATTTCAATCAGAGCCATATGGCAAATTAATAAAATATAAAACAGATTTTTGCATGATAATAAATGAATTTAAAATAAATAGAGAAAAAAAAAATTGAACCTAATATATACATGCAATTTTAACCTAAATTATATGTATAACAATTTTAAAAAGAAATAGGCAATGCATGAGAAGATTTGAAATAAATTTTATAATAAAAACAAGCATAATAAGATATGGATGAAAAATAAATATTACACAAGAAGAAATTTAAAGTAAATGATATTCAAAATTATTTAAAATATATATATATATATATATATATTAACTTAAAGTTGGTAACATACATAAGATGAAAGACTTAATAGTAATAACACATGTATAAAAAATATATATATATATGAAGATGTTAAACAATATATACTAAAATAGGATCTTTAAAAGAAGTAAATTATATATAAATAGATTTAGAAGAAAATATATATACATATAAAGGAGAATTAAAAGAATAACAACTAAAATAATGCGAAAATAATATATACAATATAATTCAAACAATATATATTAAAACAAATAATGAATTTTATATAATAAAAAAATATTTAAAATGAATAAAATGAAAAAGCTCAACTGAAATAAAAACAACATCAAGAGGATAATTTATAAACAAATGAAATTATTAAAATAGAATTAATGATCAAAATAAGATACACACAAATGAGCAGGGATTAAAAAAACAAATATTCCAAGTTGCGAAAACCTTGCGTTTAGACGGGTATCAAATTGAAATAATGCACAAATTCCAAGGAGAAATTAAAATATAAAAATATAGAAATAAGGTTCTAAATAAAACAAGTGAAAAAAGCGGAGGGGCCTGTAGTGTAAATAACCCAAAGGCTATAAAACACGTGGATCCCCTTTCAACGGGTCGGGTAATCGGGTCAATGCTATTAAACGGCGTCGTTTAGCAATTAAACCAAAGCACAAAAACGGTGCCGTTTTAAACAGTGTATATAAGTAAAATTTTAGACCAAAAATCATTTGAATACCCCCTTAAAAAAACTTCATTCTTTCTCTCTAAAAGCTTTTTTAAGCAATCCAAGAGTCCGGCGATCCTCCGCCGTAGCCCCGCCGGGGCTCCGTCATACACGGTGGTCGGAGGCGCCGAAAGAGGGCTTTTCAGCCCTTTCTTGAATTGTTTAACAGCTAAACCATCCCAACCCAAAAAGCCAAAAGAAGGGAGCAACCGACGCCTCTTGGGTCCGATTTCGCGAAGGAGAAAGGCTCTCCGACGACGCGACCACGAGCGATTTTCAGTAAACCCTCCTTTTCTATTCGTTTATTTTTACTTCAAATATATCAAAAAATCAAAAAGAAAATCCGAAATCGAAGTAAAAAGCAAGAACACCAGTGAATCCAAAAAGGTAAATCACCTTTTTTTCTTTATGTATATTTCTCTGTACATGTGTGCGAAAAAACAATCTCTCCCAAAAAAACATTACAAAAATTCCTCTTAGTTTTATAGGCTGAATGAAAATACGATATTTTCTTGGTTTGTTGTCGTTTGTCCTTGTTTTCGCAGGTACAAGGCGACGTGGAGGCACGAGGGTGGCGTACGGAGGCCGTACGGTGGCGACGTGGCGCGGGGTGACTTGCTGTTGAAATTTGTGTCTGCGCATACTGGTGGAAACCCTAGGGTTCTCACTGGCCGTTTTTGCTTTGGGCTTAGTGGGTAGTGATTGTTTGGGCTAGGTTCAAAGCTAATTTGGGCTAGGTTTGGGCTAATTTGGGCTATTGTAATTCTTTTGGGTTTGTAAAAAAATCGTAAAATGGATTGTTATTTTATTATTTGGGATCATTATTATTTTTGGTTTAAATCGATTAAGGTATGGGCAGGGCAAATTTTGGGCCCTACATTCTCTATTAGATATTTCAACTTAGCCATTTGCTCGAGGGTGATATGTTGTGGCAATTCTATGTTTCACCCCATACCACGCAAGGCATTGGCCATCAATTTGCAATCAAAATGGGATCCATAAATCACCGATAATGGCTCTCGGTGTACCAAATTGTGTGAAAATGTTCTTATGTAAAAATTTCAATATCGACTTAGCATCATTAGAGGCTAGGCTACTCGCTTCTACCCACTTAGAAACATAGTCTTCGCCAAAAGTATGTATAGCTTGCCCATTGATGGTGGAAACGAACCCATAAAGTCTATTCCCCATGCATCAAACAGTTCAATCTCCAATATACTTTACAACGGTATTTCCTGTCTCCTAGACACATTTCTTATTCTTTGAAAATGGTCACACAACCTATAAAATTCATGAGCATCTTTAAATAAATTTGGCCAATAAAATCCTGACTGGAGTACCTTGGCAGCTGTTTTCATTCTTCCAAATGTCCTCCATATGGGGCTGAATGACAATGTTGTAAGATACTATGCATCTCATCGTTAGAAACGCACATCCGAATTATTTGATCTGCATAATGCTTGAATAGGAATGGTTCATCCCACTAGTATTATTTGGCATCATGAAGAAATTTTCGTCATTTATAAGCATTGAAGTCAGGTGGCATTACACCACTTACTAAGAAGTTTACTATGTCAGCATACCAAGGTAATGCCTTGGCAATGAGCAACTATTCATTTGGGAAATCTTCCTTAGTTTATTGCTTTCATCTTCATTTCCTGATTCTATTCTTGAAAAATGGTCAGCCACTTGATTTTTTCGGTTCCCTTCCGATCTCTAATTTCCAAATCAAACTCTTGTAACAAGAGTATCCACCTAATCAATATTGGCTTGGCATCTTTCTTCCGTATCAAGTACTTGATAGCCGAGTGATCTGTGTAGACTGTAACCTTTGTTCCTACTAAATAAGAATGGGATTTGTCGAATGCAAAGACCATTGCAAGTAATTCCTTCTCCGAAGTGGTATAGTTAAGCTGAGCCTCTGTTAACATCTTACTAGCATAATACATTGCATGTAGTACCTTGTTTCTCCATTGACCCAACACTGCTCCCACAGCATAATCGCTGGCATCGCACATGAGTTCAAAGGGCAATGTCCATTCTGGAGCAACAACAAAAAATGTTGCTATAAGAAGTCACTTCTTGAGTTCCTCGAAAGCCTACAAACATTGATCATCAAAATTAAATGGTTTATTCTATTCAAGTAAAGTACACAAAGGTTTAGAGATTTTTGAAAAATCCTTGATAAATCTTCTGTAAAATCATGCGTGTCCTAGAAAGCTTCTAATACTCTGAACACTGGCGGGTGGTGGTAATTTTTCAATCACTTCTATTTTCAATATTTCTACTTCAATTCCTCACTATGACACCCTATGTCCTAGGACAATGCCTTCACGGACCATGAAATGGCATTTCTCCCAGTTTAATACTATATTTGTTTCTTCACAGCGGCATAAAACCATCTCCAAATTCCTTAAGCAATCTTCAAAATCATTTTCGAACACAGAGAAGTTATCCATAAAAACTTCAAGGAAATTTTCCACCATGTCAAAGAATATGGCCATCATGCAGCGCTGAAAAGTTGTTGGGGCATTACATAACCTGAACGGCATCCGCTTGAATGCAAAAGTACCATATAGACACGTGAAAGTTGTCTTCTCTTTATCTTCAGGTGCTATAAAAATATGATTATATCCTGAATAACCATCTAGGAAGCAATAAAAAGCCTTACCAGCTAATCTGTCCAACATTTGATCGATGAATGGCAAAGGGAACTGATCCTTTCTAGTTGGGTTGTTAAGCCTGCGGTAGTCCATACACACTCTCCATCCCATAACAGTACGAGTTGGTATGAGCTTATTATTGTCATTACCTACTACTGTGACACCCCCTTCTTGGGTATACATTGTACAGGACTTACCCACGAGCTATCTAAAATTGGTTAAATAATGCTAGCATCAAGCCTCTTGATAATTTCTTTATTGAAAACTTCCTCCATAATTGGATTTAGTCGTCTCTACTGCTCAATGGATTTGCTATGGCAATCTTCTAACAAAATTTTGTGCATACAAAATGTAAGGCTAATTCCCTTTATATCGGCAAGAGTCCAACTCAGTGCTCTTTTAGATCGTCGTAACACTTCTAACAACCTGTCATCTTGCTCAGGTGTTAGCTTAGTAGAAATTACAACTGGAAAAGTACTTTTATTTCCCAAATATGCATATTTCAAATGTTGTGGCAGAGGATTTAACTCTAGTACGAGAGATTCCTCTACAGATGGTGTAGGAGGCTTAAAAGATCGATCTGATAAATCTAGGGATTCAAATTTCTTCCCTAGCCTATCTAGCCAATTGCAACGTCACTGTGGTAGGTCTTGCTTTCCTAATTCCTAGCTTCCTAAAAATAGACATAAGCATTAGATTTATAGTTGCGCCTAGATCACATAATGCTTTTCCTACATAATGATTTCCAATTGAGCATCGGATAGTGAAACTCACTGTGTCCTTTAATTTTAGAGGCAGCTTATTCATCAACATTACTGTGCCCCCTTTAGTGAGAGCAACAATCTCAAATTCTCCCAAGTTGCACTTTTTTGACAGCATGTCTTTTATGAATTTCACGTAATTGGACATTTGCTTCAAAGCTTCGACTAGCAGTATATTAATGTGGAGTTACTTCAAGACCTCCAAAATCTTTTGAACTGAACATCTTGTTTGGAATTATGGAATCGCTGAGGAAAAGGTAGAGGTAATCATCCTTCTGGTTGTTGATATTGTTTTGCTATGGCATTTCCTTTGACAACCTAATCTGATTCTGCCATAGCATTTTGTTGCTTACCCTTTTTAGGTTCAGTATGTTTTTCAAATGACTTTGGGATCTTTTCCTGGTTGTTACTTGTATTATCCTCTCCTGCCGCGGCATCGTGAACAACATCACTCAACTGAGTCCCGCTTCTAAGGGTGATAGCCTTGCACTTCTCCTTTCCTTGTGTATCTCGGTATCACTTAGCAATGCTCTTTGTGGCCTTGAATTTAGAGCATTCGCTATTTTCCCTACTTGATTTTCAAGCGCTCAGAGAGATGTAGCCAGACTCTGAATTACAGCATCATTCTTGGTCATATATTCCTTCAACAAAGCTTCAATGGAAGTAAAAGATGATGCTTGACCATATTGAGTATTTTGCCTTAACATAGGTTAAACATAACCAAGTAGTGCATTGTTGACATTTTGTCTTACAATATTGTCAAAATTCCCTGCACCCTAATTACTCCAACTGAAATTAGGATGTTGCTTCCACCTGGAATTGTAGGTGTTGGAATATGGATTGCTATTTCGATTGGAATTACCCATGTAGTATACTGATGTTGGGTTTGATGGGCATTCGTCAAGCACATTATTTTTCCTGCAATAAACACATGACAACTCTGCTGATTTCATCTCATGGATTATAATTGGATTTTTCATGGTTTTAATCATATTAGCTAGAGAATATACTTGGGCAGTTAACGAAGTGATTGCATCAAGTTCCATGGTACCGGTAGCTCTCTTACCTGTCCCAACTCTCGTGGTCGAATACTGATAATCGTTGTTAGCAATCTTTTCCAAGATCTCATATGCTTTATTATAAGTTTTGTCCAACAACGTACCATAGGCAAACACATCAACTACCACCCTTGTGTGTGCATTCAACCTATTGTAAAACATCTCCATTTGAGTACAGTGCTGGAATCCATACATCAAACATTTCTGAATTAACTCCTTAAATCGTTCCCAAGCTTCATATAGCGTCTCGTCCTCCATCTGCCGAAAAGATGTGATGTCATTTCTAAGCTTGGCATTCATATTTGGGGGATTATACCATAGCAAAAACCTCTAGAAAAGATCATTCCATGATGCCACTATTCCCGATGGCAAAATATTTAGCCATGCTCTCGCACGATCTCTTAAAGAGTACAGGAATAGCATAAGTCTCAAGGCATCTTCAGGAACACCCCGCTGTTTGAATGAATCACATACTTATAGAAAAAGTCTTAAATGTAATCGTGGGTCTTCAGTGGGGAGTCCACCGAATTGTCTTACGATTTGTAACATCTGGAACATTACCTGTTTCAACTCAAATTGCTAAGCTTTATGGTTGGTCTAACTATCCCTAGGTTCAGATCATCCATTATTGGGATGACATGCTCTTTAATTGGCCTATCTCGATCATCCACCACATGTCCAATGGGAGGATTTTCATTACGATCATTTAGATTACCATTAAGATCATTCCTGTTTCCAGACATTTTTCTTAATTCTTTTCTCTTTCTCTGCAAGGTTCTGCCAATCTTCAGATCAAAAAGGTATTCTGTGTTAGCAAGAATGTCTCTTCTCATGCATTGATGGCAAACCTGTAAAAATTAAATACACTAAGTTAAATAAAACTACAAAGTAAAATAACCAAACCAAATTTCACCAAATTGTCGATCCCTGGCAATGGCACCAAAAACATGTTACGTGTGAAATGATATGCAATTTTGTGCAAGTATACACATCGGATCAAGTAATAAAGTGATGAGTGAGTATCGTTCCCATGATGATCAGATTGAGGCACAAAATTGGTCAAGTTATTATAATAAAATGCGATTAATGGCAATTAAAAAGATAGTGATGTATGCAATATGTGGAATTAATGAATACTTGGAAATACTATGGCAAAACAAGAGTAGAAATGTAATGGCAATTACGAGAATTATGACGGGAATATTATGTAAATGAACAAATAAATAACTAATAATGATGTGGAAAAGATACTTCGACAAAGAATAAGGATAGAGTGATGTTGATTCGGAAGGTCAGGATTACCCAAAATCGACCCTTACTGTTAATAATGCCTTGGCAAAATCGTATCTACTTTACTGTACAGAAGAGTTCTAAAATGGCTTGCCTCTCGCAAAAGCAAAACCTCAAGTTACCTTGGCCGTATCTATAGGCTTTCTAGATATCTTGCACGGGTTCCTTCTGTATGATCGTGACTCTATGTCTAGAGTTGACTACAAGTGTCTATCGAATACTTGCTCATTTCATTTAATTTTAATCTAACCAATCTTACCCTTTTCGAATTAGAATCAAGTTATAAATATGCGAACAGTCTTCTATGTCTAAAGATTGTTTGCATTTTAATTAAGAAATAAGAACAATCAAATGAAATAGTAAAGTAAATTAGATATATACTGCATCTATAAAAACAGTTATGGTTTCATCGAAAGTAATCCCAACCCTATAAGATTTAGCTCATGGGCTGGGAAATAAAATTTCAAACCAAAATATTATCCGAAATTGTGTTCAACTACTTCAATTCAATCTTCGAAGGAACACTAATGGAAATAGTGGAAGAACTTTGAGAAACAGCTTTCGCTTGCCTAGTCCACACTTCGGTAGCACAGCATCCTGTGATGGGTAAGAAGGAATGTCTTCGACTTCCTTTCCTTTCCACAGTCGAACCCTTATTCACGCCTAAGGATATCTCCCACTTTTTTTTCCTCTTTTTTTTCGGCCCTTTGTGAGGTCCACTTCATCGGCTTTTATAGATAGATTAGGCTAGGGTCGGCTAACAGCTCATGATTATCTTCTCCTCTTTTAGTAGGATTTATCTGTTACAAGTTTGAATTTGAACTGGGACTGTTGTGCGAAAAATGTTGACTTGGTCTTCCTAGCATTTCCACGACATCTGTGCTAGCAAACTATCTGCACTTTTGCCCTGAAAAAACTTCATTCATTTATTTTCTCATTCTAAAACTTGTTCCTGCGATACCAACACGAAAAAAACTTCACCACAAGCGATTAAAAGCACCTAATTCCAATACAGTCCAAGTCCTAATGCAATATTAAAAATGCTAACTAAAATGTCCTAAAATGAAACAAAATGTACTTAAGTACAAGCAATTATCTAGGTCTAAAGGCATGAAATATAACTCTTTTCAAGAGTTACCAATTTGCAAACAAGGTCTCGCATCTTCATGGTGAACCCAGCAAGTGAAACAATTTTCAAACTAAGTTCCCCTCTATTTTGAAACTTTGTATTTTTAAGCATACTTTGATGTTTTCTAAATGTTCACTGAGTTCTCGATGGACTCACCCACTCTCTTACTTCGCATGTAAGTAGGTCGCGGATGGCAGTGGTGAGGTAGATGACTTGGGCGAGGCTAAATCCTGAACAGATATTTGTGAAATTGGGGAAAAGGTGATGGGATAATTTGTGTGGGCTTAGTCTTATTATAGTTACCTTTGTTATTGAGTCAATTTCTTTAAGTTTATGCTGTCTTTTTTATTATCAGTTTTTGCAAACTATACACTAAGATATTTACTTGTTAATTTGTATCTTCCTAATATGAACAAAGACTGATGTCTCCGTATATCTTCTTACATGCATGTCATGTTGTAATCTCTTAACTTAGTCAAATTATGACTTAATACTTCATGCAAGTCAGTTTAATGGTGCAGTATTTTTTTGTGGCGAAGCTCATTTGCATGCGAACCCATGTTTTTGTGCGAGCTCATGCTTTGCATTGTTAGGCAAAGTCATGTGTTACTTTGTTATGCGAACCCTATCTCTATTTGTTTTACTCGCATATTTTACATTTTGTGTATGATTTTATTCCGTTGTTGTGTTATAACTTAGCACATTATATGGTGTATATACGTGGTGTGTTGGAGGTTAGGTTGGGAGTAAAAAGAGAGTCACTTCGGTGGCTAATGTAACTCGCCAAATTCTGGTCGAACCGACTCGGTCGGGTTTGAGTGTTACACTTGATTTGTGATCTAATGGAATCTGAGTTGTTTGTTATCATGGGGGTCTCGTGCCCTATAGTAAAGTTGTATGGAATTCTTCCAAATGATCTAGAGTGTTTCTCATCAATATGAGTAAGTATTGGGTAGAATCAAGATATCATTCGATTTCTAATCTGATTTAGCAAGCTTAATATGGGAAACCATTGAAAGTATGAACATTAAGTGGTAATTGTCAATTATAATACCTGCG
The DNA here is from genome assembly GCA_025698515.1 of Gossypium sturtianum. Taxonomy (NCBI): domain Eukaryota; kingdom Viridiplantae; phylum Streptophyta; class Magnoliopsida; order Malvales; family Malvaceae; genus Gossypium; species Gossypium sturtianum. The sequence goes on from CM046954.1 coordinate 90,342,342, forward strand.
ATTAACTATTCAAGAATAATTGTTAAAGTTGTCTGAAGAGAAAAGGAAAAATGTAGTATTGTTTGTTAAGATCTAGAGTCAACCGAACAGTTACATGAATGATGATATGTTAGGAATGATAAGTGGCATATAAGAATGTAATTATATAACTTATAAGGTGAAGGTATCCACCAAAGACATATATGGGGAAATCCAAATATTCAAGATGAAGAATCTATCAAGAAAGGATAAAAGGAATGTGGTGTTCAAAACTCACTAAGTTCCTCTGAACTTACTAGTGTCATGTTTATGTTTCAGGTATGGTTGCTTAAGAGAGTTTTCTAGGAGGGACAATGCCAAGAATGCACCAGATATGCAGTGTACGGGGATACTGTGCATACAGTGGATGTTTTGGAAAAATTGGCATTTAGTAGGATTACGCCCTAAGAGTCTGTCTTTTCTAAGCTTATGTGTTGTAATAATTGGTAACAAAGTCAGATGTATTATGTATTAATTTTTAAATACTTTCCTTTGTTCTTTAATATGGAGTCTTTAAATAAAATAATAAGAAAAGTTGTTTTAAGTAAGGTACAATTGTTAACTGTTTACAAAATTTGTTAAGTGGTTTACATGGTTACACCCGAGATCTAGACCCGGTGAATCAGGTTGGGTTGAGGGTGTTACATTTCCAAATGATTCCATTTCTCCATTTCGGAGAAAATCATAATCATTTCTGAATGTTTTTCATTTCTCTATTTCTATTCATTCTTTTCATTTTCAATTCAACATGCAATTAATTTATGGTTTCAACGAGCTGGTAGAGGGACTGATTAGACATATGTAATTAGGGCTCAAATGATTTATAATTAAGTTCCAGCATTTCGCCTATTAATTATAAACTCATTTAGTCACGAAGTCATTCCACTATAGTATCGTAACTAAGCTCTCCCTAACGATATACCATTACAAAAGCATATACTTAGTGCTCATCCAATGACCTTGTCATAAGTGTGTTACCCTCATAGGATATCCTTGATCTCTTTGGGATAATATTTGTTCTCCTAATATGATCATATTTTATCTCATGGTAACAATTACATCATCCTTCATGAAAAGTCAATTACTATCAAATAGTAATTAAGTCTTTCATCAAAAGTCAAACGACCCGTGGCCACGTTTACTTTTCATCAACCATGTAATACCAATGAGAGGATATCATTTACCCATGTCTCGAGTTATGAATTCTAGTGTTGTGAATGACATTACATACTACAAAAGTTGTACACCCAACGCACCAACTTTTGGTTCTTTATCTATTCGAACTCGGGCTTTTACTTACATTAAAGTGTACGAGTCACACATACATAGTCCGCCATCCACTTAGGATTTAGGTATGCCACACTATGAACGTCACAAGCGAATAGATCCATAAACGAATTTAGGATCTATTCTACTTGGGTCTAGTCCGATGTATTGTTAGTTCAGTAGTCACATCTATGTCTCTATCTTCTGGGAGTTATCTGCTCTGATGCCCAAGACAAAGCATCTCCCAACTGGACTTGATAGATGGCATATTAGTCTTTCAATCGGTTTGCTCATTTTTTATTAGACTAAGGACATGTTTAGGCTCATCTACCACTACAAGTTGTCTTTCTGTATTATGATCCGACCATGTAATATTGCTAAATATTGGTTAAATAATAGACAACCAGTAAGCAACATTTGCTTTTATTTTGATCTGCGTGCAAAAACCATGTGAGGACAATATACAAAGTATTAATGTAATTCATGAATAGTTTTATTAACCAATCTGTTCAAAAAATTACAAGTGTACTAAGACAAAAATAGTTGGGCACCATATCCAACAATACTAGTAAAGAGGGGATTGTTGAAAGGTGCAAAGGCTTGCAAGTTAGAATTTTGTGAGCATTGTGTTTAGGGAATGCAAAAGAGAGTGAAGCTTGGCACCACTATCTATGATATAAAAGGTATTTTGGATTATGTTCACTCAAATTTATGAGGCCTTCCAAGACACATTCGTTAAAAGGAAATCACTACTTTGTAACTTTTGTTGATGACATTTCTAAAAGAGTTTGATTGTACACAATGAAAATTAAGGATGAAGTACTTAGAATTTTCCTTAATTGGAAAAATATGATTAAAGTGGACGACTCTTAGAAGATAGAGATATAGATGTGATTATCTGGACTGAAAGTACATAGGACAAGACCCAAGTAGAATAGATCCTAGATCCATTTATGGATTTATTCACTTATAATGTTCATAGCGTGACATACCTTAATCAGGAGTGGATGATGGACTATGTATGCATGACTCGTATACTTTGATATAAGTAAAAAACCCGAGTTCAAATAGATAAGGAATTGAAAGCTGGTATGTTGGTTATACTACTTCTATAGTATGTGGCATCATTAAAAAATAATGGAATTCATAGCCCAACTAAAGGGTAAATAATATCCTCTCATCGGCATTACATAATAGATGAAAAGTAAATGTGGTCATAGGTTATTTGTCTTTATGATAAATGACTTAATTACTATTTGATAATAAATTGACTTTTTATAAAGGAAGATATAATGGTTACCATTAGATAAAATAGAATCATATTGGGAGAACGAGTTTATCCCAAAGAGATTAAGGATATCCTATGAAGGTAATACACTTATGACAAGGTCATTGGACGAGTACTTATTAAGTAGCTTTTGTAATGGTATATAATTAGAGAGAGATTAGTCACAGTACTTTAGTGGAATGACTTCGTGACTAAATAAGTTTATAATTAATAGGCGAAAAGCTGAAACTTAATATATATTCAATCGGTCCCTCCGCTAGCTCATTGAAACCATAAATGAATTGCATTACGAACCAAATAGATAGAAATGAATGGAAACAATAAAGTAAGAGAAGTAGACCACATTCACAAATGAATATGTTTTCTTGCTTGAATAAAGAATTAAATTAGTCGTTATAAATTTGTTAAATAAAGAAATTAAATATATTTTCTCATAAATTCTTTTAATGTAAAGTTGTCATGACTTTAACAGAATTAGAATTGAGTTAGGAAAATTATTTAATTGAGAAATTATGTAACGCCCTGTTTTGGCGAATCCTAATTTTGTAAGTAAACTAAAAGTACTCTGAGTGGTGTAGTGTTATCCGCCCAATTGATGCTTTTGACGTATTGGTTGGTCGCATGGTTGACGTTAGGGTATTATGCAAGAGTTGTTCTTTGAATATGAGAAGTTGTAAAGAAGAGGAAATTGGTAAGAATGATGAGGATTTTTGTGTAAATTGGGTTATCGCCAAAGGTATTGTATGCCCAATTTATTTGGATATCAAGTTAGTTACTTACTAATGAGATAGTTAGGATAGAACGAAGGGTTGGACCAGAAATATAAAATAACAAATTTTCATATACAGCTATAAACCATTTTTATTAAGGCAGTCTTGAAAGTTTAAGACACGTGCTAGGTTCTAATAAGGGCTTAGGTTATTTATATAGATACTCAGGTTAGAAAAGAGGGAGTTTTTCTTCTTCCTTCCTCAAGATGTATTGTTACCCGAATCTTAAAGAACTTACAATATTTCTCTTTCCTTCAAGCTAGAGTTGTAAATCTAGATCTTCATCAGCAATTACTCTATTACAAGGTAAGATTTATGACTTTGCCTGTTATATTGTGAAAGAGTAAGTCTATTGGATCTGGTAAACCAGTAAGAAGAAGATATAATGTATTGTTTTGGGGATTCCCAACGTTAGAAATGATGGAAAAATAAGGGTGTATGAATAGATCTAATAGGTTTTCATGTTCTGAAGCAGTAGTTGCTGCTAAATTGCATAGTGGAAGTCTGGATCTGGAATTTAGAGTTTTTGTAGGTGAGAATCATGTGAGTCTCTGTACTGACTCTTGTATGTATACTGTCCATACAAGATACTTCCGTGGTAATTGATCGAACTATGAAATAGAAACTAGAAATGCATAATTGGAATGTTTGCTGAGGTTGCATGTATAGTTCGTATGAGATTGACAAGTTAAGTATGTGAAGTTTGAGTATGGCTGTATGGCACACCTGAAATGCATGTGATGTAGTGTATGATTAGTTACTAAATGTTGAGTCTTAAGCGATATCAGTATATGAAGAGTCTGTCAAGTAAGTCTGTGTCTGTTCACCTCGGTGGAGTCTAAAAGGGTCCGTCGGGACTAAAAACATGATCTCCGATATGAATAGTGAAGGATAAGCCCATGGTCATGACACCTTTCAAAATGAACTAAAGGACAGTGATTACCTAATAGGGTTCCCAACGTGTCCCAGGACGATGATGGGCAAACCTTACATAACGTGAGTTTGTGCAAATCCATATCGTAATCACGTTAATAAAGGATCGTCTATGTGGTGCATTGTGAAAGGAATGCCTTTGTGGCGAATCATGAAGGGATAGCCTCTGTGGCGAACCCTACAATAATAGCCTTTGTGGCGTATTAGGAAATAAAGCTTTTCTGGCGGAATATGAAATGAATGTCTTTGTGGCAGAATATGAAAGGAATGCCTTTGTGGCAAACTCCGTAAGGAACGCCTTCGTGGCGCACTCTTAATAACCGCCCTTGTGGCAAATAATGAATTAATGGTCTGTGTGGTAAATTTTGACGTGATGGCCTTTGTGGCGAAAACCTGAAAGAACTGCGTACATGGCAATGTCTAAAAATAATGCCCTCGTGATGTATCCTAGTGAAGCTCGCAATGGCAAAACCTAAAGGAATGATTCTCTGTGGATTTTGTATTAAATTGCTTTGGCATGTTTAGCATGGCTTGTAAGTGTGATTAGAAAGATCAGTAAGGCACAATGTCTCTATGGGCTAAGATAAGATGTTATACAAAGCCATGATTCGACTAAGAATGATGAAGTAATGAGATATAGAAGAAGTGGTGGTAAACGTAAAAGAAGCATATTCCGATTAAGGATTTTTCTAACAGTGTATCAGAAGGAATGTACCTATTATGTAGAGATGATAAGACATGGATTGTAGAACGACGGCTTGAAGTTACATACACAAGAGCGACGGTGATTCGGTCGTATGGATCTCTGTAAAAGAAACATGTAAAGACTTATAAAAGATCAAATTGAAAGAGGTAAGTGGCGTATCGAAGATGTTGATGGGTAAGAAATGAGCTCTGAGCAAGGTATAGTATCTGACTTGTAAATGAGAATAGAAATTAAGGAAGTATTTGTCAGTGACTAAGTTGAAGGTTCAGAACGATATAATCATCTAATTAAGTTATCAGTTGAGATGTACAGAAATGACATAGGTAAATGATGTTTTCCTCACTAAGTTCTTACGAACTTATTTGGCTATTATGTATACAGAACGTGTTGACGACGTATTCAAAATCTGAGTCGTCATTAAGAATCTCATACCTTGATGTGCTTATAATAGAATAGGATTTCAAATTAAATATTGTTGTAATCTAATTGTCTCGCATTGTAGTATTATTTACTCATTATATTTACTTATGTATTTTAGTTTGAGATTTTGTGGTTAAGCAAGTTGTCTTTTATCTCTAACTTGTATAAGTAAATTAAGCTTGTGTTTGTATTTGTCTAGTAATACCTAAAATTCGGATCCGGTTGATCAGATCGGGTTGAGGGTGTTACAAGTTAATTTAATTAAGTTAATTAATTGAATAAATATATTTATTTGGGGAAATAGAAAACAAATATTGGGTTGAATTAAATTATAAAGTGTTAGGCCAAAAGTGTAGGAAGCATATATAATTGGACCCAATACATGAGAAGTCCAAATTCCCCTCATATGGGGCGACAACCCTAGTAATATTTACTAGGGTGTTCGCCCCCTCCTACTCTAGTTAAAGTAGGAGTGTGTATTCTATTTAAATAATATTATTTATCAAGAGCTTGTTTAACTACGATTTTTGTACCTTTCTTTATAAATATTAGAGTTATCATTATTATGCTAACAAAAAGTGAGAATTTATTAACTAAAAATAAATTTTATTTTTTAGGAATTACGATCTTTGTCGGTTTTTCATAGAGAGAACTTACTTTCCTACTGAAAGTAAGTAAATCGTTTTTATTATGATCTTTGGTTCGTGTTGCTCGAGCTCACACTCGGTACAATTTGTGGTAAGAGAATAATGAAGATGATTGATTGATTGATTGAAAGATATAATTGACTTGAATTCGTCTCGCACAAAGCACAAGTATTATTCAGTTAGAATTTATTACTATAAATATCACAAATAGGTTTGGTTTTGAAGAATTTTAAATATTCCACTATAACTGTAAAATCGTTGTTTAATCGATTTTTGCAACAATTCTTTATTAATGCAAGTACTTTTAGAAAAAAATAGAGCCCACAAACAATATAGCTATTGATTAATGGCTATATAAACTGGGGAGAAATTGTGTACAATGTGAATTTAATAACTTTTGTGGGTATAAAAGCTTTGAGATCCAGAGTAGCCTCATGTGAATTATGGACAATAATCTTGAATCGTTAGTTCGCTCTCCGTAGCTTTTGAATTGCTAGAAATGCTATCATTTTTAACAAGCCTTTTGATAAAAATGCGATTATTCCTAGAGCTTTTGCTCTTGCGGGTGAATTCTCACTCCACCTTAGAGATAAAAGCCTTCCTAGAATACTTCTTGTTAAATGAAATCAACCTAAGCTCAACAGTGATGGATCATCCATTGGAAACCCGAGTCTTGCTGGATCGAGAGCCATTATCAGGAATCACGAGGAACATAGGGTTGCGGGCTGCCATAGGTTTATTGGTTTCTCTTCTATTACGGCTGCTGAACTTTTAGGTCTTAGGGATGGACTTCAACTTTCCAGGAGGCTTAATGTTTCTCATATTAACATTGAGATTGATGCTTTTGCTGCTATGCATATTATCTAAAGTCAGAATTATGTTAATAATTTGCTTGATTTGCAGGACTTTGTTGAACAGCTTACAATTTAGTTGTCTTTCGCATACTTACCGGGAGGGTAAGAACTTTGCTGATGCTCTCGCTAAAAAAAAAGCTCTTATGAAACTAGGAGTTTATATGATAGTCTTGTTTATTTTGACCCGTCCTGTTGTTGAGACCGACAGATATGGTCTTCCTCTGGATCAAACCTTTTAATTGAATAAAAGCTCTTATTAACCAAAAAAAAAAAGAGTTATGTTCAGCCCAATAACGAATTGTTAGAGAAATGAATGCAGAGCGAGCTACAGTGGTGTCAAAAACATAAACAAATGTGACATCTGTTCTCAAAATGACTGTAGATGGTAAAAAGAATCCAAATTTAGAAGTACATTAGAAAAGTTTGAACTTTAAATCACTTGAGCTCCACTCTGACAGTACATTTGACGAGAGAGGAAGGAATCCGAATTGGAAAGAAAGTACCAGCTTCCTTAATCAACCCAATACCATCATTAATGGCGTCATTGCGATGATTTAGGTTCAAGCACTGGATTCCCATCTGAAAATATCATCCTACAAGGAAAAACATATCGATGTCCCTTTATCCAAGCTCAGTAAAAAGAAAGAAAATGGCAAAGAAGCATGATAATTATATGCCACATCCCAAACAGAGTCTTGTTATCTTTGTTACAGTCAACATGCTAATGGCTGCCACTCGCTTCTCTCTCTCCCGCTCAATTCATCTCATCCTAAAACGCCCCCCTTTTTCTTCTTCTCCCCGTTTTGCCCCCAAGGCTTTGCTTAAATCCTACCTTGTCCTCTCTGGTCCTCTTCTTTCTCCTTCTGCCTCCAGGCCTTGCATCACTCTATTTCTCCTTATCTCTCTTCCTCTTCCTCTTCATTTTCTTCTTGTTCTTCTTTTTCTTCTCCTTCAATGGCTTCCTCATTTACCGTCGATGATAGCATCGGCTCCAATCCTCTCCTGCAAGATTTCGACTTTCCACCTTTTGATATTGTTGAAGCCAAACATGTTAGGCCTGGGATTCGTGCCTTGTTGAAGAAACTTGTATGTCGTTTTTATCTTTTGGGCTGTTTTCATTTCTGGGTTTTGAGGGTTTTTTTTTTTTTTTTACCTTGTTCTAGGGTTCTATATTGAGTTTTCTCTTTGCTAGATCATTCGCTGGTTTTAGTCCTTGTTTGAGAATTCAAAATTTTGGTTGCCTTGATTTTTTATTTGTCCGAGTTTTTAAAATTTGAAACTTTTTTATGCTGTAGCATCTGGGGTTTCTGGATTATTTGTGTTTGATTTGATATATTTGTGTTGGTTGAGTAGGAGAGTGATTTGGATGAATTGGAGAAGACAGTGGAGCCGTCATGGCCAAAGTTGGTGGAGCCATTGGAAAAGATTGTTGATCGGTTGACTGTTGTGTGGGGAATGGTTAATCATCTTAAGGCTGTTAAAGATTCAGCTGAGCTCCGTGCTGCCATTGAAGAAGTCCAGGTACATTGTTGTTTCTTTATGTTATATGATTGCAAGCAGTCAGATATGTAACATGCAGTATGTATATGTAAAAACTAATAATGTAATGTTTATGCTTGAATTGCCATCTTCAAAATATTTGGCATCAATCTTTTAGACATCTAATAACTATCTCATTCTTATCTTAGATTAAACCATGAATTTTTGTTATTATATTGGCATAAATCTTATTAGAATTAGCATACAGCATGATATACTAGGGAGGAAGTTAATTTTTATTGGTTGAATCAGAAATTGTGGTTTTCCTATTGGCTTTGAAGCAATTTGGTTTGGCAGTTGTTCAGTTTGATCCTAGTATTTTGTAGAAATTATTTAAATATGCATCGGTGCATTACTCCAGAGTCTCATTTAAGCAAACTTCTTGTCCTTACTATGTTTAGTTTTTCCTTACAGCCTGAAAAAGTGAAGTTCAAGGCGATTAAAGAATCTCCTGATTGGCAATCGTTGAGTGAAGCTCGCAAACGTATTGTAGGTGGTAAGTATATGTTCCCTTTTCGTTTTGGTGCCTTAATTCAACGCTAGAACCATTACTCAATACTGAGTGCACAGTCTATTAGTTGGCTTGCTATAGCAGATATTAAGATGAGCATTCTGTTAAAAGAACAAAACAAAACAAACAAACCAACTTAGTGTTGCTGCAGGTAGATATTGCTGATATAAAAGTGTTCTCATTACAACATGCTTCTCCCATTCCTTTTAGTTTCTGTGAGTGTTTGACCTGATATGTCTTTTGTTTTATTGTGTGTATTCAGCCCAGATATAGGCAGCTGTTCTTAATGGTGTTTCACTTGAAGATGATAAAAGAGAACAGTTCAACAAATTTGAACAGGTACAATATAGTAGTTATGAATTTGAAGTAAAATGAATGTGTCATATTACACTTCTTTTGAAGTCAACTTCTGTGAAAAGTAAAATGAGGGGAAAGTAATTGGTCAAGTTTCCTTTGAAGTTCTTGCTGTCTGGTTTCTTCTTGTAACCATATAAACATTTATGCTCAATTGTATCATGTTCATCCCTTTTGGCTATTCTTTTCTATTTACTGTGAGCTAATTTGCAGGAATTGGAGAGGTTGTCTCACAAATTTAGTGAGAATGTTATGGATGCCACAAAGAAGTTTGAAAAGCTGATAACTGATAAGAAAGAAATTGATGGTTTGCCTGCAACTGCTCTTGGGCTAGCTGCTCAAACAGCAGTGTCCAAGGTATTCTTTTCCAAATTTCAGCATGTGTTTGCATTTATTAATGGTCTCTCATTGTCAAGTCTGGTGCAGTTTCTGTTTTCTGTCATGTAATATATGTTCTCTCTCTGTACTCGCCTAGGGGCATGAAAATGCAACTGCTGAGAATGGACCATGGATGATAACATTGGATGCTCCAAGTTTTATTTCTGTTGTGCAACATGCTCGTAATCGTGCCTTGCGTGAGGAAGTCTACCGTGCTTATATAACCCGGGCATCAAGTGGTGATTTGGATAATACACCAATCATCAACCAGATATTGAAACTTCGGTTGGAAAAGGCTAAGCTTCTCAATTACAATAATTATGCTGAGGTATGAATCCAGAGTGTCTGCTAGACTGCATCCTTTTCATAGGCTGACTAAAGCATATTTGATCAGGTAAGCATGGCAACAAAGATGGCTACTGTTGATAAAGCTGACGAACTATTAGAAAAGCTTCGTAGTGCTTCATGGGATGCTGCTGTCCAAGGTATTATGCTAAATTTAGTTTCTTTTTTGTTGAAAAGATTGTCAATTTTTCGATCTCTGTTTTGTCATATGAACCTTTTTCCTCAGTACTTGTCTGTTTGATTAAAAGGACTCTAATTTATGTATGAAACGTTTTTCTTTCCTTTTCCTTTTATAGTTTAAAGTTCAGTTCTTAACTTGTACATGCTGTTTTTGTTGTTAGGAATACATTAATATGCTAGCTTATTTTGAATGAAACTGCATCTACAACAATTAATTTTATGGTGGCTTGCGTTACCTACTCTCTGATTTGACTTTATGTTAATTCACCTTAATGCTGCATTCAAGTTCGTGGTGTACTCGGGAAGGTTGCTTTTTCTTTGATGCAATTTTAGAACTTGATTTCCTCAAGCCAACATGTCTTGCTTTCCCTATTTATCCTAAACAGTTCCTGTTTGATATTTTCATTATTACTGCAAGCTTTTCTAGATAAAAGATAGATGGAAAGAGATTTTAGTATACAATTCTTTCTGCTCCTTGCAGATGTTGAAGAACTAAAAAGTTACTCCAAAAGTCAAGGTGCTTCAGAAGCTGATAGTTTGAGCCATTGGGACATAAGCTTCTGGAGTGAGAGGCTTCGTGAGTCAAAATATGACATCAATGAGGTTGACTCTCTCACTCTTCTCTATTTCCTAGTTAAAAATCATGCCTTCAAGACCTCCTTATGTGATAAAACATGTCTTGCCTGATGAAAATATCATACAGGAAGAAGTCCGGCCATATTTCTCATTTTCAAAGGTTATGGATGGCCTTTTCAACCTTGCTAAGATACTTTTTGGGATTGATATTGAGCCAGCTGATGGTCTAGCTCCTGTTAGTATTTCTTGCTTCCTCTACACATTTCTTCACTGCCTATCTCATGAAATATTAATTTTACATCCTAATGAGTTTTGTTATTATAATTATTATTTTTGAAGGTTTGGAACAAAGATGTGCGTTTCTACTGTGTTAAAGATTCTTCAGGTAGTCCAATTGCCTACTTTTATTTTGATCCATACTCTCGTCCATCAGAGAAAAGGGAAGGTGCATGGATGGATGAGGTTGTTTCTTGAAGTCGAGTACTGTCCCGTAATGGTACCACAGCAAGGTTACCTGTTGCTCACATGGTGTGCAATCAAACACCACCAGTTGGGGACAAGCCAAGCCTCATGACATTCCTTGAAGTAAGTTGAAGATATTAGTTCTAAGTATGATGCTAATGCTAGTAAATTCTTGTATTCTGATTTCTGAATGATCGTACATGCAAACTGAGGTCCAGAAGCCTAGAGCTTTCCCCATCTGCAGCCTCTCTCAATTCCTTTCCTTTTCTAGTAGTGCTTCTGATCTTATCCCTAAAAACCAAGATTTTAGCCGCCTAAGCAAGTTGCTTTTATCATTAATATATCAGTTAAAGCAGTCTCATGTAAATCACATTCAAGTTAAAGTACTGAGGTGATAATCCTTGAGCACATACGATCATAGCCAGTGGTTTTCTACTGTTAGCATATTTAAACAACATGCCTTCCTAGAAGGCTTGATGCGTGAATGCATCTATTTAGAACTTATTACAATTAAAAGCATGGCTCTAGTACACACTTTTAAATAAATATTCCCATTACAGAAATATGCATCTGTGTGCTAGACTACCTGGTTCTATGGGAGCCTAATCTTCTATAATGTTATTGTTTAAACAAAGGCCAAGACTAGCCAAGTCTGAGAGGATGAACTATTATATTTTTAGGTAACCTCAGATCTTTCTTCCAAATATTTTGGCTTTATTCCATCCTATACTGCTCGCATGTGTGGTTTTTATGGATTTAGATAGGATATGCTTTTATCCTAACATGTTTTACTGATTATTGTAGCAATAATGGCTCTTTTGGATGTTCAAAGTGGCTGCTAAAATTTTCCCATGTCTGATCGGATTTCTTCTCAGGTTGAGATTGTTTTCCATGAATTTGGCCATGCACTTCAGCATATGCTGACCAAGCAAGATGAAGGTCTAGTTGCTGGCATTCGGGGTGTTGAGTGGGATGCTGTTGAGTTGCCTTCCCAATTCATGGAAAATTGGTGTTACCACAGGTTAACATCTCCAACCACCAAATTATCATCTCTGGGATTGCTTCAGAGTTCAGACTAAATTCCCTTTTTCTTGCTAAAAGAAATAAATTAGATGTACTTGCACGTGGAAAATATGCAAACAAGGCCCTATATAATAAATTTCTATTCTATGTATGGCTTTGTAAAGTAGCCCAATACTTATGGTATGTTATATAGTCTCTTGTTTGTGGTTTCTGGATTTTTATAACTCTTTAATCTTTTTACTACACTGTTTCTGGTCTATCTTGTTGCATCTTATCATAATATTACAATGTGACAACAACTGGTTAGGAGAAGATATGGCAATTTGATCCTTATGGCTGTGAAGCTTGAGCTCTGTTCTCATTATTTTGTTGCCTGGGAATGGACTAACATCAAATTTTCTACATTCTATAACTAGTTTGTCTAAATATGTTTCACATACCCATATGTTTGGGATCTCCATTGATATCATGTGTATTTCATCTTCCAATCAATTATATCTTTCGTTAAGTAGATTTTATTTGTTTTTTTTTATTTTGCTGCAGGGATACATTGATGAGCATTGCAAAACATTATCAAACCGGGGAGAGCCTCCCTGAAGAGGTATACTTGAAGCTCCTTGCTGCAAGGACTTTCCATGCTGGTTCTCTAAGTCTTTACCAGGTCAGTTGAACTCGTTCTGCCCTTGTTTCATTTTGGTGTATATATTTTTATGCGGAAACAATGTGTTTCCTGAGTGCATCTTGTGGTACTGAGACCTGCACCTTAATATATGGTATGATACCTTGTAAGGGTTCATTAGCTCCATGTTCCTCTCATCTTCCTTCCTTTTCCTCGTTTTTCCTTTTGTTCTTACCTATCTTTCCTTCTATCCCTTCTCTTACCTCCATGTTGGGTTCATTTTGTATGTTCTTCCCTTTAGTATTTAACTGTTATAGCTAAAAAGGCTTGTATTTGGGCTGTAGAAAAAGAAAAGGACCTACTTTGTAATGATATTGAAACATCTTGTCTGAACCATCTGTTTTTTATGCATTAAAGCCGGTACTGTTATGTCCATGAAAATCACATAGTATTACAGAAATGTGTAGCATAAGATGATTTTAATGGACACAATGGGTATATTTTATTGTAACTTGTGTTTACTACCTTTTGTCACTCCGTGCAATGTTTCTTGTAAGCTCTGTAACTCTTCTAAGTTGTTTTCTTCTAATGAAAGGAGACTAATTTTTGGAGAAGTTGATCTGTGGTTGCTCTAGTAGTTTGATCCTTTCTATCTTTTTTCTTTTTCCAGATTCGATTTGCTTGCTTGGATTTGGAACTACATACAAAATACATACCAGATGGGTCAGAATCTGTTTATGATGTTGATCAGAGAGTTTCCAGAAAAACACAAGTGATCCCTCCATTGCCAGAAGATAGATTTCTATGTGGTTTCAACCATATATTTGCAGGTTTAATTCTACTTCTTCCAGCCCGACCCCCCTCTGCCCCCTTATGTACTTTTTAGTACTATTGTTTTGGTGCAGACTTCACCAAGGAGATTTTTGACTTGATAGCCTTTGTGAATGCCAGGTAAATATGCTGCTGGATACTACAGTTACAAGGTAAAATTCTTATCTTTTTTCTAGTCTCTTTCTTAGAAAACTACTGTGGAACATGTTTTAGATGTTTGTGGTTGGAACTAGCTACAACGATCTGATTATCACCAATCTGAGAAAGACTGTATAAGTAACTAATGATCCTCCTCTGTTTGCCACTCCTTTTCCTTCTCTTTTTTCCTCTGTAGCCTGCATTTTCAGTCTATCTTGTATCAAGTATTTGTCTGCTAAATTCTTGTGATGTTTTAACGGATTCTGGGCATGGTTTGGATCCTTGTTATACCTTTTCTTTCCTTTTCCTTTGCCCATAGCTATGTGGTTTGAAATTCAAAATGCTATTTTTCAGTGGGCAGAAGTGTTGTCTGCAGATGCTTTCTCAGCATTTGAGGATGCTGGATTAGACGACAGCAAGGTATGGTGGTTGAAAAGGCTACTCATAATTGGTTTTTTACAATATTTTGTTCTCTTTTATATATTTTCCTGTTCAAATGTGTACATAAAGTAGATCAAAATCTTACCAATTTTTATGGCTTTGCTTACATTTGGAGAGCCGTGGGTCCTAATAAAATATTCAACAATATGTTCATTTCTCTATAAAAGCTTCATTGAATGTGGCTACTCGTCTATAATGCTGATTTTGTTGCATACAGAAACTCTGCTTCAAGAGTCACTGCTTGCTAAAGCAAATTTCTGGTCCTGTTTTTGTTAGTACTTGAGTCATGATGCATTGATTGTTTTCCTACAGGCTGTTAAAGAAACTGGCCACAAGTTCCGTGAGACTGTTCTTGCTCTTGGAGGTGGGAAGGCACCATTAGAGGTTAGTGTATGCGAATTGTATATTCACATTCCTAATTCTGAATTTTTAATCATATTCTGTTTCTTTTACTTTCTCAGCAACTTTCTAATGGAAGAATACACCAAGTTTTGATCTTTACTCTTATCACCATTAAAGTACTCGTTAGGCACTGAAACTTGTAATGTAGACCCTAGAAGTGCTTCCTCATTGAATCTGCTTAACATGTTTGATGTTGCATGTCCAGGTGTTTGTGGAGTTCCGTGGACGTGAACCTTCACCCGAGGCATTGCTCAGGCACAATGGGTTATTACCAGTCACAGCCTGAACATAAGCTGCTTTTTGAGTTGCCATTCAGGGTTTTGCCAAAGGGGACATGGAAGCAAGCTTTACAGGTCATTCAATTTGCTATTATACACCATGTTTATGTTCAGTTCAGCTCTTCAATACTTTGCTAGTTATTGTCCTCAAAAGAAAAGAAAAAGAAAACACAATCCTTCTAGGTTATAGTGCTTTAGAGATGCCTGAAAACCTTAAAAGGACATATATATTGTCTGAAATTTTCTTTGGTTTGGTGTTCTCTTTTTGTCATCACTTCACATGAAAATGGTGATTCAGATCTTATTCTTCGATCCAAAAAAAAGAAAAGGAATCATGTACAATCAAGTCAAATGTTGGGGTGCAGCTTCTAATTGTAATATGTTAAGAAAATGTGAAAACTTAATATTCATCAAAGATTTGATGGGATTAATGTTAAGATATGTATAATATTAAGGATGTTTATCATTGTTTTAGACTTGTAGAATATGTTTTTTTTTTTTTTTTTTTTCGTACCTAAATTATGGATGTTAAAAAAAATTGCTAGACAACTTTGACCAATGGAAAAGCATCACTTGACATGTTTTGGCCAATGAAAAAGTTATCATGCAATAATTAGGTTTATTTAAAATAAAAAATATTACATTTAAATTAAAATTAAAAAATTATAATATTAAATATTTAAAAATATTTTTAACTTTGATCGACTATGGATTGAAATTGATTGACTATTGATTGGTCATTCATGTGGTGCTATTAGAAAATGATTTTTTTTTATATCATGTTGATTAAAAAATGTAAAGAATAATATATAATATATAAAAAAATTTAAAAAAAAGTTCAAAAAAAATTTTATATAAAATTTTAGAATATATAATTATAAATTTTAAAAAGTCAAAATAATATGTAAAAATTGAATAATTTTATAAAAATTAAAAAAAATGTATTTTAGTTTCAAGTAATTCAAAAAAAAAACTTAATATAAATACAATTTTAAAATTTATATATTTTAGAATTTTATAAAAAAATATTTTTTAAACTTTTAAAAATTTACAATTTCTTTTAACATTTTTACAATTTTTTTTACATTTTTTTGTAATAATAGTATTCATTTCAACTAATTTCTTTTCAATTATCATTTTTTTTGTAAATTTTATTTTATAATTTATATGTTTTTTTCTAAATACTATATATATATTTTTCTAGATTTTTTATATATTTATTTCTATTTTTTATGTGTGTATATATTTAACAAAATATATTTATTTTTTTACATAAATGCGCCACCTTGTGTTTCGTGATTGGTTATAAAATTTTCTTTTTAGCATCTGTAAACAAATGAACTAAAAAATATAAGAGAGGCATATTTTAGATACCAAAATGAAAATTAAATATACTTTAAATACCCATTTAGATTAAAAAAGTTTAATTATTACGAATATATTTTAAAGGTGAAATCGTAAATAAAATAAATAAAGATGAGAATTTAGAAGAAGAAGCTGAAGCTGAAGCAGTGATCGGCAGCTGTGAATCCTACCTTGAGATGAGGTTATGTCTCATTAACTTCAACCAAACAAATTTATGGGTTGAGATAGGTTTTTTACTTTGTTTTAAGAAGAAAAAAAACAACATACCAATGGCTGTTAAAATCGGCAAAAGTGAAGGTAATGGTTTTATGTAAAGCTGTCATTTTGAAGAAAATAGAGAAGATAAGGACGACAAAGATGGAAGTAAATCCTACAGTAATTTCATTAAAGTTTTGTCGGAAAGCTTATTAATTTGAAATGTTAGTTTAAATTTACAGGATTTCTATTATTCATGAGAAATGAATTAATTTTAGAAGGTTTAAGGGTTTAAAAATTTCTAATTTTTTCAAACAAATCAATTAAGTTTTTTTTTTAATGAAAACAGGAATATATTACAAAATAAAGAGAGATTGAGAGAATAAATAATAAAGAAAATATGAAAGTAATAGAGAATGTACTTCATTGATAAAAGGGATGATTACAATGCTTCATTAGGGTCTCTATTTATAGGCATAGGAAGTATAAAAGAAGTAGAGATCTAATTCTAATAACTATTAGAATTTAAAGTACATCAAAACTTTATCTTGATCATGATGGACATCCACTTAATAAGATATTCATAACACTCCCCCTTAGATGTCCACTGGTAGATATCTTGTGAGTTAAAAGCCTAATGAAGGAAAAAGAGCACACAATCTTCTATTACAAGTTGCCTCATTAAAAACCTTTACCAGGAAAACCCAATGAAACAAAACCTTAGTTAAAGGAAAAGAGTACAACTTGTTTTAGACTCTCCCTAATGACAACATTTCATTACATCTTTGAGTTGACGCATTTCAATCTTGTGTAGTAGTCTTTCAAATGTTGAAGTTGGCAATGCCTTAGTAAAAAGATCTGCTAAATTATCAGTAGAACAAATTTGTTGAACATTTATATCACCTATTTTCTCAAGATCATAGGTGAAGAATAATTTTGGTGAAACATGTTTCGTTCTATCACCTTTGATGTAATCACCCTTCATTTGAGCTATACATGCTGCATTATCTTCATACAAGATAGTTGACATCTTTTCTTGTAAAGGCAAATTACATATCTTCTAGATATGTTGGGTCAATAACCTTAGCCAAACACACTCTCGACTTGTCTCATGCATTGCAATTATTTCTGCATGATTTGAAAAAGTGGCGGGTAATATTTGCTTTGTTGAACGCCATGATATGACAGTACCCCCACATGTAAATAAATATCCTGTTTGAGATTGACCTTTATGTGGATCTGATAAGTATTCAGCATCAACATAGCCGACTAATAAGAATTTTGAATCATTTGAATAAAATAACCCTATATCAATGGTCCCTCTGAGATATCTAGATACATGTTTAATTCCATTCCAATGTCTACGTGTTGGAGAATAACTAAATCTTGCTAACAAGTTTACAGCAAAAGCTATATCAGGTCTTGTGTTGTTTGCAATATACATCAATGCCCCTATAGCATTTAGATATGGTACTTCAGGAGCAAGAAACTCTTCATCATTTTCGCAAGGACGAAATTGATTTTTATTCACATCTAATGATCGTACAACCATCGGAGTACTCAATGGGTGTGCTTTATCCATGTAAAATTTCTTTAATATCTTTTCCGTATAAGTTGATTGATGAACATGAATTTCATCTTTTAAATGCTTGATTTGTAAGTCAAGACAAAACTTTGTTTTTCCAAGATCTTTGAACTCAAATTCTTTCTTTAAACAATTTATTGTATTTTGAAGCTCTTCAGGAGTTTCAATAATATTTAGATCATCAACATAAATAACAATTATCACAAAATCTGATCCAAACCTTTTTATAAAGACATATGGACAAATTGGATCATTTTTGTAATCTTCTT
The DNA here is from genome assembly GCA_025698515.1 of Gossypium sturtianum. Classification (NCBI taxonomy): domain Eukaryota; kingdom Viridiplantae; phylum Streptophyta; class Magnoliopsida; order Malvales; family Malvaceae; genus Gossypium; species Gossypium sturtianum. The sequence continues at coordinate 90,360,735 of CM046954.1, forward strand.
TTAACAAGTATTCACTAAGACGATTGTACCACATACGTCCAAATTGTTTTAATCCATATAAACTTTTATTTAATTTGATCGAGCAATTTTCCCAAGAAACTCTATATCCTTCTGGGATTTTAAATCCTTTAGGGATTTTCATATAAATTTCACTATCAAGTGTACCATATAAATAGGCTGTAACAACATTAATTAGATGCATGTCAAGTTTTTCACGTACTGCCAGACTAATAAGATATCTAAACGTGATTGCATCCACCACAGGAGAATATGTCTCTTCATAATCAATGCTGGGCCTTTGCGAAAATCCTTGTGCTGCAAGTCACGCTTTATGTCTTACGACTTCATTTTTTTTTTCATTTCATTTTTACACAAATACCCATTTATATCCTACCGGCTTTACACCTTTAGGTGTTTGGACTACAGGTCCAAAAACTATATGTTTAGAAAGCGAATTCAATTCTGCTTGAATTGCATCTTTCCATTTTGACAATCTTTTCTATTTCTACATTCCTCAATAGATTTAGGCTTAGGATCCTCATTTTCTTTTATTATTTCAATAGCAGTATTATAAGCAAAATTGTTGTTGACAACTACATTTTTTTTATTCCACCTTTTTCTCGTATTGACATAACTTATCGAGATCTCTTTATTTTCATCATTTTCATTTTCACTTTTAGGTACCTGAATCTCTTCTTAAGTTTTCTTCAGGAACCCTCGCCTCATCTATATGACCATCTTAAATGTTTGCTCCTTTTCTTTTACGAGGATTTTTATCTTTGGAACCGACCGGTCTTCCACACTTCAGGCATGTATTACTTTCTTTTGCACTAGCAGTTTGCCCTATTAGAACATCAATTCGTATTGGAGCATTTTCAGCTAGTATACGAGATTTAATGAATATGGCAGTTGATTTGTAAAATGAATTATCTGTTGAACTTCTAGTTCACATTGCTTTGTACGAGGATCTTAGACATTGATAATTCATTTAAAGTACTTTATTAATCCAACTTTTTATTCTCTCCCCCTAATGTTGGGAAAACTGACAACTCATATCATAACTAAATCTCAAATTAATAGCTCAAAAATATTATAAGGAGACTCATATAAATATACATTCCCAATCTCTTATGATGACATATCTTTGTGCGTTGTGGTGGAGCAGTTGGAACATATACCGCACATCCAAAAATTGTAAGATGGGAAATATTTGGCTCTTGACCAAAAATCAATTATAATTGGGAGTATTTATAATTTATTGGCTTGATGCGTACAACATGTAAATCAATATAATCTCATGCTGAAATAGAAAGTTTTGTTCTCATAAGTAATGATTTAGCTATTAGTTGGAGGCATTTGATAAATGATTCAGCTATATCATTTTATGTCTGAACATGAACTACAGTGATACGGCCACGCCCCGAGAACACCCTTGGACCAGCTCACTAAGCGAGGCTTGCCATCTTTTGCAAGCTGACCTAGCTCAATTCCAGCTCATTAAGCTCAATTCTAGCTCATCGAGCTCGTTTTCATCCTTATATTTTATTCATTCTAAACTTGCTGGAATAAAGTCAACTTGTTTAGCTTAGCTAGTTAATTCAATTCAGCTCAATCTTAGCTCGTTGAGATCAAATTTAATTCTTTAGCTTATGCGTTTTTAAGGCTGGAATAAATTAATGTTCTTAGTTAATTAGTTTTTAGCTCATAAATATGTTAAAATCTGGATTTCATAATTTAGTATTAAATGTGTCTGATTTTTATACAAGTCTTTAATGTGTCATAGTTAGAACATGTTATTAATTTGTCTTAGCCTATTACATGTTTTTAATATGTTCTAGCTTCTACCGAATTTAATATGCAGGATATAAATATTTCTTAAGTTTAAAACATGTTGTTATGGTGTCCTAGCTGCTGCCGAATTAATGTGTCTTAAGATAAATTAATTTGCTGACTTAATTAGGTGCAGGTACATACAATGGACGGCATGAATGAAGTGAGCTGATGGTTTAGCTCACCCAAGCACACCTACATGGCCCTTGCAATGCTCCAAGATGCTCATTAAGGCTTCAAACCATTCAGCTGAACAAGACACTTGCATTTAAGCCTATTAAAGCATTATGTCCGAACATAGACATGGCTAATCAGCTCCCATTCATTCCAATAAACTCCAGCTGCATGTAGACACTCTAGAAGCTGTCCAATGGCGTCCCCTAGGCTGAAGAAACTTCATGGGACCTTCATGGATTAATTCTGGAATTTTCAGCTCATTAAAAGCTGAATCAATTGTCCATTTAGCTATTTAGCCTTAGGATTTTACTATAAATATTCACCCATTTGCTGGTTGTATAGACTTTTGCTTCTTGAATGAATTTTGTGTTATTTGTAAGGTTTTCATCTCTCAAATTTCGTCTAAGACTCAGCTTGACTTATCTGCTAGTCAGTGGCGTCAACCTGTTTCTTCTATCGAACTTATCACTCTCGTAGTGTGGCGTTCACCTAAAACCAATACCTTTGGTTCTTACCTTTCTAGGTAACAGGTCAAGGTCTTCTTTCCATCACCTATTCACCTTAAGGTCATATAAGTCCCGAGTCAGCACTCACCTATAGTGTTGGTTCGTTCTTGACACTTAAGCTCGTTTTCCATCCCACCCAAGTTATCACTTATCCATTTCATTTCTTTGTTAGCTGAACCTATAACAACAAATGCTTAGCCATTTTTGAGCCTATTCTTAATACCTATCCCCATACTTAGCCGAATACACACATTACTTGCAATCGGAATGATACTTCTATGTTTGACGATCAGGCACTGAAACAACTCGGGCTATCCAACGAGTTTGTAATAATCAATTATTATTGAGAACAAGCAACACATGAGAATTCTTTAAATTAAAGAATCTACTGGTTCTTTAAAAAATGTCTATATGAATTCTCAATTAATTTTCGCATCATATATAATCCAAGATGGTCTAACTGGTCACACCAAATGGTAAATGTATTTGTATCAGTAAATGTATTTGTATCAGTAAACTTCTGGTTTACTTATCATGTTTTTCAATTGTACTAATAATGTAAATATAAAATTTTACAATTAATAATTTTATCGTCATTCTTTTTATTTTGTATTCACATATAAGCAATATTGTGACATTTACTTCTGGAAATGTCCACATCAATGTGAAGTCCATAATGTTATTAACTCAATAAAAGAAATATAATTTGCAATATTCACTTCAGGAATATGCCAAAATCTTCAAATAATTTTACCATAATTTTCTTATTTCTCATTATTATTCTTTTTCTAGTGATTAGAAGTACCTCTATTATAACCACCTTGATAACGGTTATTAGTACGTCTCCAACCACATACTCAATTACAACAACAATCATGATCTCTATATTTTCATTTTTCATAATTGTTATGTACTGCTACATTCACTTAAGGGAATGAAGCAAAACTAGTGGGAAGAATTTCATATTTTTCCATTAGTAACTTATTATTTTACTTAGCCACTTGAAGGTATGAGTATCTCATGTTATTTCTATATATAGTTCTAATTTAAAACATATGATGGTTTTATTCAAAATATATCTTCTTGATCTAAAAAACAATATTATGTTTTACAAAATTTTGCATCACAATGAGGTAAAATATTATCTCTTAATGTAACACCACAAACCCGGTCTAGACGTTATGGCCGAATCTGGAAATGTTACGAAGAAGGATTTAGAAACTAAACTTATCATGTTAAAACCTCGTATAGTTTATAACTAAAAGAGAGAGTTCTCATTTTAGGAGAAACTTATTGTTATAATCTTTAATGAAACCATCAGTTGCTTGTTCTTTTAAGTAAAACAAAAATTTGCAGTAGAAGTTTGAAAGTTGTTATATTTTAAAAAAAAACCGTGTTTGTATTTTCAAAAACATTTGTTTGCGTAAAACAGTGGTTTTGTAAAATGTCGCAGGATAAAAATCATAAACGCATTCAAATCCAAAAATTTAAAACCAACAGTCCAGAGAGTCCTAAAATTACAAAACTCTCAAAGAAAATCAAGAAGCTTAAACAAATTCTCAATTATTTAAAACTGGTTCCAGACTAGTGGTCACAACTGAGCCTCTGTCGCACCGACCTGCTTATGTCTGAGGATTTCCTGGACAGAACAGACAAACAGATGTGAGTTTTCAAAAACTCAGTGTATAACTCAACGGAAACTTACATGCATATTAACTCAGATTATCACATAACAGATCAGACATGAGCATAAGTCCTTAACAGAATCGAATTATCAGAAACATACAGATATATGCAGAGTCCTACCCCCATCCTCTACACACTATCTCCGACCATCCCAACACACCACGTGGGGTATAAAACACCCACCCATCCCTACAAACCACATAGTGTCTATACGACACTTATCAGAATAGTTTGCAGTCAAGTTGCCAATATATCGACGAAATGTCACCTCATAGAACATTTCCTCAACAGATACAAATTCCACCCCATATACAGATACAGATAACAAATAAACAAATATTACAGAATTAACATGTCCCGCATGCTCATATATAGATATCATACATATTTATACAAAACAATCAAATCATACATATCGATTTTATTAATACTCAAATCAGTCTATCAGATTAGCTGATTTCATGCATCAGGGTTTATTTTGCCCTTACCGACCCTACGAAAGACCCACATTCAATCGGAACGACGTGTACGACCTTAGGGAAAATTTTAGAATTTTAGGTCCACATGCTCGTGTGGGCCCACACGCCCAAATTGGCCCTGCCCGTGTCGCCTACACACCCAAATCGGCCTAGGCCGTGTGACACATACACCCGTCACACGGTCGTGTGTCGCACACGGCCTACCACACGGTCGTGTGTCGCACACGGCCTACCACACGGCCAGGCACACACCTGTGTGGTGTCGATAGACCACTTTTTTGGCTTTCGTCGTACATCATTTTCTCGCGTTTTCATTACACACCTGGTTCTTTTTGATGCAAAAGGAATCTCGAAGCCTCTGAAACCTAAAAACAGTCATCCAAACGCTATTTAGCAACTAATTTATGAATTCGACAACTAAAAAATTTGAACAATGCCCATAAACTTACAACCGGAAAAAACCACCACTGACACGGTTTAGACTGTTGGAACGAAAACCACTGCTTCACCGTCTTCTCCTACGCAAAAGGTGCATAATAATCAAATCTCCTAACTACACACCCCTACGCCTTTCCAAAAGAACACTCAACAATTGATTTACAGAAACCGAAAGCGAAAATAAAAATAATAAACCACACACCAATTACCGAACCGAACGAAGAAACTGCGAATTCAAAACACAGTAATATAAACGAAGAATTATGAAAAAATCAAGGGAAAGAGAAAAAGGAAATTTTGATAGTGGAAAATAGGAAAACGTCAGAATTGGGAGAAAAGTTTTAGGAAATAGAAAGAAAAATCAAAATCAAAATCAAAATTAAATCAAAATTAATAATAATCCTAACTCCCTTCACTACCCCACTAACAACATAATCCCCCCAAATCCGACACCTCAATCCACATCCAACTACCTTAGAATTTCAACTCCACCGAACCTCTATCAGACAACCGAGGCAAAAATTATCATTCCTGCTCACACAGAGACTCGAACACGGAACATTAGGCAAGCTAACACCTTACCACTTGAACCAGCAAGCTCATTCTAATATGAGTTTACTTAAGATAAAATATAAGCCCAATCGTCAAGGAATAGGCTAGGATAAAAAATAGCAAAATTTCCAAAAGTGGGACTTGAACCCAAGACCTCAAGCACACACCCACATCACTTAACCACTGAAGCAGATACTCATTTATGACAGAATTCATAGAAACAAAATTAAATTAATTAGGCCGTTACAACTCTACCCCCTAAAAGAAATTTCGGCATTGAAATTTACCTGATCCGAACAGACGAGGATATTGTTGACGCATCGAGTCCTCATGTTCCCACGTGGCTTCCTTAGTGCCCTGATTCCGTGACAGAACCTTAACTAATGGAATAGACTTCCTCCTCAGAATCTTTACATCTCAATCCAAAATCTAAACCGACTCCTCCTCAAATGTCAAATCCAGTCTAACCTCGATCTCCTCAACCGAAACAACGTGAGATAGGTCAAACCGATAACGCCTCAACATAGAGACGTGAAATACGTCATGGATACAGTCTAACCCCAAAGGTATCTCTAACTGATAAGCGACCAGTCCCACACGCTTCAGAATACGATACGGCCCAATGAACCTAGTGCTCAACTTGCCTTTATGTCCAAACCGTAGAACCTTCTTCCATGGAGACACCTTAAGAAATATAAAGTCACCCACAGAGTACTTGATATCCCTCATTTTCAGATCTGCATAAGACTTCTGTCTATCAGAAGCTGCTTTAAGACGATCCCAAAATAATCTGACTTTGTATTCAGTCTCGGAAACCGACTCAGGACCCAAAACCCGTTAACTTAGTCCAACACAGCGGAGTACAACACTTACGACCATACAAAGCCTCGTAAGGTGCCATCTGAATGCTAGACTAGAAACTGTTGTTGCAGGCGAACTCAGCTAAATGCAGAAAATCCTCCCAACTCCCTCAAAAATCAATAACACAACTCCAAAGCATATTCTCCAGTATCTAAATCACCCTCTCAGACTGACCATCGGTTTGAGGATGGAACGATGTACTGAAGTCCAATCTTGAACCCAAAGCCTCATGAAGCTTTTTTCCAGAACCGAGAAGTAAAGCGAGGATCCCTATCAGAAATTATCGAAACAGGAACCCCGTGAAGTCTCACAATCTCAAAAATGTAGATCTTGGTCAAATTCTGCAGTGAATAATCTGTCTGAACTGGAATGAAATGGACGGATTTGGTCAACAAATCCACGATGACCCAAACAGAATCCTTCTTAGTAGGTGTTAAAGGTAACCCATGAACGCAGTCCATAGTTACATGTTCCCATTTCCATAAGGGAATCTTGACGGGTTGGAGCAAACCCGAAGGCAACTGGTGCTCAGCTTTAACTTGCTGGCATGTCAGACAATGAGAAACAAATTTCGTTATCTCTTGTTTCAAACCCGACCACCAGTACAGTTCATGGAGGTCCCGATACATCTTATTTCCACCGGGATGCATAGCATAAGGGCTACTATGTGCTTCCCTCAGAATTGACTACCTTAAATCAGAGTCATCCGACACACAAACCCGTCTTTGAAAACACAGAACCCCATCATTATTCAGCCCAAAATCATACGTACTACCACTCTCTACCTAACGAAAATGCAGAACCAAAGAATCATCCATCAACTATTTATCCCGAATCTGATCAATCCAAGTTGGCTTAACTTGCAACTCGGCTAACAGACTCCCATCCTTAAACAGACTTAGGCGAGCAAACATCACCCTCAAATCAGACATTGCTCTACGACTAAGAGCATCGGCCACCACATTGGCCTTACCGAGATGATACTCTATCGTGCAGCCATAATATTTGAGTAGCTCAATCCATCTATGCTGCCTAAGGTTCAACTCCTTTTGAGTAAGGAGGTACTTAAGGATCTTGTGATCGGTTTAGATGATACACCTCTCACCATATAGATAATGCCTCTAAAGCTTTAAGGCAAAAACCACGGAAGCCAACTCGAGATCATGCGTAGGATAATTGCCCTCGTGTGACTTAAACTGTCGGGACACATAAGCCACAACCTTATCATCTTGCTTCATAACACATCCCAACCGGACATGCGACACATCATTATAAACCCTAAACCCTTACCAGATTCAGGCTGTATCCGAAAATGAGCCTAATTTAGAGCAGACTTGAGCTTCTCAAAGCTCAATTGTTGCGCATCAGTCTAAACAAAAGGAGCATTCTTGCGTAAAAGTTTAGTCAGAGGAGCTGCAATCAGGGAGAACCCCTCAACAAACCTCTGATAATAACCCGCAAGACCCAGAAATTTACGGATCTTAGAAATATTCTTAGGCTGTTTCCAATCAAGTACAGTCTCAATCTTTCTAGGATCAACACGGATCCCCTCAACAGAGACCACGTGCCCTAGAAATGTCACTTTTCGCAACCAGAATTCACACTTGCTCAACTTAGCGTAGAGTTGTTTCTCTCGAAGTATCTGAAGTACACTAAGAATTCACACTAAGATGCTCATCATGCTCATCCTCGGTCTTAGAGTACACTAGAATATCGTTGATGAAGACTACAACAAATTGATCCAGAAACAATTGAAAAACCCGGTTAATCAAATCCATGAATGCAGCTAGGGCATTCGTCAAACCAAAGGGCATGACTAAGAACTCGTAGTGCCCGTAACGAGTCCTAAAAGTCGTCTTATGAGCATCAGCTTCCTTAACCTTAAGCTGATGATACCCAAAATGGGGATCCATCTTAGATAATATCGAAGCCCCACGAAACTGATCAAACAAATCATCGATCCTCGAAAGTGGGTACTTATTCTTCACAATTAACTTGTTCAACTGTCGGTAATCGATGCACATCCTCATGGTATTGTCCTTTTTCTTTACAAACAAAACTGGTGCCCCCCACGGAGACACTAGGACGGATGAATCCACGATCTAAAAATTCTTGAAGCTGAGCCTTTAGTTCCGTAAGCTCTTTCGGTGCCATTCGATAAGAAGCGATGGACACTGGAGCCGTACCCGATAGTAGTTTAATGCCGAATTCAACTTTCTGGCTCAGAGGTAAACCCAGTAACTCATCGGGAAAAACATCCAGAAATTCCCTCACTATTTTGATATTCTCCGTAGAAGAGTCCCTAAAAAATAAAACACTTACGAATTCCAGATATGCTTCACACCCTTTTCGAACCAATTTTTCGGCCACTAGAGCGGAAACTACGTTAGACAAGTTGTAATAGCCCGTTTTAGCTAAATCAAAATAGTGGTTTCGGGACCACAAATCTGAAGTCAAAATATTTATTTTATTATTATTTTAATATTTAAAGCATGATAGCATGTATGTGTGAAAATTCTGTGAGCTAATTTTATCGATTGGTTGGTTAATTTGATAAAAAGGACTAAATCGCGTAAAGTGTAAAATGCATGTTCTATTAGTTTGAGGTGTCAAATAGCTTTGGTTTTTGAATATGGTGGCCTTAAATGGTAATTAAACCATTTGAAAGGTGAGTGGACAATTTTGGAGAACCATTAAATGATTTTTAAGTTATATTACTAAGGTTAAATTAGTAATTAATAAATAATGGTGAATAAAACAAAACAAAGCCAAATTTTGCTTCATCTTTTTCCATTGCCAAATTTGAAGGAGAAGAAAGCTATTTTAGGGCTTGAAATATTCGGCCACTTCAAGATCAAATTGTAAGTCCGTTTTTGCTCGATTTTTGATAATTTCTATGTTTTTGTAATCGTTGCAGCTCAATCTAGCTAGCCTGTACCTTAGATTTCGAAATTGTTAAAGATTTTGAGAGTTGCCATTGTTGAATCTATGTGTTCTTTGATGTTTAATGTTGAAATATGAAAGCTTGATGATAGTTTTACATGTTTTGTTAAGTGATTTTTGATGAAAATGCATAATAGGGATTATATTGTGAAATGTGCAAATTGGGTGGTAGAAATGTGAAATAAATGAAATTTTTGGACTGCTAGGGACCTATATATAATTCATCCAAGCATGGGTTTTGTTGAATTGTGTGATTTTTTTGTATTTGTGAAATAAGGACTAAATTGATTAAATGCAAGAGTTTAGGGGCTAATGTGTAAAAATGCCAAAATGTGTATTTTTGGATTAATTGAATGATTAGATGAATAAATAAGTTAATTTTGAATTCATATAGATCAAGAAAGAAAGAATTCGGATTTAGATCGGTGGAAAAGTAAGGTTATTGAGTAGTCGACTCGATCCGTCAATTCTGAATACGAGGTAAGTTCGTATGTGATGGTTACATTATAAATGTATGTTAAAATGCTTTAATATTGCATAAATTGTTAAAACGGGATTATGGTTAATGTATGAATTGTGAAAACGACTTTACGGATGCATTTGATGATAGAAACGAAAAGTGTGAAAGCCCGGTTGAACCTTAAGAATAGTTTTGGATACTATTGACATGTCAGTAAGTGATACGTTGAGTTGGCTTCGGGCCATGATATTAGCACTTCGGGTGCGTATTTTATCGATTTGGCTTCGGGCCATGCATATCGGATGATTTGGCTTCGGGCCATGATAATAGTTCTTTAGATAAGTTACCTTGATTTGGCTACGGGCCATGGTATAGGTACTTATTGTACGAGACTCTTGAGTATCCGATTTCTATTCCGAACGGTTCAACGGGTAAACGAATGATGTGGTTGAGAAAGAGGTTAGTACGAGGCGATACAGGTACGTACAGAACCTATTCGAGTATTAAATAGTGAAAGTTCAATGAGTTTGTATTTGATCATGTTTTGAGACATGAGAAAGGTTTGTAGTTAATGTGTATATGGTTTTGTCATGTGTAATTGGTTGATTTGCATTTATTCGATGAAATAAGTTATTCACATACGAGCTTACTAAGCTATGAAGCTTACTTCGTGTTATTTTTCTATGTTTTATAGTGAATCAAGGCTAGCTCAGATCTGGGAGTCATTGGGAACAACATCACACTATCAAACATCTATGTTGGTACTTTTGAATTATACATTATGGTATATGGCATGTATAGGCTAGATATGGTATTTTGGTTGTGATCATAGCCATGAGATTTGACTTGTAAATGATGTTAATATTGATGTGTGTTTGGCTATTAGAAATGGCTTGTAAATGTACATGTTTTGGTTTGTATATATATAGCCATGAGTGATGGCTTATTTTAGTTTGTTTTGGCGTGGTTGTAACCAAGACGTTATGGAAGTTATAATGGTTATGTGAATTATGGTAAATGAACCATATTGTTTGATATTGTTTTGGCATGTATTTGGCTAAGTAAATGGTAGTGATTTGAGAATTGGAATAGATGAAATTATAATGGTATCAATTGTGCATTTGGTTGATGATTTTGGCTGCTTAATTGTATGATGAAATGGTACCATTTTGCCTTGTGTAGGTACATTGAAGTTGGGGTGGCAAATTGGCCTTGCAAATGGCCTATTTTTGTCCACACGGGCAGGATACGGGTGTGTGTCTCAGCCGTGTGTGACACACGGTCATGTTACACGGCCGTGTGTCCCCTGGTGTTGAAATTAAATTGAAGTTAGTATGCTCCACACGGTCTCACACACGGGCGTATGACTGGCCGTGTGGTACAAGTCAATATACCCCTTAATTGGCACACGGCCTAGCACACGGGCGTGTGACTTGGCCGTGCTGCATAAGTCAGTATACCCTACAGGTTTTGCACGGCCTGGCACACGGGCATGTGTGGCCACTTCGAAGGGCACATGGGCTAGACACACAGGCATGTGGTTGGCCATGTGACCCAAGTCAGTATGTATGCCCTGTTTCCACACGGCCTACACGGGCGTGTCTGGAGCAGTGTGAGGCACACGGCCTGTTCACACTGCCGTGTGACCCCTGTATGGTTGAAATTTTTCTAAGTTTCCAAAAATTTTCATATGTTATCGGTTTAGTCCCGAACCATTTTTAAAGCATGTTTAAGGCCTCGTAGGCCCTTATAAGGGACAATGTAATCCTGTTGAATGATTTATGAGAATGAATGCTTTATGTTTGATAAATGTATGCTATCTGTTGCGAATTGATCGGTAATACCTCGTAACCCTAGTCTGGCGATGGATACGGGTTAGGGGTGTAACATTTTATTGGTATCAGAGCTACGGTTTAGTCGATTTTAGGACTAACGTAGCGTGTGTGAGAGTCTAGCTATACATGCCATATATACTCTGCGATAGTGTGATGATTCCTGACAGCTTAAGTTGTGTTTTCGTATAGTAATGGATCCCGAACGAGCTGTAGGTGATGATGTAGAGAGTAATGCGCCCGCTCCAGCTCAAGGGGCAGTGCCATCTGATTCTAGGCTTGTAACAAGTAGCCACGAGGGAGAGGCTAAACAAGACTTTTTCCAAATAATGAACGAGTGGTTCACGGAGTTCGTTCAAATGAATCCGACTGCTCAACAACTTCCACCCCCACCTATTCCTCAATAAATCCCTGTTGTTCCTCAAGTTATAAATCTGATACGGTTGAACAAGCCGCCAGTAGATAAGATTCGTAAATATGAAATTTGAAGAGTTCGGCCTCTGATGATGATGATCTTTGAAAAGAGTGAGTTCTTGCTGAAAAATACGATTCGAGTATTCGATGAATTGTCTTGTACTCCTGATGAATGTATTAAATGTGCTGTATCTTTGCTGAGAGACACCGCGTATCAATAGTGGAACACATTGATATATGTGGTTCCGAAAGAACGAGTTACTTGGGAGTTCTTTCAATCTGAATTCTGAAAGAAATACATCAGTCAAAGATTTCTCGATCAAAAGCACAAAGACTTTCTAGAATTAAGACAAGGTTGAATGACTGTAACCGAGTATGAAAGAGATTTTGTACGGTTGAGAAAGTATGCCAGGGAGTATGTTTCTACCGAAGAAATTATGTGTAAGTGGTTCGTTGACGGGTTGAACGAAGATATAAAACTACTAGTCGGAATTCTAGAGTTGAAAGAATTTGTTGTTCTGGTTGAAAGGGCTTGTAAAGCCGAGAATCTTAGCAAAGAAAAGAGAAAAGCAGATTCAGAAGTTAGAGACTCGAGAAAAAGATCAATGAGTAAGCCGTATCATTCTTCATCAAAGAAACCGAGAGATTCGTACGCTCGCCCAAATGCTTCAAACGAATATTCGAACAGAGATCGTAGAAAATAATAATCAGGTTCTAAAGCTCAAGCTACATCAGTATCGAGTGTTGGTAGTGTGAGAGACAACAAACCCGAGTGTCAGCAGTGTGGGAGACGACATTTTGGAGAATGCTGGAATAAAAGTAATAAAGCCTGTTACAAATGTGGTTCGCTAGATCACTTCATCCGAGATTGCCCTATCACTTCATCCGAGATTGCCCTGAGCTGGATGAGAAAGATAAAGTTCAGAATGTGAGACCAAGTAACACGTCGAATAGAGGTAGACCACCTAGAATTACCGGAACTGTAAGTGGTAGTAGAGGGGCGACAAAGGATTCAGCTTTGAGATCCGAGGCCAGAGCACCTGCTAAAGCCTACGCTATTCGCGCTCACGAAGAAGCGTCATCTCTAGATGTTATCACCGGTATTTTCACTCTCTATGATACTAATGTGATTGCATTGATAGATCCAGGATCAACTCATTCTTATATATATATGAATTTAGTATCTAGTAAGATTTTGCCTGTAGAGTCTACTGAATTTGTGATTAGAGTATCGAACCCCTTAGGCAAATGTGTTTTGGTTGACAAAGTCTGCAAGAATTGTCCGTTAATGAATCGATATTTCTTTTTTTAGCTAATCTGATGTTGTTGCCATTCGATGAATTTGATGTGATTTTGGGTATGGATTGGCTAACGATGCATGATGCTATAGTGAATTGTAGACGAAAGACAATTGAACTGAAATGTCAGAATAATGAGACTATTAGAATTGAATCTGATGATCTGAATAGTTTACCAGTTGTGATCTCGTCTATGGTAGCTTAGAGATTTGTTAGAAAGGGGTGTAAAGCTTATCATACTTATGTACTTGATACGAAAGTGACAGAAACAAAGATTGAATTAGTACCAGTTGTGTGCGAGTATCCAGATGTATTTTCTGAAGAGTTACCGGGTTTACCACCTATCAGAGAGGTTGAGTTTGGTATTGAATTAGTACCGGGAACAACACCGATATTGATAGCTCCGTATAGAATGGCTCTGAAAGAGTTAAAAGAATTGAAAGCTCAGTTGCAAGAGTTGACAGATAGAGATTTTACTAGACCGAGTTTCTCTCCTTAGGGTGCACCGGTGTTATTTGTGAAAAAGAAAGATGGCACGATGAGAATGTGTATAGACTATCGACAGCTCAACAAAGTGACGATGAAGAATAAATACCCTTTGCCACGAATAGATGATTTGTTTGATCAGTTAAAAGGGGCAACAATGTTTTTGAAAATTGATTTGAGATCGGGTTATTACCAGTTGCGAGTTAAAGACTCAGATGTGTAGACACTACGAATTTCTTATTATGCTTTTCGGACTAACAAATGCACCTGTTGTTTTTATGGACTTGATGAATTGGATTTTCAGGCCATACTTAGACCGATTTGTAGCTGTGTTTATTGATGACATTTTGATTTACTCTCATGATGAATCTGAGCATGCTGAGCATTTGTGAATCGTGTTACAAAATTTGAGAGATAAACAGTTGTTTGCAAAGTTCAGCAAATGTGAGTTTTCGCTACGAAAGGTTGGTTTTTTGGGACATATAGTTTCAACCGCGGGTATCCGAGTTGACCCGAGCAAAATTTCTGCGATTATAGATTGGAAGCCTCTGAGAAATGTATCCGTAGTCCGTAGTTTTCTGGGACTAGCCGGCTATTATAGACGATTTGTGAAAGGCTTCTCGATGATTGTGACTCCGATGTTAAATTTGAGTGGTCAAAAAAGTGTCAGCAGAGCTCCGAGCAGTTGAAAGCATTATTGACAGAGACACTAGTGTGAGTTCAGCCTGAGTCGGGTAAAGAATTTGTAGTTTTCAGTGATGCATCGTTAAATGGCCTGGGTTGTGTTTTGATGTAGGAAGGCAAAGTTGTAGCTTATGCCTCGAGATAGTTGAAGCCACACGAAAAGAATTATCCGACGCACTCTCTAGAGTTAGCCGCGATAGTGTTCGCATTGAAAATTTGGCGTCATTACTTGTTTGGTGAGAAATGCCATATTTATACCGACCATAAAAGCTTGAAATATTTGATGACTCAGAAAGATTTGAATTTGTGACAGCGGAGATGGCTAGAATTGCTAAAAGACTATGAATTAGTGATTGACTATCATCCGAGGAAAGCGAATGTAGTTGCTGATGCTTTGAGTCGAAAGTCCTTATTTGCTTTACGTACTTTGAACACACAATTAGCTTTGTCTGATGACGGTTCGATAGTAGCCGGTTGAAAGCGAGATCGTTATTTCTACAGCAGATTTGTGAGGCTCAAAAATTTGATAATGAATTGCAAGCAAAACGAGCTCAGTGTGAGTCGACTTCTGATTCAGAGTTTCAAATAGGGCCTGATGATTGTTTGATTTTTTGTGATAGAACATTTGTACCAAGAAATTTTGATCTCATTCAAAAGATTCTAAACGAAGCACACAGTAGTTGTTTATCAGTACATCCGGGAAGCACGAAAATGTATAACGATTTGAAACAACTTTATTGGTGGCACGACATGAAACGAGATATCTCAGAATTTGTTTCGAAATGTTTGATTTGTCAACAAGTCAAAGCTGAGCATCAAGTCCCGTCAGGTTTATTACAGCCTATTATGATTCCTGAGTGGAAGTGGGATAGAGTAACAATGGATTTCGTATCGGGTTTGCCCTTATCTCCGAAAAAGAAAGATGTGATCTGGGTTGTTGTTGACAGATTGACGAAATCAGCTCATTTCATTCCGGTACGTACAGATTTTTCGCTTGATAAATTAGTTGAGTTGTATATTTCTGAAATTGTGAGATTACATGGTGTTCCCCTATCTATTGTTTCGGAAGAGATCCAAGATTTACTTCGCGATTTTGGAAGAAATTGCAAGAAGCTTTGGGTTCAAAGTTACATTTTAACACTGCGTTTCACCCGCAAACGGATGGTCAATCTGAACGAGTTATTCAAATACTTGAGGATATATTGCGTTGTTGCATTCTTGAGTTTGAAGGTAGCTGGGAGAAATACCTACCGCTAATTGAATTTGCTTACAATAATAGCTTCCAATCGAATATAAAGATTGCACCATACGAAGCTCTATACGGTCATAAATGTAGAACACCGTTGTATTGGATTGAGCTTAGCGAAAATAAGATTCATGGGGTTGATCTGATCAGAGAGACTGGAGAAAAAGTGAAAGTAATTCACGATAGTTTGAAAGCAACTTTGGATCGACAGAAATCATACGCAGACTTGAAATGGAAAGATATTGAGTTCCAGATTAGGGATAAAGTGTTTTTGAAAGTGTCGCCATGGAAAAGATATTGCGGTTTGGTCGGAAAGGGAAATTGAGTCTGCGATTCATCGGACCGTATGAGATTACTGAGTGAGTTGGGCCAGTGGAATATCGACCATCTTTACCGTCTGAGTTAGAGAAAATTCATAATTTGTTTCATGTATCGATGCTTCGACGATACCGATCCGACCCTTCACATGTCATTTCCCCGACCGAGGTTGAAATTCAGTCTAATATGTCATATGCTGAAGAACTGATTCAAATTTTAGCTCGTGAGATCAAAGAGCTGAGAAATAAGAGAATAGCATTAGTGAAAGTATTATGGCATCGACACGGGATTGAAGAAGCTACATGGGAATCCGAAGATGCTATGAGAAAACAATACCCGAACCTATTCACTGGTATGATTTTCGGGGACGAAAATCCCTAATGGGGAAAGAGTTGTAATAGCCCGGTTTTAGCTAAATCGGAATAATATTTTTGGGACCACAAATTCAAAGTCAAAATATTTATTTTATTATTATTTTAATATTTACAGCATGATAGCATGTATGTGTGAAAATTTCATGAGCTAATTTTATCGATTGGTTGGTTAATTTGATAAAAAGGACTAATTTTTTATGCATCAGTTTTAGTGTTTATTAGCAAGTATATTCTGCTTCAAGTATTTATCAGAAGCTTTAGAAATCTTCCAGAAGTTTTAGTCTCTAACTAACTCAGGATAGTTTCAGACAATTCTGACTACAGTATTTCTAAGTTCAGAAGTAATTACAAGATCGGCACCGGAGACTCAGTGTACCACATACTTCACTAAAAAAGAAACAAACTTTGTTTGAAAATTAGTTCTTTTACAAATGCAATTTTGAACCCAAAATTCACAGCCCAAGTTTTGTAACCTAGCTCTGATACCACTAAATGTAACATCCCAAACCCGGTCTAGACGTTATGGCCAAATCTGGAAATGTTATGAAGAAGGGTTTTGAAACTAAACTTATCATGTTAAAACCTCGTACAGTTTATAGCTAAAAGAGAGAGTTTTCATTTTAAGAGAAATTTATTGTTATAACCTTTAATGAAACCATCAGTTGCTTGTTCTTTTAAGTAAAATAAAAATTTACAGTGAAAGTTTGAAAGTCGTTATATTTTAAAACAAAACGAGTTTGTATTTTCAAAAATATTTGTTTACGTAAACCCGTGGTTTTGTAAAACGTCATAAAATTCATAAACGTATCCAAATCCAAAAAATTAAAACCAACAGTCCAGAGAGTCTTAAAATTACAAAACTCTCAAAGAAAATCCAGAAGCTTAAAAAAATTCTCAATTGTTTAAAACTGGTTCCAAACTAGTGGTCATCGCTGAGCCTCCGTCGCACCGACCCGCCTATGTCTGAGGATTTCCTGGATAGAACAGACAAGCAGATGTGAGTTTTCAAAAACTCAGTGTATAACTCAACGAAAACTTACATGCATATTAACTCAAGTTATCACATAACAGATCAGACATGGACATAAGTCCTTAATAGAATCGGATTATCAGAAACATACAGATATGCAGAGTCCTACCCCTATGCTCTACACACCATCTCCGACCATCCCAACACACCACGTGGGGTATAAAACACCCACCCATTCCTACAAACCACATAGTGTTGTAACGCGTAGGTTTGTGCAAGTGTACACAGTCGTTATCAAGTAATAAGTAAGTATCGAGTTATCGTCTCCATAGGGATTGTATTTGTGCTAAGTCACTTAATTTGTAAAATTATATTAACAATTTGGTAAATAAAAATACTATATGATTGAGAAGTGATGATTAAAATTAAATATATTATACTAAATGCAATGATCCCTAATGCAAATTATCCTAAATATGCAAACTATATGAATGAAATAGATTTTAGCAAAATTAAACACAAGTTGCAACAATTATAACATAAATAAACTAAGACAATTACTTTAACTAAACTCAATTTATTATCAACATACTTAATAACATTTGGAAAAACATTCCATGGCAACTCGATCTTTCATGAGTTTGGAAACCACATTAGGTCCTTTCGGAATCCTTTACTTAGTAAATACGCATTTTACTGATCCTTATTTACTAAGGGTTTCTTAGCATTCGTGTGAGGTAACAGGGACGTGTGAGGTTTGAAACAGTTTAATCACACAAATCTAAAAGCTATGCAGATAATAGAGCTTGGTCAGAGTTGTTATGCAACCTGCAATTTAATCGAGTTAGGATCTAAATTGAGCATGCACATTTCAATTATGTGTCCACTAGCCGTCGTCTGGTCAGGATCGCTCAGCTAATTCAGGTGCATTTCAATCATGTATGGATGAAATACAAACTTGATTTTAATTGAAAACATGATCGATTGAGGCACAAACATTATAAGCATGAATCAAATAAATATTATTTAATCAAAGCAATCATCCTAGCTTAAATAAAATTAAGCTAACATTGTTGTAAACAAGAACAAAGAACACATAGGAAACATTTTCAGATTTAATTAAAAAAAGGAAAGATTAAACCCAAATCAAAGTGGCTGTCACCCAAGATTCTGATTGACTAGGCTCCTTCGCTCCTTCGCTTTGCTCCTTTGCTGATGGCTCTCTATGGTGGCCGACCAAGGGCTTTTTAAGAGGCTTAATTACTAAAATCTCTATGAAGAGATGATGCTAGGCGTGGGGAATGGAAAATTCTAAGAGATTTGAGAAAGAAGAGAGAATGATGAAGGATGAGGGATGATGAATGAATGAATGAGGGGGTCTTATTTATAGGTGAGGAGAGGGGAATAGTTTGCTAAAAATAGGAGGTTCCATCTCTTCAAGCATCTTCAAAGGGTGGTCGGCCATGAATTGAGGAAATTGAGCTGATTTTTGCTTGATTTTTGCTCAATTTAAGTGCCACAACAACTCAGGACTGATACTTGGTCAAGTGCAAATCTTCAGGAAAATCTCTAATTTCTTCAACATTGCAAGGACCTTGTGAAATTAAACCAAAAAGTGATTTATGTGGACAGCCAAGTGTAGCCAAAAATTGGGTTGACTTGGTCTCCAATTTGGACAGTTTTGTAATCCAACAAAGCTATCAGACCTGTCCAAAATAAATCAATAATTTAGTGGACCAAAGAATAAAATTTATCCAATTTAAATAATTAATTATAACCCAAATTATTAATGAAATATCTAAAAATGAATATTTAAATATAATTTTATATTTTATTATTTAATTTAATCATGCATGGCCCACTTCATGTCTTAAAAATATAATATGCTCAATTTAATATAAAATAAGTCATTTTATGCATGAAAACTATATAATAAAGCATAAAATCACATTTTAATAATTTCTATGTCCTAATTTCATATTTTCACATATTTCATTAATTTATTAAACAATTACTTAGTTTTAACAACAAATTTAAGTAAAAATGTGATAAATTATATAGGAAAAATCCTATATATTTTCCCGTTTACAAGTGTTTATACGACACTTATTAGAATAGTTTGCAGCCAAGCTACTAGTATATCAGCGAAATGTCGCCTCATAGAACACTTCCCCTACATATGCAAATCCCACCCCATATACACATACAGATAACAGATAAATAGATATTAAAGAATTAACATGTCCCGCATGCTCATATACATATATCATACATATTTATACAAAACAGTCAAATCATACATATCGATTTTCTTAATACTCAAATCAGTCTATCATATTAGCAAATCTCATGCATTAGAGTTTATTTTTCCCTTACCGACCCTACGGAAGGCCCACAGTCGATCGAAACGACGTGTGCAACCCTAGGGAAAATTTTAGAATTTTGGGCCCACATGCCCATGTGGCTTGCCCATGTAGGCCCACACACCCAAATCGGCCTAGGCCGTGTGACCCACATGGCCACACATCCACCCGTCACATGGCCGTGTGCCGCACACGGCCTACCACATAATCGGGCACACGCCCGTGTGGCGTCAACATGCCACTTTTTTAGCTTTCGCCGAACCTTATTTTCTCGCGTTTTCATTACACACCTGGTTCATTTTTTATGCAAAAGCAATCCCGAGGCCTCCGAAACCTAAAAACAGTAATCCAAACACCATTTAGCAACTAATTTACGAATTCAAAAACAAAAAAATTCGAACAACGCCTACAAACTTACCGCTGACGAAAACCACCACTAACACGATTTAAACTGTTGGAGCGAAAACCACTGCTTCACCGTCTTCTTCTACGCAAAAGATTCATAATATTCAAATCCCCTAACTACACACCCCTACGCCTTTCCAAAAGAACACTCAACAATTGATTTACAGAAAATGAAAGCGAAAACAAGAATAATAAACCACACAGCACTAACTAGATCGAACGAAGAAACCGCGAATTTGAAACACAGTGATATAAACGAAGAATTATGACAGAATCAAGGGAAAGAGAAAAAGGAAATTTTGATAGTGGAAAACAAGAATACATCAAAATGGGGAGAAAAGTTTTGGGAAATAGAAATAAAATTAAAATTAAAAATTAAAAATAATCCTAACTCCCCTCACTACCCCACTAACAACATAATCCCCCCAAATCCGACAGCTCAATCCACATCCAACTACCTCAGAATTTCAACTCCACCGAACCTTTATCAGAAAATCGAGGTAAAAATTATCATTTCTACTCACACAAAGACTCGAACACGAAACATTAAGCAAACTAACACCTTACCACTTGAACCAGCAAGCTCATTCTAATATGAGTTTGCTGAAGATAAAATATAGGCCCAATCACCAAGGAATAGGCTAGGATCAAAAATAGCAAAATTTCCAAAAGTGGGGCTTGAACACAAGACCTCAAGCACACACTCACATCACTTAACCACTAAAACAGATACTCATTTATGACAAAATTCATAGAAACAAAATTAAATTAATCAGGGCGTTACACTTAAAGAGCTTTTTACAGTTTGATGCAATATTAGCTCTTCAGGAGCATATAATCATTTTATTATATAACCTTATCGAATGCTTAATTTATTTTAAATAATATATAGTTTTGAAATTATTTTTAACATGAATGATACAAAATTTATGATCTTCTAAAATTTTATTTATTCACATAAAAATAAAATGAATAGGTATAAATAAAACATATATTAAACATAACAACTAATAAATTCATGTTACTAATAAATCATTGTGGTTAGAAAATATTTTTTTTATATATCATAACACAACACAAAATATTATAGTGTCAAATTAAAATAACTTTGCAACTATAAAGGTTTAAACATAAACATTTTCTAACCTCCACCTCTTATACATAATTTCATTTCAGATTTTACAATGATATGAAATTATCACTGACAGAATGAATATCCCAAAGTTCGTGACAAGTAAGTATTTTTACTCACATTCCGCAATAATCATATATCTTAATCAAAATCAAAATTAAACCAATCAATTCTATTAAAAATGAAAAAAAAATATTTATCTCCACATAAAAATCCCAATAACTAAATGTGTGAAGGGTTTTATAAATCCATAGAGATACGAATAGTGAATTATATAAATTGAACTTTCTAATAGAAATCAAATCAACTTTCAAAAAAAGTTGATTAGATTGACTTACGTTACCATGGATGAGAAGTAATGATTATAAACATCCTTTGTAATGATAAGAAAGAGATCATCCCCAAGTAAATATCAAAAAACAAACTTTGAGAGTGGATCTTATTTCTTGATTTCATATAGATAACGATATCAGATCTTTCACCATCCTTAAGAACAAAAAGTAAAATAAGTTAATCAAAATAAATATAACATATAATGAAAGAAGAATGAAGAATAATAATTAGATACGAAACATTAAATAAAAGAAACATCCTGTAAAAACTTTGCATCTTGCCATCAAAGATATTGAAAATCATGGAGGATAAATTTGATAGTCGATAAAAGGAACTATCACTTTGAGCAAGATCATACCGATAAACAACATCACGACGTGGCGATGTGTTCCCACATAAATCAAGTTTTTTTCTCCCAGTTAAACTCTGTCATCTTTTCCCAGTTGAACTCTGATTAATCTAGAAATATTTTAATCATATTAGGACTTAAATATTAGTATATTTAAAGGCTCTTTGTAACCCTATTTTAGGGAGTTTTTAGAATATCTCTTATGTGAGATTTGATGAAGAGTTTTGTGGGGAGTTCCTTAGAGAGCTTTGTATTCAGGTTTTAGGTTTTGCTCATTTAAGTTATTTTATCCATCTTGTACTCTTTTTTGGTTTGCCGATTAGTGAAGTTTTCTTCATCCGTGGTTTTTTATCCTCTTTGGAGGAGTTTTCCACGTAAAATTTGTGTGTTCTATCTTCTCAACTTTTCTTGTTCGTTGTTTATATGGGTTGATCCCCAACAAACTGGTATTAAAGCTTAGTTCGGATTCCACAACCAACACGATCAGAGATGGCAACAACGGAGTTCGATATTGAGAGGTTCGGTAGAATCATAAATTTTAGTTTATGGCAAATTCGGATGATGACAACTCTGATTCAGAACGGTCTGAAGAAGGTCGTTACCGGGCAAAAGCCTAAAAATGTAGACCAGTCAGAATGAGAAGAGCTTGATAAGAAGGCTCTGTCAACAATTCAATTGTGCCTCACAAACAATGTGTTGCAGGAGGTGCTTACAGAGAAAACGGTAGCAGCCTTATAGAGAAAACTAGAAACCCTATACATGACAAAGACTTTGGCTAATTAATTGGTGTTGAAACAACACTTATACACGTTTCGTATGGATGAAGGTAAGAACCTTAGGGGGCACATCAATCAATTTTTTAATGATCTGAAGAATGTTGAGGTTAACATAGATGATGAAGATCATGCTATGCTATTATTGTGCTCTTTTTCCCATTCGTTAAAACTTTCAAGGAAACCCTAATTTATGGTAGAGATAAACTCTCATTTGAGGATGTGAATGGTAACTTGTTAAGCAAGGAAAAACTCAATAATGAGTTAGGTTCGGGTAGCAAGTCTGGTAGTAAAGCCTTAGTTTTGGTTGCTAGAGACAGGTAACAGTCTAACGATTAAGGTCACAACAAATCTAGGTCAAGATCGAAGTCGAGGAATCGTGACAATACATGTAAGTACTACAAGAAGTTGGGTCACATGAAGGCAGAATGTTATAGGTTGAAAAATAAAAACAGGAAGGCTGCTGAGAGTGACGAGGAACAAAAGGTTGAGGTAGCCGATGCTAGTGTGGATGAGGACAAGGGTGATGATTGGTTGTTGGTGTCTACGATCAAAAGGTCTAAACTTACGTCCAAGTAGATTCTAGATTCGGGGTGCTTTTTCCATATGTTTCCAAAAAAGGACATGTTCTCCACATATAGTCCAATTGAAAGTAGAGTTGTGCTTATGGGGAACAATTCACCCTGTAAGGTAATCGATGTTGGTACTATTTAAATTAGGATGCATGACAGAATCATTAAGACACTATCAGATGTTAGGAATATGCCTGATTTAAAGAAGAATCTCATCTCCTTGGGAAATTTAAACTCGAAGGGTTGTAGGATCACTGTAACACACCTCACCCGTCTCCAAAACCGAAATAGGGTTAATGCTACATCAAATAATAGAACATGAACATGCTATTTCAATTAAAAAATTATTTAAAACAATCATTAAATATCAACCATTCAATTAAAACATGTTATACGTGCAAGATCGGGCTTAAATCGAGCTTGCGAAAGCTCTAAAAATAAGTGAGAACTAAACATGGACTAATTTGAAACTTTACATAAAAGTGGGGTAGAACACAAAATAGGGGTCACACGGTTCTGTGACAAGCTGAGGTCGTGTGGTGTTGAATCACACAGTCGTGTACTCCAACCGTGCTAAAGACTGAAGCCTTGTAAATCTAAGTCACACAATTGTGTCGTCAAGCCGTATAACAAACTGAGGTCGTGTGGACCTGAATATAATATTTTGCAAATATTCACACGGTCGTGTGGCTGGAACGTGTGAGAGACTGAGACCATGTCAATAATCATGCATCTAAATTACTAGTGGCACACGGTCGTGTGGCAAATCATGTGACATCAAAATGATCATTTTTTTCAATTCATTCAACCTAAACACTTAAGCTTTCTAAACATACATCTAAATACTTCAAAATCTTGCCTAAAACACATTAAGAAAATCAAGCCAAATCATGATATAAAACAACATAAAGTGCCTAACCAATATGCCTCATTTGGCACCACAATATACAAAACTAATTTTATCCATTCAATTCAACCATACCAATCATGCATTGCTTGTACATTCATCATGGAAATCTTATGCCAATACGTTAATACACATTCAATTTAGGCATATCAACCTTCACTTCATTTATGCACAAGTATGATTCAACTTACCAAAATCAACATCATCAACCTCACTTTCATACAAGACCATATAAACATACCAAAATGGAAATTTCATAAGTTCAAGATCAAGCATATATATACATTATACCTATAACATGGCACTTATATTGAGCCAAGATGAACCAAAGACTACCAAAAGAGACACTGGATAGTGTGAGCCCTGGAAGTGATCCGATAGCCAAGTTTTGCAAAGATGCAACTATAGAAGACAAGAAAATAAAATGAGGTAAGCATTAACATGCTTAGTAAGTTCATAGGTACATAAATGATAGTCTTACCTTAGATTCACATTTAAGTAAATAGAATTAACTAGTTTAAGTCACTTTCCTGTCAAGACATTCTACGATAGCAAGGTGAGTATATCACGAATAAAATCATATAATCTTCCCAAATCCATTCAATACGATACATAACAATATCATTTAGTCAAAACTATAAAACCTGTGAATCAAGTTAATCAATTTATCATATCCATTCACAAACACATTCTTCTTAACTCATCACATACACAATCAAATATCTTTTAAACATATAGCCTAGTCACCACATGTCACATTTACAAAGCGAGCATTTCATACATATAAACTAAAAACTTTCTAGTCATTTTGATATCGTTTCCAAACAAATTTTAAACACGTACTCATCATTCATTCAATTTCATTAGCTAACATTTCAATATCGTACAAACATATCATTTCTAAACAACTCATGAAGTCAATCCATATACTTTCTTTTTTAAAAGTTAGCCCGATGAGCTATAAAAAGAATTCAGATACTCGAGTAACTATACCACACCAAGGAGCACCTTAGTGCTATCAGGGGAACCAAAGTAAAAACAGGGACCCCGAAGTGCAAAGTATAAGTGACGTGAACTCGGTTACAAGTTGATTCATGATTTTATGTGCTCGATCATCTAAATAGGTACTTGCACTAGATTTGGATGAAATTGAAAGAAAAATTAAACTAATGATAAATTTTGGATATAACTCTCGAATATAAATGAACCAGAAAAGAACTGATATTATATATCAACACGACCCAAATTCTATAAAGTTGTTTAAAATCGAAAAGTTTAAGAATGGATGGAACCTTGACCAACTATCAATATTGAACAGGAACCAAAGGTATAAGGTTGATCGCCATACTTTGGGATGGTTAACAAAGTGATAAGATCGGTTTGAGAACGCCACAAGAACGAGTTCTTAATAAGTTCAAAAAGTTCTTAAAGAACAGAAAGATTAACTCAAATATGTTTATATCATAAAACATCTAACCCTACAACAATAACTTAAATGAAATATATATAGGACACCTAGTAGATGAATGGCCATGTTCAGCCATAAATGAAGCACATGAATAATTAAAAAAGTGGATTAATGTCTTCTCTTCAATTGAACAGCCAATATTAGCTTCATAAATTCGTCCATGCATGTTAAAGGTTAAGCAAACAACTTCAAAAATTTGTCCATGCATGCTTAAGGATTAAGCAAGCTCCAATAGTCACAATCAGCCATTATGATGGATGGTGGCCTTTAATGGAGCATGAAAATGTCCAATAGTCAGCTGCTAGAAGGTTTTTCCATGGCTTCATTCAGCTCTCATCTTAAATAGTGCAATAAATCACTTTGTGTTGACCGAAAGGTCACTTTCAATGCCCATATGATCAGCCATTTAAGTGTGAACAAAATGGATGCTTTTGCAAATCCGAACACCCCCATAATGTGAACAATATTGATTTTTCTTGGCAAAAATGAGCAGCCCCTCTAAGCTTTAATTAGGCCAGCCAATGGTCTTCTCCTAGGACACATTAAACAAACATTAGGACACATTTAACACAAACACAAAGCTATAATAAACTTGGAACATAATTTTAACACACTTTTAAGACACATTTCATAGATGTAATAAACTAGGACATAATAAACACACATAATAACAATGTAATAACAATGACATAATATTTTAAGACATGTTAAAATGCTATAAGAAAAAAACATAAAAAAATTGTGGAATAAAATAAATTATTTAAGATTCCGATTTTGGGCCTTAAAAGCCTACAAATGCCTTTTTGGGCTTCTTAGGTTTAACCAAGTTTTTAGACCCAGTTGGCAGCTTTGGTGTAACACCCCTAACCCGTAACCGTCCCCGGACTAAGGTTAAGAGATGTTACCGGACATATCAGATCAAAACATAAACATTTTATTAGCATCAAACATTCACAAACATTCCATAACGAAAAATACACATAGAGTCCCTTTAGAAGATCTACGAGACCTTAAACATACATTGGGAAGGGGTCGGGACTAAACTGAGCACATACAAATTCTTCTGAAATTTAAACATTTTTCAAAGTTACAGAGGTCACACGCTCGTGTGGTCAGGCCGTGTGCCTCACACGGCCACAAGACACGCCCATGTCTAAGACCGTGTGAAACAGGGCATACATTCTGACTTGTACCACACGGCCGAAGACACGACCGTGTGTCTTGCCCGTGTGCAACACTGACTTGATTAACACGGCCTATCACACGCCCTTGTGCAAGTTTGACTTGCTTCGAATTATAACCTTAAGAGACACGGTCGAGACACACGCCCGTGTGCTCAGCCGTGTGGGCAAATATAGGCCATTTGCAAGGCCGATTTGCCACCAAAAATTGGGTCATACCTTCAAGCATCATACAAACTTCCATTCATGTTCCAAAGGCAACCAAAAACATACCAAAACATACACAATATGACTCATAACAGACTAATTCAAAACAAAACTTCACAACAAAAACATATGAAACATACATCATTTTAATTCAATTCATTTCATAGCATTTCCCATCATATTAAATTCCAAATCATCCATAAAACTTACTAAAATTGACCATTTCATTAGGCCAACCATGAGCACATGAAACCATACCAAATTATGCATCATATAGCTTGGAATAAACTCATCCATAAACACATTCATTAACAAGCCATATCACACGGCTATATTTACACATTTGCAAACATAATCAAAATTCTCTAGACTATACATGCCATACTTTAGTATATACATTTTCAAAAGGTACCAAAATATAGCTCGATAGTGTAGTGATGATCCTCGATGATCCCCGAGCTTTCCGTAGCTTTAATAATCTATAAAACAATGAACAAACATACACACAGAGTAAGCTTTCATAGCTTAGTAAGTCATAAGCAAATAATGATCGAATAAACAATCGCATTAAATCAACTAGCTAAATCAAACAAACCTTAACCAAATGTACATTTATTATGCTTGCAAACTCAAACATTATCTCATATACAATAACATTATAACATCAATAGCCGAATACACATATACCCACAAGCAAAAATAAATTTCTCTTTTACCATATCTACATCATATATTCATCTCAAACATATAATTCCCTTACTTTCATATTCATATAACATAGCACGTACCTGAACCTCTTAGTTCATTTTCACATTTGGTCGTAACTCGATAATGCCCGTAGAACCATTCGGAATCAATAAGGATCCTCGGATAGTCGGAGAACTCGTACAATGCCATCGTCCCAGACGTGGTCTTACATGTAATCACATATCGATGCCTTGTCCCGCATGGGTCTTACGAATCAAATACGATGCCAATGTCCCAGACATGGTCTTACACATAAACACAAGTCGATGCCAACGTCCCAGACATGGTCTTACACATAAACACAAGTCGATGCCAACGTCCCAGACGTGGTCTTACACGAAAACACATATCGGAATCCTATGTCATGACATATGTATCCTAACTATTCCTAAGGTTCGTACGGGGCCTTCGGACGTCATAACTCGATCGATTCAAACTCGTAGATAATTCTTCCACACTTTTCTCAGTTCGACATTCACATATATATACAAGTAATAATTCAATTTGGAACAAATAAAATATATACAACCGAATTTAACAACATTTATTTACTTATGAACTTACCTCAGACGAAGATGAACGAACCGGTACAACTATTCGACAAATTTAGTTTTTCCCCGATGTAATTCTGATTTCCTCTTTTCTTGATCTAAATTAATACAAATTTAACTTGTTTAATCACATATTCAATCAAATTCATTCAAAAACACATAAACGGGCAAATTACACTTTTACCCCTAACATTTCACATTTTTCACAAATTAGTCCTTATTTACGCATAATTTCTTTATACTATATCTTAGCCGAATATTCACCTAATTCATACAAGTCCACATGTTTCATTTATTTCACATTTTAGTCCCTCAAAGTAACATTTTCACAATTTAGCTCAAATTACTCAAATTCACCAAAAATCCAAAGACAAAACATATTAATCTATCACATATCTTTATTTTTCCATCATCAAACAACAAAAACCACAAGCTTTCAACAATGGAAAAACACAAAATCATCATCAAATTCAAAAATTGAGACATGGGCTTTATAGTATTTGAAACAACAATCTCAAAAACGTAAAAATTATTAAAAACCGAACAAATTACATACCTCAATCAAGCAAAACCATAGCCGAACCTAACTTATTCTTTTTCTTTCTTTATCTTTGGTATTTTCGGTCATAAAGATGAACAAATGCATGGCTTTGTAATTTTTGTTTTATTTTATTACATAATAATATACCATTTACTAATTTAACCTTTATAATTTAATTAGAAAACCATATATAATAAGCCCTTAACCGTCCATCCCATGGTTTAATGGCCAAATTACAACTTAAGGACTCCATAATTAATTCATCAAAGTAATTAAGCACTTTAACATATAGAAAGCCACTTTTACATTTTACGCAATTAAGTCCTTTTATCAAATTAATCACACATATGATCAAATTTAATCACGGAATTTTCCCACATGTCAATTCACATACTAAAAACACAGAAAAAAATATTAAAATATTTTTCTAACTCAGACTTGTGGTCCCGAAACCACTATTCCGACTAGGGTGTAAACCAGACTGTTACATTTGGTTTTGGCTCAACAAATGAACCTGAGATCACGTCAATAAGCACCAAAGTGCAAACCCGTACAAGCGTGCATTCTAACCCTATTGACATGTCAATCGTATCTTAATCATTTACTACGTTCAAACGGGCATTTAACCAGGATTCATAACATTTATAAATCAAGAGCACTTCCATGTTATCAGTACACATGTTGTAAACAAGTCACATTTATTCCAAATCCATATGAATCATGTTTCACAAGTATTCATCAGTTTTCAAATAAGTCATTTCTCACCTTGGTATTAGTTTATAGCATTTCAAGTTTCAAATAATATAAACAAATACAAATACACAATTCAACAAAAATTAAATACATTTATATACATTTATATACCTTATGAACTTACCTAATATATCTAGCTAATGAGTTGGTTCGTAAGGACTTTTGTAATTTTCCTATCTTTTTTCCTGATTTTCCTATGAACGATTCAATCCTTGATCTATATAATAATTCATTTCATATTATCAGCTTTTATCACTTTTAAATCATCTCAATTCATGAATATAATATCTTTTATTCATTTTGCACAATTTCCCTAAAGTTTTATATTTTCTTCAATTTAGTCTCTAAAATCGAAACTATTATATCTTTCAAAGTAAAGTTTTGATTTTAAATAAAATTACAATATTATCACAGTAAATCCCTCTAAAAACATAATATTCAGAAATTTCATGAAAAATTTTACATTATTACAAATTTGTCCTTATACACAAAACTAACAAAATTTACTTAACAAATTAGTCTTTAAACATATCTAAACTTATAATCAAACTATTTAACATCAAAAACTTCAATTTTATTCAATGGAAACTTTAGAAACCTTTAACAATTTTGAAAACGGAGATACGGGTTAGCTGGACCTTGTTGCAACGATCTCAAAAATATAAAAGTTACAAGAAACTAGCTCGAATTTGACTTAAATGCACAATAAACAAGCTTGACCGATTCTCTCTTAAGCAGCAATGGTGTTCTTTGATTGGAAGAGAAGAAAATGAAAGAAGAAGATGATGTTTTTGTTTTTATTTACTTTATCATTTTATTATTTAACTTAATTCATTAAATTAATGTATAATTTATTAAAAACCATGCACTAACCGTCCCAATAAGGTTATTAGGGCCTAATTATAACATAATTCCTGTAACACCCCAAACCCGGCCTGGACGTTATGACCGAATCTGGCATGTCACATAGAAGGGTTGTTTAAAAACTGCATGTTCGTTAAAACTCCGTATTCTTTTTGAAAACTTCGAGCTTGGTTGTTTGTGAAATTCAGTTTCGCGTTTATGGTTTTCTTGTTAAAAACGTTGTTATTAATGTTTTTCGAAAACTTTGATTGTAACAGAAATTAGATTTAGAGAACCGCGGAATTGTGATATTTTAAAAACCGTGATTATCACTTTGGGAAAACTCAGTGTTCAAACGTCTAATAGTTTAAAGTAACTGAACGAAAAGTTAAAAGAAAAATAAAATCCCAGAGGCCTTATTACAAAATATTAAACCCAAATTAAAATAATTTAAATAAAGCAAAACCGAAATTTACTAAAATTCGTGAGAAGTGTTCGACGTATGGCCACCCGAGTTCTCATTGCGCCAAATCCTCTAATCTTCGTGGATCACTGCAAGGTTAAAGTAGAGGGGTGAGTTACGAGAACTCGGTGTGTAATCCCCTAAGCGGTCATTAAGCGGGCACGAGCCCATCTGACATGGCATGGGACGAAGCCCTATTAACATGATAATGCAAACAGAGTATGCAGCCCAACCTAATAATCCATCCGCTACACACCACTCCTACCAGCCCAACACACCTGTGGGGATTTCTAAATCGACCCACCCATCCGCTACACACCAATATGGCAGTCAAGCTGCTCATCACAGAATTTCTGGCAAAGCCACCAGAATAACAGAATATACGTGGCATAGCCACCAGACAGAATGTGGCAGAGCCACCAGAATCAGAATGTGGCAGAGCCACCAGATTACACTTCCTCCGATCATCAATATCCCAATCCCATGCAAAATGTCATGTATACAAAACATGTATCAAATATGATGTATGACATGAATTACTATTATATGTAGATAAACAGAATACATACAATCATGCTAATCAACCCTAAGGGTATAACAGTAATTTTACCCACCGAGGGTATTTCAGTAATTTACTCACTAGGGGTATTTCGGTAATTTACCCTCAAGGGGTATTTTGGTAATTTCGCATTCAACAGCCTTTCCGAAGGCCTACTGTCGCCTCGAGCGACACAGAACCCTTTTTGGGTCTCTACGGAACTATTGGGCCTAAAATCCATTTTAGGCCCAAAACGCTTGGTTTCGGTTTCGGATTTGCAGATTTTGCATTCGAATTTATCATTAGACAGTTTTCTAACAGTTTGGCCCAAATGGGCCGGATAGCCCATTGGGC
Organism: Gossypium sturtianum; assembly: GCA_025698515.1. NCBI lineage: Eukaryota > Viridiplantae > Streptophyta > Magnoliopsida > Malvales > Malvaceae > Gossypium > Gossypium sturtianum. The sequence continues at coordinate 90,392,769 of CM046954.1, forward strand.
CCATTTGGCTCGTTTCGAGTCGGTTAGGCCCGTTACAGCCTCAGTTTCGCGAGAGTGCTCGTGACACTCTCCACGACTTACCGTCATTATTCGTATCTCGATTTACCACTACGAGCGTTCGCACGCTCGTGTGGTCACAGATGTCGGTTCTTCGACTTTTCGGCTTTTGGCCGAATCATAGAACATTGCAAACATGCATTCGGAGAGGTGTGAGATTACACACCTGATTTGAAATACGTTACACGATACTCCCCAAAGCACCTAAGGATACAATCGGTTAACAGTTAGTCCTCTTGTTCGATAATCCCAAGAATGTGAAAACTTAGGACTAAAGGCTTAACTTACCAACAAATATTAGCCTCTCTTCTAAAGAGGATACTCGGTCCACCTTCTACTGATCAAAGGTTCGCGCCCCTATCAAAAAGATCGCGTTAGAAAACTGTTCAAGCTAAAAAGAGAAACGGCCTTCCGGCCTTAAGAAACTCAAAGATTAATCAAGAGCAGCCCACCATTCCCCCAATTCGGTCATAGTTATACATACCAAAGTGCCAAAATTTTGGCAATTGCTCAACAAGGGTTTTGGCTTCCACAATGGCACAAACACGATTCAGGGTGGAGAGGAGTATTCAGATTCGGCCTAAATGAAAAGAGTTAAAGATAGATGTTTCGGCTCTTTAAAAGAGGCAAGAGAAAAACACATACAAAAAGAAGAAACCATTACCTTGCAACTAGAGAAAAGCCGAATGAAAAGGAAGATTCGGCAGACAGAAGAGAACCAAATTTCCTGCTTCTAGATGTTCGGCTAAGGAGAAACAAAATGGAAGTAAAGGTGATTTTTTGGCTTTACAAATAGAGAAGAACCCGATGCCACAAGTGGATAGATGAGTAAAAGAGGTTTCGGCAACTTGCAAGGGATAGAAGAAATAAATTCAATTTAGAGAGGAGGGGAAAGATTCGGCTTAAGGAGAAGAGAGTGTAGAAGAAGAAAACAAAATGAAAAGAAGAGAGAAAGAAATGGACGAATTGATAGAGTAGGAGAGTAGGAGAAGATTCGGCCACCCAGAAATTGCAAAGAACAAAATTGACCCGAAAAGCAAAAGAAAAGAAAGAATGCACAGACAAACAAAATGGTTCGGTTTTGCTACCTACACCAAATGCCGAATTTTCCTTGCCAAAAACAACCCCTAGCCGAATTTCTCCTCCCCACACACCCCACATTCGGCCAACCACTACCTCTCACCCTCAAATCCCCTGATTCTCTCCTCAATTTGCTCCACAATTCACTCTCTCTCACCCATTCAAATAGTTTGACTGAGTCTTCAACCACCAAGGCAGAGTTCTAGTTGAACTCTACTTCTTCCACCTGCTCAGCACAAAATAAAAGCTGCCAAATGCTACCTGTGGGACTCAAACTCTCCCCCTCCATGCTTCCCTTGTGATGCCACACCACAATGCCACATGCTCCACTTGTGTTAACAAGATTCAACCAATTAAACTTAAGTCCTGCCTCCACTAGCTCACCCCCCTAAAGTGCCCAAAAACCAAAATTTCACCAAGGCCTAGACTTGAACCCGAGCCTCCCTAGGGCCCCCAAACACACCCAAATAACAAGCTTAACAAGCACAACACATGCAATAACGCAAAAATGCCAGACTCCTATTTTTAGAATGTTATAGTTCTACCCCCTTAAAGAAATTTCGGCCTCGAAATTTACCTGATTAAAAGAGGTGAGGGTATTGTTGTCGTATTGCCTCCTCAGGCTCCCACGTGGCTTCCTCCGAACTGTGATTACGCCACAATACCTTGACTAATAGAACAGATTTCCTCCTCAGCACTTTAACGTCATGGTCCAAAATCTGCACAGGTTCCTCTTTGAATGTCAGATCAGGTCTTACTTCAACTTCTTCCACCGGCACTACATGAGAGGGATCTGAACGGTAGCGCCTCAACATAAAAACGTGAAACACGTTATGTATCCGGTGTATCTTAGGAGGTAGTTCAAGCTGATAGGCAACCGGTCCCACACGTTTCAACACCCGATAAGGCCCGATGAACCTAGGGCTTAACTTGCCCTTCCGTCCAAATCTCAAGATCTTTTTCCACGGTGAAACCTTCAAGAAAACATAATCTCCCACTGAGTACTCGATTTCTTTACGCTTAAGATCTGCATACGACTTCTGCCTATCGGAAGCTTCTTTTAACCGACCCCGAATCAACTTCACTTTCTCCTCAATTTTCGAAATCAATTCTGGTCCCAACAACCGTCGCTCACCCAATTCTGTCCAACACGTAGGGGTACGACACCTACGACCATATAACGCCTCGTAGGGTGCCATCTGAATGCTGGATTGGTAGTTCTTGTTATACGCAAATTCTGCTAAGGGTAAATAATCTTCCCAACCGCCTCTGAAGTCGATCACACAGCCCCTTAACATGTCTTCTAGAATCTGGATTACCCTCTCCGACTGACCATCAGTCTGTGGATGAAACGCTATGCTGAAATCTAGTCTTGTACCCAAAGCTTCATGTAACACCTTCCAGAACCGAGATGTGAACCTAGGGTCCCTGTCTGATATGATAGACACTGGTACCCCATGCAGTCTCACAATTTCTGCCACATACAACTTGGCCAACCTTTGTAGCGAGTAGTCAGTGCGAACAGGTATGAAATATGCGGACTTAGTCAACCGGTCAACAATTACCCACACTGAATCTTTCTTAGTAGGCGTCAGGGGTAGCCCACTAACAAAATCCATTGTTATCCATTCCCACTTCCAGAGTGGAATCTTCATCAGTTGCAGAAGTCCCGAAGGCAGCTGGTGCTCCGCCTTCACTTGCTTACATGTCAAAAACTTGCTCACGAAGTCGATAACCTCCCGTTTCAACCCTAGCCACCAGTACTGTTCACGTAGATCTCGGTACATCTTGTTTCCACCAGGATGCATAGCGTATGGGCTACTATGCGCCTCCCGCTAAATTATCTGTCTTAACTCAGAGTCCTTCGGCATACAAACTCTCCCACGGAAACATAACACCCCTTCACTGTTCAGCCCAAAATCCTCTGTCTCACCACTTTTCACCTGCTGAAAACGAGAACCCAACGACTCATCCAAAAACTGTTTCTCCTTAATCTGATCAACCCAAGTCGGTTTCACTTGAAGTTCTGCCAACAAACTACCATCCTCATAAAGGCTGAGATGAGCAAACATAGCTCTCAAATTAGATACCACCTTCCGACTTAATGCATCTGCTACCACGTTGGCTTTACTCGGGTGGTACTCAATCGAGCAGTCGTAGTCTTTCATTAACTCTATCCATCTCCGTTGCCTTAAATTCAGCTCCTTCTGGGTAAGGAGATACTTCAGAATCTTATGGTCGGTGTAGATGATCGACCTTTCTCCATACAGATAGTGTCTCCATATCTTTAGGGCGAACACCACTGCAGCTAGTTCTAAGTCATGAGTAGGGTAGTTCACCTCATGTGGCCTTAGTTGACGAGATGCATACGCCACTACTTTCCCTGCTTGCATCAGCACACAACCCAAACCTGTGTGTGACGCATCACAATAAACAACAAAATATTTCCCTGCCATAGGCTGAATCAACATAGGTGCTTCAGTTAGAATCTTCTCCAGCTTCTCAAAACTCTCTTGCTGCTTATCCGTCCACACAAACGGTACCCCCTTACGCAACAATTTAGTTAGGGGTGCTGCAATTAAGGAAAACCCCTCGACAAACCGCCTGTAGTACCCAGCCAAACCCAGAAAACTTTGGATCTCTGACACTGACTTCGGTGGCTTCCAATCCAATACAGCTTCAACTTTTCGAGGATCAACCCTAATCCCCTCGGCAGACACAACATGCCCCAAAAATGTCACTTCCCTTAGCAAAAATTTGCACTTACTGAATTTGGCGTAAAGTTGCTTCTCTCTTAATATCTGCAGCACAACCCGAAGATAAGAATCATGCTCCTCCTCAGTTCTTGATAGGATGTCATCTATGAATACCACCACGAACCGGTCTAGATAGGGTTCAAAAACCCGGTTCATCATATCCATAACGGTTCAAAAATCTTCGGTCCAACAACTCTTGGATCTAAGCTTTTAATTTTACCAACTCCTTCGGTGCCATCCTATAAGGGGCGATGGACACCGGAGCCGTTCCCGGTAATAGCTCAATGCTGAATTCAACCTCGCGATTTGGAGGCAATCCCGAAAGCTCTTCAGGAAAAACGTCCGAGAACTCCTTCACGGTTCTGACATCCCCAACAGACAATTCCTTAGCATTAGATGTGCTAACAAAAGCTAGAAACGCTTCACACCCTTTACGCACCATCTTCTCGGCCTTTAATGCTGAAATCACATTGAAAAGATAATCCCTTCTTTCTCCTATCACAATCACTTCCTTGTCCTCTGTGGTCCTTAATACCATTCGCTTAGCAGCGCAATCCAAGTTCGCACGGTGTTTAACTTGCCAATCCATGCCTAGTATAAGATCAAACTCGCCGAACGGTAGTTCCATCAAATCTGCCGGGAATACAATCCCTTGCACTTCTAAATGTACATTCCTAAACAACTTGTTCACTACCACCGATTGTCCTAAGGGACTAATTACCGACATTTCTTTATCAGCAAACTCAAATGGCATACCCAGAGTCCCAGACACAGTACAGGCAACATATGAATGGGTAGATCCAATATCAATCAAAGTTGTAAATGGCACATCAAATATAAGAAACGTACCGGTTATGACTTCCGGTGCGTCGCTATCCTCCCGTCGTCGAGCCGCATAAACCAGTCCCGGCTGTCTTGCATCTGTATTACCAGCACCTCTGCCCGGTGCTCCACGACCTCGTCCAAACCCATTTCCCCCTCTGGGAGGACCACGACCTCTCGGTGGCTGTTGACCACCTCTCCCTGGTTGCACAACCCTCTGACCTACTATCTGCGCCCTAACAGGCTCCCGAGGACAGTCCTTTATCTGATGATATTTGGACCCACACCTGAAACACCCACTAAATCTTCTCCAGCACTCTCCCGGATGTATCTTCCCACACAACACACAAGGTTGCAATCGACCCACAGCAACTGGCGCCCCAACTCGAGCTGACCCATCCAACCTAGGCCTCTTTTGGATGCCCCCAGAAGAACCTGCTGACCCAAAACCTCTCTTATTCTTGCCCCTATCCTTATCTCGATTTTGCCTCTCAGAACGTTTCACCTCTTTGGCAATCTTTGCATTCTCGATCAAAGTGGCAAAATCTCTCCCTCGCTGCGGAGCTATCAGTATCCGCAGCTTATCCCGCAGACCATCCTTGAACCGCACACATCGCTCATAGTCGGTCGCGACAATACCCCGAGCGTAACGGCTCAAGCGCAAAAACTCCGCCTCATACTCTGCTACGAATTTACTCCCCCAAACCAGATTTAAGAATTCTTTCCTTCGAGCGTCCACATAGCTAGCCCCAACATACTTCCCCTAGAAAGCCGCTTTAAAGAAGTCCCAGGTTATACGATCCGCTTGGGTACCTTCCCTCATAGTGAGCCACCACTGGTATGCCTCATCTCTCAGTAGGGATACCGCCCCTTTCAGCTTCTGCTCCACCGAGCAGTCCAGATCATTCATGATCCGCTCCACTGCCTCCAGCCAATACTCTGCTACATTCAGGGCTACACCAGAGATGCCTCTAAATACTTCGACCCCGTTCGACCAAAGTCACTCAGAAATGGACCCACGAACTACCGACCCAGTACTCGCTCCAGCAACCCGTTCCAAAACTCGCAGCATAGCCTGGGACAGAGTGTCGGCCCCTCCAGCTCGGTCATGAGACCATGTTTGATCCATTGGTGATGCGCAGTGCTTCCATTTCGAGCATATGCCCCGTCTTTGAGGATCCGACCCTAGCACCTCGGCCTCTACCACGGCGCGTGTACCACGTCCACGTCCTCTTGTACTCATACTCTTTGAATCGTATTGTCGATTAAAAATTTTATGAATCGTCTATAATTCCAATGTTTATTAGCAAATGTTTTATGAAAGCAGATATAAGAGTTGTTTTCACGGATCGAGTTTCCTAAGGTTTGGTCTCTATAGTCTTAGCTCCTACACTGACTAGAGGTTTTCAGTGTACTACTATTAACTCTAGCAGTTTCTTACTACGACCATTTCATCATATCATCAGACATAAAATAAGAGGACTTACGGATTTGGTACCGGAGACTCGAGGTGCCATGCTTCCACTAAAGATATATATATTTTCTAAATCATATTTCAAACAAATTTTAGAAAACATTTTCGAACCCATTCCACAGTCGAGTTTTACAACCTGGCTCTGATACCATAAAATATAACACCCCAAACCCAGCCTAGACGTTATGACCGAATCTGGCATGTCACATAGAAGGGTTGTTTAAAAACTGTGACTTCGTGAAAACTCTGTATTCTTTTTGAAAACTTCGAGCTTGGTTGTTTGTGAAATTCAGTTTCGCGTTTATGGTTTTCTTGTTAAAAACGCTGTTATTATTTTTTTCGAAAACTTTGATTGTAACAGAAATCAGATTTAGAGAACCGCAAAATTGTGATATTTTAAAAACCGTGATTATCATTTTGGGAAAACTCAGTGTTTAAACGTCTAACAGTTTAAAGTAACTGGACGAAAAGTTAAAAGAAAAATAAAATCCCAGAGGCCTTATTACAAAATATTAAACCCAAATTAAAATAATTTAAATAAAGCAAAACCGAAATTTACTAAAATTTCGTGAGAAGTGTTCGACGTATGGCCATCCCGAGTTCTCATTGCGCCAAATCCTCTAATCTTTGGGGATCACCGCAAGGTTAAAGCAGAGGGGTGAGTTACGAGAACTCGGTGTGTAATCCCTAAGCGGTCATTATGGGGCTCGAACCCATCTGAAGCGGTCGGGCGAAGCCCTATTAACATGATAATGCAAACAGAGTATGCAGCCCAACCTAATAATCCGTCCGCTACACACCACCCGTACCAGCCCAACACACCTGTGGGGATTTCTAAATCGACCCACCCATCCGCTACACACCAATATGGCAGCCAAGCTACTCATCACAGAATGGCAAAGCCACCAAAATAACAGAATATACGTGGCATAGCCACCAGACAGAATGTGGCAGAGCCACCAGAATCAAAATGTGGCAGAGCCACCAGATTACACTTCCTCCGATCATCAATATCCCAATCCCATGCAAAATGTCAAGTATACAAAACATGTATCAAATATGATGTATGACATGAATTAGCATTATAAGCAGATAAACAGAATACATACAATCATGCTAATCAACCCTAAGGGTATAACAGTGATTTTACCCACCGAGGGTATTTTAGTAATTTACTCACCAGGGGTATTTCGGTAATTTACCTTCCAGGGGTATTTCGATAATTTACCCTCCAGGGGTATTTTGGTAATTTCGCATTCAACAGCCTTTTCGAAGGCCTACTGTCGTCTCGAGCGACACAGAACCCTTTTTGGGTCTCTACGGAACTATTGGGCCTAAAATCCATTTTAGGCCCAAACGGGACCACACGCTCGTGTGGCCCAAAATGCTTGGTTTCGGTTTTAGATTTGTAGATTTCGCATTCGGATTTATCATTAGACAGTTTTCTAACAGTTTGGCCCAAATAGGCCGGATAGCCCATTGGGCCCATTTGGCCCGTTTCGGGTCGGTTAGGCCCGTTACAGCCTCAGTTTCGCGAGAGTGCTCGTGACACTCTCCACGACTTACCGTTATTATTCGTATCTCAATTTACCACTACGAGCGTTTGCACGCTCATGTGGTCACAGATGTCGGTTCTCCGGCTTTTCGGCTTTTGACCGAATCACAGAACATTGCAAACATGCATTCGGAGAGGTGTGAGATTACACACCTGATTTGAAATACGTAACACGATACTCCCCAAAGCACCTAAAGATACAATCGGTTAACAGTTAGTCCTCTTGTTCGATAATCCCAAGAATGTGAAAACTTAGGACTAAAGGCTTAACTTACCAACAAATATTAGCCTCTCTTCTAAAGAGGATACTCGGTCCACCTTCTACTGATCAAAGGTTCGCGCCCCTATCGAAAAGATCGCGTTAGAAAACTGTTCAAGGTAAAAAGAGAAGCGGCCTTCCGGCCTTAAGAAACTCAAAGATTAATCAAGAGCAGCCCACCATTCCCCCCATTCGGTCATAGTTATACATACCAAAGTGCCAAAATTTCGGTAATTGCTCAACAAGGGTTTCGACTTCCACAATAGCACAAACACGATTCAGGGTGGAGAGGAGTATTCAGATTCGGCCTAAATGAAAAGAGTTAAAAGATAGATGTTTCAGTTCTTTAAAAGAGACAAGAGAAAAAGACATACAAAGAGAAGAAACCATTACCTTGCAACTAGAGAAAAGCCGAATGAAAAGGAAGATTCGTGTGACAGAGAGAGAACCAAATTTCCTGCTTCTAGATGTTCGGCTAAGGGGAAACAAAATCGAAGTAAAGGTGATTTTCTGGCTTTACAAACAGAGAAGAACCCGATGCCACAAGTGGATAGATGAGTAAAAGAGGTTTCGGCAACTTGCAAGGGATAGAAGAAATAAATTCAATTTGGAGAGGAGGGAAAAGATTCAGCTTAAGGAGAAGAGAGTGTAGAAGAAGAAAACAAAATGAAAAGAATAGAGAAAGAAATGGACGAATTGAGAGAGTACGAGAGTAGGAGAAGATTCGGCGACCCAGAAATTGCAAAGAACAAAATTGACCCGAAAAGCAAAAGAAAAAAAAGAATGCACAGACAAACAAAATGGTTCGGTTTTGCTACCTACACCAAATGCCGAATTTTCCTTACCAAAAACAACCCCTAGCCGAATTTCTCCTCCCCACACACCCCACATTCGGCCAACCACTACCTCTCACCCTCAAATCCCCTGATTCTCTCCTCAATTTGCTCCACAATTCACTCTCCCTCACCCATTCAAACGGTTTGACTGAGTCTCCAACCACCAAGGCAGAGTTCTAGGTGAACTCTACTTCTTTTACCTGCTTAGCACAAAATAAAAGCTACCAAATGCTACCTGTGGGACTCGAACTCTCCCCCTCCATGCTTCCCTTGTGACGCCACACCACAATGCCACAAGCTCCACTTGTGTTAAAAAGATTCAACCAATTAAACTTACGTCCTGCCTCCACTAGCTCACCCCCCTAAAGTGCCCAAAAACCAAAATTTCACCAGGGCCTGCACTTGAACCCGAGCCTCCCTAGGGCCCCCAAACACACCCAAACAACAAGCTTAACAAGCACAACACATACAATAACGCAAAAATGCCAGACCCCTATTTTTAGGATGTTACAATTCCTTACACATTTAATGATTAAATCTTTTAACTAATAAAATTCAATAGCGATTAACTTTTACATTTTTTACGATTTAGTTCTTTTCCTTTAATTAACGATCAAATCACCAAAATTATCAAACCAAACTTCAATCCACTTATAAAAAAATTCTGTAAATATTTAATAAAAATATTTACGAACTCAGTTTATGAAAACGATGTCCCGGTCCCTCATTTTCCAAAACCATTGACTTTCAATACGCACCACTTGCTCATTGACTAACTAACCAATTAATAAAATCTATCCAATCATAATTCATCGTAATATTATATTTAACTCATAAATATTAAATATTAATGCTTACAAAATCACTCGTCGGAATTGTGATCCCGAAATCATTATTTTCCGACACTGCTAAAAAATGGGTTGTTACAACTCTCCCCTATAGGAAATTTCATCCTCAAAATTTTTACCTGAAAATAGTTTTTGATACTGTGATCTCATTAACGTTTCTGTTTCACAAGTAGATTTTTTTGTACCATGTCGATTTCACAAGATTTCCACTAATGACACTCATTAATTTCATATTTCTTTTATTTCCAATGCTATAATTTTGACTAGGTCTTCTAAATATAACAAGTCAGGTTGTATTTCCATCTCGTCGAAAGTAATCACGTAAGAGAAATCTTATCTATATCGTCGTAGCATCGAAACATGGAAAACATTATGAATATTTTTTAGGTTCAAAGGTAATGCTAGTCTATAAGTTACATGACTAATTCTCTTGATAATTTCATATATCCAAACAAATCTCAGGCTAAGCTTCCCTTTTCTGCCGAACTGTAACACTTTCTTTCACGGGGAGACTTTTAGAAATACTTTGTCACCAGTCTAAACTCGACATCTTTTCTTCCCGAATCTACAAACAATTTCTGATGATCTGAAACAGCTTTTAAACAATCTCGGATCCCGATCAAAAACAATAGACTCGTTGTACAATTTGACAATCTCAACGACATATTGTTCAGTTAATTTCCTCAAGCGAGTAATCAGTCTTGAATGGAATAAATGAGTTGACTTCGCCCACCTGTCCACAATTACCCAGATTGAATCTTTCTTTTTCGGAGTTAATGAAAGTCCCAATACAAGTCTATTGTAACACGTTCCCATTTCCAATTAGGAATCATAATAGGTTGTAGTAAACCTGACAGAACCTGATGCTTGACTTTTACTTGCTGATATACCAATATCTCGATACAATGCACGCGACCACAATCTCTCACATGGCCTAGCGACACAGCCGTGTGAATATTTACAAAGTTTTACAATTAGGTCCAACACGACCATAGTTAGTTACACGGCCTATCGACACGGTCGTGTGACTCTACATACATGGCCTGAGCTCCCACATACGATTAGGCTACATGGCTGTGTGTTTAATCCCACATGGCCTTAGTCTGTCACACGACAGTGTGACTCTTGTTTTTTCTTTTTACTTATATTTTTGTAAAAGTTTCAAATTAGTCCTGATTTGTTTCCGAGTTGGTCTAAGAGCATCGTATGCTCGATTAAGGCTTGCTTTTGATCGTAAATCATATAATACTAGTATTATTGAATGCTACGTGGTTTGATTGAATATTTAAGTTGATTTCATATGTGATATTGATTGTTAATTGTCGTAGCATCTTATAGCTTGGGTCTGGTGACCTGACTGGGTGTAGGATGTTACAAAACAAGTCACATTTATTCTAAATCCATATGAATCATGTTTTACAAGTATTCATCAATTTCCAAATAAGTCCTTTCTCAAATTGCTATTATTTTATAGCATTTCAAGTTTGAAATAGTATAAATAAATACAAATACACAATTCAACAAAAATTAAATACATACATAAACATATATATACCTTATGAACTTACCTAATATATTCAACTAACGAGTTTTTTTCTTGATTTTCCTTCGAATGATTCAATCCTTGATCTATATAATAATTCATTTCATATTATCAGCTTTTATCACTTTTAAATCATCTCAATTCATGAATAATATGATATGGATGAGCGGAAGAGGATCGTAAAGTTTGTCCAAGTCGCGGATTTTGTAACACCCCTTACCCGTATTCGACGCCGGAATAGGGTATTACCAAACTTATTCACAAGCAAACATTCAAAATCGAGACATGAATTTGCACTCAAATTTAAAAATTTTCAAAAACATTCATATCGTCCCTATTACGAGCCTACGAGGCCCAAAACATGCATCGAAAGTGGTTCGGGACTAAATCAAGAACTTTGGAAACTTTTGGGAAACTTAGAAAATTTTTCATGAAAAAGGGGTCACACGCCCGTGTGAGTTCGGGACACGCCCGTGTGACCCTATGACACGCCCGTGCTTCAGCCCGTGTTCAAATTAGGGAGCATTTTGTTTATGACATCACCATGAAATTGAGGTCACATGGCCAAGTCACACGCCCGTGTGCTTAGGCCGTGTGATCGATTAAATTTTTGTAATTTTTCATAAAATAGGTGCAGACTTCACACAACCAGGGCACATGCCCGTGTTCGAGGCCATGCTGTCCACACGGCTGAGACACACGCCTGTGTCTCTGCCCGTGTGCTCATTACTGAGCATTCTATTTTGCAACAATTAAGGTGCAGGAGACACACGGCCGAAACACATGCCCGTGGGGCAGACCGTGTGTCGCACACGGCCTAGACACATGCCCATGTGTCTACGAGTGTGGAAAAATATAAGGCTACCAAGCCTTTTTGCCACCCTTCCATGCACCAACCTACACGACAAAACATAGCACCAATCCAAGCATATTCATTCAACCAATTCAACCACAAACAAGATATCAATATATCTTTCACTTGCTATTTCCTATCACATACAACATCTCAAACTTATCATCTCAAACCATGCAAAATCCACATCCATGAAAGACATCATCATATGCATATATACTTAACCAATATTAGCCTATTTCAATGGCCATTTACAAAATGAATTATCAACTAACATAAGCCAACACTTTTGGCAAAATCAACTATGACACATAACAAAAAAAGACCAAGTCCCTATACATGCCATAACTAAAAATAATGTAATCATAGGTACCCAAAATGATAATTTGATAGTGTGAATGGATCTCCAGCCGTCTTTGATCCCCGAGCTGGCTTGGTGAGACTATAAGACAAGAGAAAAAGAAAGGGAGTAAGCTTTAAAGCTTAGTAAGTTCCTATGCAAATAATAAGCATCATACACACTTTAACATGTATTTAACATAAAGTAGATTAACATAAATGTCATTGTGAATTCATAATCAAGCTTATCATGGATGTTATTAAAATCTTAACATCATAACTTACTCAATTGAACCAATCCGAGGTTTCATCACATATCGAGCTCATTAAGCATGAGTTTATGTACATACCTGTACCAACTTGCAGCTTACCATAATCTTTCACATCATACCATAGTCTTTCATAACTTAAACTTTGCCGTTAAGTTTCCCGTTGAACCACTAGGAATACTAAAAGATACTCGATAAATTTCACACACATAGTACTATACCAATGCTGTAACACCCCTTGCCCGTCTTCAAGCCGGGACAGGGTTCGAGGCATTACCTAACTAATCTTGCTTAAACATCTCTAATAGGGTTACAAAGTCTAGTTTAAACCCATCACATACTTATACTTGGCCTAAGAGGCCCTAAACATACTTTCGAGAGGTATCGGGACTATTCCGAGGACATTTACACATTCGAGAAACTTTTCAACAAAACAGGGGTTACACGCCCGTGTGAGTCTATGGACACGCCCGTGTGCCCCTAAGACATGCCCGTGTCTACCACCCGTGGTCGAAAATGACTAATTTCACACGGCCTTGACACGCCCGTGGCCTTGGCCCGTGTGCTAAACCTTGGCATTCTGACTAATCCACATGGCCCACACACACGCCCGTGTGTTTCAACCATGTGGCGATTTAGATTCCAAGTGCATGGTGCAGACTTCACACGGCCTGGGCACACGCCCATGTGCTAGCTGTGCCGCTCACACGGTCTAGACACACGCCCGTGTGTCTACCCATGTAGAAAATTAGAAGGCTATCTACCAAGCCCTTTTGCCACCCTACATTGCAAACATACGTACTCTAATTCCATTCAACGTAATCCATGACCCAAAGACACATCTAAATACTCAATTCAACATTCATACACAAGGGCATACACTTCAAGAAAATCACTTTCATTAAACAAAAGAATTTGCCAAGTATTTGCCTAACTTAAGGCCATTTACAAAATGACTTTAGTAACATACATAGCCAACACTTTGGCTAATAATTACAACTTAACAAAATACTCGAGTCCTGTACATGCCATACTCAAAATAAGTTTAATTTGTTATACCAAAGTGATGTCGATAGTGTGATTTCTGAACTCCTACGTCCACAATCCTCGAGTTATCTTGGCAATACTACAAGGAAGAAGGGCAATGAAAGGGGTAAGCATAAAGCTTAGTAAGTTTGCATGAATATAAATAGCAACAATAAGCTCATAAAATAATCCATCCATGATATTAACTAACCATACACAAGTCATAGGCATCTTGCCATACTTACTCACAATTGCCCTTATTTAGCACATACGATGCCACATGTCGTAAACGTTTCTTCGTGACTCATTCACGAGTACCTGTATTCACTCATTCATATGACTTTAGTGCAAATCTCATTTCTACTTCTAATCTTATCTACTTATCTCTTTAATCACTAGGGATGGTCAAAGACGTATATTCGATGTCGTTCATGTAAAGACGAAGCCAATGCCACATCCCCGAGGTGGTCTTACATGGAGTTACTTTTAAATGCCAATGCCATATCCCGGATATGGTCTTATATGGACTTTCACATCAATTATCGATGCCACATCCCGAATGTGGTCTTAACGAGTTTCTTATTCTCTTTCGAAGCCATATCCCGGATATGGTCTTATACGGGATCTTAACTCGGTGCCGAGGCCATGTTCCGGACATGGTCTTATACGGAACTTTATCTGATTCACATCTCGATGATAGCAATCCGATATTCATTATAGTCCACTAGGACTTCAACATCATACTTAACATCAATTTCTCTTTTCAATGAAGTATCATACATTAATGTGATACCAAGCATTTTCAATTATGCTAACATAAATATTTCATTAATCACATACAAACTTACCTAGATTTCAAAATGAGCTAGCTCGACGATTTAGTCTGAGACTTTGTTCTTTCCCCGATCGAGGCGGACCCTCGGTTCTTCTTGCTTTATAACAACAATTTAGCTCATTTTAATCATCTCATTAATAAAGCATTTCAATAATCATGCTTAGGCAAAATTACTATTTTCCCCTAGACTTTGGCAATTTGACCATTTTGCCCCTAGGCTCGGAAATAAATTCTAATCACATTTCTACCTTCAACAAGCCTAGGTGAACATTTAATACTCTTATAGCTATCATCAAAACTCAACATTTCATATATTTACTACAATTTTGTAACCTTTTCATCAAGGTCCAAATTAGGTGTTTTCAAGACAACACCTTTCACAAAAGTTGTTCATCCAACAACTAAGACTCATTTTCTTCCATAAAAATGCAACAAATAGCAATGAAAGCTCTCATGGTAAAACTCTAAACTTTGCATCATATTTCACAATAGTCCTCTCATTTGAAAGCTTAAGTTCTAGGGGTCTTAAAAGTACAATTATCATAAAGAAAAATCATCAAAATCACTTACTAGAATAGAGGAGAGCTTGCTGAAAATTGTGAGCTTTCAAACCCCTATTTTTCTTGCAAATTTCGGTGGAGAAAGATGGAGAGGAAGATAATATTTTCTCTTTCTTTATTCTAATATTAAACTACTCAAACAAGTCACCAACTATCAACTACTTTGACCAATTTTTTGTCCATATTTGTCTCATATGCTAGTCCATGGCCGGCCAAGCATATATTGGGGGTGTAATTGCCTTTTAAAGACCTCCAATTTACATTCTAAGGCTATTTGGTACCTTTATCTTATAGAATGGAACTTTCACACTTTATGCGATTTAGTCCTTTTTCGCGATTAAACGTAAAATTGCTAAAATTAAAGCACCAAAGTTCTCATGCACATATAATATCATGCTCCGACTCATAATATAACATGAAAATAAATTTCTCAAGTCTCATATTAGTGACCCCGAGATCACTATTCCGACTAGCCCCTAAATCGGGCTGTTACAATTCTCCCCTTTAAGAATTTTCGTCCCCGAAAATCTTACCAGTAAAAAGGTTAGGATATTGGTTTCTCATCATTTCCTCGGGTTCCTATGTAGCCTCTTCTATTCTGTGCCTTTGCCATAAAACTTTCACAAGGGCTATGCTTTTGTTTCTCAACTGCTTGACCTCTCGCGCCAAAATCTTAACAGGCTCTTCACCATAAGTTAAGTCTGGTTGTATCTCTACCTCTGTTGGTACAATGACATGTGAAGGATCTGAACGGTATCAGCGCAACAAGGATACGTGAAAGACATCATGAATATTTTCTAGTTTAGGTGGCAAGGCCAACCGATAAGCTTCCGGTCCTATCCTCCCAGTAATTTCATAAGGTCCGATAAAGCGTGGACTTAATTTGCCCTTCTGGCCAAATCTGAGGACTTTCCTCCAAGGTTATACTTTCAAGAACACTTTATCACCGACTTTGAATTCTATCCCTTTCCTTTTTAAGATCTGAATAGGACTTTTGCCTATCTGAGGTGACTTTCAGACAATCATGTATCACTTTTAATTTTTCTTCAGTTTCCTTAACCAAATCGACCCCGTGTATCTGTTTCTCTCTGAGTTCTGACCAATACAAGGGCGTGCGGCACTTACGCCCATACAATGCCTCATAAGGCGCCATCTTCAAACTTGAATAAAAACTGTTGTTGTAGGCGAATTCCACCAACGGTAAGTATTTCTCCCAACTACCTTGGAATTCTAAAACACAACATCGAAGCATGTCCTCAAGTATCTGGATTACCCTCTCCGACTGTCCGTCGGTTTGTGGATGGAAGGCTGTACTGAAATTTAATTTTGTGCCCAAGGCTTCTTGTAACTTTTTCCAAAACCGTGACTTGAATCTCGAATCTCTATCCGAAATGATCGACAATGGTACACCATGGAGTCTTACTATCTCTGACATGTACAAGTGCGCCAATTTATCAAGTGAATAGTTGACTCGCCTTTGGTATAAAATGGGTGACTTTGTGAGTCTATCAACCACTACCCATCTTGCATCTTTCTTCTTTGGAGTCAACGGTAAGCCGAATCCACGAAGTCCATGGTAATACTGGTCCCATTTCCACTCGGGAACCATAATGGGTGAAGTAAACTGAAGATACTTGATGTTCACCTTCACTTCACTGGCGACAAATCGGGCATTTCGATACAAACTCAGAAATGTCTTTCTTCATACCAAGCCACCAATACCATTTCTTCAAATCATTGTACATCTTTGTGCTGCCTGGGTGTACATTCAAACATCCGATATGCGCTTCATACAAGATTTTATGAATAATCTCGTAATTTCTGGGTACACAGACCCTATCTCGAAATGTCAGACATCCATCAGGATTTACCCGAAATTCTGACTCCACGCTTGACTCACATAAAATTCTCTTAGCTTGCAAATTGTTATCATCTTTCTGAGCTTCACAGATTTCTTGGAGAAATAAGGGTTTAGCCCTCAATTCAGCTAAAACGGAACCATCATCCAACAAGGTCATCTGAGTACTCATGGATCTTAGTGCAAACAATGATTTTCTGTTCAAAGCATCGACGACTACGTTCGCCCTTCCCGGATGGTAGTCAATTTCCAACTCATAATCCTTAATCAACTCTAACCACCTTCGTTGCCTCAAATTCAATTCCTTTTGAGTCATCAAATATTTTAGGCTTTTATGGTCGGTGAAAATCTGACACCTTTCACCATATAAATGATGCCTCCAAATTTTTAACGCAAACACAACTGCGGCCAACTCTAAATCATGAATCGGGTAATTCTTCTCGTGCGGCTTCAATTGCCTAGAGGCGTAAGCAATCACCTTACCCTCTTGCATGAGTACACAACCCAATTCGTTCAAGGACACGTCACTATAAACCACAAATTCTCTTTCTGGCTTAGGTTGCACCAAAACAGGGGCCTCAGTCAACAGTGTCTTCAGTTTCTCAAAACTCTGTTGACACTTTTCTGTCCAATCGAACTTCACATCTTTTTGAAAAAGTTTAGTCATCGGGGTAGCTATCATGGAAAACCCCTTGACAAAACGCCTATAATAGCTAGCTAGGCCTAGAAAACTCTTTACTTCAGTTACGCTCCTCGGCGGTTTCAATTCAACAATTTCTAAAATCTTACTCGGGTCGACTCTAATCCCGTCTCCCGAAACAATGTGTCCCAAAAATCCCACTTCCTTGAGCCAAAACTCACTCTTACTGAATTTGGCATACAATTGTTTTTCTCTCAAAACTCGCAGAACCATAATCAAATACTCGACATGTTCGTTCTCGTCCTGAGAGTAGATTAGTATGTCGTCGATGAAAACCACAACAAATTATCCAAGTATGGCCAAAAAATGCGATTCATCAAATCCATGAAGATCGCCGGGGCATTTGTTAGACCAAAAGGCATGACCAAAAATTCATAGTGGCCATATCTAGTCACGACGCGGTTTTCGGCACATCCGAGTCCTTGACTCTCGGTGATAGTACCACGACCTCAAATCTATCTTGGAAAATACCGTGGCTCCTTCAATTGATCGAATAGATCGTCGATCCTCGACAGCGGTACTTGTTCTTCACGATTACCTTGTTAAGTTACCGATAATCTATACATAGTCTCATGGAACCATCTTTCTTCTTACTGAATAAAGCAGGAGCACCCACGAAGAAAAACTCGGCCTTGCAAAACCTTTATCCGATAGCTCTTGCAACTGTTCTTTTAGCTTCTTTAGCTCGGTTTGAGCCATTCTATAGGGAGTAATAGAAATAGGGGCAGTACCCGGAGCTAACTCAATCCCAAATTTGATTTCTCTAACTGGAGGTGGCCCTGGCAACTCTTCCGGGAAAACATCTGGGTACTCGCATACTATGGGTACCGACTCCATTTTCAATTCAGTCTCTTTAGTGTTCAACACAAAGGCAAGATAGGCCTCGTATCCCTTCTTTAAATACTTCTGAGTCGACAAGGTTGACATCACTCTGGTAGCCTATCCGGCTTATATCGATTCAACACGAATAAGATTACCATTTTCATCTCTCAACTCAATATGCTTCTTCCCACAATTCACAACTACTCCATGAGTAACTAACCAATCCATCCCAAGGATGACATCAAACTCATCAAACGGCAATAACATAAGATTGACCGGGAAATAATGACCCTTAATCATCAAAGGGCAACCTTTGCAAACTCTGTCAACCAACACACACTTGCCTAATGGATTAGACACCCTTATTATGAATTCGGTAGACTCTATAGGCATGCTCATACTAGAGACTAATTTCATGCATATGTATGAGTGGGTGGATCCTGGATCAATTAAAGCCATAACACGAGTATTATGGAGAGAAAAGGTACCCGTGATTACGTCGGGGG
This sequence comes from Gossypium sturtianum, assembly GCA_025698515.1. Taxonomy (NCBI): domain Eukaryota; kingdom Viridiplantae; phylum Streptophyta; class Magnoliopsida; order Malvales; family Malvaceae; genus Gossypium; species Gossypium sturtianum. The sequence continues at coordinate 90,411,767 of CM046954.1, forward strand.
AAGATGCCTCTTCACGAGCACGAATGGCATATGTCCTCGCTGGTGCTCTACCCTCGACTCTAGCAGCTTGCTCTCTAGATGGATTCTTGCTACCCATCTCATTTCTCGGGTTTCTCAATGGTCTTCCCCTAGCAGTACTTCCCGATCTTGCATACTGAGGCTTTTCTTTCTCGCCCACCTCGGGGCAGTCTCTGATAAAGTGGTCTAAGGACCCACATCTGAAGCAAGCTTTCTCATTAGCTCGACACTCACCAGAATGGTGCCTGTCACACTGAGGGCATTCTGGTTTACTAGGTCGAACGTTGCCCACACTAGCAACTGATGCGGTCTGCCCTTTCGACCCGAAAATTGCTTGCCTTTACTTCGGGTTGAAAACCCCGCTGAAGTGACTGATCGAGTAGCAAAATCCCTCGATTTCTTAGATGAGGATTGGTGAGACTTATTCAGTTGTCTCTTCCTCGAGTCATGAGACTCATTCTCAGCTCTTCTCTTCTCTTTAGCCAACTCTTTGGCTTTACATGCTCTATCTACCAACACTACAAATTCTTTTAGTTCGAGAACTCCCACGTATAAACGGATATCTTCATTTAATCCGTCCTCGAATCTCTTGCACATGACGGCTTCGGTAGACACGCACTCCCGTGCATACTTGCTAAGCCTTACGAACTCCCGTTCATAGTCGGTTATTGACATACGGCCTTGCTTCAGTTCCAAGACCTCCTTCCTCTTATGGTCGATGAACCGCTGACTGATGTACTTTTTTCGGTATTCCTCTTGGAAAAATTCCCAGCTAACTCTCTCCCTTGGCACCACTGACACCAGAGTGTTCCACCATCGATAAGCTGAATCTCTCAGGAGAGATACCGCACACTTTAAGCACAGATGTGCAGGATAACTCATCGAATACCTTGATGGTATTATAGAGCCAGAATTTTGCTTTCTCCGGGTCATCGTCCTTATTTTCCCGGAATTCATCGGCTCATTACTTCCGGATCTTATCCACCGGAGGTCTTTCTCTTCTCACCACCTCAACTACTTAAGGAGCTACTGGAGTAGGTTGAGGGATTGGTGGGGGTGGAGGGGGTTGAGCGTTTGGATTTGCTCGGGTATACTCAGTATACCAGTTGCTCATCATATGGAAGGCTTCTCGAGCCTCTTCCCCCTAACCCAAGGTCTCGGGTCTACTATTAGTTGGCGCGGTCCCTTGAGCGGGAGCCGGCGCATTACTCGCAGCATCATCAGCTGCAGTTCGGTCTGGATCAGAATCCGTATACTACATAAAACACAATTTCATACCTCAGAAGCCATCACACTATCATTACTCAGACACCCTTACATATGGCATGTATAGTATAGCTAGACTCGTACTTACGCTACGTTAGTCCTAGAACTAATTAAACCGTAGCTCTGATACCAATAAATGTAACACCCCTTGCCCGTCTTCAAACTGGGACAGGGTTCGAGGCATTACCTAACTAATCTTGCTTAAACATCTCTAATAGGGTTATAAAGTCAAGTTTAAACCCATCACTTACTTATACTTGGCCTAAGAGGACCTAAACATACTTCCGAGAGGTATCGGGACTATTCCGGGGACATTTACACATTCGAGAAACTTTTCAAAAAAATAGGGGTTACACGCCCGTGTGAGTCTAGGGACACGCCCGTGTGCCCCTAAGACATGCCCGTGTCTACCACCCGTGGTCGAAAATGACTAATTTCACACGGCCTTGACACGCCCGTGGCCTTGGCCCGTGTGCTAAACCTTGGCATTCTGACTAATCCACACGGCCCACACACACGTCCGTGTGTTTCAACCGTGTGGCGATATAGATTCCAAGTGCATGTGCAGACTTCACACGGCCTAGGCACACGCCCATGTGCTAGCCGTGCCGCTCACACGGTCTAGACACATGCCCATGTGTCTACCCATGTAGAAAATTAGAAGGCTATCTACCAAGCCCTTTTGCCACCCTACATTGCAAACATACGTACTCCAATTCCATTCAACGTAATCCATGACCCAAAGACACATCTAAATGCTCAATTCAACATTCATACACAATGGCATACACTTCAAGAAAATCACTTTCATTAAACAAAAGAATTTGCCAAGTATTTGCCTAACTTTAGGCCATTTACAAAATGACTTTAGTAACATACATAGTCAACACTTTGGCTAACAATTACAACTTAAAAAAATACTCGAGTCCTATACATGCCATACTCAAAATATGTCTAAATTGTTATACCAAAGTGATGTCGATACTGTGGTTTTCGAACTCCTACGTCCACGATCCTCAAGTTATCTTGGCAATACTACAAGGAAGAAGGGCAATGAAAGGGGTAAGCATAAAGCTTAGTATGTTTGCATGAATATAAATAGCAACAATAAGCTCATAAAATAATCCATCCATGATATTAACTAACCATACACAAGTCATAGGCATCTTGCCATACTTACTCACAATTGCCCTTATTTAGCACATACGATGCCACATGTCGTAAACGTTTCTTCGTGACTCATTCACGAGTACCTGTATTCACTCATTCATATGACTTTAGTGCAAATCTCATTTCTACTTCTAAACTCATCTACTTATCCCTTTAATCACTAGGGATAGTCAAAGACGTATATTCGATGTCGTTCATGTAAAGACGAAGCCAATGCCACATCCCCGAGGTGGTCTTACATGGAGTTACTTCTAAATGCCAATGCCATATCCCGGATATGGTCTTATATGGACTTTCACATCAATTATTGATGCCACATCCCGAATATGGTCTTAACGAGTTTCTTATTCTCTTCCGAAGCCATATCCCAGATATGGTCTTATACGGGATCTTAACTCGGTGCCAAGGCCATGTCATGGTCTTATACGGGACTTTATCTGATTCACATCTCGATGATAGCAATCTGATATTCATTATAGTCCACTAGGACTTCAACATCATACTTCACATCAATTTCTCTTTTCAATGAAGTATCATACATCAATGTGATACCAAGCATTTTCAATTATGCTAACATAAATATTTCATTAATCACATACAAACTTACCTAAATTTCAAAATGAGCTAGCTCGACGATTTAGTCCGAGACTTTGTTCTTTCCCCGATCGAGGCGGACCCTCGGTTCTTCTTGCTCTATAACAACAATTTAGCTCATTTTAATCATCTCATTAATAAAGCATTTCAGTAATCATGCTTAGGCAAAATTACTATTTTGCCCCTAGACTTTGGCAATTTGACCATTTTGCCCCTAAGCTCGAAAATAAATTCTAATCACATTTCTACCTTCAACAAGCCTAGGTGAACATTTAATACTGTTATAGCTATCATAAAAACTCAACATTTCACATATTTACTACAATTTTGTAACCTTTTCATCAAGGTCCAAATTAGGTGTTTTCAAGACAACACCTTTCACAAAAGTTGTTCATCCAACAACTAAGACTCATTTTCTTCCATAAAAATGCAGCAAATAGCAATGAAAGCTCTCATGGTAAAACTCTAAACTTTGCATCATATTGCACAATAGTCCTCTCATTTGAAAGCTTAAGTTCTAGGGGTCTTAAAAGTACAATTATCATAAAGAAAAATCATCAAAATCACTTACTAGAATGGAGAGAGCTTTGAAAATTGTGAGCTTTCAAACCCCTATTTTTCTTGCAAATTTCGGTGGAGAAAGATGGAGAGGAAGATGATATTTTCTCTTTCTTTATTCTAATATTAAACTAGTCAAACAAGTCACCAACTATCAACTACTTTGACCAATTTTTGTCCATCTTTGTCTCCTATGCTAGTCCATGGCCTAGCCAAGCATATATTGGGGTCTAATTGCCTTTTAAATACCTCCAATTTACATTCTAAGGCTAGTTGGTATCTTTATCTTATAGAATGGAACTTTCGCACTTTATGCGATTTAGTCCTTTTTCGCGATTAAACGTAAAATCGCTAAAATTAAAGCACCAAAATTCTCATGCACATATACTATCATGCTCCGACTCATAATATAACATGGAAATAAATTTCTCAAGTCTCAGATTAGTGACCCCGAGATCACTATTCTGACTAGCCCCTAAATCGGGCTGTTACAAATGCCATATCCCAGATATGGTCTTACATGGGATTTCATATCGATGCCAATAGCCCAGCTATGGTCTTACACGAAATCTCATATCGATGCCATATCCCAGATATGGTCTTACACGTAATCTCAACTAACCCTAATGTCCTGACATTTGTATCCTACCTATTCCTAAGGTTCATTCGGGATTTCTCGTTTGTCGAACTTTGTCGATTTCATTCAAGATTAAATCACAATATATATAATGATAAAGCTATTAAAGCATAAATAACAATTCATTATTTACATACGAACTTACCTCGGTACAAAAATAGTAGGAATGGGACCTAATCGTCAAATACTTTATTTTTCTCATGATCTAGGTCCGAACCTCGTTTCTCTTGATCTATAATAGCAAATTTAACTCATTTATTATTCACATTATTCAATTTAGTCCAAAAATCACATTATGGCAAAATTACATTTTTGCCCTAAAACTTTGACATATTTACATTTTTGCCCCTAGTCTCGTAAAATGAAACGTGTGCAATTTCTTTAATGTAAAAGCCTAGCCGAACCATTTTCATAACTATAACAGTCCACAGTTTCCATTAAAACACACTTTTGCTACATATTTTATAACTTTTACAAATAGGTCCTTTTAAGCATTTTCATCAAAAATCACTTAGTAAAAGTTGTTTATCTAACACCAAACCTTCATTTTCTACCATTTAACATTAAAACACATGCATATCATACATGGGTCAAATTTCAAACATGAACCCTACTTCAAAATAATGGTAGAAATAGAAAGATCGGGTGAATACGACTTCAAAAACGTAAAGAGCATTAAAAACAGGGCTAGGATGTACTTACAATCAAGCTTGTAAGTTGAAGAAAATAGCTATGGTGTCTTGTAAAATTCGGCCAAGGTTGAAGAAGATAGACAAAATTTTGGCTTTATTTTCCCTTTTTATTCTTTTATTAACCAAATGACCAAAATGCCCTTTTCTCAAAACACTAAAATTCTCTTACCTCATGTCTATTTTTGTCCAACTTAAAGTAAAATGGTTTAATTACCATATAAGGACCTTCAATTTAAAATCTCATAGCAATTGGACACTTCTAACATGTAGAACTCAACTTTTGCACTTTTTACAATTTAGTCCTTTTCGCTAAATTGAGTGCTCAAACGTCAAAATTTTCGAACGAAGTTTTCACGAAATCATTCCGTGAAACTTTAGAACATAAAAATATAATAAAAATTAACTTTTCTGTGTCATATTTGTGGTCCCGAAACCACTGTTCCGACTAGGCCCAAAATCGGGTTGTTATAGATTTGACTTAAGGCTCTAGACATTTGGAAAGAAACTTAGATTTTGACACAACCTGAAATGCAATAGAATCCAAGTTAGGTAAAATAATTAAAATAAATAACTAAGATAAATAAAATAGAACAATAAATAAAATATTAGAACAATAAAGAAGAAAGTAAAGAAGATAGATGGAAAAGATAGAACGTGGCGTGTAGAAGTCCTAAGAAGTCTTGGAAACAAGAAGAATCCACAACCCCTTTCAGGTGGCTCTAATTTCCCCTCTAAGGAATAAAACTTGGTAAGAAAAAGTTTGAAGATGATCCCCTCAATATGAAAAAATTGTTAAAACTCTTTTAAAAGAAAACTCACGAAAAATTCTTGAAAAGAAAAACTCAATGAGAATTTATTAACTCAAAAAGAAGTTGTTGAATAATAATCAATTGATTCTTTGTGTAAAATGTAAAGGCGTTTGTATAAGCTAGCTAAATAAATCTATATAAAACTCTTAAGTATACTAGAACTCTAATTAACCTAAACAAGAAGTAGTTTTAAACTAAAATTTCTTATTGACATAAAACTCCTAAATAACATAAAATACTTAATAATTATAAAAAAATTGGAATAAAAATAATAATAAATAATAAGAGCTGATAATATAATATTAGGCTCATATATAATAAAAATTAAGCCTAAAACTTGAACCCAATATGAAACGCCTAAGCTTGTGGGATTGATTGGGGTCATTGAAGTGAAACGCCTAAGCTTGTTAACATCTTCCACATGGGCTTGTCATCATAGATTGAGATTTTAGGCCCACGAACAAAACTAGTTCCTTCTAATTCATCCTTACTCCGTATTGAACTCCAAAATTCAACGTCTTCAAGCTTCAACTCTTCTCGATTTTTTTTTTTTTTTGTGATGAAGTCTTGAATGAATAAGTTGAGTTTTAACTTTAACTGCTTGGATTTGGATCTCATAATTGGGCCTTGAGGGAAACTAAGCTCATCTCTATTATGGCCTTTGAATTGGATCGAGCTGCTCGTATCATAATATCTTTTATTTATTTAGAACAATTTCTCTAAAGTTTTATATTTTATTCAATTTAGTCCCTAAAATCGAAACTGTTATATCTTTCAAAGTCAAGCTTTGATTTTCAATATAGTTACAATATTATCACAGTAAAGCCCTCTAAAAATATATTTTTTTTAAAATTTCATGACAAATTTTACATTATTACAATTTTGTCCTTATACACAAAACTAACAAAATATACTTAACAAATTAGTCTTTAAACATATCTAAGCTTATAATCAAACTATTAAACATAAAAAAACTTCAATTTTCATCAATGACAACTTTATAAATTTTAACAGTTTTGAAAACAAAGATACGAGTTAGCTGGACCTAGCTGTAACGATCTCAAAAACATAAAAATTACAATAAACGAGCTCAATTTTGACTTACATGCACAAGACACAAGCTTGACCGGTTCTCCCTTAAGCAAAAATGGTGTTCTTCGTTTGGAAGAGAAGAAATTGAAAGAAGATGATGATGTTTTTTTTTTCTTTACTTTAACATTTTATTATTTAACTTAATTCACTAAATTAATATATAATTTAATAAAAACCATGCACCAACCGTCCCAATAAGGTTATAAGGGCCTAATTATAACATAAGTCCTTACACATTTTGATAAGTGAGTGAGGCGGAAGAAGCATGAGAAGTATCAAAATCAAGTTGTTTGACTCAAGAAGGAAAGATTTGGATGTGACCTGAAAGGAAGAAACCAAATAAATTTAAAAAATAACAAAGGAAATAACAAAAACAAGAAAAATTAAAAAAAATAAAGGATAAATATTCAAAATAATAACTAAATAGAGAAAAGATAGATTAAATTAAAGTAGAAGATGGAATGATAAACTGATGGATATGATGGATAGAAGGATAAACGTCCAATTGAACCATTTGATATATAAATCCCAACAAACTCAATTAATGGCTCTAATCAACCCTCCAAGAAATAGTCATTGGCGAATTGAAGGGAGAAGCATGGATTCCCACGACTCCTTGAAGAAAACCGAGAAGAAAACTACTTCTAAATATCATAAGAAAGAAATCTTGCACAAAGAATTAACTCCGAGAGTTGAAAACTTTATTAATGAAAACAAATTGTCTGATTAATGAATAATGAAGAAGCCTTAATATAGGCTAGCTAAGTACATCCAAATAAAACTCTAAAATATACTGAAACTCTAATTAATCTAAATAAAAAGTAGTTTTAAACTAAACTTTCTTGTTTGACTAAGAAACATAAAACTCATAAACAACTTAAAATACTTAAACAATAACCAAAATTTGGAATAAATAAATAATAAAATAATAAAACCTAATAAATACAATATTGGGCTCATTTATAATAAAAATTAAGCCTAAAAATTGAACCCAATATGATTTAAACCCGAATTAAATGCCCGAAACTCATAATTTCCGTAATAATCCCGTCCAGAAATTTTGCACGCACAGTCTTCACTAAAATGGTCATCACTTGAGATACTGAAATCGAAATTGAGTGATTCAAAATATGTTTCAAAGCTAATAGATAGATCTCCGAATGTCATGAAGACATCTCAACCCGTAAATGTAACATCCAAAAAACCGGGGTTAGTAGAATCGGGTTTGTAAATTGAGAGAGTGTGGTCATGCCTTAATTTTTAAGATTATCTATGCATTTCTAGGAAATAAATGAGGTATTGGTTTGTTGGTTAAGTGTTAGTGAAACGTTTCTTGAAACCAAGTTCAAATCCCTTCTCTCTCACCATTTTTATTATTTTGCAATTTTTTCCTTAAACCCTAGTATGTGACATGCCTTGTTTTTAAAATAATTATTGCAAAATTATTTCAAGAATGAGGAAAAATCCTAATGGTTAAAATAAATATGAGAAAACATGGAAATTAAATGAGATCCCAAGTTCGAATCCTTTCCCTTGCGAAATAATTAAATTTTGCAAAATCCATTGTTTTTTTAATTTGTGTGCCATCCATACCCTTGAACCCTAAGTATAAATACAACTTTTTATTGTATTTTTCAGCCTTTAATTCAATTTTTCCCTACCCTAGCCATTTACCCTCTTCCTCTCCCTTTTTCTCTTCAATTTTCTTTCTTTCTCCCATTGTTGTCGTCGCTTACACCTCCCATTTTACCATCTCTTTCTTCTTCTTTTTTGCATCAAGATTGTGCACCATCTCCTTTACTCTATTGCTTCCATTTATCCTCATCTAAATCAGCCCCAAATATGAAATCGTGAATCCCAAGATCGATCCCGAACATTGCCAAGAAAGTGTCATTGTCGTTTCTCTCAACTAGCTTGGGTAAGATCTCTTTTCTCTTCAATTTCTTGATTAATCTTATCAATTAAAAACCAAAACTTATAGATATGGAATTTGGGGGATTTTAAATGATTTCAAAAGTACTTTTTTCCATATTTTAATGAGATCTCAAACCATTTTAAAATTCAACCCTAATTTTTGCCACCATGGGTGGTAGTGGTGTGCCTATGTGCAAGAAAAGGGGTTGTTTTGTTTCTTGGGTCTTGACCATATTTTTCCAGCATTAAATTGTGTTCTTGAACCCTCATAATCAGCCATTAATCACATTTTAATTAGGGAGAGACGTTCTTGATCAATTAGTCAATCGGATCCCACAAGTCGTGAAGTGTAAGTGCAATTAAGGATAACTAGTTTTTTATTTCGACATAGTTGTTGGGTAAAGGTTATGAATTGATTAAATGAAAGAATTTAATCATTAATTAGCTATTGATTTTCTAGTATGTTATTGAATTAGGTGCTGAACCAAATGCCCCAAATCATCCATAAAGGCGACGAACGATTGTACGTACGGTTTGCATCGATACAGTGTAAGGAATCTAACTAGTTTGGATTCAAAAAAATAGTTATAATTTCAACGATTGGTTTGAACTCATAAGTGGGTGTTCGGGGGCTGGTTTAGTGGTAAATTGATTGAATTTATATTGAATTTTGGTTTCGGTTCGTTTAAGGAATTATTAAGGAAAATTGGAAGATTCGCTAGTGTGCTGCTGTAACACCCCTAACCCGTATCCGTCGCCAGAATAGGGTTTCTGTAACACCCCAAACCCGGCCTAGACGTTATGGCCGTATCTGGCAATGTCACACGATAGTGTTTTTGAAACCTCGTTGTTACGATGAAAACATTCTATGTTATTATCTTTAGTAAACCTTTGTTAGAACTTAGAAAGTTGTCTTTATTCATTTTAAACACTTGTTTTGAAACATCCCTCGTTGCAGAAGCTTTAATAAAACAGTCTAGGTGATCATGCGTTTAGGAAATACTTTAACTTTTTGAAAACTGAATTTCCTACGACCAGCAGGTATAAATCCAAAAAGTAAAATAAATAAATAAAAACCCAAATAATCAATAATAATCAAATCATAAACCGTAAATTTAAAACCATGAAGTCCAAAAATTACTGTGGTCACCGCTGAGTCCTCCGTCGCACCGATCCGTCTAAGTCTGGGGATTAGCTGTGCACATTAAACAAAAAGGGTGAGACGTAAACTCAGTGTGTAATCCTGCAGAAATAAACAAACAATCAGTATTCATAGTGCACAGTTGAACAGTCTTGGACCTAAGCCCATTTCAGTATCAGTGACAGTTTGGGCCTTAGCCCATCTCAATACAGTGTTAAAAATGCAGTGGGGCCTTAGCCCATCACAGTATCAGTAGTAGTAACAGTTATGTAGTAGCAAAATCCTACCTAACTAGCCTCTACACACCATCTCCGTCCAACCCTACACTCCATGTGGGGATATAATCAACCCACCCATCCCTACACTCCAAGTAGTACCGAATGCGGCACAAAGCGATAGTTTGCAATTTGAGGTACTTGATAAATTAGGCTTAAAGCCTTTCAAAGTACACTTCCTCCGAATAACAACCCCAACCCAATGCAATGCAACATACAATAGATGACATGCTATTATGCAATTTCAGATACATATATTCGATTGAGATATTAACATGCCCGATCATGAGATATCATTCAATCAATTTCACACATTTAGGGGTCTAAGTAGCGCTTATCAGACCCTACGGTGAGTTTCACGATCGACTTGGGCGACCGTGCAACCTTAAAAACATTTCGGTAAAAATGGGCCCACACGCCCAGGTGACCTACCCTTGTGGGCCCACACGCCCGTGTGGGCCACTCGGCCCAAATTAGCCTTGGCCGTGTGATCCATTTTTAAAGTAACCCATGCTAGCTCAATACTCATATATGTTTTCACTATTTACTTATATGTTCATTCAAAGCTGTCTACTTGAGTCATTATCACTAAATTATTTATATCTTGAGCTACAGAATTCCAAATTAAGATCCGCTTGAGTTTTTTGAAACTAGACTAAAATACCTTTCTACAAAAAAAATTTCAGAATTTATAGTTTATCAAATAAGTACAGTAAAATCTTTAAAGTTATCCCTATTCTACAATTTGACAGCTTCGACCTTTCCTTACAAAAAATTATTTATCTATTAGTACGGAATTTAGATGATGTTTCTTTTTGTTTCTAGTGAAAATAGACTCATTAAGGATTTAAAAATATAAATTTAAGCCCTTAATTATTTTTTTAAAATTTGTTTATGATTTTCCAAAGTCAGAATAGGGGAACCCGAAATCATTCTGACCTTGTCTCACAAAATTTATTATAACTCATGATTTACAATTCCATTGCTTACACTATTTCTTCCATGAAAGCCTAGACTCAATAAAATTTAATTTTATATTTTATTGAACCTCTAACTCAATTTACACTATTTTTGATGATTTTTCAAATTTAGACTACTGCTGCTGTTCAAAACTGTTTTAGTGCAAAATGTTGATTTCCTAGTTTTTAACACCCTTATTTCCTTTCTCGAAAATTTTTCGCATCAATTTCTCTTATTTCTCGATAGCAAGCAATTTTGGGTTTTTGTCGAACCCCGTTTTCTGCGTTTCGGGTACACACCTGGTATCGTTTTGATGCCTAATCACTCCCGAGCACTTCAAGGCCTAAAATCAAGATACTCAACATCAATTTAACAGATTTACAAGCGAATTAACAACCAAGAACAAATAGAAACCCAACTTACCGACAACGATAACCCTCTGTTTAACTATTGTTAAGACGAGAACACTGAATTCACCAGTCCGAGCCTCCCCTTACGCCCAAATCGCAGAGAAAAAACATTACCACTTCAGTCGCTAAGAGATTCATGACAGAAACGAAGAGAAACACTTACCGAAACTAAGCGAGCACTATCCACGTGCGAAAATGAAGGAAAATAAATGGATTAGGGAAAAATCAAGAAGAAGAAAAAGAAGAGAAAGATGGAAAAACTCAGAGAATTTCAGCAAGAGGAGAGGGAGAAGAATAGACGGCAGGAATTTTTTTTTGGAAAAGGGAGCCAAAATTCGGTTATGGGGAAAAAAAATCCCGATAACCCTCAAAATCCCTTAATCTTCTCCCCTAATTCCCACTTCACATCCACTACTCAGAATCCCCCTATTACACAACTCTATCCCGAAATCTGAGCAAAAATATAATACATTTGCCTGCGCAGGGATTCGAACACAAGACTTCCACCATAATAACACACCACTTAACCACTAGACAGAAGGCCCATTCTGATGTAATTTACCTAAAATTTAAACTTAAGCCCTTTGCACAAGGTTAAGGCTTTATTTATAAAAATATCAAAATTTTCCCAAGTAAGTCTTGAACTTGGGACCTCTCACACATACCCAGAACACATAACCTCTGAAAAAGATAGACATTGTGTGTCACACATACACGAAATCAAAAATTAAAATATTGGGGCGTTACAATTCTACCCCCTAAAAGAAAATTTCGTCCTCAAAATTTACCCGGTAAGAAAAGATGAGGATATTGCTGACGCATCGTATCCTCAGGCTCCCACGTAGCCTCCTCAGTGCTATGATTACGCCAAAGAACCTTAACCAGTGGAATAGATTTCCTCATCAGTACTTTTACAACTCGATCCAGAATCTGAACTGGCTCCTCCTCAAAGGTCAAGTCTGGCCTAACCTTAATCTCCTCAACGGAAACGATGTGACTAGGATCAGAGCGGTAGCACCTCAACATCGAGACGTGGAACACGTCATGGATACGATCCAACTCTGGAGGTAGCTCCAACTGATAAGCCACTGGTCCCACTCGCTTCAAAATACGGTAATGTCCAATAAACCAAGGGCTCAACTTGCCCTTATGACCAAACCTCAGAACCTTCTTCCATGGCGAGAACTTAAGGAATACAAAGTCCCCCACCGAATACTCAATCTCACGTCGCTTCAGGTCTGTATAGGATTTCTGTCTGTCAAAAGCTACTTTCAGTCGATCCTGAATCAGTCTAACCTTATCCTTTCTCTGAGAAACCAACTCAGGACCCAAAACACATCGCTCGCCCAACTCAGTCCAACATAAAGGAGTGCAACACTTACGACCATACAGTGCCTCGTAAGGTGCCATCTGGATGCTAGACTGGAAACTGTTATTATAGGCAAACTCCGCTAACAGCAAATACTCCTCCCAACTACCACGGAAATCAAAACTCGCACTTGCTAAACTTAGCATAGAGCTGCCTTTCCCTCAAAGTCTGAAGGACAACTCTAAGGTGCTCATCATGCTCATCCTCAGTCTTCGATAAACCAATATGTCGTTGATGAACACCACCACAAACCGATCCAGATAGGGTTGGAATACTCTATTCATCAGGTCCATGAAAGCTGCCGGTGCATTCGTCAGTCCAAAAGGCATCACTAGAAACTCGTAGCATCCATAACGAGTCCTAAATACCGTCTTAAATACATCAACCTCCTTAACCCTCAACTGATGATATCCAGAACGCAGATCAATCTTGGAGAACACAGAAGCCCCTCGGAACTGGTCAAACAAATCATCAATCCTCGGAAGTGGGTACTTATTCTTAATCATTAGCTTATTCAGCTGTCGATAGTCTATACACATCCTCATCGTCCCATCATTCTTTTCCACAAACAGCACAGGTGCTCCCCATGGAGGCACACTGGGAGGAATAAACCCACGATCCAACAGCTCTTGAATCTGAGCCTTAAGCTCCGTAAGCTCCTTCGGTGGCATTCGGTAGGGGGCGACAGACACCGGAGCTGTACCAAGAAAAGCTCAATCCCAAACTCCACTTCACAATTCGGAGGTAAACCCGGTAGCTCTTCAGAAAAAATGTTCGGAAAATCCTTTACAGTCTTGATGTCCTTGACGGTAGAGTCCCCAAAAACAGAAACACTCACATAGGTCAAGAATGCCTCACATCCCTTACGAACCAATTTCTCAGCTACCAGTGTAGAGATCACATTAGTCAGATAATTTCGTCGTTCCCCAATCATGACTACCTTAGTATCCTCCTCGGCGCTCTTCGCTTTCACCACTAGTGCAGTAAAATCTCACTCCCTCTGCGGAGCTATCAAAACCCTCAGATTACCCCTGAGACTATCCTCGAGGTGGATACATCGCTCATATTCAGTTGCCACCATACCTCGCGCATAGCGGCTCAGTCGCAGAAATTCGGCCTCATACTCGACCACTGATCTATCTCCTTGAGTCAGATTCAGAAATTCTCTCCTACGGGTATCCACATAACTGGCCCCCACATATTTCCCCTGGAAGGCGGTCTTAAAATACACCGAGGTCAGTCGTTCAGGCTGAGTGCCCTCCTTAATAGTGAGCCACCACTGATAAGCCTCATCACGCAGCAGCGACACTGCACCCTTTAATTTCTGCTCGGGGGTGCAGTTCAGATCATCCATGATTCTCTCTGTGGCCTCAATCTAGTACTCGGCCATATTAGAGGCGACCCTGGTGACACCCTTGAAAAACTCAGCTCCATTGGACCAGAGTCATTCCGTATCCGACCCTCGGCCCCCAGATCCAGTATTGGGCCCAGTGACCCTCTCCAAAATCCTTAGCATAGCCTGGGACAATGCATCGTCCCCAGCCATGTGATCTTGAGACCCATTCTCAGTAGCAGGCGACACTGGCGTCTCACTTGTATCCAAATTTGGTATGCTATCCAGTGAAGAGGACTCAGCTCAAGCCCCTCTACGGCCTCTACCTCGGCCTCTAGTACCCCGTCCACGGATACCTCGTGCGTTCATTGTCTAATCACGTTTATCTGTATTAACATTTTTATGAATCAATTACAGTTCCAGTGTTTATTAACAAATGTTTTATGTAAAACAGTATCGATTATTCAGAGTTCGTTTTCATAAATCGTGATCTCACACTCTGATTTTAGTTTCTCTATAATTTTGAGTATACACTAACTAGAGTGTTTTGATCTGATTTACTCCCTATAGTAGTTTGAGAATATACTATCCATAATAGATTTGATTTAAAACAAATCACAGTTCAGAATACTTACAGAATCGGCGCCAGAGACTCGGTGTACCACTTACTTAGTAAAAACATTTTAAATCATTCAAAAATCAATCAATTATTCAAAAGCCCATTTTTTTATAAAACCCATAATCCATAGTCGTGTTTTTTAACCTGGCTCTGATACCACTAAATGTAACACCCCAAACCTGGCATAGACGTTATGGCCGTATCTGGCAATGTCACACGATAGTGTTTTTGAAACCTCGTTGTTACGATGAAAACATTTCATGTTATTATCTTTAGTAAACCTTTGTTAGAACTTAGGAAGTCGTTTTTATTCATTTTAAACACTCATTGCGGAAGCTTTAATAAAACAGTCTAGGTGATCATGCGTTTAGGAAATACTTTAACTTTTTGAAAACTGAATTTCCTACGACCAGCAGGTATAAATCCATAAAGTAAAATAAATAAATAAAAATCCAAATAATCAATAATAATTAAATCATAAACCGTAAATTGAAAACCAAGAAGTCCAAAAATTACTATGGTCACCGCTGAGTCTTCCGTCGCACCGATCTGTCTAAGTCTAGGGATTACCTGTGCTCATTAAACAAAAAGGGTGAGTTTACGTAAACTCAGTGTGTAATCCCGCATAAACAAACAAACAATCAGTATTCACAGTGTACAGTTGAATAGTCTTGAAGCCCTTTTCAGTATCAGTGACAGTTTGGGCCTTAGCCCATCTCGATCTGATGTTAAAAATGCGGTAGGGCCTTAGCCCATCACGATGATCGATGATAGCGATACTTGATTATGCAAAGAGCAAAATCCTACCCAACCAGCCTCTACACACCATCTTCGTCCAACCCTACACTCCGTGTGGGGATATAATCAACCCACTCATCCCTACACTCCAAGTAGTATCGAATGCGGCACAAAGCAAAGAGTTTGCGGTGAGCCACTTGATAAATTAGGCTTAAAGACTTTCAGTACACTTCCTCCGAATAACAACCCCCAACCCAATGCAATGCAACATATAATGGATGACATGCTATTATGCAATTTCAGTACATATATTCAGTTCAGATATTAACATGCCCAGTACAGATATCATTCAATCAATTTCACCC
Source organism: Gossypium sturtianum (assembly GCA_025698515.1). Lineage (NCBI taxonomy): Eukaryota > Viridiplantae > Streptophyta > Magnoliopsida > Malvales > Malvaceae > Gossypium > Gossypium sturtianum. Next base: position 90,427,727 of record CM046954.1, read on the forward strand.
ATTTAGGGGTCTAAGTAGCGCTTACCGACCCTACAGTAAGTTCACAGTCGACTTGGGCGACCCGTGCAACCTTAAAAACATTTCAGAAAAAATGGGCCCACACGCCCATGTGACCTACCCTTGTGGGCCCACACGCCCGTGTGGCCCACTCGGTCCAAATTGGCCTTGGCCGTGTGATCCATTTTTAAAGTAACCCATGCTAGCTCAATACTCATATATGTTTTCACTATTTACTTATATGTTCATTCAAAGCTGTCTACTTGAGTCATTATCACTATATTATTTATATCTTGAGCTACAGAATTCCAAATTAAAATCCGCTTGATGTTTTTGAAACTAGACTAAAATACCTTTCTACCATAAAATTTTCAGAATTTATAGTTTATCAAATAAGTACAATAAAATCTTTAAAGATATCCCTATTTTTCTGTTTGACAGCTTCGCCTTTCCTTACAAAAAATTATTTATCTATTAGTACAAAATTTAGATGATGTTTCTGTTTGTTTCTCTTGAAAATAGACTCATTAAGAATTTAAAAATATAAATTTAAGCCTTTAATTATTTGTTTACAATTTTTTATGATTTTCCAAAGTCAGAATAGGGGAACCCGAAATCATTCTGACCTTGTCTCACAAAATTTATTATAACTCATGATTTACAATTCCATTGCTTACACTGTTTCTTCCATGAAAGACTAGACTCAATAACAATTAATTTCATATTTTATTGAACCTCTAACTCAATTTACACTATTTTTGATGATTTTTCAAATTTAGACCACTACTGTTGTCCAAAACTGTTTTAGTGCAAAATGTTGATTTCCTAGTTTTTAACACCCTTATTTCCTTTCTCTGCAATTTTTCGCATCAATTTCTCTTATTTCTCGACAGCAAGCAATTTTGGGTTTTCATCGAACCCCATTTTCTGCGTCTCGGGTATACACCTGGTATCATTTTGATGCCTAATCACTCCCGAGCACTTCAAGGCCTAAAATCAAGATACTCAACATCAATTTAACGGATTTACAAGCGAATTGACAACCAAGAACGAACAGAAACCCAACTTACCGACAACGATAACCCTCTGTTTAACTATTGTTAAGACGAGAACACTGAATTCACCAGTCCGAGCCTCCCCCTACGCCCAAATCACAGAGAAAAAATATTATCACTTCAGTCGCTAAGAGATTCATGAAAGAAACGAAGAGAAACACTTACCGAAACTAAGCGAGCACTAACCACGTGAGTAAACGAAGGAAAATAAATGGATTAGGGAAAAATCAAGAAGAAGAAAAAGAAGAGAAAGATGGAAAAACTCAGAGAATTTCGGCAAGAGGAGAGGGAGAAGAATAGACGGCAGGAATTTTTTTTGGAAAAGGGAGCCAAAATTCGGTTATGAGAAAAAAATAAAATCCCGATAACCCCCAAAATCTCTGAATCTTCTCCCCTAATTCCCACTTCACATCCACTACTCAGAATCCCCCTATTACACAACTCTATCCCAAAATCTGAGCAAAAAAATAATACATTTGCCTGCGCAGGGATTCGAACACAATACTTCCACCATAATAACACACCACTTAACCACCAGACAGCAGGCCCATTCTGATGTAATTTACCCAACATTTAAACTTAAGCCCTTTGCACAAGGTTAAGGCTTTATTTATAAAAATACCAAAATTTTCCCAAGTAAGGCTTGAACTTGGGACCTCTCACACACACCCAGAACACATAACCTCTGAAGCAGATAGACATTGTGTGTCACACATACACGAAATCAAAAATTAAAATATTGGGGCGTTACAATTCTACCCCCTAAAAGAAAATTTCGTCCTCGAAATTTACCCGGTCAGAAAAGATGAGGATATTGCTGACCCATCGTATCCTCAGGCTCCCACGTAGCCTCATCAGTTCCATGATTATGCCAAAGAACCTTAACCAGTGGAATAGATTTCTTCCTCAGTACTTTTACATCTCGATCCAGAATCTGAACTGGCTCCTCCTCAAAGGTCAAGTCTGGCCTAACCTTAATCTCCTCAACGAAAACGATGTGAGTAGGATCAGAGCGGTAGCGCCTCAACATCGAGACGTGGAACACGTCATGGATACGATCCAACTCTGGAGGTAGCTCCAACTGATAAGCCACTGGTCCCACTCGCTTCAAAATACGGTAATGTCTAATAAACCAAGGGTTCAACTTGCCCTTATGACCAAACCTCAGTACCTTCTTCCATGGCGAGACCTTAAGGAATACAAAGTCCCCAACCGAATACTCAATCTCACGTCGCTTCAGGTCTGTATAGGATTTCTGTATGTCAGAAGTCACTTTCAGTCGATCCTGAATCAGTCTAACCTTATCCTCTGTCTCAGAAACCAATTCAGGACCCAGAACACGTCGCTCACCCAACTCAGTCCAACATAAAGGAGTGCGACACTTACGACCATACAGTGCCTCGTAAAGTTCCATCTGCATGCTAGACTAGAAACTGTTATTATAGGCAAACTCTGCTAACGGAAAATACTCCTCCCAACTACCACGAAAATCAAAACTCGCACTTACTAAACTTAGCATAGAGCTGCCTTTCCCTCAAAGTCTGAAGGACAACTCTAAGGTGCTCATCATGCTCATCCTCAGTCTTCGATAAACCAATATATTATTGATGAACACCACCATAAACCGATCCAAATAGGGTTGCAATACCCGGTTCATCAGGTCCATGAAAGCTACCGGTATATTCGTCAGTCCAAAAGGCATCACTAGAAACTCGTAGTATCCATAACGAGTCCTAAACACCGTCTTAAATACATCACCTCCTTAACCCTCAACTGATGATATCCAGAATGCAGATCAATCTTGGAGAACACAGAAGCCCCTCGGAACAGGTCAAATAAATCATCAATCCTCGGAAGTGGGTACTTATTCTTAATCGTTAGCTTATTCAGTTGCCGATAGTCTATACACATCCTTATCGTCCCATCCTTCTTTTCCACAAACAGCACAGGTGCTCCCCATGGAGACACACTGGGAGGAATGAACCCACGATCCAACAGCTCTTGAATTTGAGCCTTAAGCTCCGTAAGCTCCTTTGGTGTCATTCGGTAGGGGGCGATAGACACTAGAGCTGTACTAAGAAGAAGCTCAATCCCAAACTCCACTTCACGATTCGAAGGTAAACCCGGTAGCTCTTCAGGAAAAATGTTCGAAAAATCCTTTACAGTTCTGATGTCCTTGACGGTAGAGTCCCCAAAAACAGAAACACTCACATAGGTCAAGAATGCCTCACATCCCTTACGAACCAATTTCTCAGCTACCAGTGTAGAGATCACATTAGTCAGATAATTTCGTCGTTCCCCAATCATGACTACCTCAGTATCCTCCTCGGCGATCTTCGCCTTCTCCAACAGTGCAGTAAAATCTATCTCCCTCTGCGGAGCTATCAGAACCCTCAGATTATCCCTGAGACTATCCTCGAGGTGGATACATCGCTCATATTCAGTTGCCACCATACCTCGCGCATAGCGGCTTAGTCGCAGAAATTCGGCCTCATACTCGGCCACTGATCTATCTTCCAGAGTCAAATTCAGAAACTCTCTCCTACGGGCATCTACAAAACTGGCCCCCACATATTTCCCCCGGTAGGCGGTCTTAAAATACTCCCAGGTCAGTCGTTCGGGCTAAGTTCCCTCCTTAACAGTGAGCCACCACTGATAAGCCTCATCACGCAGCAGCGACACTGCACCCTTTAATTTCTGCTCGGGGGTGCAGTTCAGATCATCCATGATCCTTTCTGTGGCCTCAATCCAGTACTCGGCCACATTAGGGGCGACCCTAGTGACACCCCTGAAAAACTCTGCTCCATTGGACCAGAGTCGTTCCGTATCCGACCCTCGGCCCCCAGATCCAGTATTAGGCCCAGTGACCCTCTCCAAAATCCTTAGCATAGCCTGGGACAATGCGTCGTCCCCAGCCATGCGATATTGAGACCCATTATCAGTAGCAGGCGACACTGGCGTCTCACTTGTATCCAAATTTGGTATGTTATCCAGTGAAGATGACTCAGCTCAAGCCCCTCTACGGCCTCTACTTCGGCCTCTAGTACCCCGTCTGCGGATACCTCGTGCGCTCATTGTCTAATCACGTTTATCTGTATTAACATTTTTATGAATCAATTACAGTTTCAGTGTTTATTAACAAATGTTTTATGTAAAAAAGCGATGCTCGATTATTGAGTTCGTTTTCATAAATCGCGATCTCACTCTGATTTGAGTTTCTCTACAATTTTCAGTATACACTAACTAGAGTGTTTTTTGATCTGATTTACTACCTATAGTAGTTTAGAATATACTATCCATAATGATTTTGATTTAAAATAAATCATAGTTCAGAATACTTACAGGATCGGCGCCGGAGACTCGGTGTACCACTTACTTAGTAAAAATATTTTAAATCATTTGGAAATCAATCAATTATTCGAAAGCCCATTTTTTTATAAAACTCATAATCCACAACCGATTTTTGTAACCTGGCTCTGATACCACTAAATGGAACATCCCAAACCTGGCCTAGACGTTATGGCCGTATCTGGCAATATCACACGATAGTGTTTTTAAAACCTCGTTGTTACGATTAAAACATTCCATGTTATTATCTTTAGTAAACCTTTGTTAGAACTTAGGAAGTCGTCTTTATTAATTTTAAACACTTGTTTTGAAACATCCCTCGTTGTGGAAGCTTTAATAAAATAGTCTAGGTGATCATGCGTTTAGGAAATACTTTAACTTTTTGAAAATCGAATTTCCTACGACCAGCATGTATAAATCCATAAAGTAAAATAAATAAATAAAATACCAAATAATCAATAATAATCAAATCATAAACCGTAAATTGAAAACCATGAAGTCCAAAAATTACTGTGGTCACTGCATTGAGTCCTCCGTCAGACCGATCCGTCTAAGTGCGGGGATTACTCGTGCACATTAAACAAAAAGGGTGAGTTTACGTAAACTCAGTGTGTAATCCCGCAGAAACAAACAAACAATCAGTATTCACAGTGCACAGTTGAATAGTCTTGAAGCCATTTTCAGTATCAGTGACAGTTTGGGCCTTAGCCCATCTCAGTATAGTGTTAAAAATGCAGTAGGGCCTTAGCCCATCACGATTATCGATAGTAATGCTTGATTATGCGAGAGCAAAATCCTACCCAACCAGCCTTTACACACCATCTCCGTCCAACCCTACACTCCATGTGGGGATATAATCAACCCACCCATCCCTACACTCCAAGTAGTACCGAATGCAAGACAAAGCAAAGAGTTTGCGGTGAGTCACTTGATAAATTAGGCTTAAAGCCTTTCAGTACACTTCCTCCGAATAACAACCCCCAACCCAATGCAATGCAATAAACAATGGATGACATGCTATTATGCAATTTCAGTACATATATTCAGCTCAGATATTAACATGCCCAGTACAGATATCATTCAATCAATTTCACACATTTAGGGGTTTAAGTAGCGCTTACCAACCCTACAGTAAGTTCACAGTCGACTTGGGCGACCCATGCAACCTTAAAAATATTTCGGTAAAAATGGGCCCACACGCCCAAGTGACCTACCCTTGTGGGCCCACACGCCTGTGTGGCCCACTCGGCCAAAATTGGCCTTGGCCGTGTGATCCATTTTTAAAGTAACCCATGCTAGCTCAACACTCATATATGTTTTCACTATTTACTTATATGTTCATTTAAAGCTGTTTACTTGAGTCATTATCACTAAATTATTTATATCTTGAGCTACAGAATTCCAAATTAAGATCCTCTTGATTTTTTTGAAACTAGACTCAAATTCCTTTCTACCATAAAATTTCCAGAATTTATAGTTTATCAAATAAGTATAGTAAAATCTTTAAAGTTATCCCTATTCTGCAGTTTGACAGCTTTGACCTTTCCTTACTAAAAAATATTTATCTATTAGTACAGAAATTTAGATGATGTTTCTGTTTGTTTCTCTTGAAAATAGACTCATTAAGGATTTAAAAATATAAATTTAAGCCCTTGATTATTTTTTTACAATTTTTTATGATTTTCCAAAGTCAGAATAGGGGAACCCGAAATCATTCTGACCTTATCTCACAAAATTTATTATAACTCATGATTTACAATTCAATTGCTTACACTGTCTTTCATGAAAGACTAGACTCAATAAAATTTAATTTCATATTTTATTGAACCTTTAACTCAATTTACACTATTTTTGATTATTTTTCAAAGTTAGACTACTGCTGCTGTCCAAAATTATTTTAGTGCAAAATGTTGATTTCCTAGTTTTTAACACCCTTATTTCCTTTCTCTACAATTTTTCGCATCAATTTCTCTTATTTCTGGACAGCAAGCAATTTTGGGTTTTCGTCAAACCCCGTTTTCTGCGTTTCGGGTACACACCTGGTATCGTTTTGATGCCTAATCACTCCCGAGCACTTCAAGGCCTAAAATCAAGATACTCAACATCAATTTAACGGATTTACAAGTGAATTGACAACCAAGAACGAAAAGAAATCCAACTTACCGACAATGATAACCCTCTGTTTAACTATTGTTAAGACGAGAACACTAAATTCACCAGTCCGAGCCTCCCCCTACGCCCAAATCGCAGAGAAAAAATATTACCACTTCAGTTGCTAAGAGATTTATGACAGAAACGAAGAGAAACACTTACCGAAACTAAGCGAGCACTAACCACGTGCGAAAACGAAGGAAAATAAATGGATTAGGGAAAAATCAAGAAGACGAAAAAGAAGAGAAAGATAGAAAAACTCAGAGAATTTCGGCAAGAGGAGAGGGAGAAGAATAGGCGGCAGAATATTTTTTTTGGAAAAGGGAGCCAAAATTCGGTTATGGGAAAAAATAAAATAAAATCCCGATAACCCCCAAAATCCTTTAATCTTCTCCCCTAATCCCCACTTCACATTCACTACTAGAATCCCCCTATTACACAACTCTATCCCGAAATCTGAGCAAAAAAATAATACCTTTGCCTGCGCAGGGATTCGAACACAAGACCTCCACCATAATAACACACCACTTAACCACCAGACTATCAAGCCCATTCTGATGTAATTTACCCAACATTTAAACTTAAGCCCTTTGCACAAGGTTAAGGTTTTATTTATAAAATTACCAAAATTCGCCCAAGTAAGGCTTGAACTTGGGACCTCTCACACACACCCAGAATACATAACCTCTGAAGCAGATAGACAGTGTGTGTCACACATACACAAAATCAAAAATTAAAATTTTGGGGTGTTACAGTTTCAAAGCATTACCGGGCTTATCATTAAAACAACCATACTAGTAATAATAAAAGTAATAGTAATAATAATAATAATATTAATAATAATAATATTAAAAATAATTAATAAAAATAAAAATAATAATACTAGTAACAATAAAAGTAATAGTAGTAATAATAATAATAATATTATTAATAATAGTAATAATAATAATAAAAATAATGATAATAAAAATAAAAATAATAGTGCTAGTAATAATATTAATAATAATAATAATAAAAGTAATAATAATAATAAATATTCGATAAAAAAACAATTTTAAAATTTAAGAAAACAAGAAGTTATAAATAAATACATAAGTAAATAAATAAATAAAATATGAAATATGAAAAGAAATTGAAGTTAAGTAACTAAGGATTGAATTGAAATCGAAATAAAATTAGGGGGGCTAAAATCACAACAAATTAAAATAAAAAAAAGGCGAACATGGACTAAAATGACAAGCGCGAAAACACGCGAGGACCAAATGGGCAAAAATCCCAATCCCTGGACACGTGTCCACTTCCAGCGCATCAATGGGCCAGGGACTAAATTGAAACATGAAACAAATTATGCGGACAAATTTAAAAATAAGAAAAAGAATAGCAAAAGGACTAAATTAAAACAAATAAATAAGGCGGAAGGACTGAAAGGGTAAATAACCCAATTGTTAAAAACACGCGGATCCCCTAAGCGGGTCGGGTCGGCGCGCGGGTCAGAGGCTAAACGACGCCGTTTTGATGTCTGGGGAAATAGGCCAAAACGACGTCGTTTTGGAACCCCTATTTAAGTCAATTTTTTCAAAAAAAAAATCATTTCACCCTTGCTTTTAAAAAAAAAATCTAAAAAAGCTCTCCCCTATTCTCTCAACCAGCCCCTCATGGCCGGCCATGCTCCGGTCGCCAGACCACCGTGGCGGCCGCCGGTCGCCGGCGACGGTGCCGTCGTCCACGGTGACCGAAAAAATCTAAAAGGGACCACTTTTAGTATTTCGGCCTCCCGAGCCCAAATCCGACACCAAAACCCCCAAAATGTTAACGAAAACGCCCGAAAACCCAAGAAACCTTTCGGTTTCCGGCCACCTATCCTCGGAGGTGACTTCCTCGGTTTCACGGTGTCGAAATCTCGAACCCGGTAAGTTTTCTTCTCCCTTTTCCTCTTTATTATTCGTATAAAAAAGAAAAAAGAAAAATAAGAACTTGAAAAATAAAATCACCTTTAAATCTTTAATCTGTTTTTTGTATTGATTCCGTGTATGTAAAAAAAAAAAAATTACACTGTGGTGGTTCAGGGCTTTTATAGCCGAAAAAGAAAGAAAGAAAATACAATATATTTTCTGTTTTCTTTGTTGTGCTGTTCTCTTTTTCTTGGTTTGCAGGTACGGAGGAGGACGTGGCGCTGTACGGAGGTGGGCCGACGTGGAGTGTACAGAGGCAGCGGCGGCGGCGGCTCAAGCTAGCTAGGGTTTTGATTTTTTTGTGTGTTTAGGTTATGGGCTAGTTGGTGCTAGGATTAGAATTAATTTGGGCTAGGTTTGGGCATTGGGCTTGTATTGGACTGTTTATTGTTTTTTTTTTTTTTAATTTGGTTAATTGCTTATGCGAAATAGGCCCATTATAATAGGTTCTGATCATATCTACTCTTTTTGATATAATGTCTAAAACTATCCATACTTTCTTCCCAACCCATAAATAGGAGGATAATGTATATTAGTACACTCGAATCCACGTCCTTCTACATTGGCAACAATATCCATGCCAATCGAGTTAAGACTCAATCGATAATATTTAACAATTTTTTAACTTCACTTGTGAATTTTCTTTGAATCTCTCAAATAGTTGTCCTAATTTTATTATGGAAAAGAATTGCAATATTAGCAACATGCAATTTATTAATTTAATATTTGTGAAATAACATGCAGAGTTGATATAAGTTTAGACCTAACTAATGTTATCGTAATGATGCCATTTTTAATGGAAAAACACTTGTATATAGCTTACGCAAAATTTACGTATTGGTGATAAATTTACAACTATTATGTTATCCATTTCTTTACTACAGCCATGTTAACATAATCTTTTTAATTATTTTGTCTATATTTTAACCATTTTATAATTGTAGTACACTTTAGCTAAACAATAATGACATAAATTCAAAACTTAAAAAATAATTAAATTAATAAATCAACTAATTAAATTTAATTTTTATAATTAAATATTTTTACATAACTAATTTTACTTCTATTAAAATTAAAACAAATTAATCGTATTAAAATATATGTAAAATTAACGGTAACTTTCTTTTAAATAAAAAAGAAAACTAATATAAATAAAAGCAAAACATTAACAAAGAAGACAATGCAAAGTTAAATTTCTCGAATTAACGGTAACTTTGCATTTATTCAAAAACTGTTCATGTAAATTAAATTTATAAGCTGGAATAGCTCAGTTGGTTAGAGCGTATGGCTGTTAACCATAAGGTCGGAGGTTCGAGCCCTCCTTCTAGCGAATATTATTTTTTATTTTTTTGTTAAAACCAATGAGCTCCTCCGTATAACTCTACTCTACAAGCCCAACGCCAATCAGTCCAACAGAGATTTCTAAATTGTAGCCCAATGGCCATCACAATAAAATCAAAATCAAATCAGGAGGAAAAGTCCTACAATTATAAAATTTTAAATTTATATTAAAAAAAACAAAGTGGAATATCTGTACAAAATAAATATAATATTTCTCTATCTCCAAATACATGCGACTTATTTAAAATCATATTATTATAATATTTTACCAAGTAATAATTTTAAAAACATAATTCATAAGTTATATGATTTTTTTTACTTATAAAATAATTATTATTATCAATTATTTATTTTCATGTAATACACCATTTTCTATTATTTTATTTTTCAAAATTAAAATTACATTCTAGCTCTTACTTTCTTATAATTATGCACTTTATCTTTTATGAACACATTCAATTATCAAAACTATTAAAATTCACTACTTGAAATATTTGATATATAATTCATCCATTTAAATTTAAATATTTATTATAGACTACATCTATCCATCAAATAATTTTATTCAGAAAAAAAATTATAGTTTCAAAACAAAATAATGACCAAATTACAGAATTTTCAAAGTTTTATGACCTAATAGATTTTTTCAAAAAACAATTAAAAGACAAAAATTGTAATTTGTTTTTGAAAAAAAATAATTTCATTTGGTACTATTACTAATGTAATAATCAGGAGAATGAGTGTTGAAATATGGTTAAATATAATTTTCCTTCAATTTGTTTTTCTTTTATGAATAGTTAAATTAAATGTGGTAGAGATAATTAAGCTAACAAAGTGCATGAAATTGAAGTTAAAAGTGTTCCCAAATTTATCACCTCAAATTACAAAATAAAAGGAGTCATAAATTTAAAGTTTTTCTAACAAATTGGCTCTTCATTAGAAGTCCAAATTAAAGTCTTCCGCTATTACACAATTCGATCCGTGTTAGAAAAACGCTGACAGTTGTAACCAATAAGAACATAACCTTTGAAACATGTCAGCATTGATTTGTTAAATGGTTTAATTTAGGGTGCGTTTGTTTGGGGTAAAACGTTTTTCGGAAAATATTTTCAGCCTTTTCCGATGTTCGTTTGGCTGAAAATATTTTCCTAATGTAAAACCAATTACAAAACACGGGAAAAGGAGCTCCTAATTTTGGAAAATGCCTTACCCTTTTGAAATCGGTAAGACATTTTCCGGAAAATGACTCCTTCTTTCTCCCCTTTCCCCTTCCCCTTCCCCTTCCCCTTGGGTTGCAAATCAGTTTGGTCAAGGACGTTCCTCCTTCATCCAGGTAAGGCTCCTTCTCCTTCTCCTTCTCCCGTTCTTCATTCTTTTTCCTTCTTCCGTTCATCATCTTCTCTTCCAGGTAAAAGTCAGTCGCATATCTTCTCTTCTCAGCATATTCTATTTCGTTTTCTCTCTTTCTCTCTTTCTCATGCAAATCTAACATGAATTCTTCGCTGGGTCTTGGCTTAAGGCGATCATCGTTCTTTGATTTCTAACATTCTTGTTTTAATGAATTATGCTGATTTTCATCAAAGGCGATGATCGGAAATATTTTTCTTTCTCCGTCCTCCCTTTATCGTTTGGGTTCGTCTAAGTATTGTGCAATGTAGGTAATGGTTTTTCCTTACCAAGTTATACGTTTTTAGTGAATAAAAACTATGGTGATGGTTATTTTATGAAAATCTGACATCTGCTAAATTAAGTTCTATTTTCACTTCAATTGGAAAATTTCATGTAACTGTTTTGGGCTGGGGGAAGACGGAGAACATGTCTTTAATTCATCTGCTTTCAGCTTATTTTAAATTTATCTGGCACTATTTAGAGAGTTTGTATAAGTTATCTGCCTAAAATAGTAGTAATTTTAGTTCAAAAGAAGTACTAAATGAGTTATGTGAATAACAATGTTATGCTTGTATTTTTTAGAGAAAGCTTATATGAAGATGAAGAATTTGGCCAGCATCAGAGACAACTTGCTGCGCTACTTGTCTCAAAGGTTCTCCTCTCTTTCCCCTTATTGTTTGCATGTGTATCAATGTGCCTCTTAATGATCAAATGTGTATAGCTAGCATATTTTTTGAAATTGAAAAGATGAGTTCTTTTCAAAAAATGGAAGAAAAATCTAAACTCCATGATCTTCATCTATGTGACTTTTGCTTTTCTGTTACAAGCAACATGTGTGTGTGTGTGTGTAAATATATATAAACTTATGTTAATGTTTTAATTTTCATTGGATTCATTTTTCATGTTAAAATGCTACTGCTGTTTGATATGTTTAACTTTAGTTGGATTGCATTTGCAATTTGTAAATGAGAAGTAACAGAAGTAGATGGCCTCTCTCTACTTGTTTTTTTATTTAATTTTGACTTTGTTGGCTTATACTTATCTGGGCCACAATGTCTTTACCCTCAGGTCTTTTATTACTCGGGGGAACTCAATGATTCGTTGTCTTATGCTCTTGGAGCTGGCCCCCTTTTCAATATTTCTGAGGATTCTGATTATATTCACACTCTCCTTGGTAACAACTTTGAGTCATTTGCTATATTTTGTGATCATTAATAACAGTTTCAATAATTCAAATCCATTAGTATGTTGGCTTTGGTTGTATTTTGCTGCTAATAAGGATTTTAACTGAGTCTAATCATTCACTTTGTTGTTGCTGTATTTCATGTTTTAAATTCGATGGTCCATGCAGTTGACTTATTATGCTCTTAATTTCAGCCAAGGCAATAGATGAGTATGCTAGCCTTCGGTCAAAGGCCGCAGAGTCTAGTGATGGAGCAGCAGAGATTGACTGTAGGTTGGAGGCAATTGTAGAGAGAATGCTTGACAAGTAATAGAGCTTTCTTTCATAGCTGATGTAAATATTTGGAGTTAGTCTGGCTATCTTACTGTTCTTTAATCTAGGTGTATTATTGATGGAAAATTCCAACAAGGGATGGGAATTGCAATTGAGTGCCGGAGACTGGATAAACTTGAGGAAGCAATAATAAGGAGTGATAATGTTCATGCCACTTTAGCATATTCCACTCATGTCTCTCATTCATTTATATATCGCCGAGATTACCGCCGAGAGGTAAGGTTGATATTTCAGTAGTTCATACAAGATCTGTACTTTGTATTAATGCCATTGCTACTAGTTCTTTTATATTCTTTTATTAGAACAAATTGTATTCCTCTATTACAACCTTGCAAATTCTGCAAGATCCATAATGCAAGCTGGTTATTCTTTGGTTCATGCAGGTGCTTCAGCTTCTTGTTAAATTGTACCAAAAATTGCCTTATCCTGATTATTTGAGTACTTCTCAGTGTCTCATGTTCTTGGATGAACCTGAAGGTGTTGCCAATGTATTGGAGAAACTTCTCCGCTCTGAAAATAAGGAGGATGCTCTTTTGGCTTTCCAAGTTACATTCGATCTTGTGGAGAATGAGCACCAGGCTTTTCTCTTAAATGTAAGAGATCGACTTCCCGCTCCCAAATCTCTGCCTTCAGAATCATTACAGCCAGAATCCAGTGACCCTGCTCCTATTCAAAATGAAAATTCTACTGCTGCAGAGGATGTTCAGATGACAGATGGTTCTTCTGCTTCTATGACGGATGTGCTTGAGGCTGATCCTAAAGAAGTTATGTATGCTGAGAGGCTGACAAAAATCAAAGGAATTTTGTCTGGACAGACCTCAATACAGTTGTCTTTACAGTTCTTGTACAGTCATAACAAGTTTTGTTTTGAGGTGGTAAGCAGTTTTTGCTTGCTAATCTTTAGAGGCGTAAATGTAATAAAATTTGTGTTATCTATAATTGGAAGTGAAATGTGATTTAATAGTTTTGTTTGTTTTTTTGAATTCTCAACATGAAAGTAGCAAGAGATAACTAACCTTATTATTATTTTAGACACAGAAGTGAAATTGTGTTAAGCATATGAGTTTCTCCCAAGAAGCTTGTGGAAAATTATGTTTTTACTTTGATTGTTTTCAATTTATGACGGTTAATAATGTAGCTTAATAATTGAGTATTATTATATATTTAATTTGATTTATTTATTTATAATTAAATCATTGTAATATATGTAAAAATAATTTAAAATATAAAATTTTATTAATATGTATATAAATTTATTAATATATGTAAAAATAACTTTTTCGAAAAATATTTCCAGGAAATCTACCAAACAACAGATAATATTTTACACAGATTCATCCAAATACCAAAAAATATTTTCAGTAAATTATTTTTTAGAAAAGTAAATCATTTTCTAAAAATTATTTTTCGAAAAATATTTTACTGACAAATAAACGGACCTTAGATTATCTAAGTAAAAAAGGAAAACAATATAATATCCTATCTCAAAATATCAATCATCCTACAAGGAAAAACATATCAAGCTCAGTAAAAATAAAAAAAAAGAATGAGAATCATACGCCACGTTCCGATCAGAGTCTTGTTCCACACTATTTTTGTTACAGTCAACATACTAATGGCTACCACTCACTTCTCTCTCTCCCGCTCAGTTCATCCCATCCTAAAACGCCCCCCTTTTTCTTCTTCTCCCCGTTTTGCCCCCAAGGCTTTGCTTAAATCCTACCCTTGTCCTCTCTGGTCCTCTTCTTTCTCCTTCTGCCTTCAGACCTTGCATCACTCTACTTCTCCTTATCTCTCTTCCTCTTCCTCTTCTTCTTGTTCTTCTTTTTCTTCTCCTTCAATGGCTTCCTCATTTACCGTCAATGATAGCATCGGCTCCAATCCTCTCCTGCAAGATTTCGACTTTCCACCTTTTGATATTGTTGAAGCCAAACATGTTAGGCCTGGGATTCGTGCCTTGTTGAAGAAACTCGTATGTCGTTTTTATCTTTTGGGCTGTTTTCATTTCTGGGCTTTGAGGGTTTTTTTTTTAACCTTGTTCTAGGGTTCTATATTGAGTTTTCTCTTTGCTAGATCATTCGCTGGTTTTAGTCCTTGTTTGAGAATTCAAAACTTTGGTTGCCTTGATTTTTTATTTGTCCGAGTTTTTAAAATTTGAAACTTTTTTATGCTCTAGCATCTGGGGTTTCTGGATTATTTGTGTTTGATTTGATATATTTGTGTTGGTTGAGTAGGAGAGTGATTTGGATGAATTGGAGAAGACAGTGGAGCCGTCATGGCCAAAATTGGTGGAGCCATTGGAAAAGATTGTTGATCGGTTGACTGTTGTGTGGGGAATGGTTAATCATCTTAAGGCTGTTAAAGATTCAGCTGAGCTCCGTGCTGCCATTGAAGAAGTCCAGGTACATTGTTGTTTCTTTATGTTATATGATTGCAAGCAGCCAGATATGTAACATGCAGTATGTATATGTAAAAACTAATAATGTAATGTTTATGCTTGAATTGCCATCTTCAAAATATTTGGCATCAATCTTTTAGACATCTAATAACTATCTCATTCTTATCTTAGATTAAACCATGAATTTTTGTTATTATATTGGCATAAATCTTATTAGAATTAGCATACAGCATGATATACTAGGGAGGAAGTTAATTTTTATTGGTTGAATCAGAAATTGTGGTTTTCCTATTGGCTTTGAAGCAATTTGGTTTGGCAGTTGTTCAGTTTGATCCTAGTATTTTGTAGAAATTAATTAAATATGCATCGGTGCATTACTCCACAGTCTCATTTAAGCAAACTTCTTGTCCTTACTATGTTTAGTTTTTCCTTACAGCCTGAAAAAGTGAAGTTTCAACTAAGATTGGGACAAAGTAAACCCATCTATAATGCTTTCAAGGCGATTAAAGAATCTCTTGATTGGCAATCGTTGAGTGAAGCTCGCAAACGTATTGTAGATGGTAAGTATATTTTCCCTTTTCGTTTTGGTGCCTTAATTCAATGCTAGAACCATTACTCTATACTGAGTGCACAGTCTATTAGTTGGCTTGCTATAGCAGATATTAAGATGAGCATTCTGTTAAAAGAACAAAACAAAACAAACAAACCAACTTAGTGTTGCTGCAGGTAGATATTGCTGATATAAAAGTGTTCTCATTACAACATGCTTCTTCCATTCCTTTTAGTTTCTGTGAGTGTTTGACTTGATATCTCTTTTGTTTTATTGTATGTATTCAGCCCAGATAAAGGAAGCTGTTCTTAATGGTGTTTCACTTGAAGATGATAAAAGAGAACAGTTTAACAAAATTCAACAGGTACAATATAGTAGTTATGAAGTTGAAGTAAAATGAATGTGTCATATTACACTTCTTTTGAAGTCAACTTCTGTGAAAAGTAAAATGAGGGGAAAGTACTTGTACAAGTTTCCTTTGAAGTTCTTGGTGTCTGGTTTCTTCTTGTAACCATATAAACATTTATGCTCAATTGTATCATGTTCATTCCTTTTGGCTATTCTTTTCTATTTACTATGAGCTAATTTGCAGGAATTGGAGAGGTTGTCTCACAAATTTAGTGAGAATGTTTTGGATGCCACAAAGAAGTTTGAAAAGCTGATAACTGATAATAAAGAAATTGATGGTTTGCCTGCAACTGCTCTTGGGCTAGCTGCTCAAACAGCAGTGTCCAAGGTATTCTTTTCTAAATTTCAGCACGTGTTTGCATTTATTAATGGTCTCTCATTGTCAAGTCTAGTGCAGTTTCAGTTTTCGGTCATGTAATATATGTTCTCTCTCTATACTCGCCTAGGGGCATGAAAATGCAACTGCTGAGAATGGACCATGGATGATTACATTGGATGCTCCAAGTTTTATTTCTGTTATGCAACATGCTCGTAATCGTGCCTTGCGTGAGGAAGTCTACCGTGCTTATATAACTCGGGCATCAAGTGGTGATTTGGATAATACACCAATCATCAACCAGATATTGAAACTTCGGTTGGAAAAGGCTAAGCTTCTCAATTACAATAATTTTGCTGAGGTATGAATCTAGAGTATCTGCTAGACTGCATCCTTTTCATAGGCTTACTAAAGCATATTTGATCAGATAAGCATGGCAACAAAGATGGCTACTGTTGATAAAGCTGAGGAACTATTAGAAAAGATTCGTAGTGCTTCATGGGATGCTGCTGTCCAAGGTATTATGCTAAATTTAGTTTATTTTTGGTTGAAAAGATTGCCAATTTTTCGATCTTTGATTTATCATATGAACTTTTTTCCTCAGTGCTTGTCTATTTGATTAAAAGGACTCTAATTTATGTATGAAACTTGAAGATAAATCTGAATTTTTCTGAAGATAAATCTGAAATTCTTCTTATTCTTAGTAGAATCATATGACAACCTAATATAGTCTAAAGAGTAGCCGGAATCTTATCCCACTAAAATAGGAAACAAAATTCCTATTAATTAGGAATCCCATCAAAATAGGAAAGTGAATAAATTACAATTGCTAATTCCTAATAATCAGAAACTAAATCTAATCTTCTAAATAAATAAAAAAATATTGATTCCTTTGTCTACACTCCCCCTCAAGCTGGGTTGTATATGTTATACAAGCCAATCTTGGAAATCAATTCATTGAAACTATCCCTTGGGAGTGCTTTAGTAAGAACATCAGCAATCTGTCATTTTGTAGGAATATATTTGAGCTGGACAATGCTGTTATTGACCTTTGAAATGAAGTGTTGATCAATTTCAATGTGTTTTGTCTTGTCATGCTATATAGGATTTTTAGCTATACTAATAGCTGCTTGCTGTCACTGAACATCATGACTGAGTCTTGTACCTCAACTTTGAGTTCCCTCAACAATCTTTGTAGCCACCACATTCCTTCACATATTCCAAGTGCAAGAGCATGATATTTTGACTCTGCACTACTCCGTGAGATTACAGCTTGCTTTTTGCTCCTCCAAGTAATAAGATTACCCCAAACATAGGACCAATAACCAGTGATTGATCTTCAATCAGTTTGCTCTCCTACCCAACTAGTATCGGTTTAAATCTCCACTTCTCGG
The DNA here is from genome assembly GCA_025698515.1 of Gossypium sturtianum. Taxonomy (NCBI): domain Eukaryota; kingdom Viridiplantae; phylum Streptophyta; class Magnoliopsida; order Malvales; family Malvaceae; genus Gossypium; species Gossypium sturtianum. The sequence goes on from CM046954.1 coordinate 90,445,542, forward strand.
TTTGCACACTTCTTGAATAGTAGACCATGTCCCGGAGTCATTTTTAAATACCTTAAGATTCTGTTTACTACCTCTAAATGATATTCAGTTGGATTGTTCATATGTTGATTGACCACACTGACTGAATATGCGATATCAGGCCTGATATGAGATAGATAGATGAGCTTTCCAACTACCCTTTGGTACCTTCCCTTGTCTACTGGACTGCTTCCTTCACTTCTGTTCAATCTTTTTGTTGGATCCATAGGTGTGTCAACTAGTTTGCATCCAATTAGCCCTGTTTCACTTAGCAGATCCAAGATGTATTTCCATTGAGATATAACAATCCCTTCCTTAGAGCGAGCCACCTCTATTCCTAGGAAATACCTGAGAGTCCCAAGATCCTTAATCTCAAATTATGTTGCCAGCAGTTTTTTCAAATTCATAATTGTAGGAATTATAGAAATATATTAAATGTTTTCTACAAATAGATAAATCTTGTTTATGTAGATAAATCTTAGAATAAATCATTTGAGATATTCTAGGATTATTTTATCTTATCTTTTAGTAGTTTATTAGAATAAGGGAATTATTTTCCCAATTAGGTTATGACTCTTTTCTCTATTTAAATTCAGTTCTTTAGTTAATAAAATATAGAAAAATACTGAGAGAATTACTCTGTTTTTCTACATGGTATCACTTAGGTTACGGTTCCTTTCCACCCTAGCCCATGTCGAAACTTCTTCTTCTACATATCCTTCTCCTACTCTCGAGATTACCTCAAATCTAGAAAATTTTTAGTTTCGATGCTTAATCGCACTGTCTGTCTCGAATATCACCTGCCATAGATTAAATGGCAACAATTTTCTAGAGTGGTCCCAATCGGTTAAGATTTTCTCTTGGGAAGAGATAGATTGGGCTATATGTTATGGTGAAATCAAGCGACCTGCTGTGGCACGATAATCGGTTTTGCTAAGTGGATGCGTGACAATGGTCGGAGTTATGACTTAGCTCCTTAATTCCATGACCCCAAGTATAAGCGAGAAATTTTCTCCTTTATAACACATTTCTTTGAAATGCGAGTCTTTGTCCATGAAACCTACTCCAAAGAATGATAATATTGTTGAATTATATCATGTTGAAAATCAAGCGACCACTCTTAAGCAAGGCACCATGCCCGTCACTCTCTACTACAATACCCTTACCGCTTTTTGGCAAGCAATTAGATTTGTATGCACAGCATGATTGGGCAGTTCTAAGAGATGCCGCCTTTATCAACAAATTGTCACTCAAAGAAGGCTATTTCAATTTCTACACGGCCTAAACAAGGAGCTGGATGAGGTTCGCGGCAGGGTCTTGGCTATTTCTCCACTTCCCTCCCTTCGAGAGGCCTTCTCCATGGTCAAGAAGGAAGAAAGCCGACGAAGTGTGATCTTCGCTTGATGAAACGGATTCAACTCTGAAGGATCTCGCCTTAGTGACACACCAATCATCTCCTCTTCCAGCGGGGAGACCTTGGTGTGATCATTGCAAAAAGCCTGGTCACCCAAGGAAAAGTGTTGGAAGCTTCATGGTAAGCCTCGAGGCTGGAAGTCAAAGAACTCTAGAGATAATAAATCCAGTCTTGCCACTGCGACATCTGTCACAAGCTTCTCCAAAGAGCAGATTGTTGAACTTCAAAAACTGTTTGGAAAGTTTCAGGGGTCTAGTGCGGGTAATCTGGTCATGAAAGAACCAGAAGGTAACTCTTCTTTCACGGCATTGTTTTCCTCTCAGTTCACTCCTAATTGGATCCTCGATTCGTGCTACGGATCATATGGAGTAATAAGGCCTTATTTCACAATTTTTTCCAAACTGTTGGTAAAGTGTCAAAAAAAATTGATGGGTCCTTATGCAAAATAGAAGGCCATGGAACTGTTGTTCTCAATGATCGATTGCACTTCATAATGTTCTCTTTGTACCAAATCGCTTGCAATCTCATTTCCGTAAGTAAAATTTCTCGGACTTGAACCGCTTTGCAACCTTTAGCGGTCTTAATTGTACTTTGCAGTGCCTTGAACTCGAAGAAGATGATTGGTAAGGCCACTTGCGGAATGGTCTCTACATCCTCCCTTCCTCTCCTAAACCCGAGATCTTCAAATCTTTTATGACTTTAAATACTGATTGATCTTTGTTATGTTATGGCATTTTCGTTTAGGCCATCCTAGTTTCCAATACCTTGCTAAATTGTTTCGATCTATTTATTAATAAAAGGCCAAACTCTTTTTCTTGCAAAGTTTGCTCTCTTGCTAAACATACTAAATCTTCTTATTTTCCTTCTCCATACAAGCCTTCTCACCCTTTTGCTTTGATCCATAGTGATATTTGGGGCCCTTCTCGGGTGAAGAATGCTGATCATAGTAAGTGATTTATCACTTTCATTGATGATCACAGAGGGTAACTTGGACTTATTTGCTAAAAGACAAATCTGAAATCTGCTGATATTTTTGCACAATTTTATAACATGGTTCTCACTCAATTTGGGGCTAAAATCCAGCTCTTTAAATCTGATAATGGGCGTGAATTTTTGCTAGGTCTTTGGGTAATTTTTTCAGGACAAGGGCATAGTTCAACTTAGTTCTTGTGTTGGAACCCCACAATGTGAAGCGGCATTGCCGAAAGGAAAAATAGGCATCTCCTAGAAGTTACTCGTTCCTTCTATTTACTACCAATGTTCCTAAATATCCGTGGGGAAGCCTTATTAACGGCTACCTATTTAATCAACCGAATGCCTAGTAAGGTTTTAAAATTTCAAACACCTCAATCTATATTTTTTGCAGCATTTTCCTCATTTTAAGCCTATCTCCTCAATTCGCCACTTAAAATCTTTGGTCGCACAGTTTTTATCCAAAATATTGCTCCTCATAAATCCAAGTTAGACCCCAAGTCCTTAAAATGTGTACTTGGTTGGATATTCTTCACTTAAGAAGGGATACAAATGCTTTCATCCTCCTTCAAAGCGATTTTTACCACTATGGATATCACTTTTTATGAACAGGATCCCTATTTCACACAAAGTGAAATTGTGGGGAGACATGGAGTGATTTTCACCAAATCAGGTATCTTCTCCTAATTTCCATTCTCAACCTTCAAAATTGCCACCAATTTTACCTTTACCTCTGATTTGTCACTGTGACTACTCCGATTAATTCTCTTGTTATACCTATCAATACCTCATCCACACCTACTTTAAACACCCCTCCCGAAAATACACCTACTCCTATTGAAAATCTTCAACAAACATCACCACCCAAGCGGCTTCGTGTCTACACAAGAAAAAGAAAAATATCCCCGAGACTGTTTTGCAATCTGATTCTTGCCGAGAATTGGATTTGGGTCCATTCTTAGGAATGGAAGAAGAAATCGATGAAGTCCTCTACTCTAGATGATTTTCCTATTGCTATTAGAAAAGGGGTTAGACAATGCACCAAGCATCCTATTGAAAAATTTGTTGGCTATAATTCTTTGATGCCTTCTTTTCAAGCATTTACAACCTTGGATAAAGAAACAGATTCCCACAAGCATATTTGAAGCTCTAAAGGATCCTAAATGGAGAAGGGGTTGAAGAGGAAATTGGTGCACTAGAGAAAAATGCTACTTGGGCGATTCTGGACCTTCCTCAAGGAAAAAGGGTGTTGGTCGTAAATGGATCTTTCTTTGTAAAGTACAACTCCAATGGAAGCATCCAACGATACAAAGCTAGACTGGTGGCTAGAGGCTTTACGCAAACGTATGGGATAGATTTCACGTAAACGTTTGCACCCGTGGCAAAGCTTAACACTGTTCGAGTACTCCTAAGTTTGGTGTAAATTGCGATTGGCAATTACATCAACTTGATGTAAAAAATGCATTTCTTAATGGCATGCTAGAGGAAGAAGTTTACATGAAATTGCCACCTGGCTTAAAGTCCGTTGAAGGAAGCAACAAGGTGTGCAAGTTCAACAGTGTCTCTATATGGGCTAAAACAATCACCCAGAGCTTGGTTCGAGAGGTTCACTAAAGTCATTCTCAAAAACGGCTACAAGCAGTCCCTTGCCGATCATACACTTTTCATCAAGGTAACTTCTACAAATAAGAAAGCTATCCTAATTGTGTATGTTGATGACATAATTCTTACTGGAAACGATGAGGAAGAAATTAGCAATTTGAAGAAGTCATAAGCAGGAATCGAAATCAAGGACTTGGGAAAGTTAAGATATTTCCTAGGAATGGAGGTGGCAAGATCAAAAGAAGGACTTGTGATCAATCAAAGAAAGTATGTACTTGATTTACTCAAAGAAATTGGTTTTCTTGGTTGTAAGCCAGCTGATACACCAATGGAGGCAAATTTGAGATTCAACAAAGAAGATGGGTCTTTAGTAGACAGAGAGAAATTTCAGAGATTAGTTGGGAAACTTATTTACTTATCTCTGACAAGGCCAGATATAGCCTTTCCTGTAAATGTGATAAGTCAACACATGACTAATCCTAATGAAGAGCATATGGCAGCAACAAACAGAATTCTCAAGTACTTGAAGAAAACTCCAGGACACGGCTTAATGTTCAAGAAAACACAAGACAGAACTGTTAAGATTTTTACAGACTCTAGTTGGGCGGGAGACCTCACTGAAAGAAGATCCACTAGTGGCTACTGCACTTTTGTTTGGGGTAACCTTACAACTTGGAGAAGTAAAAAACAATCTGTTGTTTCAAGAAGTAGTGCTGAAGTGAATTTAAAGCACTAGCTTTGGGATATATGAAGGAATTTGGCTACTTAAATTACTAAAAGAACTTGGCACTAATCAGGAGGATCACTTTGAAGTCTTGTGTGATAATCAATCTGCTATTCAAATTGCCAAGAATCCAGTCCAACATGACCGAACAAAGCATGTGGAGATTGACAGCATTTTATTGTCGACCAAGTCAACAAAAGGATGACCACTCTTTCCTACATTCCTTCAAAAGGACAAATTGCGATATTCTCACTAAGGCTCGCAAAGCCTTTTTCAATAAATTCCTATTCAAGTTTGGGATTATACAATGTATATTCTCCACTTGAGGGGGAGTGTAGGAATTATAGAAATATATTAAATGTTTTCTACAAATAGATAAATCTTGTTTATGTAGATAAATCTTAGAATAAATCATTTGAGATATTCTAGGATTATTTTATCTTATCTTTTAGTAGTTTATTAGAATAAGGGAATTATTTTCCCAATTAGGTTATGACTCTTTTCTCTATTTAAATTCAGTTCTTTAGTTAATAAAATATAGAAAAATACAGAGAATTACTCTGTTTTCTACAATAATCTCCTTAGAATCATCTCCTGTCAAGATGATATTATCCACATAAACCATGAGAATAGTCTTCTTCCCTTCTATTCTACTTTTAACAAACAGTGTGTGATCGACTTGACACTGCTGATATCCATTGACTATCACTGTTTTAGTGAATCTTTCAAACCATGCATGAGGAGATTGCTTCAAGCCATACAAAGACTTCTTCAGTTTGCAAACTAGACTATTGTTTGACTTGTTTTCTAGATCAGGAGGAATAGTCATGTAGACTTCTTCTTCAAGATCCCCATTCAGGAATGCATTTTTAATATCCAGTTGATACAATGACCAATCTTGATTAACTGCAAGAGAAAGTAGAACTCGAATAGTGTTAAGTTTTGCTACAAATGCAAACGTCTCATGATAGTCAATTTTGTATGACTGAGTGAACCCTTTTGCCACAAGTCTGGCCTTGAATCTCTCGACACTTCCATCAGCCCTATACTTGGTAGTAAATATCCACTTGCATCCAACTGGATTCTTACTTGGAGGTAACTTGACCAGAGTCCATGTGTTGTTACTTTCCAAAGCCCGAATCTCCTATTCTACTGCCTTTTTCCACGTCTGACTCTTGAGAGTATCTTAAATAGAATCTGACACCTTCACACTATCCAGATTTGTGACAAAGGCCTTATAAAGATATGATAGTTTCCTATATGCAACATAATTCTCAATCGGATGTTCAGTGCACCCACGCACACCTTTTCTATGAGCAGTAAGCAGATTTAAATTATCAACAATAGGAACAAGAGGATCATGGGATGAGAGATCCTTACCATCATGAACATCGGTTGCAATAGGACTTGGTTCTTGTGATTGAGAATGCTTAATTTGCATAGTTTCCTCTATATGCTCGGCTGGTCTTCTTTTTCTATAGACACGAAGCTCAGGAGGATCGGATGTGCCAAGTTGTGGAGGATTTGAGTCAATTGACTGAATAGAATCAGGGTTGTTTCTGTTTCATTGATAGGGACAATGAATGGATCAATGATTGAATTTGATGGATTGACATATGTTTGAGTGTCTTGAAAGAGATCTCAAATCTGATATTCCCTTGGAGTCTCCCCCTAAATGTTGGATTTGGGAAAGAAAGATTGATTTTCAAGAAAGGTAACATCCATGGAATTGTACACTTTCCTAATAATGGGTGGATAACACTTGTAGCCCTTTTTATTAGGAGAATAACCAAGGAAAATGCACTTGAGAGACTTAGGATCGAGTTTGGTGCGGTAATTGTGGTGGATATGAACAAAGGATGTGCAACCAAAAACCTTTAGTGGAAGTCTGTAGAAAAAGAGAGGGTATGAGGATATGAAGAGATAAGAACCTGATGAGATGACTGAAATTTAAGGACATGACTAGGCATTCTGTAGATGAGATAAGTGGCAGTAAGAATTGCTTCCCCCGAGAAATGTATAGGTACATTATTGGTGAACATAGTAGCACGCGCTACCTCAAGCAAGTGTCTATTTTTTCTTTCAGATACTCCATTTTGTTGTGGTGTGTTGACACAAGAGCTTACATGAATGATACCATGTTTGGACAAATATAACCCAAGAATGAAATTAAAGTAGTCTCTAGCATTATCGGGTTTCAGGACTTTGATATTGCTTTGAAACTGATTAGAGATCATGGTATGAAAAGATTGAAAAATAGAGGCAGTTTCAGATTTTTCTTTCATAAGGAATGTCCAGGTTGTTCTAGTGTGATCATCGATGAATGTGACAAACCACCTAGCTCCATTGATACTTTTTACACGATAGGGACCCCAAATGTCACTATGAATCACTAAAAATAGATGTGAGGGTTTATATTGCAAACTTGAATAGACATGTCTAGTGTGTTTTGCTAATTGACAAACTTCGTAAAAGTAAGAATTTGGTTTTTTTATGGATAAACAAACGAGGAAAGAATTTCTCAATATAAGTAAAGTTAGGATGACCAAGACGATAATGCCATAACATAACTTGATTTTCAATGGAAATAGAATTAGAATTGGAAACAGACATTGATTCGGAAGCAAATTTGACACACTTTTGACTAGAATCTGAACCACAACTTGATGAGTGAACTTGTCTACTTGAAAGATTCTTTTCCTTAACCAGGTATAGAGCACCATGCATATCAGCATTGCCAATCACCGTCCCCAAATCCACTGCTTGAAAATAACAATTGCAATGGAATTTAGCAACACAATTTAGGTCTCGTGTAAGTTGGCTTATGGAAAGTAAATTGCAATTCAATTTAGGGACATAAAGAACAGAAGAAAGATGAAAATCCTTTGTCAAATAAATTGATCTTGTTCCGACCACAGGAGAGAAAGAGCCATCTGCAATTTTGACTTCGTGATTCGTGCATGGCTGAAATTGCTGAGCATTATGTAATCACTAGTCATGTGGTCCGAGGACCCTGAGTCAACTATCCATGTTTTTGAGTGATTATTTTTGACACTAAGAGCATAGGATTGGATACCTTGATGTGCAAAGAGATTGGTGTGATGTTCTATCGTGGTTGGAGGTGCTTGGCTTGTATTAGTGACTTGACTAAGCATTTTATGCAATGCCTCAATCTGCTCTTTTGTGAATGGATTAGCCTTAGCACTGGTTTCTGTTGTGATTGCAGTGTTTGCACGGTTCTCAGATTTGCCAGGAGATGGTTTCCAATATGTAGGTTTACCATGCAACTTCCAACATGTTGCCTTCACATAACCAAGCCGTTTACAGTGGTCACACCAAGGGCTTCCTTTGCCAGTCTTGTTCTGAGATGAACTGTGTGTGTATAAGGTTGAACCCTCAACTATAGGATTGATGTTGGTGTCTGTCATCATCAGTTTCTTTCTACTCTCCTTTCTCCGAATCTCTACAAATACTTCCCGAATGGTTGGGAATGGTTTAATTCCCATGACTCCCCCTTGACCTCATCTAGATCTTTATTGAGACCAAGGAGAAATCTGATGGTTCACTTCTGTTCAACAATTTGTTTATACAAACATAGAGTCATCAACACACTTCCATGAGTGTATTTCATAAAGATCCAGTTGCAGCCAACAACGTGTGAGGGCATTAAAGTATTGAGTAACACTTAAATCTCCCTGTTTTAGGTCATACTACCTAGTTTCAATTTCGAAGAGTTCGGAGGTGTTAACATTTCTTGAGCAGTTTTCCAGATTTCTTTTCTTGTACGATGAAGCGAAAAATTTTCTCCAACCTTTGTGGTCATGGAATTAATCAGCCATGACATAACCAAGTGGTCATCTGTTTTCCAGGTTCGGTGTTTTGGATCTGTTTTTTCAAGAGCAACAGTTTTGCCTGTGAGATGACCGTCCTTCCCCCTTCCGCAGATGTACATGAAAATAGATTGTGACCATTGGAGAAAATTATGGCCATGAAGTTTGTGATTTGTGACAAGGTGAGAAGTGTCAGAAATGGAAGAAACTGAGGGATGAGACTCGGATTGAGATGTGATTTTTGAGGCGGATGATTGAGAAGTCATGGCTCCGATACCATGAAAATAAATATAAATTTTTCTGAAGATAAATCTGAATTTTTTCTTATTCTTAGTAGAATCGTATTACAACCTAATATAGGTTAAAGAGTGGCTGGTATCACAACCCATTAAAATAGAAAACAAAATTCCTATTAATTAGGAATCTCAACAAAACAGGAAAGTGAATAAATTACAATAGCTAATTCCTAATAATCAGAAACTAAATCTAATCTTCTAAAAAAAAAAAAAAATATTGATCCCTTTTTCTACACTTCTTTCTTTCCTTGTCTTTTTATAGTTTAAAGTTCAGTTCTTAACTTGTAGATGTTGTTTTTTTTGTTAGGAATACATTAATATGCTAGCTTATTTTAAATGAAACTGCACCTACAACAATTAATTTTATGGTGGCTTGCATTAGACATGTCCATGGGCTGGGCCACCTGGCCCGGCCTGAAGGCCTGCCCGAAAAATGAGAGGGTTTGGGTAAAAAATTAAGGCTCATTTATACAATGGGTTGAGCCTCGGGTAAGGTTTTTTGGCACGAGCCTGGCCTGGCCTGGCCCGGCCTGAATATGCAAAAAAAAGACTGCTGTTCTTTTTTATTGTTTTCTTGCTGTTTTTTACTATTTTGTTGCTATACTGTTTTTTTTGTTTTTTTACTATTTTACTACCATTTCACTATTATGTTGTTACCCTTTTGTTGTTATTGTTTGAATATTGTATAACTCTGTTACTATTTTTGAGGCATTTACTTGTTAAGTTACACTTATCTTAGTGTTATTTGAGTATACATTTTTTTTAATTTTATTTTCAATTTGTTGGGAAACTTTTATTTTAATATTTTTAGTATTTTTGATGTATTATATATTTTTTAAAAATTTTATATAAAAAAATTAATACGGGTGGGCCGGGCCCGAGTTTTAGCATTTTTATCTGTGCCGGGTTTGGGAAAAGTTTTAAGCCCATTTTTGGGCTGGGCCAGGCCTAGCAAACGGGCCTAAAATTTTGGTTGGACTGTGCCCATCCGATGGACACCTCTAGCTTGCGTTATCTACTATCTGATTTGACTTTGTTTTAATTCACCTTAATGCTGCATTCAAGTTCATGGTGTACTTGGGAAGGTTGCTTTTTCTTTGATACAATTTTAGAACCTGATTTCCTCAAGCCAACATGTCTTGCTTTCCCTTTTTATCCTAAACAGTTCCTGTTTGATATTTTCATTATTACTGCAAGCTTTTCTAGACAAAAGATAAATGGAAAGAGATTTTAGTATACAATTCTTTCTGCTCCTTGCAGATGTTGAAGACCTAAAAAGTTACTCCAAAAGTCAAGGTGCTTCAGAAGCTGATAGTTTGAGCCATTGGGACATAAGCTTCTGGAGTGAGAGGCTTCGTGAGTCAAAATATGACATCAATGAGGTTGAGTCTCTCACTCTTCTCTATTTCTTAGTTAAAAATCATGCCTTCAAGACCTCCGTTTTGTGATAAAACATGTCTTTCCTGATGAAAATATCATACAGGAAGAACTCCGGCCATATTTCTCATTTTCAAAGGTTATGGATGGCCTTTTCAACCTTGCTAAGATACTTTTTGGGATTGATATTGAGCCAGCTGATGGTCTGGCTCCTGTAAGTATTTCTTGCTTCCTTTACACATTTCTTCATTGCCTATCACATGAAATATTAATTTTACATCCTAACAAGTTTTATTATTATAATTATTATTTTTGAAGGTTTGGAACAAAGATGTGCGGTTCTACTGTGTTAAAGATTCTTCAGGTAGTCCGATTGCCTACTTTTATTTTGATCCATACTCTCGTCCATCAGAGAAAAGGGAAGGTGCATGGATGGATGAGGTTGTTTCTCGAAGTCGAGTACTGTCCCGTAATGGTACCACAGCAAGGTTACCGGTTGCTCACATGGTCTGCAATCAAACACCACCAGTTGGGGACAAGCCAAGCCTCATGACATTCCGTGAAGTAAGTTGAAGATATTAGTTTAAGTATGATGCTAATGCTAGTAAATTCTTGTCTTCTGATTTCTGAATGATTGGACATGCAAACTGATGTCCTGAAGCCTAGAGCTTTCCCTATCTGTAGCCCTTCTCAATTCTTTTCCTCTTGTAGTAGTGCTGCTGATCTTATCCCCAAAAGCAAAGATTTTAGCCGCCTAAGCAATTTGCTTTTATCATTAATATATCAGTTAAAGCAGTCTCATGTAAATCACATTCAAGTTCAAGTACCGAGGTGATAATCCTTGAGCACATATGATCATAGCCAGTGGTTTTCTACTGTTAGCATATTTAAACAACATGCCTTCCTAGAAGGCTTCATTCGTGAATGCTTCTATTTAGAACTTATTACAATTAAAAGCATGGCTCTAGTACACACTTTTAAATAAATATACCCATTACAGAAATATGCATCTGTGTGCTAGACTGCCTGGTTCTATGGGAGCCTAATCTTCTATAATGTTATTGTTTAAACAAAGGCCAAGACTAGCCAAGTCTGAGAGGATGAACTATTTATATATTTAGCTAACCTCAGATCTTTCTTCCAAATATTTTGGCTTTATTCCATCTTATACTGCTCCCATGTGTGGTTTTTATGGATTAAGATAGGATATGCTTTTATCCTATCATTTTTTACTTATTATTGTAGCAATAATGGCTCTTTTGGATGTTCAAAGTGGCTGCTAAAATTTTCCCGTGTCTGATCGGTTTTCTTTTCTCAGGTTGAGACTGTTTTCCATGAATTTGGCCATGCACTTCAGCATATGCTGACCAAGCAAGATGAAGGTCTAGTTGCTGGCATTCGGGGTGTTGAGTGGGATGCTGTTGAGTTGCCTTCCCAATTCATGGAAAATTGGTGTTACCACAGGTTAACATCTCCAACCACCAAATTATCATCTCTGGGATTGCTTCAGAGTTCAGACTAAATTCCCTTTTTCTTTCTAAAAGAAATAAATTAGAAGTACTTGCATGTGGAAAATATGCAAACAAGGCCCTATATAATAACTTTCTATTCTATGTATGGCTTTGTAAAGCAGCCCAATACTTATGGTATGTTATATGGTCTCTTGTTTGTGGTTTCTAGATATTTATAACTCTTTAATCTTTTTACTACACTGTTTCTTGTCTATCTTGTTGCATCTTATCATAATATTACAATGTGACAACAACTGGTTAGGAGAAGATATGGCAATTTGATCCTTACGGCTGTGAAGCTTGAGCTTTGTTTTCATTATTTTGTTGCCTGGGAATGGACTAACATCAAATTTTCTTAATTCTCTTAACTAGTTTGTCTGAATATGTGTCCCATACCCATATGTTTGGGATTTTTATTTGAATATGTGTCCCATACCCATCATGTGTATTTCATCTTCCAAATCAATTATAACTTCCGTTAAGTAGATTTTTATTTGAATATTTTTTTTTTTTTTTTTGCTGCAGGGATACATTGATGAGCATTGCAAAACATTATCAAACCGGGGAGAGCCTCCCTGAAGAGGTATACCTGAAGCTCCTTGCTGCAAGGACTTTCCGTGCTGGTTCTCTAAGTCTTCGTCAGGTCAGTTGAACTCGTTCTGCCCTCGTGTCATCTTAGTGTATATATTTTATGCAGAAACAATGTGTTTCCTGAGTGCATCTCGTGGTACCGAATCCTGCACCTTAATACATGGTATGATACATTGTAAGGGTTCATTAGCTCCATGTTCCTATCATCTTCCTTCATTTTACTCGTTCCATGTTCCTATCATCTTCCTTCATTTTCCTCGTTTTTCCTTTTGTTCTTACTTATCTTTCCTTCTAACCCTTCTCTTACCTCTATGTTGGGTTCATTTTGTATGTTCTTCTGTTAGCTAAAAAGGCTTGTAGTTGGCTGTAGAAACAGAAAAGGACCTACTTTGTAATGATATTGAAATATCTTGTCTGAACCATCTGTTTTTTATGCATTAAAGCAGGCACTTTTATGTCCATGAAAATCACTCAGTGTTACAGAAATGTGTAGCATAAGATGATTTTAATGGACACAATGGGTATAATTTATTGTAACTTGTGTTTACTACCTTTTGTGACTCCGTGCAATATTTCTTGTAAACTCTGTAACTCTTCTAAGTTGTTTTCTTCTAATGTAAGGAGACTAATTTTTGGAGAAGTTGATCTCTGGTTGCTCTAATAGTTTGATCCTTTCTAACTTTTTTCTTTTTCCAGATTCGATTTGCTAGCTTGGATTTGGAACTACATACAAAATATATACCAGATGGACCAGAATCTGTTTATGATGTTGATCAGAGAGTTTCCAGAAAAACACAAGTGATCCCCCCATTGCCAGAAGATAGATTTCTATGTGGTTTCAACCATATATTTGCAGGTTTAATTCTACTTCTTCCAGCCCCACCCCCTCTCCCCCCTTATGTACTTTTTAGTACTATTGTTTTGGTGCAGACTTCACCAACGAGATTTTTGACTTGATAGCTTTTGTGAATGCCAGGTGGATATGCTGCTGGATACTACAGTTACAAGGTAAAATTCTTATCTTTTTTCTAGTCTCTTTCTTAGAAAACTACTGTGGAACATGTTTTAAATGTTTGTTGTTGGAACTAGCTACAACGATCTGATTATCACCAATCTGAGAAAGACTGTATAAGTAACTAATGATCCTCCTCTGTTTGCCTCTCCTTTTCCTTCTCTTTTTTACTCTTGTAGCCTGCATTTTCAGTCTATCCTGTATAAAGTATTTGTCTGCTAAGTTCTTGTGATGTTTTAATGGATTGTGGGCATGATTTGGATTCTTGTTATACCTTTTCTTTCCTTTTCCTTTGCTCTTAGCTATGTGATTTGAAATTCAAAATGCTATTTTGCAGTGGGCAGAAGTGTTGTCTGCAGATGCTTTCTCAGCATTTGAGGATGCTGGATTAGAAGACAGCAAGGTATGGTGGTTGAAAAGGCTACTCATAGTTGTTTTTTAAAATATTTTGTTCTCTTTTATATATTTTCCTGTTCAAATGTGTACATAAAGTAGATCAAAATCTTACCAATTTTTATGGCTTTGCTTACATTTGGTGAGCCGTGGGTCCTAATAAAATATTCAACAATATGCTCATTTCTCTATAAAAGCACAAACATGTTCATTGAATATGGATACTTCTCTAATGCTGATTTTGTTGCATACAGAAACTCTGCTTCAAGAGTCACTGCTTGCTAAAACAAATTTATGATCCTGTTTTTGTTAGTACTTAAGCCATGATGCATTGATTGTTTTCCTACAGGCTGTTAAAGAAACCGGCCACAAGTTCCGTGAGACTTTTCTTGCTCTTGGAGGTGGAAAAGCACCATTAGAGGTTAGTGTATGCAAATTGTATATTCACATTCCTAATTTTGAAATTTTTTAATCATATTCTGTTTCTTTTCCTTTCTCAGCAACTTTCTAATGGAAGAAAACACCAAGTTTTGATCTTTACTCTTATCACCATTAAAGTGCTCGATAGGCGCTGAAACTTGTAATGTTGACCCTAGAAGTGCTTCCTCATTGAATCTGCTTAACATGTTTGATGTTGCATGTCCAGGTGTTTGTGGAGTTCCGTGGACGTGAACCTTCACCCGAGGCATTGCTCAGGCACAATGGGTTATTACCAGTCACAGCTTGAAATAAGCTGCTTTTTGAGTTGCCATTCAGGGTTTTACCAAATGAGACATGGGAATCAAGTTTTTACAGGTCATTCAAGTTGCTATTATACACCATGTTTATGTTCAGTTCAGCTCTTCAAAACTTTGCTAGTTATTTTCCTCAAAAGAAAAGAAAAAGAAAACACAACCCATCTAGGTTTAAATTCATGTGGGGTAGTGCTTTAGAGATGCCTGAAAACCTTACAAGGACATATATAGTCTGAAATTTTCATTGGTTTGGTGTTCTCTTTTTGTCATCATTTCACATGAAAATGGAGATTCAGATCTTATTCTTCGATCCAAAAAAAGAAAGAAAGAAAAGGAATCATGTCCTAATCAAGTCAAATGTTGGGATGCAGCTTCTAGTTGTAATATTTTACGAAAATGTGAAGCAAAATAGATGGTGAAAACTTAATATTCATCAAAGGTTTGATGGGATTAATGTTAAGATATGTATAATATTAAGGATGTTTATCATTGTTTTAGACTTGTGGAAAACATACCTTTAAAAGGCTTAATTCACGATTTAACCTTTGGTAGTATACTTATTTTTTCATTTTGGTGCAGTTTAAGGAGCTGTTCAAACATGATAAAAAAACTTCAAATATAAGGATAGCTAAGGTCCCAACAGATATTCAGTATCATTGGAAGTTTATCTATTGCTTTATCTTCATGTTAAAAGGAGGATGATTCTATAGACAATTCAAGTCGGATTGGAGCTTTATAAAGGAATTTCATCCTTCATCATGGGTGTAGTTTTTGAGGGCACTAATGAATTCATTAGAGGAATATTTGATTAAGGCAAATCTAGAAATCTTGTTATCGTTAGTGAGTGGATAGATTATCTTCGGTGAGTGAGATGGGTTGATTAAGTTCACATTAGCATACGAGATTAAAACTACAATAATTCTATATTGGTTGAACTTAAAATAGTGCTTGTTCTGTAAGGCTAAGTAAACATTTTTTTTTTTTTGTACAACCAGATAGTTTCAGTTAGTCTAAAGTCATCATTATTCAATTGTATACGGCTTAAATCATCTAAAATGCCATGAATAGCGTTACATATTTGGCCTAACTACAAAGCAGGGCTGGTTGATAAACAGTCGCAACGGCTTGGCTAATTTAACCGGTAAAAACAGGAGCAGGGGAGGAACTAAGGAATGTGCATTAACACCGCATTGAAGTTCTGCAATAATAATACTAAAACTTGAAAATTAAAATGGAAGCGATGAAGGTACTTGTTGGTCTTTCATTGAAAAAAACTGGGGAATAATTCTTGCAGTTAGCTGATTTATCAATTTTAAACTGATGAACATCTCATCCTACTATCGTGGCTCAGGAGGAGCCATTGTTTGTGGATTAGTAGTGGAGGGTTCTGAAGCAGTTGGTGTAGGTGGTACAACTATCTTCTTTTCCATCACTATTGAGAAGCGATTGGACCCTCCCAAGCTATATATGCTGTCAATGGACTTCATGTACTCAGATGCATTGTTCTCTATGATCAAAGCATCTTCCAGCTCTCGAACAATGTCCTCCATGCACGGTCGGTAAGCCGAAAAGGGCTCAATACATGCCAATGCTGCCTCTACTACTCTCCACATTGCCTCAGCATGGTACCCTCCTTTTATGTTAGGGTCAACTATTTCATCAATCTTTGATTCCCTTATATAAGGTTTTGCCTGCATGGAAAGGTAATTTCTTTGTTACTCTCTACTCAACAATCTAGAGATGAAAAAACTGAAGATCAGATGATTTATACCCATTCAACTAAACTCCATTCATTTCGTGGCCTCTGTATGTTTAGAGGCTCCCTTCCACTTATAATTTCAAGTAGAACCACACCAAAGCTGAAGACATCACTTTTTGCAGATAGTTGCTGGGTTGAGTAATATCTGAATAACACCACAAATTATGATTCAGCCTACTTGGGAAAAACTGAACCACGTGAGAGACGTTCTCGTATCCAAACCCCAGTAACGTAAGGTTGCGTACTCAAGTAGTTCAAGAAAATGAAAATTAGCTCGAAAACGTTGATTCTTACTCTGGATCCATGTATCCGGCTGTGCCCCTTACTTCAAGGGAAGCATTACTGTCACCTTCTTGAGGAGCATATTTTGAAAAACCAAAGTCTGCTACTTTAGCACTCATGCTATCATCCAAAAGTATGTTGCTTGATTTTACATCCCTATGTATAACACTACGCCCGCCATAGGTATGAAGATACATCAAACCTGAATATTGGATATGCTCATTATACACTTCAAACCGGATCAATGTTCTTATTTTGATGTAGAGAAACAAATCATATATAAATCATTAATATAGCTAAGCAACTTACCTCGAGCAGCACCAAGAGCAATGGAAAGCCTGGTTGGCCAATCCAAAATTTTACGTTTTGCTGCTTCCCCTATTAAAATAACTGATGGTTAGAAAAGTGATGAACAACACAAGAAATAAGTGCAATGCTTTCTGGTGAAAAATTACCATAGAGTCGATCTTGCAAAGAGCCATTGGACATGAAAGGATAAACGAGGATTTGTTGATCGTTTTCACAACAATAACCAAGAAGAGGAACCAGGTTCTCATGCTGAATAGCCGAAAGAAGGTTTAGCTATGGAGAGACCGAAAATAGTTAGGAATTCAGATATATTTTAATATGTATCAAAGCCATAGCCTGAAGATTGTAAGCTGATTATTTATGCATATAGATGTATACCTCGTTCTCGAACTCTCGAGTTCCTTGAGTTGAGGTAGCTGATCGGACCTTCACAGCAACTTCCTGACCATCAGGAAGAGTACCTCGATACACTGATCCGAACCCTCCTTCACCGATCAATGTTTTGTACTTTTCGGTGGCCATCTCAATGTATTGTAGAGTATATGTCTGTATAGATATTGGCCTAACAAAAACTTCATCTGTGCTAGGAAGGGAGAACACCACATCTGCATTTTGAGCAAAATACATACAGGAACTCTGATATTAGCTTCCTGGAAATGGAGCTAAGGGATGAATGATTAAAGAAGAGTGGGTTACTGACTCTTTGCCAAGGAGAGTCCTTTCCCATTGTATTTTCTCCTAGCCGTTAGTTTTTTTCTATAAAGGCAAACCAAAATGGTTCCAAGAGCAATAGTAACTACAGCAGACCCACATGCAGCAGCACCAATGACAATTCCTTTTGTTGGACCCCTTGATTTTCTGGAACATGCTCCTGAACTGAGACATAAATGCAACACATCAGTCCATTTTCTTTTAAATGCTTCCATTGCTCTTCAGAGTAGGAAAATAGAATAATTTCATACTCAGTGGTTAGCTTTGAGCTGTTCAAGGTAGATGGCAGGTCATTGTCAAGTTGAGAATTGCATCCATAGTTTCTGGGGAAGAAATTGAATAATTATTGAGTCACAAGCCTATATATTCATAATTTCAGATAGAGAATAGCTAGTTTTGCACATTTTATTCTTTCTTTTTTGTAAGAAACAACTCACAGTGTACTCAAGTGGGGAAGTGAGACAAGAGATTGTGGTACAGATCCTTCAAGTTCATTATAGCTTATATCCCTGACAATATCCACATATAGCTTCTTAAGGCTAATGAATGAGCTCATAAAAAAAATGGCTGAAATTTGGTTTGAAGAGAAAATTACACTGATGTGAGATCGGAGGATGGTGGGAATGTTGGAATCTCGCCGCTGAAGTCATTGTTGCTCAGGTTCCTAAAAGTACACAATCAAGTGACATGATACAAATTAGATAGTAGACCACACCCAAAAACCAAATATCAAAGATGGTGGGAGATCATACAATGTTTTCAGGTGGGTTAGCTTTGTGATACTCGGAGGAATTGACCCTTGAAATTGATTTGAAGAAAGATCTCTGAAATTATATGTTAAGAAAGCAAGCAGCTGTCAAGTTAGTAATCAATCCCCTACTCATGTCAAGAAGATAAATAATGAGTTGGTGCAATATAGAAAAGAACTTACAGATCTGTGATGACAGTGGAACCATTGATGGAGTTGCAGGCCAGACCTGGCCAGTGATCAGGAAGGCATGGATCACCCGACCAAGTTTCCAGTAAGTCATTTCCTTTGTTAGGCATTAACAACTCCTCTTTTACCTTCTTTATCTCAGCCACTGAATATGAAGAAATAAGTCAGAATCTTGCATCACTACAACACCAGTACAATTTGTTGGACTTACCATCATTGTAATCAGTCTCTTGATCCCTTTGGCGCACCTGCAACATCTCAAAGGCATTGCAAATTGGTCCAAGTTCAGATCCATTTGATCCCTTATCCAAGGTCAAATTTAGAGACCCTTTAGCAGTCACATTGAAAACTAACTCTCCATAGTTTGATCCTTTTGCCAATATATCAAAATTATCCGCTTTCTTCTCATTGTTGATGTAAATATCAAACACCCTTTGGCCAATTCTAACACTGTCATTGAGCTCAAGAAAGTAGAGGATCACAGTGTAGTTATAATCCCCATTATCAAGGTCATTTTGAAGGAACTCCAACCGTGTTGAATCCGTGACAGCAGTTCGTAGAACATTGAGAGGCACTGTTGTATTCACATTGTTGTGGATAATAACAGTGGAGTTGGCTGCTGGTGAGTAAAGACTTGATGCTGGTTTCCATATTCTGTCATATCTGTCTTCTGGGTACCTGAAGTTGCCAAATATGCATCAATACGAAACCAAATTAGCACTTGTTTTGTATAGGTTAAGTATGCAATAAAAAAGATGACATTTCCTGCATTTGTTCATCCTCTAGAATCATTTATAATGTTTTTAAGGATATGGAAAATCATATACCTGGTCTCTCCAAAGCCTCCTAGATCAATTCTATTAACCACTTTCAAAATATTGGATGATTTATCATTCAAAAACCCTGAATCATTAAAAGGCCTTAGTTCAAGACTCGATATGTAGGGATTTCCTTTTCCATGCACTAAGCAGATGTCAGTATAGCTATTAGCAGCTCGGAAAATCCCCTCAACCACCAAGTCCGCCGATGAGTTCACCACGCTTAGTGGCGTGCTACCGACTGAAACAGTAAATGAAGATTCAAACTCAGCAGCTCCCTCTGTTTCAACAACAGGGAACGAACCCCTTATCAGATAGTCTTGATCTTTAACCGTCGGTAAGCTATAACATCTTTTCCCCCATTCGATCTCGAAAATCCGAGAACTTTGGTTTCCCTGATTCAAGTTCTTGCAACCTTTTCTGTTTGTAAACCATTGATCATCAGGTATCCAAGTCAAATTTTTATCTGTAAAACTGGATTGAACGCAGCATGCTATGCTCAAAAACCCTGCATGAAAAAAAAGTATTGTAGTTTAGAACATCAAATTTTACAGATCATCTGAAATTCACCAATTATCAAGCAAGATCTGGATTGACTTGTCCTAATCAATTCTATTTTCCAATGAACATCGTACATGAAACTCGTTAGTATCCAACATAAATTCTGACAAGACATAACACTATGCAATGAGATCATTAATG
This sequence comes from Gossypium sturtianum, assembly GCA_025698515.1. NCBI lineage: Eukaryota > Viridiplantae > Streptophyta > Magnoliopsida > Malvales > Malvaceae > Gossypium > Gossypium sturtianum. The sequence continues at coordinate 90,465,534 of CM046954.1, forward strand.
ATACGAACCTTGTGCATTAGTTGATTGAACAATATTGAAGAAACAAACGATTAAAAACACAAAACATGTTAAAATCCAGTAAACCAATCCTTCCATCATATCATACACACCCCATGTCGGGTTATCAAAATCATAATCAACCCAACCAAGTTCTCCAACTTATGATCAAAGTCTTGTTATTAACCCAATAATAACAAGTTGTTGTTGGAGATTATTGAAGCATTGAAGTTTTGCAATGAATATTGTCAGACAAATGGAACAAGGAGAAGGAAATAATAGAGGTTTGACTTTAGAAGGAAGAAAAAACTAGAGGAGCTTAATTTGCTGAGAAATTAAGAAGGAATTAGAATATAATACAAAAGTTTGATTATCAAATTTATGTTAAAATAATGGCATTAACTAATTTTAATTTGTTTTGGTGGTGGATGGTAATCAAAATGTACTAAAATTTTGGGTTAAAATAATGGAGCTGAACAACCTCTCAACTTCGTCTGCCTCCGTCTCTCTTCTTGTCTCTTACCATGAACGCAGCATCATGGAAATTTTGGTCATTGGGCCACTCTAGCTACTATTTAATAATAATAATAGCAATAACAATAATCCTACACTTAAATAAATCACTTTTCAATTTATAATTTTCATAATCAATTTTTTACTTATTTTTAAATTTAACTACCTTAAAATTACAATATTATTGGAATCAAATCGAATTAATCATTACACGAATTTGAATAAAGAAATTGACTTTGAATAAATTTGAATATTTGTAATTTCTTTATTCGAAGTAGTATGTAATATATATTTAGGGCTTATTTGAAGTATTGTGAACATTATTCTTTTTTGAAGAAGATTTGCATTCCAAGTGGGTGATAAAAACAATAATAAAATACTTGATTTAATTTAGTGTTAGGAGTAAAGTAAAATTTATTTCATTGGAAAAATACAATAAAATCATTAAATTATAAGTAAAAGAAAAGGGGGGAAATGAAGAGTTGAGATATGATTGAATTTAGGTAAGTAATCTTTAATTCAAAACCAAAATGTGAATTACCACAAACGTGTGAAGACAATTTGGGTGAGTTGTAATCCCATCAGCACAACTAAAAGCAGTGTTTTACAGGGTTGAGGATATGGATGTTCCTCATATTAAATGCAGTGTGTTCTACTTGGTCAACTGAATCCTGAATAAACATAACATTGTAGAACCAGTCCATCCTAAACTTCTACTACATGTTTTTTATTTTTTCATTTAAAATAAAATGGTAAAAACACCTCTTCAATTCTTTTTAATTTTAATATTGAGTAAATTAATCTATTCAAAAGTAATTTAATTTTCGTCAATTTTGAAAGTAAACAGTGAAGGACAATTAGTCACAACATTAATGTCTTACGTTAATTGTACATTGGTATAATAACAAATTTAGCCTTTGATGTTTACATATTTTGTTAATTTGGCCTTAATTCTAAAAAAATAACAAATTTAGCATCAATATTTACACATTTACACAAACATTGTGAGCTAAATTTATTAAATCAGCACCAAGTTAACAAGATATGTAAACCTTGAGGGCTAAATTTATTATATCAATCAAAATTATGTATAGTTGATGAAAAACATTAATATTATGATTAATTGTCCTTAGTTGCTCACTTTTGAAATTGATAAGGATTAAATTGCTTCAATTTTTTGAGAGGGACTAATTTGTATTTTTTTATACAATAGTTAGAATTACCCATAACCCCTCCCAACCTTTAAATAGGAGGATAAACGCGTTTCAACGTGCTCGAACCCACATCATCCTACATCGATAACAATATCAATTCCAATCAAGTTAAAACTCACTAAAAAAAACTATATATAAAAAAAATCTTATTCATAGTTTTCTATATGTTTGAAAACATGTCTCATATTTGTGAAAGACATTATTGTAATATCCAACTTCATTAAAAGTTTTTTTTATACAATATTGGGGTAGGGAATGTGGCTCATGCGATTTGAATCCATGTCAAACGGATGTCTAACAAGAGTTTTAACCATTATTTCATTTAAGTCAAGATTTATCTATAATATATATAAAAGCACGAGTTTGAAAAAACTTTTGAACCAAGGAGAATACCTTTATTTTCACCATATTACAAAATTAACATTTTAAAATATTTATAATTTAATTTAGAATTATTAGTTATTACTTTATTTAAAAATAAGTTGTGATTATCTTATTAACTCTAAAATAAAGTTATAACTAGAATAAAAGTATGAGCATACTCACTCTACCAATCAAACTAACTAATAATTAAGGTTAAAATATTATTTTAAAAATTGTGAATTATTTTTATTTTTATAAGTAATTTTTTTTTTGTTTTCATATCTATTAACGTAATAGAATAAAGTTATAACTTGAATAAAAGTCTAAATGTATGAATAGAAATTAGTTTTATCTTTTAATTATCATTTAATTGGTGTTAGAGTTATATATTAATTAAAATTAAAATTTAGATTTATAAATAACATCCATTAGTAGTATCTAAGAAAAACCATCAGTAAAAAGAATGAAAATTGTTAGCATTAAACGACAATGGCACATAAATATGTATGATCATTTTAATTGATGATGACATTATATAATATCGTTTTAATTTTTTTTTAAAAATTATAAGTTGTTTATTTCGTGCGAAGCAAGTACTATTTTATACTTTCTTTTTTACTCTATTATTATTATTATTATTATTATTATTATTATTATTATTATTATACGTGAAATTGTAAAAGGATGAGAAAGATTTAAAAATACAAGTAAAAAGATTTACCATATAAAATTTCAATAATTATTTTTTAATTATCATTATTAAGTGTATTTATTAATTTAATGTAAATATCTTTTGTGCTTATCATGAATCATTATTATAATTGATGCATTTTATTTTACCTTTTTTCATTTTAATTTAATATTATAATTTACTTTCTAATATGATTTTAAAATTTTACATTATTTTCAAATTGTTTATTTATAAAATATTATTTATTTTAAATATTATGTTTATTTTATTTTATTTATTTTTAAGTATTTATTCATCTACAATGCAGGTGATAAAGAAATCTAATACATATAAAAGTTTGACCATTCAATTATATATAAAAAAAATTAAAGATTAAGTGTATATATTTATCACATACATATATCCAATACTTTCTACTCATGAAAACAATTTCTTTCTTTTAAGAAAAACAAGGTTAACACTACTTTTTTGTTCAGATTTTCTCATGCATATAGGCCAAGCGAATAATAAAGAGTAGAAAATAGTATTTTATATATGTGGGGTGCCTCGCATTTATCAGACATTTGATAGGTACTTTAAATGAGAATCGACGAGCAACTGAATAAGGGCCAAAACAGACATGATGTCGAGACAAGGAGGAGCGCCAGCTCGTCAGGACGACGTAATGGACGACATCATGATTAGGCGAATGGGATGTTGCGATGTCACGGCTTGTTCTCCTATTTGTCAGCGCGTTTTAGACTTCAAGTAGAACTGCTTCTCCTAGTTAGAATCTAATTATTCCAGAGATATTTTAGTATGATTAGAACTCTAATCTAAGCCTATTTAAATGGGTCATTGTATCCCTGTTTTGATATGTCAATCAACAAGGGCTTTTTATTGAGGGCGACAAGATGTAGTAGGATATGAGTTTTGGTGAGAGTTTCGTGGCAATTATGAAGAGTATAAAATACCCCTTTTGTGAGTTGATGCATTGTGAGCTAATTAAAAATTTGACTAAGGCAAGTGCACCTATCAATTAATAGTATAGCTACGGTGAGCACAGATATCATTTCCACGAAGACTAAAAGTACTAGTAATTACCGTCTTTCTATTATTTAACCGATAAATTCGAGTGATTGATTAAAAAATAAAATTAACTAACTTATTAACTAATGAACACGACAAAGAACAAAACAAGCAAATAAATGATTAACAACCAAGAAGCAAAATAATACTCAAGAAAGAATTCGCCTAGATTCTATCTATCACTATCAATCTAAATTACGCAATTTCTTTACTTAGTAACTTAATTCGTAGAAATCCCTAAATTATGCTAATATCTCTTTCGAGAGTAAGAGCAACTGGCTCTAGTTTGATTAATTGAAATTTCTTTCTAATTAAAACCCTATTATCGCATTAACTCTATTTATGGATTCCCTATTAGATTTGACTCTAATCCAGTAGATTTATGTTGTTCTATTTCTAGGATTACATGCAACTCCGCTCAATTACGTAAGATCTACTCTTAAACAAGGTCTATTCCTCCTTTGATTTAAGCACATCAAACATGGATCAATAGTCTATAATTATTAAACCAAGAGTTAAGCACACTGTAACAACCCTTACCTAGCCTGGTCACCGGACCCAAGTAAAGAGATGCTACAGTAACCTTCAATGATTAATAACCACGTTATTAAACAATACATACTTAGTAATAATTGATATTCTACTTAATCAAACATATTAAATATTTAAAACTTTAAAAGTACCTAATTGTAAAATCCAAGCTCCGAATCAATCTTACAAAAAAAAAAATTAAAGTTTAAAGCTAAACGTGAAAATCCATAGTTGGTATCGATACCAAATCGATATGTTTTTGAAAATTGGTACCAAAATTGAATATTATTTTCTTTGTAAAAAAATGATATCGATACTTATTTTAGGGTATCAATATATTATGAAAAAATTTCGATACTCAAATAAAAATCGATACCATTTTGGTGTTCTGTTTGTTTTAAAACTATTCATATGGTCAAGTATCGATACCAATTGCCAAAGTATCGATACCTAGGTTCAATGATAAAATCTCATCTTTAAAAGTTCATTTTATACCAAAATTTCCTATCACACAAAAGACAATATTGATGCCTATTTAAACACATAAAAACTCTAACCAATGTGCTCTCATTGACACCACAATTCAATTATCAAATCAATATCATGTTCAAAACATAGTATAATAACACAATACACAACATTAATAACAATTTATACCAAAACACTATTCTTTTTACTCATAAAGTACTTAGCAATATTCACACACTTTATAAGTCTTATCTACATATACCAAACAAGTTCCATACACACATATGTACCAAACCAAGCACAATATTCACAAGTACTCAAAATCCATCTCAAAACCAACATTGTAACAACCCATTTTTCAGTGGTTTCGAAAACAGTGGTTTCGGGACTACAAATCTGACAAGTAAGTTTGTATAATTAGTATTTAAATTATACTAGTCAATAATAATTTTTATATTGAATTTTGATATGATGAATTTAACCAATTGAATTAAAAGTTAGTATAAATGGTTCGGTTCAAAAGTCAAGTGGTTATCGGAAACAAGGTATTAGGACCCCGTTTCCGTATTTTAAGGCCGTAAATATTTTTATTAAATATTTCCAGAGTCGTATTATATGTGAATTAAAGTTTGGTCTGGTAATTTTGATGATTTATTATTTAATTACGGTAAAATGATTAATTTGTAAAAGAGGTAAAAGTTAATTGCTATAGATTTAAAATAGTAAAGGGACCAAAATGGTAATTAAACTATGGTCAAAAAGCCCAAGCGGTGGTGGATATGATTAATCTACTAACTTTTGAGCTATTTGCTCTTTTAGTCCTAATTAGTTTAGGGTTAAATTGAAATTAAATTTGTTTAGTTGGAATTTAATATAATTGAAGGACAAATTATGTAATTGGACCTTCTTTTAATGGTTTAATAATATAAATAATGTGGAATTCTCTAGATTGTGGTAAATTGCAATTAAATCCTAATTAAATAAGGATTTATTAATTAATTCGTTTCTTGTATGATCGGAAATGGTGATTTTGAGGCCACAACTCCGATGTGTTAGGCCGTAAATATTAATTATTTAATATTTACGAGGTCATTAGTGTTGTATTAAAATTTGTTTAGGAAGTTTTAATGTTTGAATGGTTAATTAAGTAAAAGGACTAAATTATAAATATGAAAAAAAGATGGATTTATTAGTTAAAAAGGTAAATCAATGGACCTAGATCGTAATTAAACCATATATATATTGTGGATATGTATGGAAGTGAATTAGTAGTTTTATAGGTTATATTGAAGGTTAATTTAGTAAGTGGACAATTAAGTAAATAAAATAAAAGTTAACAAATAAAAAGAAAAAGGCTTCATCTTCTTTATTCTTTCAATTGAAAATCGAAAACACCATAGCAAGGAGAGAAAAGCTTCGGCCAAGCTAGGTTTCTTGGGTTTGGTAGGTAAATCTTGCCCGTTTTTAGTAATTTTTATGTTTTTGAGCTTGTATTAGCTTAATCTAGTTAACCTAGGGACTAGTTTGTAAATCTGTTAAATGTTTTGGATTATGCCATTAATGAGTTTAGTGTATTCTTGAAATTTTATGAAAGATTATTGAGCTTGGTTGCTAGGTAGGACTATTTTGTAAAGTAACTTTTGGTAATTTTAATGTTTAAGGACTAAATTATTAAAGTGATAAAATTACAAGGACTTCTTGTGAAATAAAATAAATTATGGGATTTATAGAGGCCTTATACAGTTAGGCTAAACTTGGTTTTATTTAATATTGGTTAAATTGCAAGTTTGAGCTTAAGGACTAAATTGCATAAAAGTGAAATATTGGGGGCAATTTTGTAAAAATGTCAAAAAGGACTAAATTGCATAAAATGAATTAATTTTTCTGTTAGAATTAGTGAATTGAATGAAATTATTATTTTAGATCAAGAACGAGTGGAAAATCGAGGAAAATAGAAAATTATAGAATAGTCCCTATACCTTTGTCATTACTACAATTTAGTCAGGTAAGTACGTTTGGTTTAATTTTAGTACATTTATATATGTATTATATGAACTTAATTGCATAACATTGGGTTATATTGATGTGTATAATTGGAAATGAAAATAATGAATTGAAATGACATCGATCACTGGTTGAAATACTATGAGTCGTTACTGCAAATCAATCTTGTAAGTTCGTGCATTTATTTATGCTTCTAATAATTCTTACATTCTTTGTTAATATACTATTATTGAATGTTATATTATATACCGATTGAAGTTCAGCGAGCGATATCCACCGGTATACTGAATGAAGCTCAAATGAGCATTACCTACTGAAACGTATGCGCTATTGAGCCATACCTACTGAATCTATTGATATGTATGCGGTATTGAGCCATACCAACTAAATTTACTGAAATGTATGTGATATCGAGCCATACCTACTGATTCTACTGAAAGTATGCTCTATCGAGCCATACCTATTGAATTTACTGAAATGTATGCACTATCGAGCCATACCTACTGAATTTACTGAAAAGTATGCTCTATCGAGCCATACCTACTAAATTTACTGAAAGTATGCTCTATCGAGCCATACCTACTGATTCTACTAAAAGTTTCTCAAACGAGCTTTACTCACTGAATATACTGAAATATTGTACAGACTGTTACTTCTCAGACGAAAGTTACGATTTATGGGAATTCCATTATTTAAATTTAAATTGATTACAATGTTGGTTGGAAAAGCTTACCAATTTATTAAACAAACTTACTAAGCTTTATTCAAGCTTACCTGTATTTGTTTCATTTTGTAGATTACATTTTGAGGGCTCGAAAGATCGGATCAACACAAGAAATCACACTATCCTAGAAAACTTTGGTAGACTTTGATTTTGGTTGGTATATATGGCATGTATTAGGACCCTGTTGTATGTATGATATTGGTTCTTAATTTTTGAGCAAGTTTTACTTGAACTTGTGTTGTGTGATTGAACAACAAATGAAATTAGGCATGTTTTACTAAGATAAACTTGTTGATCAAGAATGAAAATATTGACATTATGATGAACTATGGTATGAAATGGAAATAGATGTTTTGATGTGTAATCTATATCTTGTATATGCAACTTTGAAAGCGTAATGTCATGAAATGCATCGTGGTGTCAATGATGGCACATTGGTTAGGTACATAGGTTGATTTGTTTGATATGTTTAAGTGTTATTGAAGATGGTGTTTGGCTTATAAAGTTGTGTATTTGAATGTGTTCAGGTACCTAAGCAAATGAGTGAAATTTGAGCTTGAAATTGGTCATTTTTGGCACACACGGACTGGGACACGAGCTATCACAGCCGTGTGATGCGCACGAGCAACCCACACGGGTGTGTGCCTTGAACGTGTATCAAAATAGTATAGGTGCAGATCTCACATGGGCAGACACATGGCCTGCGACACGGCCGTGTGATTCAACATTGAATCGAACATGATCTAGCACACGGCCTACAACACGGTCGTGTGAGGGTATTTCGAATGCTACACAGGCTAGTACACGGCCTGCGACACGATCGTGTGAAATTGTTTTGAAAGGTACACGGCCTATTACACGGTTGGCTACACGGCCATGCCCCTGCACCATACGGCTTGGGTTGTGTGTTTTGAAAATTTACAAATTTTCCCTGAATTTTCTAATTTGTTTCAAATTGGTCCCTAATTGTTCCCAAACTAATTTTAAGGCCTCGTAGGCCTGATATAGGGTCCAAAAGTGTATGTTTGCTTAGATCTGAATTATTTTTTTAAAAAAATTATTGTTAATTATTCTAGTGAACTGGATGCTATTGTTACAATATGTTCTAAAATGTATAGTTGTACTCCGTAACCCTATTCCAGTGACATAAGCGGTTATGGGTGTTACATACATCATTCAAACTATCAACTTTACAACTTACTATCATAAATTCAATTCACCTATTACAGGTCATATAACCCAAGTTAAACATTCAAAAACTACCAGAAGATTTCTGAATAGTGTGATTCTTCAAGTCAATCCGATCGCTTGTATCTACAAGTACGTATCCACAAGAAAACAATAGAAAAGACACAAGCAAGCTTACTTAAGCTTAGTAAGTTCAACGGATTAAATAATTAACTTACCGAATAACTTTAATCAATACATAATACAAAAAAGTCATAAATCATAATCCTGTCATTCATAATCAAATCATAGGTTACTCGTAAACTTTTATATGAATGAATTAATTAAATCAATTACGTTATAACTAGAGGTGTTCATGGGCCGGGCCGGGCCAAGTTTGGGCCGAGCTCAACTAAAAATTTAGGCCCATTCATCGGGCTCGGGCCGGGTCGGGCCTAAAAAATGGGCCTAACATTTTGCCCAAGCCCGACCCATATAAAAATGTTAAAACAAGCCCGGCCCCGTCTACTACCGTATTAAATTTTTATATTATTTTATATAATTTTTAAATATATATAATACATAAAAATACTAAAAAAATCAAAATAAATATTTCCCAACAAATTGAAAATAAATTTTAAAAAAAATATGTAAACTTAAATAACACTAAGATAGATGTAACTTAACAAGCAAATACATCTAAAATAATAATAAAATTAACAAATGCCTTTAAAATAATAACAAAATTAACAATAAAATAAGTTTTATACAATATTCAATCAATAACAACAAAATAGTAGCAACATAATAGTAATATGGTAGCAAAATAGGGAGAAAACAACAAGAAAATAACATTCAAAAATAAAAAAATAGCAGATTTTTTTGTCATTTAGTGATCAGTAGGGCAGGCCAAAAATACCTTACCCGAGGCCCGGCCCATTTTTTAAAATTGGCCTTATTTTTTGCCCAAGCCCATTTTTGGGCTTATATTTTTGCCCAAACCCTCCCAAATTTCGGTCGGGCCTTCGGGCCGGGCCGGGCCGCCCGACCCATGAACACCTCTAGTTATAACTAATTATACCCGATGAATGTTGTAATGGATTCAAATACAAGGTTAACCAACAACACACCAAATAGCTCAAATGAGCTAACCATCCAAGAACAGTGCCAAGCCCATAGCCTAACATCCCTCCGAAACACACCTCGGCACCAAGTGCCAAGCCCGTAGGCTTTACATCCGCCCCCGAAACACACCTGAAGCACTGCAATATAATGTGATAATTTGCAACAAATGTTGAACTTCGGTAAATTCAGTAAAAATGAATAAGATCAAAATCATCATTTCAACATCAACCATTCTAGTACAACGCGCGATATAACCTATTGGCATGCCAATCGTATCCTATCCTACGTTCATCGGCTTACATATTTATCATTTAACAACATTTAATACAATTTCTTTCCCAAATCATTTCACTTATGACAATTCAATACTTCCAAGTCATTTAATAAATTTCAGTCCATAAGTAATTAAATATTTAAATTATACAAGAATTAAACTGTACGAACTTATCATGGTCAAATTGTAGAAACAACAAAAGTTCAGGGACTAATTGACAACCTTCCGTTTTCTACAATTATCAACTTGCTCTTGATCTATAATATAATTTAATTCAATTAATAGCTTTAATATAATTTAATTCAATTAATAGCTTTAATTTCACATTCTTTTCAATTTGATACCTATAACTCTTTATTTACAACTTTACACATTTGCCCCAAATATTTACATTTTACTCAATTCAATCCTTAAGACTAAAACATGATTATTTTGCACGATTAAACTTAATATCCAATAAACCAAATTTATACCTATCCCAAAACAGTCCTTACACTCTACAAATTCTACAAATAAATCATGTTTAATATTAATTTATTCAAATAAATCCCTAAACTTAAAAATCATGAAAATTGTAACAGCCCGATTTAGGGTATAGTCGGATTAGTGGTGTGAGACCACAAATCTGAGTTAGTAAAATGAGCTTTTAAGGTATTTGAAATGTTTGCATGATATTATGAAAGTTTCATGTGGAAATTTTATGAAAATTTCCATTAAAGGGTCCATTAGGACTAAATTACATATCTACCTATATTTTGTACATTGAGGTAAGTTTGTATGATTTCTAAGCTTTATGGTTAATATCATTGAATTGCTTAGTATAATGTACAATATTACCATGAAAATGTTTAATGATATGTTAACAAAGAAATCAATGAGATTAAGCATGAGAAAGTCCCGATTGGAGTTGAATTACTTAGGATACTCGATCTATCACATGAGACAAGAAAGTCCGTATAAGACCAAGCCAAGGCATGGCATCGACAATCAAGCAAGTTATCATGTAAGACCAAGACAAGTCTTGGCATTGAAGAGTTATTATGAGATGAAGACCCATATAAGCCCAAGCCAAGGCATGGCATTGGTGAGTCCCCAAGCAAAGATGTTATGTAAGTCCAAGACAAGTCTTGGCATTGAAAAGTTATCATGAGATAGAGATTTCATGTAAGTCCAAGCCAAGGCTCGGCATTGACCAGTTCATGAGTAAAGATACCAAATAAGACCATGTCAAGACATGGCAATGGTAAGTTCCCAAGGGAACATATAAGTAAGACTTTGTGTAAGTCCATGTCAAGGCATGGCATCGATACCAAGATGAGAGATCCCATGTAAGACCATATCTAGGATACGGCTTTGGCATCGAGTTATATGTGAGATGAGATTTAGTATCCTCGGTTATTCATAGTAATTCATCGGGCAAAATAAGTAAAGCTATTATCAAGTTGAAAATGAGTATTATTCATGTTATGAATGATGAATTAGAGATTATGATTATTATAGTAAAGTATACTGATCTATGCGATCAAGTGATACAGGTACCTTATTTACCTCACGAGCATGAGACTAGTAAGAATCATGAGATATGTAATAATCAGTAAGAGTAAGTAAGCTTTAATAGCTGAAATTTATGATGCCAAATGGTTTATGTTAAGTGAGTATGTTTCTATGTGCATTATTTACAAACTTACTAAGCTAAATGCTTACGTCTTTATTTCTTTCTTTCCATGTAGTCCCGCCAAGCTAATCTCGTGGATCATCGTCATCGGAGCTGGAAGCACACTATCAATCGCTATTTTGGTATAGCCAAGTTGTTCATATTAAGTATGGCATGTATAGGAAACATTTCATTTTGAGAATATGTCTTAAAAAGGGGAAATAGTATAGGCTATCAAGTTCATTATTCTTTTGTATATGGCTAAGCGATTTGCCAAGATTGACTAAGTATGTATGTTTATTGATATCAATGAATCATGTAGTGTTGTTCATGAAAGATGTAGTAATTTGAGTTGTTGGATTGAGTATGAGATTGATCATGATTCAGGGTGGCAATTGGCTTGGTAAATAGCCCACATGTGCCCATTACGAATGGACACACGCAGGCGTGTGTCTAGGCCGCAAGCGCCCCTTGCACCTTATTACCTTAAGTCGAATAGGCTACACAGGTTAGTCCCACGGCCGTATGTTTAGGCCATGTGTGACACATGGTTAGCACATGGGCGTGTGCCCTGGCTGTGTGAAGTCTGCACCTTGCACTTGTAATTTGGTTTGCCACACGGCTGAAGTACACGGGCGTGTGTATGGACCGTGTGGATAAGTCAGAATGCCAAAGTTTAGCACACGGGCCAAAGCCACGGGTGTCAAGGCCTTGTGAAATTAGTCAGTGTCGACCACGGGTGGAAGACACGGGCATGTCTTAGGGGTACACGAGCGTGTCCCAAGTCACATGGGCGTGTGACCCCTGTTTCAAGGAAAAGTTCCCGATTGAGTTCCGAATGTTTCAGGATAGATGTTTAAGGCCTCGTAGGCCCATGAAACGTATGTTTTGATTAAGAAAGAGGAGTTTCTGTTTCAAAATAAAATTTTACAGCCTGTAAGTACATGTTTCCTTAAGATCAAGTATGGTAATGTGTCGTATCTAGGCTCAGTCTCGGACGTAGGTATGGGGTGTTACATTTAGTGGTATCAGAGCTACGGTTTAGTCGGTTCTAGGACTAACGTAGCACGAGCACGAGTCTAGCTATACATGCCATACGTAAGAATGTTTTTATAATGATAGTGTGACGACTCCTGACGACTTAAATTATGTTTATACATATAATAAATGGATCCCAAAAGAGCTGTAGCAGATGACGTAGAAAGTAACGCGTCGGCTCCCGCTGAAGGGACAGTGCCTAACGAGAATGCGAATAGACCCACTACGGTGAGTCAGAGGGGAGGAGAAGAGGCTAGAGAATCCTTCCTCCATATGATGAACACGTGGTGTACAGAGTTTGTTCGCACGAACCCGAATGCTCAAACCCCTCCACCCCTGCCTATTCCTCAACCTATCCCAGTAGCCCCTCAAATAGTAGTGGTGGTAAGAGGAGAGAAGCCACCGGTTGATAGGATCAGGAAACATGGGGCAGAAGAATTCTGGGCCAGAAAGGATGATGATCCAAAGAAAGCTGAGTTCTGGTTGGAAAATACCATCAGGGTATTCAATGAATTGTCATGCACGTCTGAGGAATGCATGAAGTGTGTAGTCTCTCTTTTAAGGGATTCAGCTTACCAATGGTGGAACACCTTAGTGTCAGTGGTACCACGAGAAAAGATCACGTGGGAGTTCTTTCAAGAAGAGTTTAGAAAGAAGTATATCAGTCAAAGATTTGTCGATCAGAAGAGAAAGGAAATTCTAGAACTGAAGCAAGGCAAGATGTCTCAGAATCGATTATGAGCGTGAGTTTGTGCGACTCTCAATAAATACGCCTCGAGTGTGTATCCACCGAGGCCATCATGAGCAAGAGATTCGAAGATGGGCTAAATGAGGACATCAAATTGTTTGTTCTTTGTCCTAGAATCGAAGGAATTTGTTGTGCTAGTAGAGAGGGCTTGTAAAGCCAGAAGAACTAGTAAAAGAGAAAAAGAAGGTTGAGATTGAGTCTCGTGACTCGAAGAAGAGACAGTGGGATAAGTCATTCCAATCTTCTTCCAAGAAGCCAAGAGATTTTCCCCCCGATCAGCTTCATCTACCGGGTTTTCAAGTAGAAAAAAGAGTAAATCATATTCAGGAAATAAGGCACAGACTACTTCAGGTGCTAGTGTGGAGAACATCCGATCGGATAGACCCGAATGCCCACAGTGTGGCAGACGTCATCTTGGAGAATGTCGAGCGCATGAAAATGCATGTTTTAGATGTGGTGCCCAAGACCACTACATAAAAGATTATCCTGAGACGACAAAAGAAGAGAGAACTCAGAACCCGAGATCCGAGAATATGGTCAGAGGAAGACCGCAGAGAAACCTCGGAAGTGGGGCAAGAGGAAGAGGTAACCCAGAGAGCAAGCAGCCGCGAGACACGAGGGTAGAGGCGCTGTAAGGACTTATGCCATTTGCGCTCGCGAAGAGGCATCTTCCCCAGATGTTATTACGGGTACCTTTTCTCTTCATGATATTAAAGTTATTACTTTAATAGATCCTGGATCCACACACTCTTATGTTTGCATAAAACTAGTATCCAGTATGAGTATGCCTATAAAGTTTACAGAATTCGTGATTAAGGTGTCTAATCCTTTAGGAAAAAGTGTTTTAGTTGATAAAGTGTGTAATGATTGCCCATTGATGATTAGAGGTCATTATTTTAAAGCAAACCTTATGTTGTTACCATTTTATGAGTTTGACATCATTCTTGGTATGGACTGGTTGACCACCCATGATGTAATAGTTAATTGTGGGAAGAAATACATTGAGATGAGATGTGAGAATGGGGACATTCTCCATGTAGAATCAGATGATCAAGGTAGATCGCGGTAATGATTTCTCATATGACGCACGTAAATACATAAGAAAAGGGTATGAGGCATATCTGGCCTTTGTGATGAATGATAGAGAAATAGAATTAAAGATTGAGTCAGTACCAATAGTATGTGAGTACCTGGATGTTTTTCCCTAGGAATTACCAGGATTACCACCAGTTAGAGAGGTTGAATTCAACATTGAGCTAGCTCCTGGTACTGCACCAATATCTATTACTCCTTATAGAATGGCTCCAACAGAGTTGAGAGAGTTGAAGTCACAGTTGCAAGAGTTAACGGATAAAGGCTTTGCAAGATCAAGTTGTTCTCCATGGGGTGCTCCAGTTTTATTTATGAAAAAGAAAGATGGCACCATGAGATTGTGCATAGATTACCGTCAGCTTAATAAAGTGACAGTAAAGAACAAGTACCCCTTGCCTAGAATCGATGACTTATTCGATCAATTGAAGGGAGCTAATGTGTTCTCCAAAATAGATTTGAGATCGGGGTACTACTAGTTGAGAGTAAAGGATTCAGATGCATCCAAGATCGCTTTTCAAATAAGGTATGGGCATTACGAGTTCTTAGTCATGCCCTTTGGATTGACTAATGCTCCTGCGGTATTCATGGACTTAATGAACCGCATCTTTAGACCATAACTCGACAAGTTTGTAGTCATTTTTATTGATGACATATTGATTTATTCCTGAGATGAGAATGAGCATGCTGAGCATCTACGAACAGTTTTACAGACTCTACGAGAAAAACAATTGTATGCCAAATTCAGTAAAAGTGAATTTTGGCTCAAGGAAGTAGGATTTCTTGGACATATTGTCTCGGAAGAAGGAGTTCGAGTAGACCCAAGTAAGATTTCGGCTATAATGGACTGGAAGCCACCGAAGAATATCTCTGAGATTAGAAGTTTCCTAGGCCTAGCCGGCTATTACAGACGATTCGTCAAGGGGTTTTCCATGATTGCAGCCCCAATGACGAAGTTGTTACAAAAAAATGTGAAGTTTGAGTGGATAGAAAGATGCCAACAAAGTTTCGAGAAACTGAAAGCATTGTTAACAGAAGCTCCAGTTTTAGTACAACTCGATATGGGGAAAGAATTCGTAATTTACAGCGATGCATCCTTAAATGGATTAGGCTATATGCTTATGCAAGAGAGCAAAGTGATTGCTTATGCCTCAAGACAGTTGAAGCCTCATGAGAAGAATTATCCGACACACGATCTAGAGTTGGCTGCCATAGTCTTCGCATTGAAGATATGGAGACACCATCTATATGGTGAGAGATGTCGGGTTTTCACCGATCACAAAAGTTTAAAATACTTGTTGACGTAAAAAGAGTTGAACTTGAGGCAACGGAGATGGTTAGAGTTAATAAAAGACTATGAGTTGGTCATTGACTGCCATCCGGGAAAGGCGAATGTGGTCGCCGATGCTTTAAGCAAAAAGTCCCTATTTTCATTAAGAGCAATGAATTCACAGATGACTCTATTCAATGATGGTTCTATTCTAGCTTAGTTGAGAGCTGGACCAGTATTCCTCCAAGAGATATTTGAGGCTCAGAAAGAAGATAGCGAATTGCAAGCCAAAAGAGCTCAGTGCGAGTCAGGTGTTGAATCTGACTTTCAGATTAATTCCGATGGATGGTTGATGTTTAAAGATAGAGTTTGTGTACCAAGAAAGGAAGAGCTTATTCAGAGAATTTTGCATGAGGCACATAACAGATGTTTATCTATATATCCGGGTGGTACCAAGATGTATAATGACTTGAAGCAACCGTATTGGTGGCCGAGAATGAAGAAAGATATTTTAGAATTTGTTTCCAAATGCATGATTTGTCAGCAAGTAAAGGCTGAACACCAAGTACCTTCGGGTTTGCTTCAACCCATTTTGGTTCCCGAATGGAAATGGGACCGTATCACCATGGATTTTGTAACGGGTTTACCGTTATCACCGAGTAAGAAAGATGCTATATGGGTTGTAGTTGATAGACTCACGAAGTCAGCCCATTTTCTACCTGTACGAGTGGATTACTCACTCGACAAGTTGACAAACTTGTATGTTTCTGAAATAGTAAGCCTTCTGAGGTTCCCTTGTCAATCATATCGGATAGAGATCCAAGATTCACATCCGATTTTGGAAGAAGTTACAAGAGGCCACAGGTACAAAGTTGAACTTTAGGATGACTTTTCATCCTCAAACCGATTTACGATCGAGAGAGGTTAATACAAGTACTTGAGGATATGCTCGGTGTTGTATTCTCGAATTCCAAGGCGATTGGGAAAAGTTTCTCCCATTGGTAGAATTTGCCTACAATAATAGCTTTCAGTCAAGCTTAAAGATGGCGCCTTATGAGGCTCTATAGGGGCGTAAGTGCGAACGCCTTTATATTGGGTGAACTCAATGAAACCGAATTCACGGGGTTGATTTGGTTAGAGAAAGTGAAGAGAAAGTGAAAGTGATACGAGAGTGTTTAAAAGCTACAGTGATGATGCAGTAAATCCTACTCGATTTAAAGAGAAAAGAGATAGAGTATCAAGTCAGGGATAAAGTTTTCTTGAAAGTGTCACCATGGAGAAAAGTTCTCAGATTCGGCCAGAAAGGCAAGTTGAGTCCACGTTTCATGGGACCATATGAGATTACCGAGAAAGTTGGGCCAGTAGCTTACCGATTGGCTTTCCCATCTGAGTTAGAAAAGATACATGATGTGTTTCACGTATCTATGTTGCGACGCTACCGATCCGATCCTTCACATATAATTGCCCCGTCAGAGATAGAGATTCGTCCCGACATGACTTATGGTGAAGAACCAGTTAAGATTTTAGCTCGGGAGGCTAAGCAGCTAAGAAATAAAAGTATTGCCCTAGTGAAAGTATTGTGGCAAAGACATGGGATAGAAGAAGCTACATGGGAACCAGAAGAGAGCATGAGAAACAAGTACCCAAACCTATTTGCTGGTAAAATTTTCGTGGACGAAAATCCCTAAGGGGGGAGAATTGTAACAACCCGATTTAGGGTCTAGTCAGATTAGTGGTGCGAGACCACAAATTCGAGTTAGTAAAATGAGCTTTTAAGGTATTTGAAATGTTTGCATGATATTATGAAAGTTTCATGTGGAAATTTTATGAAAATTTCCATTAAAGGGTCCATTAGGACTAAATTGCATATCTACCTATATTTTGTACATTGAGGTAAGTTTGTATGATTTCTAAGATTTCTAATCAATATCATTGAATTGCTTAGTATAATGTACAATATTACCATGAAAATGTTTAATGATATGTTAACAAAGAAATCAGTGAGATTAAGCATGAGAAAGTCCCGATTGAAGTTGAATTACTTAGGATACTCGATCTATCACATGAGACAAGAAAGTCCGTATAAGACCAAGCCAAGGCATGGCATCGGCAATCAAGCAAGTTATCATGTAAGACCAAGACAAGTCTTGGCATTGAAGAGTTATTATGAGTTGAAGACCCATATAAGCCCAAGCCAAGGCATGGCATTGGTGAGTCTCCAAGCAAAGATGTCATGTAAGTCCAAGACAAGTCTTGGCATTGAAAAGTTATCATGAGATAGAGATTTCATGTAAGTCCAAGCCAAGGCTCGGCATTGACTAGTTCACGAGTAAAGATACCAAATAAGACCATGTCAAGACATGGCAATGGTAAGTTCCCAAGGGAACATATAAGTAAGACTTTGTGTAAGTCCATGTCAAGGCATGGCATCGATACCAAGATGAGAGATCCCATGTAAGACCATATCTAGGATACGGCTTTGGCATCGAGTTATATGTGAGATGAGATTTAGTATCCGCGGTTATTCATAGTAATTCATCGGGCAAAATAAGTAAAGCTATTATCAAGTTGAAAATGAGTATTATTCATGTTATGAATGATGAATTAGAGATTATGATTATTATAGTAAAGTATACTGATCTATGCGATCAAGTGATACATGTACCTTGTTTACCTCACGAGCATGAGACTAGTAAGAATCATGAGATATGTAATAATCAGTAAGAGTAAGTAAGCTTTAATAGCTGAAATTTATGATGCCAAATGGTTTATGTTAAGCGAGTATGTTTCTATGTGCATTATTTGCAAACTTACTAAGCTAAATGCTTACGTCTTTATTTCTTTCTTTCCATGTAGTCCCGCCAAGCTAATCTCATGGATCATCGTCATCGGAGCTGGAAGCACACTATCAATCGCTATTTTGGTATAGCCAAGTTGTTCATATTAAGTATGGGATGTATATGAAACATTTCATTTTGAGAGTATGTCTTAAAAAGGGGAAACAGTATGGGCTATCAAGTTCATTATTATTTTGTATATGGCTAAGCGATTTGCCAAGATTGACTAAGTATGTATGTTTATTGATATCAATGAATCATGTAGTGTTGTTCATGAAAGATATAGTAATTTGAGTTGTTGGATTGAGTATGAGATTGATCATGATTCAGGGTGGCAATTGGCTTGGTAAATATCCCACATGTGCCCACACTAATGGACACACGGGCGTGTGTCTAGGCCGTGCGTCCCCTGCACCTTAGTACCTTAAGTCAGAATAGGCTACGGGTTAGTCCCACAGCCGTATGTTTAGGCCGTGTGTGACACACGGTTAGCACATGGGCGTGTGCCCTGGCCGTGTGAAGTCTACACCTTGCACTTGTAATTTGGATTGCTACACAGCTGAAGTACACGGGCGTGTGTATGGACCGTGTGGATAAGTCAGAATGCTAAATTTTAGCACACGGACCAAAGCCACGGGCGTGTCAAGGCCGTGTGAAATTAGTCAGTGTTGACCACGGGTGGAAGACACGGGCATGTCTTAGGGGTACACGAGCGTGTCCCAAGTCACATGGGCGTGTGACCCCTGTTTCAAGGAAAAGTTCCCGATTGAGTTTCGAATGTTTCAGGATAGATGTTTAAGGCCTCGTAGGCCCATGAAACGTATGTTTTGATTAAGAAAGAGGAGTTTCTTTTTTGAAACAAAATTTTATAGCCCGTAAGTACATGTTTCCTTAAGATCAAGTATGGTAATGTCTCGTATCCAGTCTCAGTCTCAGACGTGGGTATGGGGTGTTACAAAAAATCTTTTCACAAAATCTTTCTATTTAACATCAAAGCATAGTTATCCGCCATTAAACTACAAATATCCACAATATTCATCAATGGCATCTTCTAAATCATTGAACAATTTAATAAATAAGTTCCCAGGTTAGTAAGATAGAGCTAAAACGATCCAAAAAACATGAAATTCATGAAAAATGGGTGAAAATATACTTACATGCAAGAACATTAAAGACCGAAAATGAAAGCTCCCTCAAAACTATTCTTTTTTATAATTTTTGAAAAAGCACTAATGTAACACCCCTAACCCGTACCCGTCGCCGAAACAGGGTTTCAGAGCATTACCAGAACATTTAGAACATTTTTCAGATAATTTATATAATTACTATTCATTTACCGAGATCATCCATATCGTCCCTTGATTAGGCCCTCGAGGCCCAATACGAGCATTAAAATCGAATCAGGACTTAATCGGAACCTCTAAAATTTTTTCGAATAAGTAAAAAAAAAATTCTAAGGTGCAGGACTCACACGCCCGTGTGGTCCAAGCGACACGCCCGTGTGACCCTTAGACACGCCCGTGCCTCAGGCCGTTTCCAATTTAGGGTGCTCTCTGACTTGCACCACACGGCCATGCCACACGCTCGTGTGCTAGGCCGTGTGGTAATTTAATTTAATTCAAATTAGGTGCAGGTTTCACACGGCCAAGACACACGCCCGTGTTCTAGGCCGTGTGGCACACACTGGTGAGACACACGCCGTGTCTCTCGCCGTGTGCTCAGTCCCGAGCATTCTGTTTCTCAAAATTTAGGTGCGGGGACACACGGCCTAACTACATGCTGTGTTACGGCCGTGTGTGTCACACACGGTCTAGACACACGCCCGTGTGTCTGCCTGTGTGGACAAAATGAAGCCATTTCTAGCTTCATTTCTCACCCAAAATTTCACCCAAAACCTGCACTTGAAACACACACCCAATACCAACCAATTCAAGCATTCAAAATAAGCAATTCCATCATTCTACATGGCATATCATTTCAAGCACAAGTGTTTATAAACTTACCTTAGTTTAACTTATGCAATAACAACATTTGACCACATATACTCAACATAACACATGTGTATTTATGTATCAAAATAATCTACTTAGTCATACCAAAATGAACCATTACTAGCCATTCCAATGGCTAGATTACAAAACATCATTTTCAAGCCACTATTGGCCAAGTTGTCCTATACATGCCATTATACCAAAATGATTTTTTTACTAAGTATACCCAAAATGCTAGTTGATAGTGTGACGATGCTCCAATGATCTTCCAACCTTAGCGAGCTTCCGAGCACTGTAAGATAGGGGAAAATAAAGGGGGTAAGCATTACATACTTAGTAAGTTCGTATAACGGAAACTAAACTTACCAATCTTGTTTATTAAATATAAGCACACAATAACATGATTTCCATCCACTAGTAATATAGCCTAAGCACATGTACTCAATCAAACATGTTAGTCATCAAAATCTTCATATCAATCAAGTAAACATAGATGAGCTCATCATGCAATATTCTTTCAAGGCATTACCATTTAATCACACAATTTCCATACCATGTGAAGAGTTCTATGTCCATTGAATTATTGAAATTCCGATGGATGCTCAAGTAGTACACTCGAGGTGTACGATTCATTAATTCGTCAATTCTCATTCAAGGATACCCCTTAGGGCACTTAGTCATGGGACACACCCTCGGGTCACATATCGTGTAACAAGATTACCAGTCCAGGCTAAATCCTCTATATAATGTGTGCTCATAAGAGCTTAATTAGGGTTACCAGTCCAGGCTAAACCCAAATCATAATGTTTACTCGAGAGGTTTCGTGTCAGGATTACCCGTCCGGGCTAAATCCTTTATGTGACAAGATCAATAGGATTACTCGTCCGAGCTAAATCCCGTTCGTAACAAATGCAGGACCCTATTCATTTCGAGAAAGCACATCCACCCATTGGAATTTAATATTCAATCGGGACTTAAACTCTTTTCACCATTTCAAGCATGTATTTGATTTTTCATGTGGAAATTAAATAATACACGTCAATATAAATTACATTACATACAATACAACACTCAATTAACATAATTACATGCTCGTTTAGGTTACACGAACTTACCTCGACACTTGTTCGCGTTAAATCTACAAATCCGAAATCTTTTCTTTTCCTCGATCCAATTATGCCTTGAAAGCTTCTTTTCTCTCTCCTAGGGTTTCCATGTGTTTTTAGGTTGAAGATGAAATAAAATAAGATGATATCTTTTATCATCTTTTTAATTAATTATGTTTTTTTGCTATTCCCAATTTAGTCCTTGACCTTTTTCTATAAGTCCATGGATGAGTCACCATAAAAATCTACATACTTTTCCTAATGGTCTAATTACCATATAAGGACCTCTAGTTTTGAATTCCATAGCTATTTGATCCTTATAGCTACTAGAATTCAACTTTTGCATTTTATGCGATTTAGTCCTTCTTGTAATTAGGCACTAAATTGATAAAATTTTTGGGTCGAATTTGTAACACCCCTTACCCGTATTCGATGTCAGAACAGGGTACGCGGTATTACCGGACTTATACGCAAGCATTCATACAAAAACGAGACATGAATTTCCTCTCAAATTTAAAACTTTTCATAAACATTCCTAACGTCCCTTAAACGAGCCTACGAGGCCTAAAACATACATTAGGAGTGATTCGGGACTATATCGAGAACTTTGGAAAATTTTACGAAACTTAGAAAAAATTTCATGTTACAGGGCCACACGCCCGTGTGGGTCAAGGGACACACCCGTGTGGCATATCACACGCCCGTGCTTCAGGCCGTGTCCAAAATAGATGACATTCTGTTTATGACATCATCAACCAAATAAGGTCACACGGCCAAGGCACACGCTCGTGTCCTTAGGCCGTGTGGCGAATTAAATTCCAAAAATCAAGTGCAAACTTCACATGGCCTGGGTACATGCCCATGTCCTATGGCCGTGTCTCTCACATGGCCGAGACACACGGCCGTGTCTCGTACCCGTGTGTTTACTACTGGACATTCTGTTTCTCAAAACTAAGTTATAGGGGACACACAACCTGATCACATGCCCATGGGGGCAGACCGTGTGTCACACACGGCCTAGACACATGCCCGTGTGTCTACCCGTGTGGACAACTTTAGGGCTATTTTCCAAGCCAATTGCCACCATTATTTGCTCAAACACATACATAATTTCAAAGGCACTTAACATGGCATAATTGAGTACTTAAACATCCTCAAACAAGTCATGATTATGGCAATATCCTATTAACTTGTATATGCACAAGACACCATTCTTTGTCAAGCCCAACTTACCAATTCTCATTTAAGCCATAGTGATCATCATACTAAATAAATCCCAATTACTCATCAAGCATTCATAGCCACAACATAACTCATCACATACACACAACCACCAACCACATCACAAAAGCATAGACACCAGCATGCATGAATAAATAGGCTTACAACACAATAATCAGTATAAGCCATATCTCATGGACATATACAAAATGAATCATAATATTATCAATGAGCCAACACTTTTGGCTAACCAATATGACACGCAACAAAATGACCAAGTCCCCCTATACATGTCATATTCAAAATGTGAAACCAAATATACCCCAATGATTAAATTTATAGTGTGATCGATTCTCCGACGACTTTCGATCCCCGAGCTAGCTTGGCGACACTATAATAAATAAAAAGGAAGGGGATAAGCTTAAAGCTTAGTAAGTTCAAATGTAAATAATAGACAACATTAAGTAACATAGACATGTACACCATACAAGAAATTTGGCATAAGTCACATAATTATCATCATAACTTCATAAGTATACTTAATCATTGTTAACCTTACCAAAAGCTCATCACATGCCAAGCTTATTCTTATGAGTTTTTCGTACGTACCTGTACCAACTCATAACATATCATACTCTTTCTAGTCTTTGACATACCCGTTGAACACTTGGAATACTAATCAGATACCCGGAAGGTCTTTGCACATAAGTGCCACATATGTAGTTAATGCTACCTCATATCTCATAACACATAGGGGCTAGCTCTCGAGCTAATCACGGGCCTGCTCACACAAGTCGTCAGTCAAGACGAATAACTACAAGATCTTGCTCACACAAGCATCGGTATCCGTAAACACATGCTGGACTACCCGACCACTGGTAGACGTACGAGACCAGCACCCGGGTCACATAAACACATATATCACATGGAATCCTAGTGACATCTCACTCGTATCATATTCTATTCCTAAGGTTCAAACGGGATTTTCTCTCTTGTCGGAACTTATCAAACTTGTCGAATGTATTCATAAAATCAAATATACAGTTCATACAATATCAAAACATTAAATAATTAATGACAACATTGCATTATTTACATAAGAACTTACCTCGGTACAAAATAGTAGAAATTGAATCTAATCCTCGATAACCTTATTTTTCCCCTGATCAAGGTTCGAATCTTGTTTTTCTTGATTATTGAGCTTGAAAGGATGAACAAAACCCTATCTATGGCTCCTTAGAAATTTCGGCAATGGGGGAGGAAGATGGACACAATTTTTTACTTATTTTCCCTGTTTATTCTTTTATTATCCAAATGACAAAAATGCCCTTAATTTTTTTTCCTATTCATGCCCATTTTTGTCCAAAAATATGGAAATTAGTCAAATTTCTATTTAAGGACCTCTAATTAATAATTCAAAGCTATTTCATACTTAAAGCTTCTAGAATCTCATATTTTGCAACTTTTGCAATTTAGTCCTAAAAGTTGAATTGGACACTTATTCACAAAATTTCTTCATGAAACTTTCACACAATCATGCAAACATGTCATGGACCTCAAAAAAATCATAAAAAAAATATTTCTACTTCAGATTTGTGGTCTCAAAACCATTATTCCAACTAGGCCCAAAATTAGGATGTTACAGAATTTTTCACATGACATATCTATCATATTACAAACCATATAATAAAATAAAAATAAATTATATTTTGGGTCAGATTTGTGGTCTCGAAACCACTGTTCTGACTTCACTGAAAAATGGGTTGTTAAAACTCTCCCCCCTTTAGGGATTTTCGTCCTCGAAAATCTTACCAGTAAAAAGATTCGGGTATTGCTTCCTTATAGTTTCCTTTGGTTCCCAAGTAGCCTCTTCTATACCGTGTCGTTGCCAAGGAACTTTTATCAAAGCTACCTATTTATTTCTTAACTCTTTTGTTTCCCGAGCTAAGATTTTGATTGGTTCCTCACCATATGTCATATCAGGCTGGATCTCTACCTCTGTCGGACAGATAACATGTGAATGGTCAAATCGATACCGCCGTAGCATAGACACATGAAAAACATTATGAATTCGATCAAGCTCTGGTGGTAATGCTAATCGATATGCGACCGGTCCAATTCTTTCTGTAATCTCATATGGTCCAATGAACCGTGGACTCAATTTCCCTTTACGACCAAACCGGAGTACTTTCTTCCAAGGTGACACTTTCAAGAATACTTTGTCTCCAACCTAAAATTATATCTCTTTTCTTTTCAAATTAGCATAAAACTTTTGTCGATCAGAGGCTGCTTTCAAACTGTCTCTAATTACCTTCACTTTTTCCTCGGTCTCTCGGACCAAGTCAACTCTGTGTAACTTTTCCTCACTAAGTTTAGTCCAATATAATGGAGTTCTACATTTGCGCTCATACAAGGCTTCATACGGTGCCATTTTAATACTTGACTGATAACTGTTATTATAAGCAAATTCTGTAACAGCCCGGTTTTAGCTAAATCGACAC
Organism: Gossypium sturtianum; assembly: GCA_025698515.1. Lineage (NCBI taxonomy): Eukaryota > Viridiplantae > Streptophyta > Magnoliopsida > Malvales > Malvaceae > Gossypium > Gossypium sturtianum. The sequence goes on from CM046954.1 coordinate 90,491,128, forward strand.
AGTGGTTTCAGAACCACAAATCCGAAGTCAGAAAATTATTTTAATATTATTTTATGTGATTGCAGCATGTTATTTGATATGTGTGAATGTAACAGCCTAATTTTGGGCCTAGTCGAAATAGTGGTTTCGGGACCACAAATCCGACGTAATAAAATTTATTTTTATTTTTATGGCCTAGTCGAAACTGGAAAAGATTCATAATGTGTTTCACGTATCAATGCTTCGGAGATACAGATCCGATCCCTCGCATGTGATTCCTCCGTCTGAGATTGAAATCTGATCCGATATGACTTACGAAGAAGAACCGATTCGTATCTTAGCTCATGAGATGAAAGAATTGAGAAATAAGAAAATTTTGTTAGTAAAAGTATTGTGGCATCGACACGGAGTAGAAGAGGCTATGTGGGAGCCTGAAGATACAATGAGACAACAATATCTGAACCTGCTTAACGGTAAGATTTTTGGGGACGAAAATCCCTAAGGGGGGAGAATTGTAACAGTCCGGTTTAGACCCTAGTCGGAATAGTAGTTTCGGGACCACAAATCTGAGTTAGAAAAATATTTTAATATTATTTTCTGTGCCTATGATATGTGATTAAGTATGTGTGAAAGTTTTGTGATTTAATTTGATCAATTGTGCGCTTAATTTAAGAAAAGGACTAAATTGCATAAAAGGTAAAAGTGGCCTATTAATTTAATAAGTGCCGAATTGTCATTGTTCTTATTATGTGAAGTCCTTAAAATGGAAATATGCCATTAGTTTGATAGATGGATGGTAATGGACATAAGATAGTGAGATTTTAATGTTAATAAATAAAGGTTAAAATTGTAAATTAGTTAATAAAGTTAATTACATAAAACAAAGGCATAAATTAAGGCCATTATCATCTTGTTTGCCAAAACTCATAAGAAAATAAAATAAGAAAACCAAGTTAGGGTATTCGGCTCTTGTTCAAGCAAATTAAGGTATGTTTTGGCTTCGGTTTTTGATAATTTCTACGTTTTTGTGATTGTTGCTTCGTGTTCTTCAAAACCCATGCTTCAATTTTGTGAATTGATGCTGATTTTGAAATGTTCCATTGATGAATTCATGAGTTTTGTGATGTTTGAAGATGAATTATGGAAGATATGTGATAGATTAACATAGTTTGTCTTAGGATTTTTGATGAATTTGAGTAAGTTGGACTTAATTAAGAAAATAATATTTTAAGGGACTAAAATGTGAAATAAATGAAATGTATGGACTTGTATTGAGCATGGGAATATTCAGCCAAGCTTGGGTAATATGAGATTTTGTGTATTTTGTGATTTTATGAAATAGGGACTAAAATGTTAAAATGTGAAAATGTGAGGGCTAAATTGTAAATTGCCCTAAATATGTGTTTTTGGATTGAATTGAATGATTTGATGAATAAATGGGTTAAATTTGGATATGTATAGATCAAGAACCGAAGAAAACGGATTTAGATCGAGGGAAGTCGAAAGTAATTGAATAGCTGTTTGTTTCCGTTCTTCCCGTACGAGGTAAGTCTATATACAAATAAATGTATTTGTATTGATTATTGTATGTTCATATGAAATTTCATTGTGATGAATGTATACGAGATGATAAATATATGAAATCCGAGGATGTATTGATAATGTATCAATGTCCGAGAAGTCCGGTACGAACCTAGGAATAGATAGGATTATATATGTCATGACATAGGTTTTCGATATGTGATATCGTGTAAGACCACGTCTGGGACATTGGCGTCGATTTTAGATTTACGTGTAAGACCATGTCTGGGACATCGGCATCGTATTTGATTCGTGTAAGACCCTGTCTGGGACAGTGGCATCGATATCTGGTTACATGTAAGACCACGTCTGGGACGTTGGCATTGTACGACTATTCCGAGCATTTTGAGTATCCTATTTAATTTCGAATGGTTCAACGGGCAAATTCCGAGAAAATGAAAGGCTATGTGAAATGTATAAACGAATCAAGTACATTGAAATATACACTATATATGTGTAAGGAAGGTAAGTATATATGTAAACTTACTTAAGTGAGATATGTGCATGGATTTGTTGATACAAAATGTGATATTTGTGTATGACTATGATATGAGCAAAAGAGATGCTTGAGGTATGATATGTTGGTAAGCAATGGCAAACCAATTGAACCAAAGAGAAACCTATGTGTTTGAAATGAAAATATTAATGTATTTGAATTGCTATACTTATAAATGTTTATATGTTAAGTTTATTTGTATATGGCTTACTAAGCTTTTGAAAGCTTACTTTGTGTGTGTTTGCTTTGTTTTATAGATCGTTAAAGCTACTGAGGGCTCGGGGATCGTCGAGGATCGTCCATACTATCAAATCACATTTTGGTACCTTTTGAATATGTATATATTAAGCATGACATTATAGTCTAGTTGATATAGTTGTGTTTTGAAAGGTGTATAGTTAGCCATGTGATATGGCTAGATAATGACATTATATGAATGAATGGTCATGTTTATGATGCTTAGTTTTGGTATGGTTTGATGGCTAGTGATATGGTCAAAATAATGGTAAGCTTATTGATGCAAAGTAAGTATATATTTGATGAATGGTTGTTATAATGAAATGGTAAGTTTGTAGATGGATGTTACCTAGAAATGTTGTGATTGGATTGAGTTAAATGGCACATAAGTTGGAGTGATTGTTATGCTCATGATTGGTTAGAAATGATGAACATTTTGGTATGTATTAGTTGCTTTGGATGCTTGAATTGATGCTTAATTGTGCTTGTAGGTGAAACCCAAAAGTGTGGGTGGCATTTTGGCCTTGCAAATGGCCTATAATTGCCCACACGGTTGAGCACACAGGCGTGTGGCTCGACAGTGTCTCTCGTGGTTGCAATTCAAAACAAGTCAGTAGCGAGCACAGGCTGGACACACGGGCGTGTGACTGGCCGTGTGAACAAGTCATTATGTATGCCCTGTTTTGACACGGCTTAGACACACGGACATGTCTAAGGCCGTGGGAGGCACACGGCCTGCCCACACGGGCGTGTGACCTCTGTAACTTCAATTTTTTTTTAAATTTTTGAAGATTTCTGTATGTGTTCAGTTTAGTCTCGACCCCTATCTAAAGTATGTTTAAGGTCTCGTAGACCAATTTAAGGGACACTTTGATTAGATTCGTTGAATAATTATATGAAATGTCCGTAATAGGTTCCGTTTTGTCCGGTAATACCTTTAACCCTAGACCGGCGATGGTTATGGGTTAGGGGTGTTGCATTTTATTGGTATCAGAGCTACGGTTTCGTCAATTCTTGGACTAACATAGCGTATGAGAATCTAGCTATACATGCCATATATACGAAATGTGATAGTGTGATGAATCTTGACGTGTAAAAATGTGTTTTTCATATAGTAATGGATCCCGAAAGAGCTGTAGCTGACGATGTTGAAACCAGTGCGCCTGCTCCCGCTCAAGGGATAGCGCCATCTGATTCGAGACCGGCTACTAGCGGTCAGGAAGGTGAGGCTAAACAAGCCTTCTTCCAAATGATGAACGAGTGGTTCACTCATTATATAAGAACTAATCCGGCTGTTTCACAACCTCTACCCCCATCTAATCCTCCTTAGACTTTAGTTGTGCCTCCGGTTATGAATCTGAATCTGTTGAATAAACCTCTGATTGAAAAAATCCGTAAGTATGGGGCCGAAGAGTTCAGGGCCACTAGTGATGACGATGTCGAGAAAGTTGAGTTTTGGCTTGAGAACATAATTCGAGTATTCGATGAAATGTCATTGAACCCTGAAGAATGCATAAAGTGTGTTGTTTCTTTGCTACGAGACGCATCTTATCAATGGTGGAAGACCTTGATTTCTGTTGTTCCAAAAGAACGAGTTACATGGAATTTCTTTCAGTCTGAGTTCCGAAGGAAATGCATCAGTAATAGATTTATTGATCAGAAACGAAAAGAATTTATAGAATTGAAACAGGGTCGCATGTCTATCACTGAATATGAATGAGAGTTTGTGAGAATAAGTCAATATGCTCGGGAGTGTGTCTCCAGTGAAGCGATAATGTGCAAAAGGTTTGAAGATGGTCTGAATGAAGATATTCGTTTGCTTGTTGGGATTCTAGAAATAAAAGAATTTGTTGTGCTTGTTGGTCGAGGATGTAAAGCTGAGGCACTCGGAAAATATAAAACAAAAGCTGAGTCTGAAGCTAGAGATGTGAGAAAAAGATTTCCTAGTAAGTCATTTTTGTCAGCTTCAAAGAAATTCAGAGATGAGCATAGCCGTTCAAAGGCTAATGTGGGACATTTGAATAGAGATCGAGCTAGATCGCAGTCGAACTCCAAAGCTCCAGCAACTTCTGTAGCTAGTGTTGGAAATGTCTGATCCGATCGACCTGAATGTAAACATTGTGGAAAAAGACATCCGGGTAGTTGTAGATTAAATGATCGAGCCTGTTTTAGATGCTAATCATTAGACCATTTCATTCGAGTTTGCCCAGAACCTGATGAGCAAGAGATTGTTCAGAATCTGAGATCTGATAATGTTTCAACTAGAGGTAGACCTTCTAGAAATGCAAGAAATGTCAGTGGTAGCCAGAGAACTGCTAAAGACTCAGTTGCGAGATCTGAAGCTAGAGCACCTGCTAGAGCATATGCCATCCGAGCCCATGAGGAAGCTTCGTCTCCAGATGTTATTACGGGTACATTTACTGAAACACCCCAAACCCGGCCCATGAGCCCTGACCGGATCTGGTATGTTCCCTGAGTAAAACAGTTTAAAACTTGCTTGCTTCTTTGAAAAGTTTGGGTGGTTTTGCAGAAGATTTGATTGTGTTGGGCTCGATATTGAAATCAGTATTATTTTTGAAGTCCGGACTTTTTAAAACCTTATTTTTAAATTTCAAACTACATGTTAGAAAATCATTTGTGTTTTGGATGTCAAAATGTTTATAAATGTATTTTTATTTTACTAAGAGTTATTTAATAATTATAACAGAAATCAAAACATGCATAAATAGTTCATAATAATGGCCTTATTACATCAAAATCAAATACCGAAATAAATCCAAAATACTTGAGAATAAAAGTCCAAAATTAAAATAAAGTCTGAGTTGAACATGGCCACCACTAAGCTTCTGCCGACCCGGTCCATCACTGAGTGTCACCTGAAAAATATCCCACAACGGGGTGAGTCAAATTGACTCAGTGTATAGCAACCACACTAAGCCCTAATGATTCAGGCATATCAGATCATACATATACATATTACAATTTTACAAATAATGATGCATTCCCGAACCCAAACCTAGATGCCATATGTTACACATCACCCGTACCAACCATCACACTGTGGGGATTACTAGATCGACCCACCCATCCGCTACACATCATCGAAGGCCGTCGCTGCAGACGACATGCACATCGCCCTTATAAATTCGTGGCATAGCCACCAGATAATATATTTTGTGACATAAGTCACCACATTCAGATTATGTGACCGAAGTCACCACATTCAGATATTGTGGTATAAACCACCAAATTCACTTCCCCTTTCATAAACACCCATATGCCCCATGTCATACAAATATACATAAGCCATGTCATATTCCTTATTCACATTCTTATAGTTTCTCTTATGTACCATAACAGATCATATTATACTCATAGTAGGAGTAGGATTACGTACCTGAGTACTTTGTACCATTGCATGGTACCTTAGTCACATTTTTCACATTCATATTAACGCATGCATTAAAACAATACCATAAATCTATTAAGAAATAGTGTGGGGTACACACCTGGTATACTTATCGCTTCCACTGAAATTCCCGAAAAATCTCGATCTAATGCTTTAGATCTCTAGTTCCTATATTTGGCCAACCTAAGCATGTTAACAACAAGCCATTCGGCTAAAATAGTCAAATCTCGAAGGGTTAACGCAACCAACTTCTTACCTTGCTGCCGATTTGTTACTACACAAATCCCGGAAACTTCGTGATAACTCTTCTTGTAATCGGCCAACTATTAAATCACTTAACCGGTTAATTTTGGCTTTCCAACAAATAAGAAACAGATCTGAAACATCAACTATGGCCTTGGCCGAATACCATAAGCACTTACCTTGTGGATCTAAAATCTCGAAATTGTCCTTGCTCCTAGTGATGTCGAAATCCCTATAGGTATATGTTAGATTCCATTCTAACATTTAAATGAACAAGATAAATGGCCTTCGGCCTATGGCTACACACGTTTACCTTAGATCTTGAAATTTCGAGGTCCTCCTCCCTTGTTGTCGACAATACAGAATCCTGAAACCCTCTTTCAGAGTTTCGGCCATAAAGCAACAATGTGGTTAGGGTCTTGATTTTGACAGTCAGAGAAGAAAAGAATAAATCGACATCAAAGAGATTTCTTACCAAAGAAGAAAAACCAACCGCAAATGATCAACCACCTTCACAAAATCGATAAGGAGATTTGCAGGGGAAATCGATTCAGAGAGTGCCAAAGAAGTGAACTTTTGGCTTTGAACAATCGGCTAGGGGTTGGGGTTTATTCGGCTTCTAGATCCCAAAATGGAAGTGATGTTTCGGCACTTTAATGGTGAAAAGAAAAATGAGAAGAGGATGAGGGCTATAAGGGGTTCGGCTATGGCTCTCAAATGGTGATGGAATATTCGGCCATATAAGGAAAAAGGTGCAAAAATTAATGTTGAACGAAAGAAAAAGAAGAGGAGGAGAAAGTAGAAGAATTTCGGCTTAAAGAGAAAGGTGAGAAAAAGAATGAAATTCGGCACTTAATCCCCTTAGTATGACCGATTGCCTCACTTACTCCCCCCTTGAATTCGGCTAACACTCAAACATTAGCTCATCCTTGCTTTTCTCCTATTTTATCTCTTATCTTCCCATTTAAAAATAATTAAAATAAAATCATCATTTATCCTTACCTTAGCCGAAATTTTAAAAGGGATTTAGCTCATCTTAAGCTCATCCTCTTAGTATCCTATTGCCGCCCACCTCTCTTGCTCCTTGCTGCAAAATAAAATTCTTTTATTTGCTTCCCTTGCAGCTCGAACCTAGCCCCTTGCACCCTGCTTGTGGCGTCACCTACCAAGCCTTAAGTGGCACCTCCAAGCCACTTAAACAAGCCCATTTTTGTGTCATATTTCCCCTATAATTTCTCTTAAGGCCTATCAGGCCTAGCTCCCTCTTTTAAACTTAAAATCTGATAATTTCTAAAGCACTCTCCTATCTTCTAAAGTTCACCAAAATTCATACAACACATTCATAACACACCAAGGCATGCTTTCACATATATTTAAGCACAAATGAATAAGCCCAAAATCCAGGATATTACATTTACTCTTTATGATACTTCTGTGATTGCATTGATAGACCCTGGATCTACACATTCTTATGTATGCATGAACTTAGTATCCAGTAAGACTTGTCTTGTAGAGTCTACTGAATTTGTTATTAGAGTATCGAAACCCTTAGGTAAAAGTGTCCTGGTTGATAAAGTATGCAAGAACTGTCTGTTGATGTTTCAAGATGTTTGCTTTTTGACTGATCTGATGCTATTACCTTTTGATGAGTTTGATATAATTTTGGGTATGGACTGGTTAACATTGCATGATGCCGTTGTGAATTGCAAAAGAAAGACTATTGATTTGAGATGTCAGAATGATGAAATAGTTAGGATCGAGTCTAATGATATGAATGGACTACCGGCTGTGATATCAGTGTTGAAAGCTCAGAGTTATGTGAAAAAGAGTTATGAATTTTATTTTGCTTATATGATTGATTCGAAAATGACTGAAAAGAAAGTGGAATCAGTGCCAGTTGTCTGTGAATTCCCTGACCTATTTCCTGAAGAATTACCGGGATTGCCTCTGATACGAGAAGTTGAATTTGGTATTGATTTGTTACCAGGAACGACTCTTATTTCGATTGCTCCGTATAGAATGGCTCCAACAGAATTGAAAGAGTTGAAGTCACAGTTGCAAGAGTTGATCGATAGAGGATTTGCACGACTGAGTTTCTCATCTTGAGGTGCTCCTGTTTTATTTGTGAAAAAGAAAGATGGCACGATGAGAATGTGCATTGATTATCGTCAGTTGAACAAAGTGACAATAAAGAACAAATATCCTCTGCCGAGAATTGATGATTTGTTTGATCAGCTTAAAGGAGCCACTGTGTTTTCAAAGATAGATCTGAGATCGGGATACTATCGATATGAGTAAAGATTCGGACATTACAAAATCGCTTTGAGCGAGGTATGGGCATTATGAGTTTTTAGTTATGCCTTTTGGACTAACCAATGCTCCTGCTGTTTTTATGGATTTGATGAGCAGAATTTTTAGACCGTACTTAGATCAATTTGTGGTTGTATTCATTGATGACATTTTGATTTATTCGCGTGATGAAAACGAGCATGCTGAACATTTGAGAATTGTGTTACAAACTTTACGAGATAAGCAATTGTATGCAAAGTTTAGTAAATGTGAATTCTGGTTGCGTGAAGTCAGTTTTCTAGGACATATTGTGTCAGCATTTGGTATACGGGTTGATCCGAGCAAGATTTCAACTATTTTGGAGTGGAACCCTTCGAGAAATGTGTCCAAAGTTCGTAGTTTTCTGGGACTTGCTGGTTATTATCGAAGGTTTGTAAAAGGCTTTTCCATGATTACTACTCCATTGACTAGATTGCTTCAGAAAGATGTGAGATTTGAATGGTCCGATAAATGTCAGAAAAGCTTTGATCAGTTGAAAACTTTGTTGACTGAAGCTCTAGTTTTAGTACAGCCAGAATCCGATAAAGAATTCGTGATTTATAGCGATGCTTCGTTGAATGGTCTGGGATGTGTTCTGATGCAGGAAGGCAAAGTTATAGCTTATGCCTCGAGACAACTAAAGCCCCATGATAAGAATTATCCGACGCACGATCTTGAGTCAGCTGCGATTGTGTTTGCTTTAAAGATATGGCGTCACTATCTTTTCGGTGAAAAATGTCATGTGTTTTCGGATCATAAAAGTTTGAAATATTTGATGACTGAGAAAGATTTGAATCTGCGACAAAGAAGATGGTTAGAACTGTTGAAAGACTACGAACTTGTGATAGATTATCATCCGGGTAAGGCAAATGTTGTTGCTGATGCATTGAGTCGAAAATCACTATTTGCATTACGTGCGATGAATGCTCATTTAGATTTGTCTGATGATGGTTCAGTTTTAGCTTAATTGAAAGCAAAACCATTGTTTTTACAGCAAATATGTGATGCTCAAAAAGTGGATAATGAAATGTTAGCGAAACGAGCTCAGTGTGATTCGAACTCTGATTCTAAATTTTGAGTTGATATTGATGATTGCTTGAGATTTCGAGATCAGATTTGTGTTCTGAGAAACCCAGAGTTGATTCAGTTGATTTTGAATGAAGCACATAACAGTCGCCTATCTGTTCATCCAAGAAGTACAAAGATGTACTATGATTTGAAGCAACATTTTTGGTGGTCTGGTATGAAAAGAGATATCTCTGACTTTGTTTCGAAATGTTTAGTCTGTCAGCAAGTTAAAGCTGAACATCAAGTGCCATCTGGTTTGTTACAACCGATAATGATTCCTGAGTGGAAATGGGATAGAGTGACAATGGATTTTGTTTCAGGGTTACCTTTGACTCCGAGAAAGAAAGATGCAATTTGGGTCGTAGTTGATCGATTGACGAAATCAGCTCATTTTATTCCAGTACGATCTGATTACTCACTTGATAAGTTAGCCGAACTTTACATTTCTGATATTGTGAGATTGCACGGAGTGCCATTGTCTATTGTGTCTGATAAAGATCCGAGATTTACATCACGATTATGGAAGAAATTGCAAGAAGCTCTAGGTACGAAATTGCATTTTAGTACAGCTTTTCACCCACAGACTGATGGTCAGTCCGAACGGATTATTCAGATACTCGAGGATATGTTGAGATGTTGCATTCTTGAGTTTGATGGTACGTGGGAATAATATTTACCACTGATTGAATTTGCGTATAATAATAGTTTTCAGTCAAGCATCAAAATGGCTCCTTATGAGGCCTTGTATGGACGCAAATGTCGAACACCTCTATATTGGATTGAGCTCAGTGAAAGTAAGATACACGGGGTTGATCTAATCAAAGAAACTAAACATAAAGTGAAAGTAATCCGTAATAGTCTAAAAGCCGCATCAGATCGTCAAAAATCCTATGCAGATTTGAAACGAAAAGATATTCAATTTGAGATCGGTGATAAAGTGTTCTTGAAAGTGTCTCCGTGGAAGAAAGTACTTCAATTCAGACGTAAAGGCAAATTGAGTTCGAGGTTCATCGGACAGTATGAAATTATAAGCGTATCGGACCTGTAGCATATAGATTGTTGTTGTCATCTGAACTGGAAAAGATATATAATGTGTTTCACGTGTCAATGCTTCGAAGATACAGATCCGATCCCTCGCATGTGATTCCTCCGTCTGAGATTGAAATCCAATCCGATATGACTTACGAAGAAGAACCAATTCGTATCTTAGCTCATGAGATGAAAGAATTGAGAAATAAGAAAATTCCGTTAGTAAAAGTATTGTGGCATCGACACGGAGTAGAAGAGGCTACATGGGAGCCTGAAGATACAATGAGACAACAATATCTGAACCTGTTTAACGGTAAGATTTTCGGGGACGAAAATCCCTAAGGGGGAGAATTGTAACAGTCGGTTTAGACCCTAGTCGGAACAGTGGTTTTGGGACCACAAATCTGAGTTAGAATAATATTTTAATATTATTTTCCGTGCCTATGATATGTGATTAAGTATGTGTGAAAGTTTCGTGATTTAATTTGATCAATTGTGTGCTTAATTTAAGAAAAGGACTAAATTGCATAAAAGGTAAAAGTGGCCTATTAATTTAATAAGTGCCGAATTGTCATTGTTCTTATTATGTGAAGTCCTTAAAATGGAAATATGCCATTAGTTTGATAGATGGATGGCAATGGACATAAGATAGTGAGATTTTAATGTTAATAAATAAAGGTTAAAATTGTAAATTAGTTAATAAAGTTAATTACATAAAACAAAGGCATAAATTAAGGCCATTATCATCTTGTTGGCTGAAACTCATAAGAAAAGAAAAGAAGAAAACCAAGTTAGGGTATTCGGCTCTTGTTCAAGCAAATTAAGGTATGTTTTGGCTTCGGTTTTTGATAATTTCTACGTTTCTGTGATTGTTGCTTCGTGTTCTTCAAAACCCATGCTTCAATTTTGTGAATTGATGCTGATTTTGAAATGTTCCATTGATGAATTCATGAGTTTTGTGATGTTTGAAGATGAATTATGGAAGATATGTGATAGATTAACATAGTTTGTCTTAGGATTTTTGATGAATTTGAGTAAGTTGGACTTAATTAAGAAAATAATATTTTGAGGGACTAAAATGTGAAATAAATGAAATGTATGGACTTGTATTGAGCATGGGAATATTCAGCCAAGCTTGGGTAATATGAGATTTTGTGTATTTTGTGATTTTATGAAATAGGGACTAAAATGTTAAAATGTGAAAATGTGAGGGCTAAATGGACGAGAAACGTTCTTAAAATGGACCAAATGGGCCAAAGAAAGAAATCGACACGGTTTGGGCCAAAGCCACACGGCCGTTCCTCATTGATAGACTCGAACACGGCCTGGCCACGATTCACACGGGCGTGTGCCATGGGCGTGTCCCTGCCATGGCAAAGAGAAATTTCACTCAAATTAGGATACTTAGAGGCGAAGAAACACATTCCAAAGTCTATATAAACACCCTAAGTATGACCTAAATAAAAAGGAGTCAATAGAAGCCTTCTGTCGGGGGCGTCCAGCTAGGCCAAGGAGCCGAGCCAGAGAGGTCAGAATTGTGGGATTCACTCAAAGAAAGCCAGGTGATTCATCTCAAGAAGCCGGAGTCATACTCAAGACGGAGGATCTTCTCTTTAATTCCTTCAGGGGGTTTTAGGGTTTTTCTTATGTTTTGTTTTATCTTTTCTTCTAAGATGTATTCTTTTATAATTCTGAACTAAACCCTCAGATACCTGAGGGGGATGAAACCTAAGATGAATCTTGTTATCGTTTGCTGAACTATATGATAAATACTTGATTTGTTCTTAATTATGTGTTCTTAATTCTTGCTTTGATATTCCAGGATATTGATTCAAGTACTGATGTGCTTAGGTGGTGGAGCAAAAGTCCCTGCCTAAGAGTATATCTAGCATAGTTAAGCGGAGTTGCTTGCGCGCCTAGAGATAGGGTGACTAAAATTTTTCGGATTAGGGTCAAACCTAATATGGGAGTCCATAGATTGAGTTAATGCAATTCTAGGGGTTTTAATTAGAAAGAGATTTCAATTAATGAACCTAGGGTTAGACGTTGGTCGCCTCGAGAGGGGGATTAATATACATTAGGGAATCCTACGGATCAAGTCAAGTGAATAAATCATCTGGTTCAGAGTTAGATAACAAGTGAAGTCTAGGTGGATTCTTCCTCGGGTATTGTCTTAATCAATTGGTTTTCCCCACAAATATTTTCCCCAAATTCGTTCTCTTTGTCTTAGCATCTTTAGCTTAGTAGTTAGTTAATTTTAGATTAAACAACAATTTCCTTAATTCTTAGGCTAAATAATAAAAAGAAAGTTAGTATTAGTACTTCTGGTTCCCTTGGGTTCGACAATCCGGTCTTGCCACTAAGCTATACTACTGTTCGATAGGTGCACTTGCCTCAATCGTCGTCACAGTTAGTTTCCAGGCTTGATCATTCTTTATATAAATTTTTAAGACTCTGACATAACGATCAAGTTTTTGGCGCCGTTGCCGGGGAACCAAAATATTAAGAACGCTCAATTTTTATTACTTTAGCCAATTTTTTTTATTTTTGCAATTTACTTTTATTTTATTTTAACTTTGCTAATTTTTCTCTTTCTTTGCTTCTGGTAGGTATTTCTAGTTTGTGACTAGAAGAAACCCGTCAAGACCCTTGATTTTTGTGGTGAAATAAAACATACCACTCATGAGAAACCGAAGAGATGTCTTTGAATAATTATCAATGGCAAGACATGAGGACAATGCCTAATAAAGCGGCGGTGTTTTCAACCTTGATTCGGTCACCATGTTATCTAACAGGTAGAGCTTTTAAATAAAAATTTGATGATTGGTATGGTTCTATGCGGTACATCCCAGAATAGTGTCTGATGCGATACAAATGGAGGTGGGGTGAACAACACAGAATACCTATCCTACAACCCTAGCACAGAGAACGAACAAGTCAACTATATGGGTAACTATTCTAGACCTCAAAATAATCTTTATAGTAACACATATAATGCAGGTTCGAGATACCATCCCGATTTCTCGTGGGGTGGTCAAGGACCGCAACTTCCTCTAGGTTTTCAACAACCACCTTACCAGCAGGAAAAGAAGCCGAACCTTAAGGAGATGCTAACGAAATTTATCTCGGTGTCAGAAACACGCTTTCAAAACACTGAAACAACACTTAAAAATTTGCAAGCGTCGATTCAAGAGATCGAGAATCAAATAGGTCAGCTTGCTAAGCTGATCTCAGAAAGACCACAAGGTATCTTGTCTAGCAATACCGAAACTAACCCAAGAGAGCAACCCCAAACAATAACTGCTCACGACAGTGAAGGGTCAGATGAACCAAAATTGAAACAAGAGAACATGGTAGAGGATGGTAAGGTTGAGGTAAGCCATGATAAACCAAACCCGGTAATTGCAGAGTACCAACCTCGTGTGCCATACCCCAATGCAATGAAGAAAGACCACACAGAGGAACAATTCGGTAAATTTCTTAAACTTCCAAAGAAATTTCATATTAACTTACCGTTTCTTGAAGCTCTTTCGCAGATGCCAGATTCAAGGAAATTTTCAAAAGAGTTTTTGACAAACAAACGGAAGTTAGACGATACGTCGCATTTGGAGCTAAACGCAGTGTGCCCAGCCATTCTACGAAATAAACTACCACGTGAGCTCGCTTTTCGTGTAAGTGACGAAACGATCACTCTTCAGGTTCTTGACACGGCTGGGACATCGAGTATTAAAGGTGGGACCAATCACTTCAAAGTTGGGGACCAGGTACTATCAGATACAACTGACCCTCGAATAGCCGCTTCCGAACTTAATACAAACGGTGCAACTCTTTTTACGGTACTTAAGGTCTTTCCATACGGAACGGTTGAGGTAACACATTCTAATTTTGGCACTTTCGAGGTAAATATTACTCGACTCAAACCATATGTTGATAGAATTGATAGTAAGAAAAAGGAGTTTCGAATCCGTAAACCACCATGGCCATACGAATAACAGGTAAGTCTAGCTCAAGACTTTAAACGAGCGCTTCTCGGTAGGCACCCCAAGCACTAACCCCACTAACATCCATATTTTCGAATTTTAGCATCCAACTAAAAACTAACCAAATTTTTAGGCGTAGGTTTCCATACCACACGGCCTTGCACATGGGCGTGGTCGTGACCGTGTGGACACCACGAGTATGCATATCAGCGTGACAGATATTGTGCAGAAACAGGACGAAAATTTTCCCCAAGACACGGGCTCCGATTAAATGCCACGGTCGTGGTCGAAACTGCCTAAAGAACACGGGTTGAGATAAATCCACACGGCCGTGCGAGGCGGCCATGGTTGATATTATCAGCCTTTTCACATATCGCCGCCACCACCACCTCGAGATCACTCCGATGACGAGGTGAGTCCTTTTATTTTCTTTATTTTTCATTTTTATTTTTAGTCTATTTTCGTTTTTAATTAAAACTTTTTGCCTTTCTTGTTTAAAACTTTTATTAGTACGTTTAATTTCTTTTATCACTGGCTGTCTAAATCTCGAGTATCTCTAACAACATCTATTAAATAGTACTCCCTGAACATTTAACTGATGACTTCGCAGTTTAAATAGGTTCAATTTGCCACTCCAACAACGAACACATCACCGGAGTATTCACCACCACATTCACCTATACCTAAGTCATCATCATTAATCATCCTCCAAGGATTCCATTCAAAATTCAGGAAGTTTCACTTCTCTCCCTCTCTTTTGATTTTCTTACTATATGATTATTATCTATCTTTGTACATTGAGGGCAATGTACATCTTAAGTGTGGGGGGTTGAATCTTAAAAGTGCCAATCTTAAAAGTGCCTAACTTTTTGCATTATTCTCAAATTCCTGAATTATGTCTTGTTCTTAAGTAAAATTTCTCATATTACTGTTAAAATGAAATTTCCTTTGATTTATGATTTTTATTGATATGTTTTAGATTAAGTCATTGATAATTGTGCAGTGATGATTTAAACTGTAGGAAACTAGAGAATCAAGCAGGATAAGTCTATTTTTCAGAAGTAAAAATTTTGTTAGGTTGTCTACCCGAATATAATTATTACTTTGAAGTTTGAAATTTACAAGGTTGATATCAAAAAGCCCATAATTTTTTTTTGAGATTTTGAGCCTTTTAGAGCATATATTCTTTTCCTTGCTCACTTTATTGATTATGAGTGTGTCAACATTGATTTGTTATTTTAGAACTTGCATCGATTATACATGTCGAGACCACACCTTTGATTTGATATACAGAGATGATAAAGGCACCTAGGATTTAACCCACTCACTCCACTAAAAGCCTACCGTCATAATTAACTCCTAGTGAACCCCTTTAATCCTAACAACCCATTTTATTGACTCACCCACTAATATTAACCCAAAACCCTTTGTATTCGTTATCACCATTCTTCTTGACTACCCCTATATAAAGATTTGATTTGATTGATTACTTAACTATTTTCTTTATCAGTTGTTCAATTCTATCTTATTATTACTTGATTTGTTCTTAAAAAAATGAAGTATATTCATTATTAGTTCTATGTTCTATGAGCTTAAAACAGTTAAATTCACATCTTTAGAAGAAGCTCGTGTTATTATTAGTATTATGAGTTTTCAATTGATGTAATTATTTACTATCAGTTCGTTGTTTCTAGTTAGGTAATTTGTCAGGTTAATCTCGATTCTAACCCTCTAATTTAGCCTTCATTCACACCTTTAACCCAAGCCCCGTTACAACCCTGTTAAAGACCTTTTGATTTGTGTATCATCTCATATTATAGTGGTGGAGATTTGATTTTCATACAAGCCTATGGGATTAACTTTTCATGTTTGACTTATGAGTGCTTTTTCCTGAACCTTAAACACCTCGAGTGATTTGAGTGAATCTTTAGTGAGGATGTCAATCCTTGTCGATTTTGAATCAGACGTAATTATTTAGAAGAGGGAAAACACCTACGTTTTCATGCTACAAAAATGTATGACTTAGATTGTTTGAATCTTTAGGACTCTTTGAGTTGAATTATCCATGTATAAATTATCTGTGAATTATGACAAAACATTATTGATGAATATTATGAATCGAGGAAGTTTGTTTTAATTGTGAGTTGAGAGTTTTGCTTGAGGACAAGAAAAAGCTTAACTGTGGGGGTATTTGATAAACCGTAATAATAACATATTTTAATCCCACATTTAGCATACTTTTGGATGATTTATCCCTTGAATTATGTAATTTGGTGCTCTTAATCCTTTAATTTCATGTTTTATACTCAGGAGAGCATAGGAGGATGAAAAGAACGAGAAACGGGCTTAAAAAGGACCAAATGGGCCAAAGAAAGAAATCGACACATTTTGGGCCAAAGCCACACGGCCGTGCCTCATTGATAGACTCGAACACGGCCTGGCCATGATTCACACGGGCGTGTGCCATGGGCGTGTCCCTGCCGTGGCAAAGAGGAATTTCACTCAAATTAGGATACTTAGAGGCGAAGAAACACATTCCAAAGTCTACATAAACACCCTAAGTATGAACTAAAAAAAAAAAGGAGTCGACAAAAGCCTTCTGTCGGGGGCATCCAGCTAGGCCAAGGAGCCGAGCCAGAGAGGTCAGAATTGTGGGATTCAGTCGAAGAAAGCCAGTTGATTCATCTCAAGAAGCCGGAGTCATACTCAAGACGGAGGATCTTCTCTTTAATTCCTTCAGAGGGTTTTAGGGTTTTTCTTATGTTTTGTTTTATCTTTTCTTCTGAGATGTATTCTTTTATAATTATGAACTAAACCCTCAGATACCTGAGGGGGATGAAACCTAAGATGAATCTTGTTATAGTTTGCTGAACTATATGATAAATACTTGATTTATTCTTAATTATGTGTTCTTAATTCTTACTTTGATATTCCAGGATATTGATTCAAGTACTGATGTGCTTAGGTGGTGGAGCAAAAGTCCCTACCTAAGAGTAGATCTAGCATAGTTAAGCGGAGTTGCTCGCGCGCCTAGAGATAGGGTGACGAAAATCTACCGGATTAGGGTCAAACCTAATATGGGAGTCCATAGATCGAGTTAATGCAATTCTAGGGGTTTTAATTAGAAAGAGATTTCAATTAATCAACCTAGGGTTAGACGTTGGTCGCCTCGAGAGAGGGATTAATATACATTAGGGAATCCTACGGATCAAGTCAAGTGAATAAATCATCTGGTTCAGAGTTAGATAACAAGTGAAGTCTAGGTGGATTCTTCCTCGGGTATTGTAACATCCTAAAATTGGGGTTATTTGGGATTGAATTATTTTTCTCGTGTTTGAATTGCTGTGGTATTAATTATGGTGTAGTAAGGCTTAATTAGGGGTCTTGAGTAGGCTCGGAATAGTGGAAAAATATTTTTGTAAGCTTTAAAGGTAGGGAGCCTTAGTAAGTAGGGGTTACAAGATTAAAAGAGGGAACTTTTGACACAGAAATGGCCTTGGAAAAGTGGGAAAAGGAAGGCCACTTAGGAGAGCTGGAATTGACGCCACAAGGGGAGCAAGGGGAGCCTATGTTCGAGTCGCAGAAATCTCCTTTTGTGCTCTTTATTTTGTGGCAAGAGAAAGAGAGGAGTGCTCAATTCAAATTCTTTTAGATAAATAAGGATTTAATTGGATTTTATGTGGATATTTTTAAAGGGTGGCAAGGAGAAAAAGAAGGAACTTGACTGATTCAAATTCCTTTGAGTAATTTCAAATGCTTGGCCTAGAGTGATTTGGGAGTTGCCGAAATTTTGAACTCCTTGTTGAAGAGGAGTGGATGGCAAGGAGACTAGGTGAAGGGGGTGCGAATTCTCTTAAGGCACATACTCCTCATTTTGTTGTTTTTTCTTCTTCTTTTCTCCATTTGCAAGTAAAGTAGAAATTCTCTACTCTTCCATCTTTGATTTTTTCTCTCCTTTCTCATTCTCTCAAAACCGAAAAACATTCTCTTTTCTTAGTCTTTGCCGAATTCCCATCTTCTTTTCCCCTTCTTTTCCTTTCTCTATTGGTCGAATATCCCCACTCTTGTCGTAGAAACTCCCTTCTCATTTATTTTTCCTTCCTTCTAACCGAATCTACTCCCTACTTTTGTGCCAAAATTCCCTTCTCCTATTTTGAAGCACTTTGGCCGAATGTTAAAGGAGGTATAGATCTCTCGGATATTCTGTGGTGTCGATTTGAGAAGGTAAGTGTTCTAGCCGAATGCTTATTGTTCTTCTCTCTTATGTTCTGTCAATTTGGGATGAATAAGAAAAGGGCCAGAAATATACGATGATTTGGGCTAATCGGTGTGTTGAAACCGATTCTGTCTAGGTGCTCGGGATTTTGAGGTATTCAAACCAAGCCTTCATTCGTTAGCAATTGGTTGGTAAGTGGTGGTAAGGATCTACTTAAATAGACTATATTTTTAGTGATCGAAAAGCCGAAGGCTATTAATATGGATGGTTCTTGATTGTAGGGAAGCGAAACACTTGGTGTGTGGTGGCTAGCATTCAAAGGGCGTGTAGGTGAGGTCTCGGGTTTCAAATGATAACCCATTGGATTTAGTTGGTTTGTTTGAATAGCCCATGGCACTAATCATATGTTTGGCCAAATATAGGAGCAAGGATATCTTGTGTGGCCGATTTACTCTTTGGGGATTTAGAGTTATCGCTAGAAACAGGTGTTTACATACACACTTTATGATTGATTAACTGTGCTAAATGTTGTGTATGCTAAATCGATTTATGTAGCTTTGGATTTGATACCATAGCGGTATAAGCGGCGATTTATCTGTAAGCCCCTGTCCGTATGAGTTTACTATTTGATGCTTTTGGAAAGCATGGCATATTTGGTATATGCGATTTAAATACATGTTGGCATGAATTACATTATGCATATCTTGGCTTATGTGGGTTAAAGCGAGTGGAGGGGCAGTGATATTCGTGTCGACGGACACGGTGGTTTGGTACCACATTGTGACTACGGTCACCAGAGGTTTAGCACCTCGGAGGTTTGGCACCTCATAGCATCTCGTCCCAGTGGCTTAGCACCACGGTGGGTTGGCCCCACGATTTACATTATGGGATTAGCGCGGTGATTTGGTATCACACGATGAGTTGGCCCCATCATTTGATTTGTGACCCGGGTCACGGTGGTTTAGCACCACCGGTGGTTTGGCACCACAATATGACGGATTTCGTGACTATAAGTCACCGGTGGTTTGGCACCACCGGTGGTTTGGTACCACACGGGGTAGAGAAAGGTGTTTGGATGGCTAGGTTGGGTGCATGGTTTAGTGCATGTTAATTTGTTATAAATTGTGTATGTTGTTGCACTAAATAGGGAAGGGTTACACATTGAGTCTTGGTGACTCACCTTCTCCTTTAACATTTTTCGGGTGACTCGTAGATCGCGGATGAGGAGCCGGATAGACTCGAGGTGGCCATGCGATTGGATATTTGAATTAAATGAACTTTAAATTTTAGTTTATTATACTTAATTGTTGGTTTTGTTTTAATCAAGTTGTAATAAGGCCTCCTAGGATTATTTTTATTATTTTTACATGTTTTGAACATTTTGTTTTAACTATTTAATAATGTTAAAATGGGTGCACATGTTTTCTCAAATCAAAGCATAAAATGTTTTAAAGTGCCATCGGGTACATTTGAAACCTATAACAACTTGACTTAATAAATATTTTTAAACAAACTAAGTATGGTTTTAGCAAGAAAATTAAAGGAAGGGTTTTAAACAAAACTTAAATCGGCTTAAAAGGGATTTTACAAAATTGTTTTCCCTGTAACAAACCAAATTCGATCGTAGTGTTTGGGCCGGGTTTGGGATGTTACAAAATTGGTATCAGAGCCCAGTTCAAAGCTCGGCTGTGGGGGCCCAAGGCCCAAAATGTTTTGGTAGGCCTTTTTGGAATTATTTTTGGGTTTTTGAACAGCATGGCACCGAGTTTCAGGCACCAATCCGCCCAGGTGAGTACTTCCAACTTCTTTGTGAATTATTACTTGAAGAAAGGGTAGGTATGGGACGTAGCTAGTGTGATAAGTGTTTGAACCTTAGGACTAGTCTACCCCAACAAATACATAAGACTTAAAAGCCTAATTAAACAAACCTACGACCAAGTCGCCGAGTTAGGGTGTGGTAACCCCAGTGCGCATGTCTAGGATTGGATCAGAAAGAGCTTGGTATTTAAGCGGTCCTCGTGACTCACCTCCTCTTCACGGGATTCCTACCAGTGCGTAGCCGGTTCACCCTAACCAAGAGGACTCGGTCATAGGCTAAACATACTAAATAAAACCCGAAAGGGATTAGCCATGTTTTATGAAAACCTTAATTTTAAAACCATTAAAATATCTCTTTAAAATAGTAGGACAAATTTATTTTTGGAAAAAATTTTAAAGTATTCTTGGCTTATCGAAATTTACAAAAATTACCCCTGTAGGAAAATGACGAAAATACCCCTGGGATAGAAACGGACAGAAATGCCCGAAGAGTGAATAGGTATGAAAAGTATTAGGGAATGGATGTGCTCTTCTGTGTAAACTAGGATAGAGGACTTAAAACTTTGATTGATCGAAGGAATCCCTATTGAACTTTTCATAAAATTTCTTCGCGAGTAACCAAGTGGAACAATTACTAATCCATAAAAATTTCTTAACCAGATTAAAGCGCGATAGTTAGAATGAGCTCTAGAGGACGTGGTCGTCGTGGACGCGGTAGGGGCAAGATGACCGTGTCAGAACCCGTTAGGTCGGGTCAGGGGTCGGAAAATGAAGTACCACCGCCACCACCACCTCCAACTTTTGGAGCTGAGGAGCAGGATCAGACTGGTGGTGAGGCAGTATCGCAAGCTGTGTTGCGAGTCCTTGAGATGGTGGTTGGGGCTAGTGGAGGAATGGGAGCTTGAAAATCTGTTCCCGAGCGACTCCGATCCAACGGAGCTGAGGTATTCCGGGGAGTGTCGGGAGTGGCACCCAGTGCGGCGGAATATTGGTTAGTCGACCGAGAGAATCATGGATGATCTTGACCTGACGGATGAGGAGAAGCTGAAAGGAGCGGTGTCGCTTCTAAAGGAAGAGTCATATCAGTGGTGGCTCACCGTTCGAGATGGTGCTATGGCAGATGATCTTACTTGAGAGTATTTCAAAACTGCTTATCAGAAGAAGTATGTGGGCACCAGCTACACTGATGCTCAGAGGAAAGCCTTTTTGGGATTGGTACAAGGAAATAAGTCAGTATCTGAGTATGAGGCATCGTGGCTACTGAACATGAACGTTGCGTCCGCTTTGAAGACGGACTTAGAGATGAGTTAAGGTTACTGATTACTCCACAGCGGGAGCGTGAGTTTTTGCGTCTTTGGTGGAAAAGGCTAAGGTAGCCCGAAGGAGTCAAGGAGTCTCGTGAAAGCAGAACTATGATAGGAACAAGCGTAAGAGAGGCTTTGGGTCGTGCAGGTCGGTGGTAATGTTCAGAAAAGGGCTAGGCAGAGTGGGTCAAATCAGGCAGGAAGGCCCATGGCTACTAATCAGAGACCGACCCAGTGTAATCGCTATGGAAAATCACATTGGGGAGGTTGTTGACCTGGTGAGAAGGGTTGCTTTGAGTGTGGGTCGTTGGATCACCGTGTAAGGGATTGTCCTTGGAAGTTAGCCAAGAATCGCCCAGAGGGCAAAACCATACTCGATGATAAAACTATGGGACCACGGAGGGTCGTGGTAATGGTAGAGGAGGCAAAGTGGTCCTAATCGAGGTCGCGGAATTCAAAGCGAGCGCAGGCAACACGAGAGGCAAGGCGACTGGCTTAGTCTATGCTGTGGCGTCGCGAGGAGGGTGGCGACGACTGGGGCGTCATAATCGATGCGTTCCTAATTTTTGGTCTCCCATATGTTGCATTAATAGATGTGGGTTCGACGCATTCATACGTTGCTAGTAGTGTGGTAGAGACCGTGAACCTAGACTTTGAGAGCGCTTCTAGGGAGATGACTGTAATTAGCCCTCTAGGACACTCTGCAGTTGTAAACAAGCTATATAGGGATGTACCCCTAGAACTCCAAGGGGTCGTGTTTATGGTCGATCTGATGGAACCGCCGTTTGGGGAGTTTGATTTGATTCTTGGAATGGGTGGTTGGTTAAGTATCAAGCAAGGTTGGATTGTCTTTGCAAAGCGTATGGTTCTTAAGATGGCTGAAGGTGATGAGGTGGTCATGATAGGTAATAGAAGAGATTACCTATCCAATGTGGTGTCGGCCTTGAAGGCTGAGAAGATGGTCAAAAAGGGTTGTGAGGCGTTTCTGGTTCGAATATGTGCCTTAGAGGCCAAGGAGTCAGCAGTTGAGAAGGTTCGAACGGTAGAGGAGTTCGCTGATGTGTTCCCAGAAGAACTTTCGGGTCTACCTCCGGATCGGGAAGTTGAATTTGGTATAGACTTGTTACCCGAAACGGCGCCTGTGTCTATAGCACCCTACCGAATGGCACCAAAGGAATTGGTGGAGCTGAAGGCTCAAATTCAGGAGCTCTTGGATAGAGGGTTTATCCGACCAAGTATATCTCCGTGGGGAGCACCTGTGCTATTTGTCAAGAAGAAAGACGGTTAAATGCGGATGTGTATCGACTACCGCCAGTTAAACAAGTTAACGATCAAGAAGAAGTATCCGTTGCCTCGGATCGATGACTTGTTTGACCAATTGAAGGGTGCAGCGGTTTTCTCGAAGATAGATCTTAGGTCAGGTTATCATCAACTTAAGGTGAAGGAGGTGGATGTGCACAAGACGGCATTCCGTACTCGGTATGGCCATTACGATTTTTTGGTGATGCCATTTGGGTTGACCAACGCACCTGCAGCGTTCATGGACTTAATGAATAGGGTGTTTCAGCAGTACTTGGATCAATTTGTCGTGGTGTTTATAGACGACATATTGGTTTATTGAAAGACGGAGGAGGAGCATGATATGCATTTGCGTATAGTTCTACAAGTATTGAGGGAGAAGCAGTTATATGCCAAATTCAGTAAGTGCGAATTTTGGCTTAGGGATGTGACTTTCTTAGGACACGTGGTATCGGTGAAGGGATTAGAGTGGACCCTCGCAAGGTTGAAGCGGTATTGGATTGGAAACCGCCTAGGTCGGTGGCGAGAAATTCGAAGTTTGCGGAGTGCAGGTCCGCGGTACTATCAAGATTTGTGGAAGGGTTCTCTCTAATCGCAGCGCCGTTGACTAAGTTATTAAGGAAAGGAGTTCCATTTGTTTGGTCGGAAAAAAGCAAGAAAGTTTTGATAAGCTAAGGAAGATTCGGCGGAAGCTCCAGTGCACAAACCGACTGAGGCGGAAAATTGTTCACGGTTTATTGTGATGCATCCCATCTTGGTTTGGGATGTGTGTTGATGAGGAAGGGAAGGTAGTGGCCTATGCATCCCGTCAGCTAAGACTGCATGAGGTTAACTATCCAACTCACGACTTGGAGTTAGCGGCAATAGTCTTCGCTTTGAAAGTATGGAGACATTACTTATATGGGGAGAAGTCGATAGTCTACACGGATCACAAAAGTCTGAGGTATCTTTTGACCCAAAAGGATTTGAACTTGAGGCAGCGTCGATGGATTGAGCTGTTGAAGGACTATGACTGCTCAATTGAGTACCATCCGGGCAAAGCTAACGTGGTGGCTGACGCATTGAGCCGGAAGGTCGTGACAGACTTAAGAGTGATGTTTGCTCACCTCAGTCTATACGACGATGGAAGTCTTTTGGCAGAACTTCAAGTTAAGCCAACTTGGATCGAAGAGATTAAGGAAAAGCAATTGGTGGATGATAGTTTGAATGCAAGGAGGTTGCAAGCTCAAGATAGTGGATTAGAAGGGTATAGTTTGACCAGTGATGGTGTACTATGTTTTCAAGGGTGGCCTTGTATGCCAAAGGATGTGGAGTTGAGACAAAGAATTCTCCAAGATGCACATAGCAGCCCATACGCTATGCATCCTGGAGGAAGCAAGATGTATGGAGATTTTGAAGCGATTTTTTTGGTGGCTGGTTGAAGCGTGAGGTGGCGAATGCGTCGGTAAGTGTCCGGACGTGTCGGCAGGTTAAAGCTGAACATCGGTTGCCATCGTGGTTACTTCAACCAAAGTGAAGATCCCGCATGGAAATGGGAGAGGATTACTATGGATTTTTTTGGGCTACCCCTCACGCCCACAAGAAGAAGGACGCATTTGGGTGATTGTGGACCGTCGACCAAATCACTCACTTCATACCGTGAGAGTGGATTACTCACTTCAGAAGCTAGCTAAGCTGTATGTGTCAGAAATAGTGAGGTTGCATGGAGTGCCAGTATCAATCATCTCGGATAGGGATCCCAGATTTACGTCGAGGTTCTGGAAAGCATTGCATCAAGCTTTGGGTACACGATGGATTTTCAAAGATGACTTTCCATCCACGATCGACGGGCAATCGGAAAGGGTCATACTGAGATCTTAGAGGATATGTTAAGAGGATGCATTTTGGATTTCAGCGGTAGTTGGGAGGAGTATCTACCGTTGGCGGAATTTGCTTATAACAATAGTTATCAAGCAAGTATTCAAATGGCACCGTACGAAGCACTGTATGGACGAAAATGTCATACTCCGACATGTTGGACGGAGTTGGGTGAACGACAAGTTCGGGTCCGAGTTGTTGGTGTAAACCGAAGATAAAGTTAAGGTGATTCGGGCTCGTCTCAAGGAGGCATCGATGTGCGAGAGAAGTCTTATACGATCTTAAGCGTAAAGAAATGGAGTATGCGGTAGGAGATAAAGTCTTCCTGAAAGTGTCACCTTGGAAGAAGGTGTTGAGATTTGGGCGAAAAGGGAAGCTAAGCCCAAGGTTCATTGGGCCATATACAGTGTTGAAGCGAGTGGGACCGGTAGCTTATCAGCTCAAACTGCCGGCAGAGTTGAGTCAGATTCATGACGTCTTTCATGTGTCGATGCTTAGACGGTATCGGTCAGATCCATCACACGTTGTGCCTGTGGCAGAGATTGAGGTAAACTCAGACTTATCTTTCGAGGAAGAGCCAGTTCAGATCCTAGATCGAGATGTCAAGGTTCTACGAAGGAAATCAGTACCTTTGGTGAAAGTGCTATGGCGAAACCATGGTGCAGAGGAAGCTACGTGGGAACTCGAGGATGTGATGCGGCAGCAATACCCCCACCTCTTCTAATCAAGGTAATTTCGAGGCCGAAATTATTTTTAAGGGGGGTAGAACTGTAACATCCTAAAATTGGGGTTATTTGGGATTGAATTATTTTTCTCGTGTTTGAATTGCTGTGGTATTAATTATGGTGTAGTAAGGCTTAATTAGGGGTCTTGAGTAGGCTCGGAATAGTGGAAAAATATTTTTGTAAGCTTTAAAGGTAGGGAGCCTTAGTAAGTAGGGGTTACAAGATTAAAAGAGGGAACTTTTGACACAGAAATGGCCTTGGAAAAGTGGCAAAAGGAAGGCCACTTAGGAGCTGGAATTGACGCCACAAGGGGGAGCAAGGGGAGCCTATGTTCGAGTCGTGAGAAATCTCCTTTTGTGCTCTTTATTTTGTGGCAAGAGAAAGAGAGGAGTGCTCAATTCAAATTCTTTTAGATAAATAAGGATTTAATTGGATTTTATGTGGATATTTTTAAAGGGTGGCAAGGAGAAAAAGAAGGAACTTGACTGATTCAAATTCCTTTGAGTAATTTCAAATGCTTGGCCTAGAGTGATTTGGGAGTTGTTTGAAATTTTGAACTCCTTGTTGAAGAGGAGTGGACGGCAAGGAGACTAGGTGAAGGGGGGGTGCCGAATTCTCTTAAGGCACATACTCCTCATTTTGTTGTTTTTTTCTTCTTCTTTTCTCCATTTGCAAGTAAGCCGAAATTCTCTACTCTTCCATCTTTGATTTTTTCTCTCCTTTCTCATTCTCTCAAAACCGAAAACCATTCTCTTTTTCTTAGTCTTTGCCGAATTCCCATCTTCTTTTCCCCTTCTTTTTCCTTTCTCTATTGGCCGAATATCCCCCTCTCTTGTCGACCGAAACTCCCTTCTCATTTATATTTCCTTCCTTCTAGCCGAATCTACTCCCTACTTTTGTGCCGAAATTCCCTTCTCCTATTTTGAAGCACTTTGGCAGAATGTTAAAGGAGGTATAGATCTCTTCGGATATTCTGTGGCAATCGATTTGAGAAGGTAGGTGTTCTAGCCGAATGCTTATTGTTCTTCTCTCTTATGTTCTGTCAATTTGGGATGAATAAAGAAAAGGGGCGAAATATCACGATGATTTGGGCTAATCGGTGTGTTGAAACCGATTCTGTCTAGGTGCTCCGGGATTTCTAGGTATTCAAACCAAGCCTTCATTCGTTAGCAATCGGTTGGTAAGTGGTGGTAAGGATCTACTTAAATAGACTATATTTTTAGTGATCGAAAAGCCGAAGGCTATTAATATGGATGGTTGCCGATTGTAGGGAAGCAGAAACACTTGGTGTGTGGTGGCTAGCATTCAAAGGACGTGTAGGTGAGGTCTCGGGTTTCAAATGATAACCCATTGGATTTAGTTGGTTTGGCCGAATAGCCCATGGCACTAATCATATGTTTGGCCGAATATAGGAGCAAGGATATCTTGTGTGGCCGATTGACTCTTTGGGGATTTAGAGTTATCGCTAGAAGCAGGTGTGTACATACACACTTTATGATTGATTAACTGTGCTAAATGTTGTGTATGCTAAATCTGATTTATGTAGCTTTGGATTTGATACCATAACGGTATAAGCGACGATTCAGGTAAGCCCCTGTCCGTATGAGTTTACTATTTGATGCTTTTGGAAAGCATGGCATATTTGGTATATGCGATTTAAATACATGTTGGCATGAATTCTGTTATGCATATCTTGACTTATGTGGGTTAAACGAGTGGAGGGGGCAGTGATATTCGTGTCGAGCGGACACCGATGGTTTGGTACCACATTGTGACTACGGTCACCAGAGGTTTGGCACCTCCGGAGGTTTGGCACCTCATAGCGTCTCGTCCCGGTGGCTTAGCACCACGGTGGGTTGGCCCCACGATTTACATTATGGGATTGGCGCCCGGTGATTTGGTATCACACGATGGGTTGGCCCCATCATTTGATTTGTGACTTCGGGTCACGGTGGTTTGGCACCACCGGTGGTTTGGCACCACAATATGACGGATTTCGTGACTATAAGTCACGGTGGTTTGGCACCACCAGTGGTTTGGTACCACACGGGTAGAGAAAGGTGTTTGGATGGCTAGGTTGGGTGCATGGTTTAGTGCATGTTAATTTGTTATAAATTGTGTATGTTGTTGCACTAAATAGGGAAGGGTTACACATTGAGTCTTGGTGACTCACCTTCTCCTTTAACATTTTTCAGGTGACTCGTAGATCGCGGATGAGGAGCCGGATGGACTCGAGGTGGCCATGCAGTGGATATTTGAATTAAATGAACTTTAAATTTTAGTTTATTATACTTAATTGTTGGTTTTGTTTTAATCAAGTTGTAATAAGGCCTCCTAGGATTATTTTTATTATTTTTACATGTTTTGAATATTTTGTTTAAACTATTTAATAATGTTAAAATGGGTGCACATGTTTTCTCAAATCAAACGCAAAATGTTTTAAAGTGCCATCGGGTACATTTGAAACCTATAACAACTTGACTTAATAAATATTTTTAAACAAACTAAGTATGGTTTTAGCAAGAAAATTAACGGAAGGGTTTTCGACAAAACTTAAATCGGATTAAAAGGGATTTTACAAAATTGTTTTCCCCTGTAACAAACCAAATTCGGTCGTAGTGTTTGGGCCGGGTTTGGGATGTTACAGGTATTGTCTTAATCAATTGGTTTTCCCCACAAATATTTTCCCCAAATTCGTTCTCTTTGTCTTAGCATCTTTAGCTTAGTAGTTAGTTAATTTTAGATTAAACAACAATTTTCTTAATTCTTAGGCTAAATAATAAAAAAGAAAGTTAGTATTAGTACTTCTGGTTCCCTTGGGTTCGACAATCCGGTCTTGCCACTAAGCTATACTACTGTTCGATAGGTGCACTTGCCTCAATCGTCGTCACAGTTAGTTTCCAGGCTCGATCATTCTTTATATAAATTTTTAAGGCTCTGACGTATACGCTCAGTAAGGAAGGTAAGTATATATGTAAACTTACCTAACACTACACCAAAACAGACTTTTAGCGGCGTTTTTAGTGGCGTTTTAACTAAAAACGCCACAAATAATATACATTAGCGGCATTTGAAAGAAAACACCGCCAAAAGTTGAGCAATAGCGGCATTTTTGGACCAAACGCCGCTAAAAATGAGAAATAGCGGCGTTTTTCTCTCAAACGCCGCTAAAGGTCTGAGCATTAGCGGCGCTTTGTCAAAAACGCCGCTAAAGGTCTGAGCATTAGAGGTGCTTCTGCAAAAACGCCGCTAAAGGTCTGAGAATTAGCGGCGCTTTTGCAAAAACGCCGCTAAAGATCGAAGCATTAGCGGCGCTTTGTCAAAAACGCCGCTAAAGGTCTGAGCATTAGCGGCGCTTTGTCAAAAACGCCACAAAAATGTTAATCTATAGGACGACGTTTTGTTGTTGAGCTATAGTGGCTATATCGAGGATTAGTGGCGTTTGTTGTTAAACGCCGCAAAAAGTCTTCATTCCGCGAAAAATATGTCATTAGCGGCGTTTGTAAAAAAAAATGCCGCAAAAATATTTAATTTAAGGGTTATGATTTTAGTAGTTTGGCTATTAGGCTTTAGAGGTTAGGGTTGTTAATAAAAAGTTATTTTATTTTAGGGTCTAAGTAAACATTAATATTCTTTTTAATTACTTTTATTTCTTATAAATTTTATATTTAGGGTTTAACCAGAACAAGAAAACAAACTTAATTATTTAATATATATATATATATTATAGTTTAAATTATTTAATTGAAGTGTATATATATATATATATTAAAATTATACTTATAGTTTAAATTATTTAAGAGATAATAGATAAGCTTAATATATATTAAAGTTAAAAAAATTGGTAACATGCATCTATAGAGAAACAAAATTAATTAGTAAATTAAAAATGTTATTTAAATTTCGTAAAATATTGAAAGAATATATAATAGTCAAAATTTATCTAATTAATTTAAGGTTTAAGGTTATAATTAAGGGTTTAGTGGTTTGTATGGGCCGACCATGGTTTCGAGTTTAGCATATCAAGATTTAGTGTTTAGAGTTTATGGTTTACGATTAGTTTTAGGATTAGGGTTATGGCTTGGGTTTATGGGTTTGTGGGTTAATGGTTTTAGGGCCTAGTGTTTAGGGTTTATGGTTTAGGATTTAGGGTTTAAGGTTTATGATTTAGGGTTTATCGAATGAAGACATGGTGAGATATATGCTATAAAAATGGCGAGATTGCATTTTTTACTCACAAATTGATTTAAGCCCCTAAGAAAATCTGATTGTACATCTTTTTATCCCTAAACCCTAAACTATAAAGGCCTAAACCCTAAACCACAGATATAGATTCTAAACCCTAAATCATAACTCTAAATACTCGACCATAAACCCACAAACTACAAACACCAAACAATTAATCCATTAGACCCCAAAATATTAAACCCAAAAATCTTAAACCTTAAAAATTTATTTCATATGGATATAATAAATAAAATATAATAAATCAAAAATTATAAAAATAATTACGTAACTAATCTCTATTTTACGCACAAAACCTGATCGCAATTTAATTAAATTTAGTGTTTGCAGATTCAATCAATTTAATCTTAATTTTAAAAATTCAACAAATTTTTCCCTTAACTTTACACATTCTGTTAATTTAATCTTTATTATATTCTTAAAAACACAAAAACTAAAAACCGTAAAAAACTTTGAAAAATATATATATATTTGAATGTTTAAATTTTATAAAAGTATATAGAAAATAAAAAAAAAATATTTATAGATAAATGAATTACCAATTTTCAATTTTCTAAACTGAAATTTATTTATTAAAAAATAAAAATGTAATTAGGTTTAGTGGCGTTTTATTGATAAGCGCGCAAAATGTGTGTGTTTTCTTGATCAAACGACGTGCGTTTTTAGGCCCGAATTACCGTCACGGTATGAGTCAAATCATATTTCCCGATTCGGACTTCCCAAATTCGGTCAAGTTCTCCCCAAAATTTACAATCCCTATTTCCCTCTTCATTCTCTATTCTTCTTCTCTGTACAATTCCAAAATTTACAACCCCGATTCCCTCTCTTTTTCACTTACTTTTGATTTTCAAGTTAGTTCCGTCACATTCCCCAAATCTCATCTGATCGAAACCCAGTCCAAAATCCCTTCTGATCGAAATCCCCATTTCCCCTTCCGATCGGAATCCCTATTTTGCCAAATCTCCACCGTCGCATCTTCTGGTAATTGTTACTGCTTTATTTCTGTTTTATTTTCATTTCATTTTTTTTTGCATGCAGGAAATGACCTCTGATTTTGGACAAAGTTTGAAGTGCGGATATTGCTCGTAAATATACTTTAAAAGGTTCAGAAATTACCTCTGATTCATTCTTCTTCTTTTTTTTGTTGATATTTTGGTACTATTGGGGATGTATTACCAGGTTAAGGTAATCTTTGCAAACCAAATGTCAGAATATTATGTGTTTGTGGTATAGATGTATACACAACAAGTAGGGGCTTTCTTAAAATCTGAGAAATATGGTAAATGCTATAACATTTGAAAGATTGTTTATGTTGTATAGTTGTATGTTGCTTGTCTTGCCTAAACTGATACTCAGTTGTGATCTTTAATTTGATTGATGGAAAAGCTCCTTTGTAACGTCCTCGAAAGGGCCTATGCATTTTCAGTTTAATTGTACGAAATGACAAGTCTTAAGCACTATGAATAAATTTTTGGTATTTTTGGAATTATAGAAATGCATAGAAATGGAAATGAACATTTTTGGAAACCTGAGCATTTTTGGAAACTTGAACATTTTGGAAACTGAATATTTTTGGAAACTTGAACATTTTTGAAATCTGAACATTTTGGAAATGTTTCAAAATGGAAAGTGAACATTTCGAAACTGGAAATGTAAGAAAAATGGCAAGTTACTGAGCCGATCAAAATTTTAGGAAACTTGGAAATGACCTAAAATGATGAGTTTTAAGGTTTAGAATAGGAAATTAAGGCAAGGGGGCCTTAAAGGTAAAAGTTGGTAAAATTTGACACACAAACGGGCTAGGAAAAGTGGCCTGAAGATGGCACTTATGGCTTATGGAAATGGCGCCACATGCAAGGTGTTGGGCCTGAGTTCGAGTCACTTGGGAAGCAAATAATGAAGGCTATATTTTTGCTTCCAGAAGGCTGAGGTGGACGGCACATGCTTCTAGAAATAAAGGTGTTTTATTTTCATTAATATGTGAATAATAAGTGATAAATATAGGATTAATTTTTAATATAATTATTGAGGAGATAAAAGATGGATTAAACACTTTTATTTTTAAATAAAAGAGATAATATTATCACAAGGAAGAGTGGTGGCCAAGTCAAGGACTCTTGGCCTAGTAATTTCGGCTAAAGGAGGAGAGTTAGGCTATTCTCTCATCTTTTTCCTAAGTGTGCCGAAAATTCCCTAGCTCCTCTTTCTCTCTGCCGAAATTTCTCCTAAGCAAAACTCCATCTTTTCTTCTCCTCTCCTTTGCTATTGTCGAGCCAAAACACTCGTTGATCCTGTTAAATCTCCATAGCCAGAATCTCTCTGTGACTCTAGGCAAGGAAGCAATCGGCTAAAGGCATTAAAGGTAAGGTTAAGCATCATTCAAATTCTTTTCTTTGCTAGTTGCCGAAAGAGAAGGGTCTAATCCCTATTCTTGTTTTTTTTTGGCCGAATCTGCAAGGGGTCTCTCAGGTTTCTACAATTGTTGAAAACAAGGATCAAGGATCTAAGGTGAGATAAGTATATATTTGGTCGAAGGTTACGTTTTATATGTTAGATCTAACATATGAATTATAGGAATTTCAATATCACTAAAGGGAGCAAGGAACCGATTTTTGAGATCTCATCTTAAGGTAAGTGGATATAATCGGCCAAGGTTCTTTCTTAAATGTCTAGATCTATTTGTTTTAATCAGAGACTAATCAAATTAGTGGATTTAATGGTTAGCCGATTTCAAGGGAAGAACACAAATCTTTGGGATTTGATTACCAATCAAATCGGAAAACAAGGTAAGTGTTAGTAATACCATTCCTAGTAGGATTTGGTTTTAAAATCGAAAAGGTTATTAATATGTTTATATATGATGGGCCGAATATAGGAATTAACAGATCTAAAGCCTAGATCGGGATTTTCGGGATCTCAAGGAATCTATTAAGCAAATCAGGTGTGTACTCACACTAACTTTCGATATATCATATGGCAATTATTTTAACATATGAATATGCATAAGAATGTGAATATGGCTAAGTACCATAAATATGGTAAAAGTACCCAGGTACGTTTCCTACTTTTGATAGGATTATGAATATGTATATTGTTACATGTGAATAATGGGAAATTAAGTATGTTATGCATGATATAAAATATATGGGGCATTCGGGATATATGTGAAAGGGGAAGAAGGTGTTGACTTGGTCTCACTAACGGAATATGGTGACTACGGTCCACAGAATTTGAATATGGTAACTTCGGTTACATTATCTAAATTTGGTAACCGGTTACATTATTTGAATATGGTGTCTAATGACACAAATTATATGGGCGATGAGCAC
The DNA here is from genome assembly GCA_025698515.1 of Gossypium sturtianum. NCBI lineage: Eukaryota > Viridiplantae > Streptophyta > Magnoliopsida > Malvales > Malvaceae > Gossypium > Gossypium sturtianum. Next base: position 90,524,271 of record CM046954.1, read on the forward strand.
GTCGATCGCAAATGACGCCTTCGATGGTGTGTAGCGGATGGAGGGTTGACTTAGTAGTCCCCACGGTGTGATTGGCGAGTGCACGGGTGGTGTGTAGCGGATGGACAAATAGGCTTGGGTTTGGGTTGCATCATTCTTTTTATGAATATGTCTTTGATATGAATATGTATGCCTGAATTGTTGAATGTTAGTTTGTGTACACATTGAGTCTGTTGACTCACCCCGTTGGGGAACATTTTTTCAGGAGATGATCGAGTAATGGACCGGTCGGTGAGGAGCTAAAGGTGGCCATGCATAGCAAGGAAAGACTTTTATTATTTGGGACTGTTATTTATATTAAGTACTTAAATTTTATTATTTTTGGGGTTTTGATTGATGTAATAAGGCCATAAGGCCCAAGTGAATTTCTTTATTTCTTTTTGCTTTACTATTGGATATTATGTCACGAACTAATTTGGATGTAAGTAAGTACAAAATTACTTTTCTTAAAAATGAACTCAAAAATTCTTTTGTCACCTTAATTAAATTGGATTTATAAAATTAAATAAATGGGTTTTTAATCTAAGCCCAACCCAAAACGAAATCTTCCTGAAAATACACAAATTTTCTCTAAGAAACAAAGAAATTTGAAACCGGTTTACTCAAGGAACATACCAGATCCGGTTCAGGCTCGTGGGCCAGGTGTGGGGTGTTTCAGTTTGGTATCAGAGCCAGGTTTTAAACTCTCGGCCTGTGGGCTAAGGCCCAAAACGTTTTTAATTCGAGCCCAAATGATTTTCTTGAAATAAAGCAGGTATTCTAGCATGGCACCTAAGTCTCCAAGACCATGATCCACGTGTAAGTACCCTAACCATTTGTGTGATTATGTGGTTTATGTTATGAATTATGGAAGGGTAGAAGAGGAATAGAATGTAGAATAGAATGATAGGAACATGAACCCTAGGGCTAGATTACTCAAACACAAAACCACATAAGACTTAATGCACTAAACAAACCTATGGCTAAGTCACAGAGCTAGGGTGTGGTAACCCCTGTACGCATGTCTAGGATTGGATCCGGAAGAGCCTGGTATTTAAGCAGTCCTAGTGACTCACCTCCTCTTCGTAGGAATCCTACCTGGTGCGTAGCTTCGGTTCACCCTAACTCAGAGGGCTCAGCGGTGTGGCAACCTCTGTGCGCATGTCTAGGAATGGTTTCGATGGGAGCTTGGTATTTAAGCAGTCCGCGTGACTCACCTCCTCTCCATTCGAATCCTACCTGGTGCGTAGCTTTGGTTCACCCTAACCAAAGAGGGCTCGGTCATAAGCTAAACCTAAGGACTAAAACCTGAAAGGGAACTAGCCATGTTTAAAAAAAAAAAGAACCCATAAAGTTTTACAACTTTTGGAATATCCCTAACTTACTAAATTTTACCAATTTATCCTGATTTATGGAAAATTACCAAAATACCCCCGAGGTCAAAAATTACCGAAACGCCCTGGATTCCAAATTTTTCTTTCCTAAAATTACCCCGGAACTTTAAAATTTCCAAAATACTTTTGACAAAATCACCGAGGAACTTTCTGTTTGAAAAATTACGAAAATGCCCCTGTAGGATAAAATTACGAAAATACCCCTGGGTAGTGGAAAAAACAATAACAAATGAAAACTACAACATTTCTCTGAATGAATGAAAGTTCATAATTGTTTGATGGATGGATGAATGAATGAAAGACTGTGTGCTTGTGTGAATACGAAAGAACCACTCCTAAAACTTTTTCCATAAAACTCCTTCGCGGATAATAAGTGGAACAATGACTAATCCATAAAACTTTTTAATCAGATCTCGACGCTAGAAATGAGCTCCAGAGGACGTGGTCGTCGTGGACGAGGTAGAGGAAGGATGACTGTGTCAGAACCCGTTAGATCGGGTCAGGGTTCTGACAATGAGATACCACCGCCACCACCACCCCCAGCTGTTAATGTGGAGCAAAGCAAGCTCGGATGGGGAAGATGTTGTGTCACGGTGTGGCTGCGAGTTTTGGAGTTGGTGGTCAGTGCGGGGAGGAAATTCGGAAATTGAAAAATCAGGCTCGAACGGCTCGAGCTAATGGAGTGAGATGTTTCGTGGAGTGTCGGGAGTGGCACCCGATCTGGTGAGTATTGGTTGAAGCGACGGAGCACATCATGGATGAGCTCGACCGACTCGAGGAGAAGTTGAAGGAATGGTGGCCTTCATTACAGCGATGAAGCGTATCGGTGGTGGTTAATCTGTGCGAGATGGTGCTATGGCGGAGGATCGACACAGGAATATGTTAAGGAGGCATTCCGAAGAAATATGTGGGAACCGGTATACAGATGAGCAAAGAAAAGCTTTCAGGGCTAGTTCAAGGGAACAAGTCCGTAGCGAGAATATGAGGCGAATTTATGAGGTTGAGCCGTTATGCTCGAGGGTAGTAGCGATCGAACATGAACGCCGTGTCCGATTTGAGGATGGTGAGATACGACACGAGATCGTTGATAGCACCGCATCGAGCGGGAGTTCTCTTCTTTGGTGGAAAAGGCCAAGGTGGCCGAGGAATTAAAGATGCTACCAAGCGGTGTGGACAAGAATAAGCCTAAGAGAGGTTTTGGACCATCTGGAAAGGGTCATAAGAGGCCTAGGGTTGATGGGTCACGAAATCAACAAGTTGGGTACGGCCGGTGATGATCGCCCTTGTGAGCATTGTGGAAAGAAGCACTTGGGAGAGTCTTTGGAGAAAGACGGTGGATGTTTCAAATGTGGATCCAAGGACCATATGCTTAAGGATTGTCCCAAACAACCAGATGAGAGCCGATGGCGATCCGTAATGCTAGCTTGGTGGTAGAGGCGACAGCGACCTCAGCAGGTCGTGGTTCGGCTAACGAGGAGGTAATGGTCTTTGGCAGAGGCCGTGGAGCACGTGGCCGAGGTGCTACTAATGCGAGAAGCAAGGCAACCGGGATTGGTTTATGCAGTTCGCCGAAGAGAGGATTGTGACGCACCGGATGTAATAACCGGTACGTTCTTCATTTATGACAAACCCTATTTTGCTCTGATTGATGTGGGATCGACCCATTCCTATGTTGCATGTAGTGTAGTGGAAACACTAGGCCTAGACTCAGAACTCTCTGATAGACAGATGACTGTAGTAAGCCCATTAGGCCAAACCGTAGTGGTAGACAAGATCTTTCGGAATGTACCCCTAGAGATTCATGGAGTAAACTTTCGGGCCGACTTAATGGAACTACCCTTCGGGGAGTTTGAACTTATACTCGGAATGGATTGGTTAGTAGAACACTGAGCCGTGTTGGATTGTGCGGCTAAACGGATGGAGCTAAGAACCCCGGAGGATGAAGTGGTAGCTATGATCGGAGAAAGGAGGAACTACTTGTCTAACGTGGTTTCGCGTCAAGGCCGAGAAGATGGTTAAGAAGGGTGTAAGGCATTCTTAGCCTTCATTAGTACGATAGGTGGGAAGGAGGAAGGTATTAATGGAGTAAGGACGGTAAGGGACTTCGTGGATGTATTTCCGGAGGAATTACAGTGAATACCCCGGATAGGGAGGTAGAATTTGGGATAGATTTGCTACCAGGAGCGGCTCTCGTGTCAATTGCTCCATACCGAATGGCGCCAAAGGAGTTAGTTGAGCTCAAGGCTCGGATCCAAGAATTGTTGGATCGTGGGTTCATTCGACCAGTGTGTCCCCATGGGAACACCGATCACATTTGTGAAGAAGAAGGATGGAACTATGCGTATGTGCATAGACTACCGTCAATTGAATAAAGCGACCATCAAGAACAAGTATCCTTTGCCAAGGATAGACGACTTGTTCGATCATTTGAAAAAGGGGCGATTGTGTTCTCGAAGATAGACCTAAGGTCGGGATATCACCAGTTAAAGGTGAAGGAGGCAGATATCCACAAGACGGCCTTTAGGACAAGGTACGGCTATTTTGAGTTTGTGGTGATGCCGTTTGGGTTGTTAACGCTCCAGCCACATTCATGGATATGATGAATCGGGTTTTCCAACCCTATTTGGATAGGTTCGTCGTGGTGTTCATCGACGATATTTTGGTGTATTCAAGGTCGGAGGAGGAGCATGATGAGCATCTCCGAGTGGTGTTGGAAGTGTTAAGGGGAAAGAAGCTTTATGCCAAATTCAGCAAGTGTGAATTTTGGTTAAAGGAGGTGGCATTCTTAGGACATGTGGTATCCGCAGATGGAATAAGAGTGGACCCTAGGAAGATCGAGGTGGTGTTGGAATGGAAACCACCTAGGTTAAAGTGGCTGAAATACTGAAGTTTCTTAGGCTTAGCGAGGCTATTACGGAAGGTTTGTGGAAGGGTTCTCGTCAATAGCCGCGCCTTTGACAAAGTTGCTAAGGAAGGAAGTACCCTTTGAATGGACTAATAAGCAACAGGAGAGCTTTGATAAGCTCAAGAAGGTGCTGACGGAAGCTCCAGTGTTAGTTCAGCCTGAGGTGGGCAAGGATTTCGTAGTATATTGTGACGCTTCACACACGGGATTAGGTTGTGTACTAATGCAGGAAGGAAAAGTGGTCGCGTATGCGTCTCGGCAATTAAGGCCTCATGAGGTTAACTACCCAACTCATAACTTGGAACTAGCAGCAGTAGTCTTTGCCTTTAAGGTTTGGAGGCACTACCTTTATGGAGAAAGGTCAGTTATCTACACAGACCACAAGAGCCTTAAGTATTTGTTGACTCAAAAGGAGTTGAACTTGAGGCAGCGAAGGTGGGTGGAATTACTGAAAGACTACGATTGTTCGATAGAATATCATCCGGGCAAGGCGAATGTGGTAGCCGATGCTCTGAGTAGGAAGGTTGTGTCGGATCTAAGGGCTTTGTTCGCTCACTTAAGTCTATATGATGATGGAAGCTTTGTTGGCGAGTTGCAAGTCAAGCCTACATGGTGAAGGAGGTGAAAGAGGGCCGGTTGGCGAGATAAGGATCTAAGTGCTAAGTTACGGCAAGTACTGAGCGGAGAAGTAAAGGATTATGGCGTCATTGACGGTGGAGTACTATGCTACAAAGGAAAAGTCCGCATGCTTAGAAGGACAGTGAGTTGAGACAAAGGATTCTTGGGAAGCGCATGGTAGCCCTTATGCTATGCATCCCGGAGGCATTAAAGCTGCACAGGATTTAAGAGAACAATTTTGGTGGCTTTGATCTTAAGCGGGAAGTGACAGAATTCGTGGGAAAGTGTCCGACGTGTCGACAAGTCAAATTTGAACACCAAGTTCCATCAGGATTACTTCAACCAATTGAGATTCCCCAATGGAAGTGGGAAAGGATTACCATGGACTTCGTTAGTGGGCTTCCCCTTACGCCTACTAAGAAGGACTCGGTATGGGTGATAGTGGACCGTTTGACCAAGACCGCGCACTTTATTCCGGTGAGGGTTGATTATTCTCTCCAGAAATTAGCCAAGCTATATGTGGCGGAGATCGTAAGGTTGCATGGAGTACCAGTATCGATCATCTCCGATCGAGACCCAAGGTTTACGTCTCGATTTTGGAAGGCACTCCATCAAGCTTTAGGCACTAAGTTAGACTTCTCAACGGCTTTTCATCCACAATCAGACGGGCAGTCTGAACGGGTTATACAAGTGTTGGAGGATATGTTGAGAGGCTGTGTGGTGGATTTTCGAGGAAGTTGGGAAGATTACTTGCCTTTAGCTGAGTTCGCCTACAACAACAGCTATCAGGCAAGCATACGGATGGCACCATACGAAGCATTGTACGGTAGGAAGTGTAGAACACCTACTTGTTGGACCGAGTTAGGAGAACGTCGAGTTTTGGGTCCAGAGTTAGTGGCTGAAACGGAAGAGAAAGTTGAGTTAATTCGGGCACGATTGAAGGAAGCCTCTGATAGGCGAGAAATCGTACGCGGACCTTAAGCGGAAGGAAATAGAATTTGAAGTGGGAGACCAAGTGTTTCTGAAAGTCTCGCCTTGGAAAAAGGTAATGAGGTTCGGTCGCAAAGGGAAGTTAAGCCCAAGGTTTATAGGGCCCTATAGAGTATTGAAGCGAGTTGGGCCAGTGGCATACCAGCTGGAATTACCGCCAGAGTTGCAGCAAATGCACGATGTTTTCCATGTGTCCATGTTACGTCGTTACCGATTGGATCTGTCCCATGTGGTACCAATCGAAGAGGTGGAGCTAAGGCCAGATCTATCCTACGAGGAAGAGCCGATTCGAATCTTGGAACGAGATGTGAAAGTACTACGAAGGAAGTCAGTGCCTCTAGTCAAAGTATTATGGCGCAACCATGGATCGGAAGAAGCTTCGTGGGAGTCTGAAGAGACAATGCGACAGCAATACCCTCAGTTGTTTAGTTAGGAAATTTCGAGGACGAAATTTTGTTTAAGGGGGGTAGAACTATAACGTCCTCGAAAGGGCCTATGCATTTTCAGTTTAATTGTACGAAATGACAAGTCTTAAGCACTATGAATAAATTTTTGGTATTTTTGGAATTCTAGAAATGCATAGAAATGGAAATGAACATTTTTGGAAACTTGAACATTTTTGGAAACCTGAATATTTTTGGAAACTTGAACATTTTTGGAAATCTGAACATTTTTGGAAATGTTTCAAAAATGGAAAGTGAACATTTCGGGAAACCTGGAAATGTAAGAAAAATGGCAAGTTACAGAGCCGATCGAAAATTTTAGGAAACTTGGAAATGACCCTAAAATGATGAGTTTTAAGGTTTAGAATAGGAAATTAAGGCAAGGGGGCTTTAAAGGTAAAAGTTGGTAAAATTTGACACACAAACGGGCTAGGAAAAGTGGCCTGAAGATGGCACTTATGGCTTATGGAAATGGCGCCACATGCAAGGTGTTGGGCCTGAGTTTGAGTCACTTGGGAAGCAAATAATGAAGGCTATATTTTTGCTTCCAGAAGGCTGAGGTGGACGGCACATGCTTCTAGAAATAAAGGTGTTTTATTCTCATTAATATGTGAATAATAAGTGATAAATATAGGATTAATTTTTAATATAATTATTGAGGAGATAAAAGATGGATTAAACACTTTTATTTTTAAATAAAAGAGATAATATTATCACAAGGAAGAGTGGTGGCCAAGTCAAGGACTCTTGGCCTAGTAATTTCGGCTAAAGGAGGAGAGTTAGGCTATTCTCTCATCTTTTCCTAAGTGTGCCAAAAATTCCTAGCTCCTCTTTCTCTCTGTGAAATTTCTCCTAAGCAAAACTCCATCTTTTCTTCTCCTCTCCTTTGCTATTGTCGAGCCAAAACACTCGTTGATCCCTGTTAAATCTCCATAGCCGAATCTCTGTGACTCTAGGCAAGGAAGCAATCGACTAAAGGCATTAAAGGTAAGGTTAAGCATCATTCAAATTCTTTTATTTGCTAGTTGCCGAAAGAGAAGGGTCTAATCCCTATTCTTGTTTTTTTTTTGGCCGAATCTGCAAGGGGTCTCTCACCAACGGAAAGGGATATATGTGAAAGGGGAAGAAGGTGTTGACTTCGGTCTCACCAACGGAATATGGTGACTACGGTCACAGAATTTGAATATGGTAACCGGTTACATTATCGAATTTTGTAACCCGGTTACATTATTTGAATATGGTGTCTAATGACACAAATTATATGGGCGATGAGCACGCGTCGATTGCAATGATCGCCTTCGATGGTGTGTAGCGGATGGAGGGTTGACTTAGTAGTCCCCACGGTGTGATTGGCAGGTACGGGTGGTGTGTAGCGGATGGACAAATAGGCTTGGGTTTGGGTTGCATCATTCTTTTTATGAATATGTCTTTGATATGAATATGTATGCCTGAATTGTTGAATGTTAGTTTGTGTACACATTGAGTCTGTTGACTCACCCCGTTGGGGAACATTTTTCAGGAGATGATCAGTAATGGACCGGGTCGGCAGGAGCTAAAGGTGGCCATGCATAGCAAGGAAAGGCTTTTATTATTTGGGACTGTTATTTATATTAAGTACTTAAATTTTATTATTTTTGGGGTTTTGATTGATGTAATAAGGCCATAAGGCCCAAGTGAATTTCTTTATTTCTTTTTGCTTTACTATTGGATATTATGTCACGAACTAATTTGGATGTAAGTAAGTACAAAATTACTTTTCTTAAAAATGAACTCAAAAATTCTTTTGTCACCTTAATTAAATTGGATTTATAAAATTAAATAAATGGGTTTTTAATCTAAGCCCAACCCAAAATGAAATCTTCCTGAAAATACACAAATTTTCTCTAAGAAACAAAGAAATTTGAAACCGGTTTACTCAAGGAACATACCAGATCCGGTTCAGGCTCGTGGGCCGGGTGTGGGGTGTTTCATCCTTTTTTCAGTTAACGTGCAAAACATAGTTTTTAAGAATGAAAATGATTCTTCCCTGTTTCTTTATTGTTGTTTTGGTTTTACATGCATTGCGTTCATGGTGTTATAAATTTGTATAAAATCTGCCAATTGTCACGTGTGTGTTTTGTTTGGTTATATTTCAATTCTTAAGTCTTTTTTACGAGTCAAGTCAGAGTTATGGATAAATTATAATATATTTTGTTTAAGTTATATTTTTAATGTATAAATTAATGACTAATTTGTTCTTACATTGCGTTCATAAATCGCTTTAAACGTATTATATAAATTCATCTACTGCACTATTGTTCTTACTTTCTCAAATAATGGCTCCAAAGTTTTTCATTAGTAACTGAAGTTAAAAGGTGTTTCATTAGTAACATCAAGTCAAAATTGTGACAATTCTTTGTCGGAGGCACTTGATTTGTTAGTCATTGAGTATTAATTGTTTTTCTCTCAAATGGAAACGTGTAGGATTAATCAGTTGGAGTTTAACTGTTTTGTTCTTATGAGTTCATATATATATATATATATACTGATCTCTATTTTTCTGGTTTGATGCGATGTTTATGACTTTTTAGAATGTACTTCTTGTTGTCGCTTTTGGTTCGAAATTTTCTTTCACAGATTCGGATGAAAACTAGAGATTTTAGTTTATTAAGTTCGTGTTATGTGTATATTTTTATAAAGCTGCTCTTTAGCTTTGCCTTGCAAGTCCTTTACCCTTTCCTGTATGGAACTATCAAGTTAAAATACAAGATGATCAAAAAAGGAAGCTTTTGGTGTTAATGTGTCGCTATGATTTTGAAAGTGTTGGTAATTTTTTGTGTTCCTTTTTCAGTTTGTGCCATCACTAACTAATCTGTTTTGCAGAAGGGGGATCAATTATCTATTGGTGAAGTAGAAATCAAGCTGAATCATACTCAGGCACCACCACGGTATTCTAAACTATCTTTGGTACATCAAAACTGACATCACTATAGGTGTAAAGTTAGTTGCTGAAAAGTCTTCATGGTAAGATCAAACGATGCGCAAGTATATATTTGATTTCGTGTTCTTATTGCCATTCTTGATAAGATTGTGCTTGCAATGCATAACCCCTTGCCCCTCCTGTTTGTATGAGTTAGCATAAAGAAATATATGTATATAATATGTGAATGTATATAATATAAGTATGCTTTGAAAATTAAAATTTTTTATTAGTTATGGTTGTTTGGTTCTTTGTGATGTATTTCTAATATTCTTAACCACTTCTAGCATTGGTAGTTTTGAATGGCAGTCATAATAGTTGGATAATATTTCGCCTTCCCGTTTATTTTGTTTTGTCAGTATATGTTAATCGAGATTGGTTTTATTTGAATGCATAATTTTATATGCTTGATTCCTTTTCTTTCCTTTTCATTCCAGCAAAAAGCATTGGAGGAGTGTAGGAGTGTAGGAGTGTCAACCAATTGTAGATCCTCCTTTTTTGCAAAGGTCAGTTTGGCTAAATTGATTCGCACTTTGATTATGTTCCATAAAATGTAGCGTAGTGTCCATTATTCTTCTTGAGATGGGAACATTTTATTGCTCCTTTTTAGCAAATGATCACTGGATAGCAGGAAATCTACTGATGCAGTTTGTTTTGTTGATGTAATTATTTATTTAAATGGTTGATTTGCAAGTTGATACTTAATTCACTTGATTTTCTAAAATTTTTATATTATATTTTCAAAGTGTTGATTCACGAGTGAAGTTAAGACTGCTATTCTTTTAAAGGGACAATAATGCTCTAAGGCTTCCTTGTTCATACATGTCCAAATAAACACTTTTTTTTAAGATTATATAATAATGGTGAAATTTTATCGACACGACTATCATATCAATTTAATTGTCAATATTTTTGTTAAATTTAATGCAATAAAGCATTTTTAAAATTTTATTTATATCAAAATATGTTGAAATAATATTTAAATAAGCATTAATATTTTAATTAATTATAAAATAAATTTTAAATTATTTTATTTTACTAAATTGTAATGATATTTTATTTTAATTATTCCTTTTAAATTTGAAATTTTTATGAATAAATTAGATTAGCCAAACTTTTTTTAAAAATTATTACTTATACTTAATTCATTGATATATTCTACATAAAATATTGTTGATTTATAAAATTTTAAAATTTTTATGAATATTTTGATAGTGATTAAGCTTCGATATTTTATGAAAACAACATTGGTTTATAATTTGATACAAACATCTTAAATATTCGAATATGCTAAAATTAAATTTATTTTTACAAATCGGTTTTGTTTTAGTCAAACCCCCAACATAAAATTCTTTTTAATAGAAAAATCCAATTCTTTATTAATATAAAAATCGAATACTTTTTTTAGAAAAAGTAATTTAAAAACTTCTTAAAAGCGGTTTTTTCGTTATGTAAATATATTTTAATATAAAAATCAAATTACTAATTTTTATATTAATAATGTTTGATTTCAAAATTTAATATTTTTAAATGTTTTTAAGAATTATAATTTTTATTAATATACTAATACATACCTTACATAATACATAATACATAACTTACATAAAATTATTTAACTTACATAATACATAACTAATCTCTATTTCATCAAATTATTTAACTTACATAATACATACCTTACATAACTTACATAATACATAACTTACATAATACTTGTATAGATAAAAAAAGATTCAAAGTATATATTTGGAAACTTGTGGGTTGCCTTATATCTCACTGTTAGATATAATGGATCCTCCCTATGTGTAACAATGCCACGTATGATGAATCTTAAAGAATACATAACTTACTTAATTTTAAGATCAAATTTCATAACTTACATAATTTTAAGATCAAATTTCATAACTTACATAATTTTAAGGTCAAACTTCATAACTTACATAATTTTAAGATCAAACTTCATAACTTACATAATCTACATAACTTACATAGTACTCGGTTATATATGTGATCATATCAGTACTTACATAAATTATAAATTAACAATTTAGCCCTGTAATTTATTGTCAACTTTAGACTTCAACAACTACGAAATGGATAGGAGTTGGATGAAATTGTCAAGGGTAAGCAACGGCTATCGAAATGGAGTAGAAACTTTTCTAAATTTCGCATTTCAAAATGCAAGCCAAGAGAATATGATTCTTTGTTCGTGTAAGAAGTGTTGCAATATCAATTGGCATTATCGTGAAGTTGTCTACGAACATCTTGTTGTTGATGGCTTTGTCCGGGGTACAAAAATGGTTTTTTCATGGAGAGTGTACATCTAGTGGAGCATATTCATCGATGAATCAGGTTATCCTCATAGTTCTTACAATCAGAATGTTAGAGATGATAACATGGAAGGCATGTTGCGGGATGCTTTTAATATGCGCAATGATAGTTTTGGTCATTTCACACTGAATTGGGTGCAACCGATGATTATAATTTCGGTGGAAATACTTTCATTGAAGGGGAAGAAGTGTACACGATGAACAGACCAAATGAAGAAGCGGCGAGGTTCTACACATTACTTGGTGAAATGAATGAAGAAGCGTATGAGAGATCAAAATTTTCCAAAGCTGTCTTTCTCGTATTCGTCTTTTTCACTTGAAATGTTTGGGAGGATGGACCGGAAACTCGTTGACAATCTTTGTTAGAGTTTACGCAAGAAATGTTCCCGTTGCGAAAATTCCTCAATCTTCCAAAGACATGAAAAAAAGCGATAAAGGATTTGGGCCTTGGCTACAACAAAATTCATAGTTGCCCAAATGATCGCATGTTGTATTGGGGCGACCGGATAAACCAACGATCTTTGTCATGTATGCGGTCAATCCCGTTGGATTAATAGAAATACGAGAGGATGGTAACGAGGAAGATCACGATACACAGTCAAGGAAGCAACCAGTTAAGATTTTACGGTATTTTCCGCTAATACCAAGGCTTCAACGGCTTTTCATGTCGTCGAAGACAGCCGAGTTAATGATGTGGCACCGTGATGGATGAACCGATGATGGATTGTTAAGGCATCCTGCAGATTCTTTAGCTTGGAAATCTTTTGACTCCAAATTTCCAAGCTTTGCAAGCGATCCTCGGAGTGTGAGGCTTGGGCTAGCATCCGATGGATTTAACCCTTACAAACTCATGAGCACAGTGTACAATACTTGGCCTGTGGTGCTTGTTCCCTACAATTTGCCTCCATGGGTTTGCATGAAACAATCATCCTTTATCTTGTCTATGATTATACCTGGAGAGAAAGGGCCCGGGAATGATATTGACGTCTATTTGCAGCCACTTGTTGAAGAGTTAAAACAACTATGGGCTGGTGTTGAGACATACGATGCAATGGGAAAAGAGAACTTTAATTTACGTGCAGCTTTGATGTGGACTATTAATGACTTCCCAGCTTATGCTAATTTATCTGGTTGGAGTATCAGGGGACGTTATGCTTGTCCGTGTTGTGTTGCGTAGACATGTTCGCAATGGTTATATAATGGGAAGAAGTTCTCTTACATGGGGCATCGTCGTTGGTTCTAGAAAAATCATAGATTTAGATTTGATTGCTCGGTTTGTGATCTTGAAGAGTTGAGAAGCTCCTTCATGAGGCCGGTGGATCTGAAATATTGTTAATGTTGAAAGATATGAATTTCATTTATGGGAAGATGAATCAACCGACCAACCCGTGAAGAAATAGAAGATCTAGGGATGATTCTGATGATGAATCTGATGAAGAGGACGATCCTAATGAGGCAGACTTGTGGAAAAAAGAAGTATTTTTTGAGTTGCCTTATTGGGAGCATCGATTTTACGCCATAATCTTGATGTCATGCATATTGAGAAAAATGTCTGCGAGAACATCATTGGGACTATTTTGAATGTCGATGGAAAATCGAAAGACAATCTTCAGAGTCGACTTGATTTAGTCCACATGGGAATTCGGCGTGAGCTTCATCCCCAAGCACTTCCGAATATGAAATATCGGTTGCCGCCTGCTATTTTTTTAATGACGAAGACAGAGAAAGAAGTGTTCTATATGGTGTTGAAGGATATAAAGGTCCCGGATGCGTATGCATCAAATATATCTCGATGTGTGAGTTTTAAGGATCGAAGACTATATGGCTTAAAATCACATGACTATCACATCTTGATGCAAGACTTACTGCCAGTTGCTATGCGGTTTTGTATGTCAAAAAAGGTGACGTCTTGTGTAATTGAACTGTCAAATATAATGAAAGGCATTTGTGGTAAAGTTTTGAATGTTCAAGAACTTGAGACACTACAAGATCGAGCCGCATTGACTTTATGCAATCTGGAGAAGATCTTTCCGCCTTCCTTCTTCACTATTATGGTGCACTTGTTAATTCATCTCCCGCGTGAAGCAATACTTGGTGGACCCGTTTTTTATCGATGGATGTATCCCATTGAAAGGTCTTACTTTATTTGCAATTCCTTCATTCACCTCAATGCCTTTAGTTGCAACTTTTGATAATATTATATATCGTGTTTAGGTTCCTATCCAAATTGAAGTCTTACTGCTGCAATAAGCGTTATCCGGAAGGATCAATTACCGAGGGCTACTTGGCAGAGGAATGTATGACTTTCTGTTCGGGGTATTTGGAAGATGTTGAAACAAGAATGAATAGACCAAGTAGAAATGCTGAGCTCACAGATCATAACTTGGCCGAAACTTATTTATTTCAAAGTTTCGGAGAACCGATCGGGAAAGTCGAAATCGCAGAATTAGACGATAGATCGTGGGTCCAAGCACATCGATATGTTCTTTTTCATCACGATTCAATGGAACCATTTCGGAAGTAAGTTCTAGAATTTGATAAATACTCATCAATTATAATTTGTTTGTCTTCTAACAAAGTAAACCTTTTTTAAACGTAGTGAGTACAAACAAATATTGAGAGCTTGTTCACGATCAGAAGAATAAATCGCGAGAAATTAATAAGTTGTTCACGTAATCATTCCATGAATGGTTAAGCCAAATGGTATGCAATTTAAGTTTTCGTTGACAAGTAATAATGTTTTCTCATAACATTTATAATTACTCGATTTACTTTCAATTCAATAGGTTTGGAGTCGAATGAAGTTAATGACGAAGTTAAATGGCTTTCACAAGGTCCAAATAGAATAGTGAAAAGATATAGTGCCTTCCTCATCAACGGATACCGATTTCATACAAGGTATCGCGAGAGATTGAGGAGAACCCAAAATTGTGGAATCGTTGTTAATTCTTCAATTACAAGTTATGCTAGTGCTAGGGACTGAGTAATCACATCGAGGGGAATCTGGAGTATTACGGACTTATTATGCGACATCATTGAGTTGGATTATTACGAAAAATGCAAAGTTGTCTTATTTCGAGGTGATTGGGCTGATGTGAATATGGCTCGCGGAATTAAAAGCGATCAATATGGCTTTACAATGGTAAATTTCTCTCGATTGATTCACAGGAGAACAAGCGATGAGGCGAGCCGTATGTGTTTTCTTCTCAAGTTAAACAAGTTTTTACTCGGAAGATCCAAGCGATGAGGGTTGGTACGTTGTACTTGAAACACCCCTAGAGACTTCTTCGACATTGGCGGTGGAAGTAGAGATGACATAGTCGAAAGATCGAAACATTGCCTTTTCGAACAAAACTTAAATGAAAATATCCCTAGTACTAGTCAACAATTTCAATGGGTTCGTCAGGATGTGGACGAAGATATTTACGAAATATGATTTAGTAAGATTTTACGATTTCTTATTTATATGTAATCTTATAATTTTAATGTTGGGCATGTTATATAATTTAACTATTTTAAATGTACTATTATTATTGTTATTTGTTACTAAAATGTTGAACATTTTCATCTGTATTGCAGGAAAAATGCCTAGAAGACGATTACGAGATTTAAACATTGTCCACACTACTCCAAATTTAGAAGAAGCAAATAGTGAACAACAAACAGTTGTTGGATCTTCTAGTCTACCGGACATAGATGACGAGCCTGGAGAATTTGAAAGTAATGTTAAGTTTATTTTACATGCATGTTGAATTTTATTATTGATTCATTTTTCAATTTTAATATAATAATATATCATTTTTCAGCTGAAGGTGGTGGGACGCGCAGAGGTCGGGGACGTACATTACTTAAAGATTTATACGACTTAGAGCCTACCGATCGTGTTAAAGTAAGGAGAAACAATCATGGCCAGCTTATTGGATCTGAAGCTCGACTGTTAGCAGGCTATTTGGGCATTATAGCACGAAATGCCAATATGTTGCCCATTAACTACGAATCATGGCATCACATGCCCGATGCCAACAAAAATCGGGCTCTCGATAATATTAAGGTAACAAAGCGTGAATGTAATTTATAATAATTTAATTTAACTTTCATTTATATTAACTTTTAAACTTTTTTCTTGAGGTAGATTTACTTTAGAGGTATCCGATGACTATGTTAAGAAGACATTAGGTAAAAATGGAGAGATAATAAAAGCACGCTAAAAAAACAATATTTTAAGAAAGACATAAGCCTCGACGGAAAATTGCGAAATGTCCCACGGGAATGTTGAGGTACCAATGGGAAGATCAAGTTAGATTACGGAATTCAAAGAAAGGAGAGGTATTACGTACTTGTAAAGTCTTATAAAATTTTCGGTTTATCGTATTTACTATATACATAATTCAAATTCCATTATTTAGACCGTGGCGAGTTGGAACAAGCGTGACGAGAAACAAAAATTTACGCACACCGCGAGTTCCGGAAGTTTTGCTTGTGTAGTGTGAGGCCGAGGTATTATAATTTATTACAAATATTAATGACTTTATACTACTAAATTATATTTTTCGCTATAATGTAGGAAGCTTAAATCGGTCAAAAAGTTGGACACCTTGACTTTTGACATTACGCATATAGTAAGAAGGACGGATCTCCTATGACATCCGAAGCTACAGAAATTTTGGTATATTTACTTAATAATTGATTTATTATAAATATTTATAATGTTTAATTATAGTACTTTAATTCATCGTTTTTAGTTTTAATTTTATAATTTTAAGTTATGTTGCATTCCTTTTTATTATATATTTCGTTTCTAACTCTTTCGTTGATTTATTAGGATAAACTAAAGGAGAAGAAGGCGGAGTATGAAACGGTTGCTTCGAGTGATAGTTCTGTTAATCAAGAGGAGATTGATAACAGAATTATTACTGATGTTTTGGGTCCTGAAAGGTACGACTACTTCAATTGATAGTTCTGTTAATCTTGAGTATATTTATAACAAAATTATCACTAATGTTTTGGGTCGTAAAAGGTATGGTCGGGTTCGATGTCAAGGATCTGGGGTTACCCCGACCCAATATTTTGGATCCGCTCAATACATGCCTTCCGTGAGTCAATCTCGTGCTGAAGTTCAGAGACTAAAAGACCAAATAGCTCAGATGGAAATGAGCACAGCTGAGCAGATTTCTCAACTTAGAGCGGAGGCAGCAGCGAGGGAGGTAGAGCATATTTCTCAACTTAGAGCGGAGGCAGCAGCGAGGGAGGCAGAGCAGAACATAAAGTATGAAGAACTCCAGCTACAGCTTCAGGCTATGATGAAGATGTTCCAGTAGTCGCAGAGGCCGCCTTCTTAGACATTTGTTTTCTTGTTGTAAGATGATTTTTAACATTATTACATTTAACATTATTGTAAGAATTGTTTGAATTATACTTCATTTATTAATGTATATCATATATCTTTTATTAAATTTGAAGTATCGTTAGTGAGATTTAAATGTTTTATTTACTGTATTGAGTTGAAATTATATGCAATTGCTGCTGTTTTTGGTTTGTTTTAATGCAGGGAGGGTAGGATATTGGAGAAAATGAGCATTGCAAATCTGTGCAAATTAGCGGCGTTTGTGTTAAAAGCGCCGCTAAAAGTCCTCACCTTTAGCGGTGTTTTTTCAAGAAGCGCCGCTAAAAGTCCATACATTTTGCGGCGTTTTTTCAAGAAGCGCCGCTAAAAGTCCATACCTTTAGCGGCATTTTTTCAAGAAGCGCCGCTAAAAGTCCATACATTTTGTGGCGTTTTTTTTAAAAGCGCCGCTAAAGGCCCATACCTTTTGCGGCGTTTTTTGGAAAAGCGCCGCTAAAAGCCCATACCTTTAGCGGCATTTTTTTGAAAAGCGCTGTTAAAAGCCCCTACCTTTAGCGGCATTTTCTTGAAAAGCGCCGCTAAAAGCCCCTACCTTTTGCGGCTTTTTTTTGAAAAGCGCCGCTAAAAGCCCATACCTTTTGCGGTGTTTTTTTACAAGCGCCGCTAAAAGCCCATACCTTTTGCGGCGTTTTTTCACAAAAAATGCCACTAATTTTTGCGGCGTTTTCTTTAGCGGCGTTTTTTGTAGCGCTTTCGAAAGCGCCGCAAATACTATTGGTGGCGGTTAAAAACGCCGCTAAAAGCCAAAAACGCCGCTAAAAGTCTGTTTTGGTGTAGTGTAAGTGAGATATGTGCATGGATTTGTTGATACAAAATGTGATATTTGTGTATGACTATGATATGAGCAAAAGAGATGCTTGAGGTATGATATGTTGGTAAGCAATGGCAAACCAATTGAACCAAAGAGAAACCTATGTGTTTGAAATGAAAATATTAATGTATTTGAATTGCTATACTTATAAATGTTTATATGTTAAGTTTATTTGTATATGGCTTACTAAGCTTTTGAAAGCTTACTTTGTGTGTGTTTGCTTTGTTTTATAGATCGTTAAAGCTACTGAGGGCTCGGGGATCGTCGAGGATCGTCACCACACTAACAAATCACATTTTGGTACCTTTTGAATATGTATATATTAAGTATGACATTATAGTCTAGTTGATATAGTTGTGTTTTGAAAGGTGTATAGTTAGCCATGTGATATGACTAGATAATGACATTATATTAATGAATGGTCATGTTTATGATGCTTAGTTTTGGTATGGTTTGATGGCTAGTGATATGGTCAAAATAATGGTAAGCTTATTGATGCAAAGTAAGTATATATTTGATGAATGGTTGTTATAATGAAATGGTAAGTTGTAGATGGATGTTACCTAGAAATGTTGTGATTGGATTGAGTTAAATGGCACATAAGTTGGAGTGATTGTTATGCTCATGATTGGTTAGAAATGATGAACATTTTGGTATGTATTGGTTGCTTTTGATGCTTAATTGTGCTTGTAGGTGAAACCCAAAAGTGTGGGTGGCATTTTGGCCTTGCAAATGGCCTATAATTGCCCACACGGTTGAGCACACGGGCGTGTGGCTCGACAGTGTCTCTCGTGGTTGTAATTCAAAACAAGTCAGTAGCGAGTACGGGCTGGACACACGGGTGTGTGATTGGCCGTGTGGTGCAAGTCAGTGTCAACCACGGGTGAGGCACACGGGCTGAAACACCCCAAACCCGGCCCACGAGCTTTGACCAGATTTGGTATGTTCCTCAAGTAAACCGGTTCAAAATTCTTTTGTTACTTAGGAAAAACTTGTATGATTTTTAAAAAAAATTGTTTGGGTTGGGCTTGAGTTGAAAACAAATTTATCTTATGTTAAAACCCATTTATTTAAGGTGACAAAACATTTAGAGTTAATTTTAAAAAGGAATTTACTTAAACTTTAATTGATAAAAATCCATAAACATAATAAATAAAAGAAAAATAAAGTAAACCACAATGGCCTTATTATATCAATGATCCCAAAGTAAAACTTAAAATACTTAAAATAAATTGAAAGTCCAAATCATAAATTTCTTGCTATGCATGGCCACCTTTAAGCTCCTGCCGACCCGGTCCATTCTTCGCTCATCACTGAAAAATATTCCCAAACGGGGTGAGTCAACAGACTCAATGTGTACACAACACTAAGTCATAATAGAATCAGGCATGCAAATGATACACATTCAAATCATAGAATACAATTAATGATGCATTCCCAAACCCAAACCTAATTAACCATCCGCTACACACCACCCGCATTCGCCGCCGGTCACACCGTGGGACTACTAAGTCAACCCTCCATCCGCTACACACCATCGAAGGCGTCAGCTGCAATCGACGTGCTCATCGCCCATATAATTTGTGTCATTAGACACCATATTCAAATAATGTAACCGAAGTTACCAAATTCAGATAATGTAACCGAAGTTACCATATTCAAATTTTGTGACCGTAGTCACCATATTTCGTTGGTGAGACTGAAGTCAACACCTTCTTCCCCTTTCACATAGATCCCGAATGCCCCAAATATTTTATGACATATATAACATACTTATTTTCTCATTCATGATACTATTCACATGTTCAAAATATATCATATTCATAATCCTATCAGAGGTAGGAAACGTACCTGGTACTTCTTACCACATTTATGGTACTTAGCCATATTCACATTCTTATGCATATTCATATATTAAAAATAATTGCCATATGATATATCGAAAGTTAGTGTGAGTACACACATTCTTAATAATACATTTAATTTAAACATAGCCATGAACCTATCAAAACTTAGGGTAGGGTACACACCTGATTTGCTTAACGAATTCCTTGAAATCCCGAAATCTGATCTATTGCCTTAGATCTCAAATTCCTACATTTGATTAATCACTTACTAATTTAATAAAAAGCCATTCGGCCATAAATCCAAATCCTAGTAGGATTAGTATTCTTAAAACTTACCTTGAAATTCTCAAATCCAAAAATCCTTGTATCCCTCTGTCGAAATCCCTATAACTACATGTTAGATCAATTTCTAACATTTATTCACAACAAATAACCCTTAGCCGTATGTTAAATATGACTTACCTTAGATTCTTAAATCCCGAAATTCACCGAATAACTAGGGAACACGCGGCTTATGGTGTACCTTCGGGAAAAAAACTTTTCCTTCCTTGTAGTCGACACTTAGTAAATCCCGAAAGATCTCTTCGGCAACAGATATTAAGGGTATTAGAATCTTAATTTCGACAGCCTTAAAAGAAATAGAATGAGAATCTAACCTAATCTTACCCTTACTGAAGAATTTGATGGAACTCTTGCTTGAACCCTTAGCAGTATTCGGCTATGGCTTTGATGTGGATAACAATTTCGGCTCTTGAGGCTTAGTGAGAAATCGACTAGGGCTATTGGTATCTTCGGCTTTTGATTGTGTTTGTAATAGAAAAAGAAAAGAAAAGAGAAAAAGAGAATAATGGCAGAGAGAAAATTCGCAGAGAGAAGAGGAGAAACTTTAGAGAATTTCGCAGAGGTTTTCTTGAAAAGAAAAGAATGAATGAAGAATAGCCTTACTCTTCCTTTTATAGCCAAAATTACTAGCTAGAGTCCTTTACTTGGCCACCACTCTTCTATTTTGATAGCTTTATCCCTTGATTTATCACTTTAATAAAACTTAATCCAATAATTATCTCTTAATAAAAATAATACTAATAATAATCCTCTTTTATCTCTTCCTTATCTATCAAAATAAAAGAAATAATATCCACATTTATCTCTTGAAAATAATCTAAAATAAATCCATTATTTATCCCTTATTATTCACATATTTATGCAAATAAAACTCTTCCTTTTCTAGAAACCCATGTCATCCACCTCAAATTTTCCGGAAGCAAAAATAAAACTTATTTATTTGCTTCTCAAGTGACTCGAACTCAGGCCTATTTCCTCGCATGTGATGCCACTTCCTTAGGCCCTAAGTGGCATCTTGAGCCACTTTTCCAAGCCTGTTTGTGTGTCAAACTTCTCCAACTTTTTCTTTTAAGGCTCTCTAGCCCTTATTTCCTATTTTGAACTTTAAAATTTGACATTTCGGCATCATTTCTAAGTTTCCTAAAATTTTCGATCGGCTTTGTTTGCTGACCATTTTCTTACATTTCAGTTTCGTAAATGTTCGAGTTTCCAAAATGTTCAGTTTCCAAAATGTTCATTTCCATTTCCATGCATTTCTAGGTTTCCAAAATATTCAAAAAATTATTCATAGTGCTTAAGACTTGTCATTTCGTACAATTAAACTAAAAATGCATAGGCCCTATTCAGGATGTTACACGGGCATGTCTCAGGCCGTGTGAACAAGTCAGTATGTATGCCCTATTTTGAAACGGCTTAGACACAAGAGCATGTCTAAGGCCGTGGGAGGCACACGGCCTGCCCACACGGGCGTGTGGCCTCTGTAACTTTGAAAATTTTTTAAATTTTTGAAGATTTCTGTATGTGTTCGATTTAGTCCCGGCCCCTATCTAAAGTATGTTTAAGGTCTCGTAGACCAATTTAAGGGACACTTTGATTAGATTCATTGAATAATAATATGAAATGTCCGTAATAGGTTCCGTTTTGTCCGGTAATACCTTTAACCCTAGACCGTCGATGGTTACGGGTTAGGGGTGTTACATTTGATTAGTTTTAGAGTTACGGTTTAGTCGATTCTTAGACTAACGTAGCGTATGAGAATCTAGCTATACATGCCATATATACGAAATGTGATAGTGTGATGAATCCTGACGTGTAAAAATGTGATTTTCATATGGTAATGGATCCCGAAAGAGCTATAGCTGACGATGTTGAAAGCAATGCGCCTGCTCCCACAAGGGATAGCGCCATCTGATTCGAGAATGGCCACTAGCGGTCAGGAAGGTGAGGATAAACAAGCCTTCTTCCAAATGATGAACGAGTGGTTCACTTAGTATATAAGAACTAATCCGGCTGTTTCACAACCTCAGCCCCCATCTAATCCTCCTCAGATTTTAGTTGTGCCTCCGGTTATGAATCTGAATCTGTTGAATAAACCTCCGATTGAAAAAATCCGTAAGTATGGGGCCGAAGAGTTCAGGGCCCCTAGTGATGACGATGCCGAGAAAGCTGAGTTTTGGCTTGAGAACACAATTCGAGTATTCGATGAAATGTCATTGAACCCTGAAGAATGCATAAAGTGTGTTGTTTCTTTGCTACGAGACGCAGCTTATCAATGGTGGAAGACCTTGATTTTTGTTGTTCCGAAAGAACGGGTTACATGGGATTTCTTTCAGTCTGAGTTCCCAAAGAAATACATCAGTCATAGATTTATTGATCAGAAACGAAAAGAATTTATGGAATTGAAATAGGGTCGCATATCTGTCACTGAATATGAACGAGAGTTCGTGAGAATAAGTCAATATGCTCGGGAGTGTGTCTCCACTGAAGCGATAATGTGCAAAAGGTTTGAAGATGGTCTGAATGAAGATATTCGTTTGCTTGTTGGGATTCTGGAAAAAAAAGAATTTGTTGTGCTTGTTGATCGAGCATGTAAAGCTGAGGCACTCGAAAAATATAAAAGAAAAGCTGAGTCTAAAGCTAGAGATGTGAGAAAAAGATTTCCTAGTAAGTCATTTCAGTCAGCTTCAAAGAAATTCAGAGATGAGCATAGCCGTTCAAAGGCTAATGTGGGACATTTGAATAGAGATCGAGCTAGATCGCAGTCGAACTCCAAAGCTCTAGCAACTTCTGTAGCTAGTGTTGGAAATGTCCGATCCGATCGACCTGAATGTAAACATTGTGGAAAAAGACATCCGGGTAGTTGTAGATTAAATGATCGAGCCTGTTTCAGATACGTATCATTAGACCAATTCATTTGAGATTGCCCAGAATCTGATGAGCAAGAGATTGTTCAGAATCAGAGATCTGATAATGTTTCAACTAGAGGTAGACCTTCTAGAAATGCAAGAAATGTCAGTGGTAGCTAGAGAACTGCTAAAGACTCAGCTGCGAGATCTGAAGCTAGAGCACCTGCTAGAGCATATGCCATTCGTGCCCGTGAGGAAGCTTCGTCTCCAGATGTTATTACGGGTACATTTACTCTTTATGATACTTTTGTGATTGCATTGATAGACCCTGGATCTACATTCTTATGTATGCATGAACTTAGTATCCAGTAAGACTTTTCCTATAGAGTCTACTGAATTTGTTATTAGAGTATCGAACCCCTTAGGTAAAAGTGTCCTGGTTGATAAAGTATGCAAGAACTGTCTGTTGATGTTTTGAGATGTTTGCTTTTCGGATGATCTGATGCTATTACCTTTTGATGAGTTCGATATAATTTTGGGTATAGACTAGTTAACATTGCATGATGCCGTTGTGAATTGCAAAAGAAAGACTATTGATTTGAGATGTCAGAATGATGAAATAGTTAGGATTGAGTCTAATGATATGAATGGACTACCGACTGTGATATCAAGTATGGCATGTATAGTTGGCCATGTATATATTAAGTATGGCATGTATAGTCTAGTTGAATATGTATATATTAAGTATGGCATGTATAGTCTAGTTGATATAGTTATGTTTTGAAAGGTGTATAGTTAGCCATGTGATATGGCTAGATAATGACATTATATGAATGAATGGTCATGTTTATGATGCTTAGTTTTGGTATGGTTTGATGGCTAGTGATATGGTCAAAATAATGGTAAGCTTATTGATGCAAAGTAAGTATATATTTGATGAATGGTTGTTATAATGAAATGGTAAGTTTGTAGATGGATGTTACATAGAAATGTTGTGATTGGATTGAGTTAAATGGCACATAAGTTGGAGTGATTGTTATGCTCATGAGTGGTTAGAAATGATGAACATTTTGGTATGTATTGGTTACTTTTGATGCTTGAACTGATGCTTAATTGTGCTTGTAGGTGAAACCAAGAAGTGTGGGTGGCATTTTGGCCTTGCAAATGGCCTATAATTGCCCACACGGTTGAGCACACGGGTATGTGGCTTGACTGTGTCTCTCGTGGTTGCAATTCAAAACAAGTCAGTAGCGACCACGGGCTGGACACACGGGCGTGTGACTGGCTGTGTGGTGCAAGTCAGTGTCGAACACGGGTGAGTCACACGGGCGTGTCTCAGACCGTGTGAACAAGTCAATATGTATGCCTTGTTTTGACACGGCTTAGACACACGGGCATGTCTAAGGCCGTGGGAGGCACACGGCCTGCCTACACGGGCGTGTGACCTCTGTAACTTTGAAATTTTTTTAAATTTCTAAAGATTTCTATATGTGTTCGGTTTAGTCCCGGCCCCTATCTAAAGTATGTTTAAGGTCTCGTAGACCAATTTAAGGGACACTTTGATTAGATTCGTTGAATAATAATATGAAAGTCCGTAATAGGTTCTATTTTGTTCGGTAATACCTTTAACCCTAGACTGGCGATGGTTACGGGTTAGGGGTGTTACACCATGGGCGTGTGATCCGGCCATGTGTCCCCTGCACTTTAATATAGCAAAACAGAATGTCTAGAATTGGCCACACGGGCTGAGACACGACCGTGTGTCTCGACCGTGTGAGTGACACGGCCTTGGGACATGGGCATGTGCCCTGGTCGTGTGAAGTCTGCACCTGATTTATGAAAAATCATGAAAATAAAATCGATCACACGGCCTAGCACACGGGCGTGTGACTTGGTCATGTGGCTACCATTTGTTGCTGACGTCATAAACATAATACACCCTAAAATCGACACGGCCTAAGCACACGGGCGTGTGATATGCCACACGGGCGTTTCCATCGACCCACACAGGCGTGTACCCCTAAAATCTCAAAATTTTTTGAGTTTCATAAAATCTTCTTAAGATCTCGGTTTAGTCCCGAAACACTCCCGAAGCATGTTTTGGGCCTCGTAGGCTCATATAAGGGATGATGTGCACGTGAATGAAAAGTTTTAATTTAGAAGGAAATTTAAGTCTTGGTTTTGTATGATTGCTTGAGTTTATGTCCGGTAATGCCTCGTACCCTGTTCCGGTGTTGAATACAGGTAAAGGGTGTTACAGTGAAAATTTCGTGAGCTAATTTTATCGTTTAATTGCTCAATTTGAGAAAAAAAGACTTAATTGCGTAAAATGCAAAAGTTGCATTCTACTTCTTAAAGGTGTCAAATAGCTTTGGCTTTTAAATATGATGGCCTTAAATGGTAATTAGACCATTTTAAATGTTAGTGGACTTATATGGACTTTAAATGGATGATATTAAATGATTTATAATAAGGTTAGTTTAGTGATTTGGTTATTAAAGGTTAAAATAAATAAAACAAAGCTAATTAAAGCTTTATTCTCATCTTCATGCACTAAAAATTAAAAGAGAAAGAAGCCATGGGAGAGAATTTAGGGTTTGGCTAATTCCTAGCTTAATTGGTAAGTGTTTTGAGCTCGATTTTTGATGATTTTTACGTTTTTGAGATCGTTGCTTCGTATTCTAGCTAGCCCATACCTTAGATTTTGAAATTGTTAAAGGTTTAACAAGTTTCCATTGTTGAATTCTTGAGTAATTTGATGAATTATGATAGATTATGAAAGTTTGTTAATAGTTAAACTAGTTTTGTAGAGTGATTTTTGACAAAAATGTCAAAAAAGGGATTAAATTGTGAAATATGCAAATTGAGTGGTTGAAATGTGAAATAAATGAAAGTTTTGGGCTGCTAGGGACCTATTTGTAATTCGTCCAAGCTTGAGTTAAGTTGAATTGTGTGAATTTTGTATATTTGTGAAATAGAGACTAAATTAATTAAATGCTAAAGTTTAGGGGCTAATGTGTAAAAATGGCCAAATCTGTATTTTTGGACTAAATTGAATGAGTAGATGATTAAATGAGTTAATTTTGAATACATATAGATCAAGAAAGAAAGAATTCGGATTTAGATCGGGGGAAAAGCAAGGTTATCGAGTAGTCAATTCGATCCGTCAATTCTGAATACGAGGTAAGTTCGTATGTGACGATTTCTTTATAAATGTATGTTAAACGCTTCGATATTGCCTAAACTGTGATTATGAGATTATTATTAATGTATGAATTGTAAATACGATTCTACGAAAATATTCAAAGATGGAATCGACAAGTTATGTAGCACCCCTTACCCGTATTCGACACCGGAATCGGGTGCGAGGCATTACCGGATTTATCTCACTTAAACATACAACACTGGCCTATCAAATTTCATTTCCAATTTAAAACTTTACAATCACATCCATAACATTCTTATTATGAGCCAACGAGGCCTTATTCATGCAAACGGAGGGCCTCGGACTCAAACTGGGGACTTCGGAAAACTTATAAATTTTTTTGCTATAACAGGGCCACACGCCCGTATGGAAGGAGGGGCACGCCCGTGCCACATGACACACGCCCGTGTTCAACAATCGTGGTCGACACTGACTTGCATGGCACGGCCTATCACACCCCCGTGTCCTTCGACCGTGTGACAAATTAAATTCCAAATTCAGGTGCAGACTTCACACGGCCTGGGCACACGCCCATGTCCCTGGCCGTTCCTTCCACACGGCTGAGGCACACAGCCGTGTCTCTGCCCGTGTGTTTACTACTGAGCCTACTGACTTGTAAAATTAACATGCAGGGGACACACAGCCTAGCCACACACCCATGGGGTTGTCCGTGTGTCACACACGGCCTGTAACATCCGAGATTTAGGGGTTGTGTGGTTAGTGCATAATTAAAGTGATAGTAGGCTTAGTGTGTGTTGGATGCGTTTTGAGGAGTTTTAGGAACTCTAAGATATAGGGAAATGCCTTAAGAAATTATTGGATTTTAAGTTTAGTAGGGGGAGCTAGGCTAAGGAGGTCTTAAGAAAATTTGTAAGAACTTTTGGACATGAGATTGGGCTTGGTAAAGTGGCTTGAAGGCGCCACCTAGGGCCTTGGTAGTGACGCCATATGCAGTAGGCAAGGGCCTTGGTTCGAGCAACGTGGGAAGCAGTGGGAGCCTTTATTTTTGCGTCAAGAGAGGGAGGAGTATTGGACGGCATGGGACTCTGATAAGATAAGGATTAAGACTTGATTTTCTTTTTAAATATCGACTAGGAAGGGGGATAAAGGTTGGACTTGTTTAAATTATTTTGAAAGAGTAACATAGAGAGAATATAGGAGGAAATTTTGGGATATGATAAGGAATGAGGTAGTGGCCGAATGTGGGGTTCTTTCGGATGGCAAATTCGGCCATGTAGAGGGGATAAGTGCCGAATTTTAGTTGTGAGAGTGTCCATCCTTCTTGCCGAAATTTGTTAGTCATAAGAGTGCTCTCTTTTCTTCTTTTTCATTTGAAGCTGAATTCTCTCTTGTCACCATTGCCAAAATTCTTCAAACTCTTCTCTTCTTCTTTCTCTATTTGTGCTTGGCCGAATCTATACTTCTTTCCCAAGCTTCTTCTTTTATTTTGGTGTTAGCCGAATATTTTATCATCACTTGAAGACATAGCCGAACCTCAAAGGGACCTTATTCTCTTTTCTTTGTTCAAAGCCTAGCCGAATCTCAAAGTGCCTATTTTCTCTTCTTTGCTGCAAGCCTTAAAAGTCGAAACAGTTAGCCGAAATCTATTCTCTTTTAGTCTTCACAAGCAAACGTTGGTGGTAAGTACTTCTTTTAGTAATCAGTTTTATCTTCTTTTCATGGATATGCCGAAATCAAGTGTGTAGTCTTTGGTTTTGGGTTAGCCAAATATTCATAAGCCATAATGTAGTGTTTCTTTTGTATGTGCCAACGTTAAAGAGCATTAAAGGAGTCTTTCAGGATTCGATTCACCAAGGTAAGTGATATGTGGTATTCGGCCAAGGGCCATTCTTATGGATTGTTGCTTAAAGCCGAATCTAACGTGTGGCATATAGGGATCTCGACAACTTCAGGAGCAAGCAAGTATTTCGGGATTTGGATAAGCAAGGTAGGTGGTTTGTGATATTCGGTCATGGGCCATTTTGGTTATTAATGTTAGCTAATTTTGACTATGGTTATTTAGGGGCAAATTGACAGAAGTAAACAGGAGCCTTCGGGATTCAAGATCGTTTCGGTAAGGGTACTCTATAAGTTTGGATTTAGTTGTTTTGACCATAACGTAAGTGACTAACCTGATGTGCTGATTAAGATATCATTAATGGATGCGAGTGCCAGTCAAGGGGAGAAAGGGGCAGTCCCTATCCCTAAGTTTAAGAAGAGATCAGTCTCTACAGTTCGAGATTGGCCACCGGGGTGTGGTCCAGCAGCAGGGGAAAGTTATAGGCAGATAGCTGTACTTTCGATTAGTGATAGCATCGGGATCGAGAGCGTAGTGCTTCAGGTTATCAGGTGTGTGATTAACCCACCGTTTTCTGGGTATAAGATTGTATGTGTATGTGTTATGTGTATGCTAATAAATGCAGTGGCAATTATGAAATGGATACCCTTAAGGGGTGTGTCGATAATCAGGTCAGTATCAAATCTGATGGAAATATGGTTATTAGTGTGTATATGTGTGAATATGCCAATGAGAATATGGTTGAATGCGTTAACATGTACATGCATTATTTATCATGACATTATTATATGTTGCATGTGCATGGGATGGGATATGAATGTGAAAGAAGATGCGGGTGTACATTTTGTATGCGTGGTTGATGTTAGTTTGCAAGCTACATCGTGGATTGGCGCTGACTGAGGTCGCATTGTGGATTAATTGTGATTTATTTCACGTGGCTTGATGAGTGGCTCTGTGCCTCATCGTGGTTGATATAGGCTTTGTGCCATATCGTGGTTAGATGAGTGGCTATGTGCCTCATCGTGGTTTTGATGTTAGCTGCGAGCTACATCGTGGACGGCATTAATTGCCAAATTGGTGTGTAGAGGTTGGAGGGTTGATTTAGAAATCCCCTGGTGTGTGGTGGCTGGATACGGGTGTGTGTAGAGGATGGACCCTAGGTTGGGTTGGGTGCACTTTGCATGATTATGTGTGGCATTATGGTTTTTGATGTGGTTATGGGCCAAGCCCAATATGTGGATGTGGATCAGTGTGGCAATGGGCCAAGCCCAATATGTGGAATCATGTGGTTAGTTACATTATGATCCGATATGTGTTATGGATATGGGCCAAGCCCGAATTGTGATATTATGTGAATAAGTTGCCTTGTTATCTGTTATGTGGGTTGATATGTGGTTTGGTATGTGGGTGGAATTCAGTGGACTAATTGCATACTGAGTCTGTGTGACTCACCCAAATAATTATCAACATCGCAGGTGATACGTGATTCTTGGACCGGGTTGGAGAGGATATAAAGGTGGCCATGCAGAAGTTAATTTTATTTGCTTCATGCAGAAGATGTTTTAATTGTTATATGCATTTTATATATTCAGCATTTTCAATTATTTATTTATTGTAATAAGGGCCGCTTAAAGTGTTTAAGTATTTTTACTAAGTATCTTTATTATGTTTAAGATGGATTGATAATCGAGTTACTATTTGGAAATGACTTTTATATTGAGCAACTTATACTTTAAAATATATATAGATAAGTTTTTAATCCGGATAATTGCTACGACTTTATATTATTTAGAATTTTAAATACACAAGGTTTTACAAACTACAACAAACTTTCACGTTTTCACCCGTAAGTCAAATCTTTTTCAAACATTTTCCACAGTGACATACCAGATCCGGTCAAGGCTCGTGGGCCGGGTTTGGGGATGTTACAGTTTGGTATCAGAGCCCGGTTCAAAACTCGACTTTGAGGGTTTTGGGGCCCAAAAACATTTTTCAAAGATGGTCTTTTCAAAAATATAGGTTTTTATGGACTTTAGGTTATTCTGGCATGGCACCTAAGTCTCCGACCCGAAGTCCACCAGGTAAGTACCTCTAACTACTGAAGTGATCTGAATATGTGAACTGTATGGGCACTTATGGGAACGTAGATTAGTAGATTAGGGCTATTGAACCCTAGGACTAGTCTACTCCAACACAAGATTCATAAGACTTAAGAACCACTATATAAACTCGTGAGTAAGTCGCCACGAGCTAGGTGTGGCAATGAGTTGTGCGCATGTCTCAGGAGTGGATTCGAGAAGAGCTTGGTACTTTAGCGGTCCTAGTGACTCACCTCCTCTTTACTTGAATCCTACCTGGTGCGTAGCTACGGTTCACCCTAACCACGAGGACTTATTCACCGGCTAAACCAATAATTAAAACCCGAAAGGGACTAGGCATGTTTTTATAAAAACCTTAGTTTTAAAATCACCAAATTGCCCTTTTGATTTGTAAACCCTAAATTCAATTTTTAGAAAAACATTTTCGAAATATTCCTGAATTGCAAAATTACCCAAATACTCCTAGGTTGTAAATTACTAAAATACCCTTAGTTTATCAAATTACCATACTACCCTCGACTTTTACGAAGACATTTTTTTTCAAAACACCAAAATTCCTATTTTGCAAAATAGCAAGATACTCTGGTTTGGAAAATTTACTAAATTACCCATGACTTACAAAATTACCAAAATAACCCCGATTTCTGAAATTTTTGCAATACCTCTTGTTTTGAAAAATTGTCAAAATAACTCTGAGTTTTGAAAATTTTGGAATGCCTTTGATTTGTAAAGATTTTCAAGTTGACCCTGATTTGTTACTAAAATACCCCTATAGGATAAATGACAAAATTACCCTTGGGTTGGGAATGGATAAAATGCCATGGTAGTGTGGTGTCTCTATGGACGAATGTGAATGTGACTCTCTGAAGTAGAATAGTGAACTTGAACTGAAACTTTGATTGATCGAAAGAGCTACTTCTAAAAACTTCTTTGCATAAAACTGTTCGCGGTTAATCAGTGGAACAAATTTCTAATGCATAAAACTTTTAATCAGATTAAATCGCGACGTTAGATATGAGTTCTAGAGGACGTGGTCGAATAGCGATGCTCGAAACCCAGAGGGTCCGGTCATGGGTCGAGAAAGTGATGTGCCGCCGCAAAGAAAGAGCACGGACGGAGGATCAAGATCAAACAAGAGGAGATGACGCAGATCGCAGCTATCTTTGCGAATACTAGAACGCAGTGGCAGAAAAGTGGTATGGGAAATGGAGCTCGGAAATCAGTATCGGAAAGACTTAGGTCGAACGGAGCTGAGGTTTTTAGAGGAGTGTCTCGGGTGGCTCCAAATGTAGCGGAGTATTGGTTAGAGGCAGTCGAAAGAATTATGGACGATTTGGGGTGCATCTTCTTGAGGAAAAGTCGAAAGTCTTTGTCTCGTTGCTCCGAGACGAGGCTTATCGTTGGTGGCTCACCGTCAGGCAAGGTACCCCTGCAGATCGAGTGGATTGGGGATATTTTAAGCTTAAGTTTGAAGGGAAATACGTTGGAGCCAGTTACTTAGACTCGCAAAGGAAGGCGTTTCTAAACTTGGTTCAAGGAAGTAAGACGGTAGCAGAGTACGAAGCGGAATTTGTGCGGTTAAGTCAATACGCCAAAGGGATCGTAGCTACGGATTACGAAAGGTGTGTCAGATTTGAAGATGGATTGCGAGATGAGCTACGAGTGTTGATTGCTCCGTAGAGAGAAAGGGACTTTTCTATTCTAGTGGAGAAAGCTCGAATAGCTGAAGAAGTTAAGAAGACTGAGAGACAGAATCGAGAAAAGGATAGGAATTGGAACAAGAGGAGTTTTGGACCGTCAGCATCGTCGGGAGATTTTCAGAAAAGACCAAGGATTGAGAATTCTGTACGTGCACTTGTGCCAGTTTCTGTGAATCGAAGTCGACCATGTGCTCGGTGTGGAAGAGCTCATGCAGGAGAGTGTTGGGGAAATAGTAAAGAATATTTCCGGTGTGGGTCTAAGGCTCACTTGGTTAGGAATTGTCCTAAGGCGATGAGGGGTCGTGGTCCAAACCATGGAGGAATTGGTTCTGGCCAGGGTCATGGAACATCAGGTAAAGGTGCTGAAGGTTCAGATGCGAGACAACCAAGGTTGGCTTAGGCAATCAGCCGTCGCGAAGAGGAAGATGTGCCAGATATGATAACGGGTACGTTCCTTGTCTCTGGAATACCCTTTATTGCCTTGACTGTTGTAGAATTATCCCATTCTGGTATTGTTAGTGAGGTGCTTGGAACTTTGAATGTGAACCTTAAGACTGTGTTTAGGAAGATGATCGTACTTAGTTCTTTAAAGCGATCAGTGGTAGTAGACAAGCTCTTTAAGGTAAGTGCTGTTAGAGGTTCAAGAAATAGTAGTACTTTTGCTTAGTTTAGCCAAGTAATTTCGAGGACGAAATTATTTTTAAAGAGGGTAGAACTGTAACATCTGGGATTTAGGGGTTATGCGGTTAGTGCATAATTCAAGTGATAGTAGGCTTAGTGTGTGTTGGATGTGTTTTGAGGAGTTTTAGGAACTCTAAGATATAGGGAAATGCCTTAAGAAATTATTGGATTTTAAGTTTAGTAGGGGGAGCTAGGCTAAGGAGGTCTTAAGAAAATTTGTAAGAACTTTTGGACATGAGATTGGGCTTGGTAAAGTGGCTTGAAGGCGCCACTTAGGGCCTTGGTAGTGACGCCATATGCAGTAGGCAAGGGCCTTGGTTCGAGCAACGTGGGAAGCAGTGGGAGCCTTTATTTTTGCGTCAAGAGAGGGAGGAGTATTGGACGGCATGGGACTCTGAAAAGATAAGGATTAAGACTTGATTTTCTTTTTAAATTTCGGCTAGGAAGGGGGATAAAGGTTGGACTTGTTTAAATTATTTTGAAAGAGTAACATAGAGAGAATATAGGAGGAAATTTTGGGATATGATAAGGAAGGAGGTAGTGGCCGAATGTGGGGTTCTTTTGGATGGCAAATTCGGCCATGTAGAGGGGATAAGTGCCGAATTTTAGTTGTGAGAGTGTCCATCCTTCTTGTCGAAATTTGTTAGTCATAAGAGTGCTCTCTTTTCTTATTTTTCATTTGAAGCCGAATTCTCTCTTGTCACCATTGCCAAAATTCTTCAAACTCTTCTCTTCTTCTTTCTCTATTTGTGCTTGGCCGAATCTATACTTCTTTCCCAAGCTTCTTCTTTTATTTTGGTGTTAGCCGAATATTTTATCATCACTTGAAGACATAGCCGAACCTCAAAGGGACCTTATTCTCTTTTCTTTGTTCAAAGCCTAGCCGAATCTCAAAGTGCCTATTTTCTCTTCTTTGTCGTAAGCCTTAAAAGCTGAAACAGTTAGCCGAAATCTATTCTCTATTAGTCTTCACAAGCAAACGTTGGTGGTAAGTACTTGTTTTAGTAATCGGTTTTATCTTCTTTTCATGGATATGCCGAAATCAAGTGTGTAGTCTTTGGTTTTGGGTTAGCCGAATATTCATAAGCCATAATATAGTGTTTCTTTTGTATGTGCCAATGTTAAGGAGCATTAAAGGAGTCTTTCGAGATTCGATTCACCAAGGTAAGTGATATGTGGTATTCGGCCAAGGGCCATTCTTATGGATTGTTGCTTAAAGCCGAATCTAACGTGTGGCATATAGGGATCTAAACAACTTCAGGAGCAAGCAAGTATTTCGGGATTTGGATAAGCAAGGTAGGTGGTTTGTGATATTCGGTCATGGGCCATTTTGGTTATTAATGTTAGCTGATTTTGACTATGGTTATTTAGGGGCAAATCGACAGAAGTAAACAGGAGCCTTCGGGATTCAAGATCGTTTCGGTAAGGGTACTCTATAAGTTCAGATTTAGTTGTTTTGACTATAACGTAAGTGACTAACCTGATGTGCTGATTAAGATATCATTAATGGATGCGAGTGCCAGTCAAGGGGAGAAAGGGGCAGTCCCTATCCCTAAGTTTAAGAAGAGATCAGTCTCTGCAGTTCGAGATTGGCCACCGGGGTGTGGGCCAGCAGCAGGGGAAAGTTATAGGCAGATAGCTGTACTTTCGATTAGTGATAGCATCGGGATCGAGAGTGTAGTGCTTCAGGTTATCAGGTGTGTGATTAACCCACCGTTTTTCGGGTATAAGATTGTATGTGTATGTGTTATGTGTATGCTAATAAGTGCAGTGGCAATTATGAAATGGATACCCTTAAGGGGTGTGTCGATAATCAGGTCAGTATCAAATCTGATGGAAATATGGTTATTAGTGTGTATATGTGTGAATATGCCAATGAGAATATGGTTGAATGTGTTAACATGTACATGCATTATTTATCATGACATTATTATATGTTGCATGTGCATGGGATGGGATATGAATGTGAAAGAAGGTACGGGTGTACATTTATGTACGTGGTTGATGTTAGATGCAAGCTACATCGTGGATTGCCGCTGACTGAGGTCGTGTTGTGGATTAATTGTGATTTATTTCACATGGCTTGATGAGTTGCTCTGTGCCTCATCGTGGTTGATATAGGCTTTGTGCCATATCGTGGTTAGATGAGTGGCTATGTGCCTCATCATGGTTTTGATGTTAGCTGCGAGCTACATCGTGGACGGTATTAATTGCCAAATTGGTGTGTAGAGGTTGGAGGGTTGATTTAGAAATCCTCTGGTGTGTGGTGGCTGGATACGGGGGTGTGTAGAGGATGGACCCTAGGTTGGGTTGGGTGCACTTTGCATGATTATGTGTGGCATTGTGGTTATTGATGTGGTTATGGGCCAAGCCCAATATGTGGATGTGGATCAGTGTGGAAATGGGCCAAGCCCAATATGTGGAATCATGTGGTTAGTTACATTATGATCCGATATGTGGTATGGATATGGGCCAAGCCCGAATTGTGATATTATGTGAATAAGTTGCCTTGTTATCTGTTATGTGGGTTGATATGTGGTTTGGTATGTGGGTGGAATTCAGTGGACTAATTGCACACTGAGTTTGTGTGACTCACCCAAATAATTATCAACATCGCAGGTGATACGTGATTCTTGGACCGGGTTGGAGAGGATACAAAGGTGGCCATGCAGAAGTTAATTTTATTTGCTTCATGCAGAAGATGTTTTAATTGTTATATGCATTTTATATATTCAGCATTTTCAATTATTTATTTATTGTAATAAGGGCCGCTTAAAGTGTTTAAGTATTTTTACTAAGTATCTTTATTATGTTTAAGATGGATTGATAATCGAGTTACTATTTGGAAATGACTTTTATATTGAGCAAATTATACTTTAAAATATATATAGATAAGTTTTTAATCCGGATAATTGCTACGACTTTATATTATTTAGAATTTTAAATATACAAGGTTTTACAAACTACAACAAACTTTCACATTTTCACCCGTAAGTCAAATCTTTTTCAAACATTTTCCGCAGTGACATACCAGATCCGGTCAAGGCTCGTGGGCCGGGTTTGGGGATGTTACACGGCCTAGACACACGCCCGTGTGCCTACCCGTGTGGACAAGAACAAGGCTATTTGCCAAGCTCTTTTTGTCACCCTAGCTCACACAACATAATTCCATTCAACACATCATCAAGCAACTCCATTTGTGCAACAACATTTTCTTGAAGAACCTCATATTTCATAAATTAAACATAATGAGCCATCAACTATGGCCATATACAAGATAATTCATCCTTAAGGGAGCCAATACATACTTGGCCAAAATAACAAAACAATTCACTAAGCCTAGCCCATATACATGCCATACTCAAAATGCTAGTTCTAGATATACCGAGATGAGCTGATAGTGTGGGTGATCTTCCAATTATCTTCGTATCCCGACCCGACTCTTTAACACTATAAGACAAGGGAAAAAAAGGGGAGCAAGCTTTAAGCTTAGTAAGTTTACATGTAAACAATAAGCATTACAATATATGCTAATCAACAAATAACATCATGCACTAAGCAAGAACCATCCACAATCCATAGTCATGCTTACTCATTTCATCTATTACCACAATCCAACTATATACCAAGCAAGATTGCTCTCATTTAATAGCATACATTCCCTGCACTCATCACCACATAACCACATGAAACAAACACCAAAACAGTTTCACCATGAAACAATAAAATAATACCAAACACTAGGTGGTTTCGCACATAGCCCACCATTAAACTATATTAGGGTGGTATCGCACATAGCCCACCAACAATAATATTTACGGTGGTATCGCACATAGCCCACCAAATGATAATATAGACGATGGTATCGCACACAGCCCATCAAGAATGGTTAACAAGGTGGTATCGCACTTAGCCCACCAATACAAGTATTTTACGGTGGTTTCGCACATAGCCCCACCACTTATCTTCAATTAGGCTTACACGAGAATTACTCAATATCTAATGAATTCAATTCATCTCAATCATAAATAATATCATCAATACAATGCACCATCTACAAGTAACACGCATACTCGAATTGAGTAGTTTACACATAAACTTACCTCGGTGCAAAATGTGTTGATTTACGGTTTAATCCGAAACCTTGCCTTTTCCCCGGTCAAGGTTAATCCCGCGCTCTTCTTGATCTATAACAACAAAATTCACTCATTTAAAACATTCTATGATCATAATGCATCGTAATCTCTACTTAGGCAAAAAAGACCATTTTGCCCTTGTACTATAGCAAAATTACAATTTTACCCCTAGGCTCGTAAATCATTTTTCAACATATTTTCTCATTAAAAAAGCCTAGCTGAACATTTATTTCTCTTACAACAGCTCACAAAACCATTTATTTCATGCATTTATTACTCATTTTCAATCTTTGCATTCAAGTCCTATTTAGGAGTTTTCATGCTAACACCTTTCATAAAAGTTGTTTCTCATCTCACTAACATTCATTTTTTCCATAAAAACTCAGCTAACAACATAAACTCTCTCATGGAAAGTCCCTATACTTTCAAACATATTGCAAATTAGTCCCCTCATTAGCTAGCTTAAGCTTTGGGACCCCAAAAACACAAAAATTATCAACTAAAACCATCAAAATCACTTGTGAAGAAGATGAGTTGCTGAAAATTTTAAGCTTCAAAACCCCTATTTCTCTTCAAAATTTTGGTGGAGGAGAAGTGTGAATAGTAAAAGATGATAACATCTTTTATTCATCTTATTTTATTCATCTTTCTCACCTAATTTCCACTAAATTTGACCAACATTTAATATTTTGTCTCCCTAGCCTCTATATGGCCGGCTATCACTAATATAATGGCCTAATTTCACTTTAAGGGCCTCCAATTTGATATTATTTGGCTATTAGACACCTCTACCACTTATAATGGAACTTTCGCACTTTATACGATTTAGTCCTTTTTCACAATTAAGCATGCTATTGCTAAAATTAAAGCACCAAAATTTTCACATGGCCATATATTAATGCCATAACATATAAAATAACATCAAAATAATTTTCCTCAACCTCAGTTTAGTGGTCTCGAAACCACTATTTCGGCTAGCCCCAAAATCGGGCTGTTACAAGTTAAAAGTCCCGGTTGAACCTTAGGAATAGATTTTGGATAGATATGTTAAAGATGATATACCGATTTGGCTTCGTGCCATGCATATCGGATGTGTTGGCTTCGGGCCACGATATCGGCACTACGGGTGCGAGTGATACCTTGATTTGGCTACGGGCCATGGTATAGGTATTTCGGAAAGGAGTTACCCTGATTTGGCTACGGGCCATGGTATAGGTACTCCGGGATAAGTTACCTTGATTTGGCTTTGGGCCATGGTATAGGTACTTATAGATTGAGATCTTTGAGTATCCGACTTCTATTCTGAATGGTTTAACGGGTAAAGGAATGATGTGGTTGAGAAAGAGGTTAGTATGAGGCGATACAGGTACGTACAGAACCTATTCGCGTATTAAATTGAGAAAGTTCGATGAGATGGTATTTGATCATGTTTTGAGACATGAGAAAGGTTTGTCGTTAATGTGTATATGGTGATGTTATGTATAATTGGTTGATTTGTATTTATTTGATGTATTAAGTTATTCACATATGAGCTTACTAAGCTATGAAGATTACTTTGCGTTATTTTTCTATGTTTTATAGTGAATCAAGGCTAGCTCAGATCCGGGAGTCGTCGGGAACATCATCGCACTATCAGACATCTATTTGGTACTTTTGAGTTGTGTATATATGGTATATGGCATGTATAGGCTAGATGTGGTATTTTGGTTGTGATTATAGCCATGAGATTTGGCTTGTAAATTGTATATGTTTTAGTTTGTATATATGGCCATGAGTGATGGCTCATTTTGGTATGTTTTGGCATGAATGTGCTTATGGTTTTAGAGTTGCTCAACTAGTTATATTTTGTGTTTGGTAATTGATCTATAAGGTGTGATTGGAGTTGGTAATTTGAGTAGTTATGTGCTTGTGAATTATGCTTGATGATATAAGTGTGAAATGGTTATTTGATTGAATCATATATGTGAATTTAGGTATGAAATTAGATGGCATATTATAGCATATTTGAGATTGGTATTGATGGTAATTGGCTGCCTATAGTATGATGAAATGGTACCATTTTGGTTGTTTAGGTGAGCATGAGTAAGGGTGGCAAATTGGCCTTGCAAATGGCCTATTTTTGTCCACACGGGCAGAGACACGAGCGTGTGTCTCAATCGTGTGTGACACACGGTCATGCTACACGGCCGTGTGTCCCCTGGTATTGATATTGAATTGAAGTCAGTATGCTCAACATGGCCTTACACACGGGCGTATGATCAGTCGTGTGGCACAAGTCAGTATACCCCTCTAAATGGCACACGGCCTAGCACACGGGCGTGTGACTTGGCCGTGTTGCATAAGTCAGTATACCCTATAGGTTTGGCATGGCCTAGTACACGGCCTGGCACACGGGCGTCTGAGGTCAATTCGAAGGGTACACGGGCTAGACACACGGGCGTGTGGTCAGCCGTGAGACCCAAGTCAGTGTGTATGCCCTGTTTCCACACGGCCTGTGACACGGGTGTGTCTGAAACCGTGTGAGGCACATGGCCTGTTCACACGGGCGTGTGACCCCTGAATTATTGAAAAATTTCTATGTTTTCCAAGAATTTCATATGTTAATGGTTTAGTCCTGAACCACTTCTAAAGCATGTTTAAGGCCTCGTAGGCTCTTATAAGGGACAATGTGCTTGTGATGAATGGTATTTGAGTATGAATGCATAAATGTATGAGTATTGTAAGTTAAATGATGTGTATTGATCGGTAATACCTCGTAACCCTACTTCGGCGACGGATACGGGTTAGGGGTGTTACAAATTCAACTAAAGGCAAATGCCTTTCCCAGTTACCTTCAAACTCAAGTACATAACACCGAAGCATATCTTCCAAGATTTGTATTACCCGTTCAGATTGACCATCTGTTTGGGGGTGAAATGCAGTACTAAAGTGCAACTGAGTACCTAGAGCTTCTTGCAATTTGCTCTAGAATCTAGATGTAAATCGAGGATCTCCATCTAAAATAATAGAGGTAGGCACTCCATGCAATCTGACAATCTCGGAAACATATAACTTAACCAATTTATCCAAGGAATAATCCATACATACTAGAATAAAGTGTGCAGACTTCGTCAACCGATCAATGATTACCGAAATGGCATCTTTTTTGTTTGGAGACAGGGGTAATCCCGTTACAAAGTCCATGGTAGTTCTTTCCCATTTCCATTCTGGTATCGTAACTGGCTGTAAAAGTCCAGAAGGCAACTGATGCTTAGCTTTTACTTACTGACATATCAAACATTTAGCTACAAACTCAGAAATATCCCATTTCATTCCCGGCCACCAGTACATCTTTTTCAGATCATTATACATTTTATTACTACCGGGATGAATAGACATGTTACCATTATGAGCTTCATTCAAAATCATCTGTACTAGTTCAGAACCTTTCGGTACACATACTCTGCCTCTAAATAACAAACACCCATCAGTCCCGAT
Source organism: Gossypium sturtianum (assembly GCA_025698515.1). NCBI lineage: Eukaryota > Viridiplantae > Streptophyta > Magnoliopsida > Malvales > Malvaceae > Gossypium > Gossypium sturtianum. The sequence goes on from CM046954.1 coordinate 90,564,274, forward strand.
CTGAAATTCTGAGTCAGGAGTCGATTCACTTTGTATGCGTCTTTCTTGCAACTTGCTATCATTTTTCCGGGCTTCAAAAATCTTTCAGTAAACGAGCATATGATCAGTTGACTATCATTTTACTTGCTGTAAAACATTGGCCAATAACAAGATCATAATCTTTCAGTAGTTCAAGCCATCTACGCTGTCTCAAAGTCAAATCTTTCTGTGACATCAAATATTTTAGATTTTTATGATCAGTGAATATATGACATTTTTCACCGAACAAGAAATGTCGCCAGATTTTCAATGCAAACACTATGGCTGCTAATTCAAGGTCGTGTGTCTGGTAGTTCTTTTCATGTGGCTTTAGTTGTCGCGAAGCATAAGCTACTACTTTACCATCCTGCAACACATCCTAAACTATTCAATGATGCATCACTGTAAATTACAAATTCCTTACCCAATTCAGGCTGAACTAATACGTGTGCCTCTGTCAATAAAGTTTTTAATCTATCGAAACTCTGCTGACATTTATCTGTCCACTCAAATTTTACATCTTTTTGCAGTAAACGAGTCATCAAAGAATCTTTTTGCAGTAAACGAGTCATCGGAGAATCTATCATTGAAATTTTTTTTACAAATCTCCGATAGTAACTAGCTAGTCCCAGAAAAATTTGGACTTCAGACACATTCTTCGGTGGCTTCCAATTAAAAATGGCTGAAATATTATTCGGGTCTACTCTGACACCTTTAGCAGATACTGTATGCCTAATAAAACTAACTTCCTGTAGCCAAAATTCACATTTACTGAACTTGGAATATAATTATTTCTCTCTCAGGGTTTGCAACACTATTCTCAAATGCTCAACGTGTTCATTTTCATCTCGGGAGTAAACCAAAATATCATCTATAAATACCATCACAAACCTGTCCAAATACGGACCGTAAATTCTGTTCATCAAATCCATAAACACTGCAGGTGCATTTGTCAAGTCGAATGGCATCACAAGAAACTCATAGTGTCCATACCTAGTTCTAAAAGCTGTCTTAGGCACATCAGATTCTTTTACCCGTAATTGATAATAAACAGAACGGAGATCAATCTTCGAAAATACAGTGGCACATTTCAACTGGCCAAATAAGTCATCAATACGAGGCAATGGATAGTTGTTCTTTATTGTGACTTTGTTGAGCTGTCTGTAGTCAATACACAGCCTCAACGATCAATCCTTCTTCTTTACAAATAGGACTAGTGCACCCTAAGGTGAGAAACTAGGTCGAGCAAAGCCTCTGTCAATCAACTCCTGCAACTGTACTTTCAGCTCTTTCAATTCTGTAGGAGCCCTTTTGTAAGGTGCTATAGATATCGGTGTCATTCCCGGAACGAGATCTATAAAGAATTCCACTTCTCTATCCGGTGGTAAACCAGGTAATTCTTCTAGGAATACATCAGGAAATTCACATACAACTGGTATTAATTGAATCTTTGACTCAGGCACTTTAGTATCCAACACATATGCAAGGTAAGCATCATGATAAACCGTAATATATACATATTTTAATCCCACATTTAGCATGCTTTTGGATGATTTATCCCTTGAATTGTGGAATTTGATGCTCCCAATCCTTTAATTTCATGTTTTACACTTAGGAGAGCATCGGGATTCGAAAGGAACGAGAAACGGGCCGAAAACGGAGCAAATGGGCTTACCTTAGAGACTCACACGGCCTGGACTATCACCCACGACCGTGCGTTTCGAGTAACAACCGAGACACAGTCTAGAACATCGTACATGGCCAGATCACACGACCGTGTGTGGCAAACAGGATCAACCACGGCCAAGAGAGTCGACCACGGGCGTTGCACACGGGCTTGTCCCTGCTATAGCCAAGATGAGTTTCATTCGGAATAGGATACTTGTGGGCCAAGAAAGACATTCCGAAGCCTATATAAACGCCCTAAGTATAACCTAAAAAGGGTCTTTGGTCAGGGACGAAGCGAGAGAGGGTCGAACACTGTGGGATTACTCCAAGAAAGCCGGTTGATCCATCTCGGGCGGAATCACGCTCAAGACGGAAGATCTTCTCTTCAATTTCCTCAGGGGTTTTAGGGTTTTTCTTATGTTTTGTTATTTACTTTCTTCTGAGATGTATTCTTTTATAATTATGAACTAAACCCCTCAAATACCTGAGGGGGATGAAATCTAAGACGGATCTTGTTATTGTTTTCTGAAATATATGATAAATACTTGATTTGTTCTTAATTATGTGTTCTTAATTCTTGTTTTAATATTTTAGGATATTGATTCAAGTATTGATGTGCTTAGGAAGTAGAGCAAAAGTCCCTGTTTAAGAGTGGATCTAGCATAATTAAGCGGAGTTGATCGCAACCCTAGAGATAGGATGACGAAAATCTGCCGGATTAGGGTCAAACCTAATATGGGAGTCCATAGATCGAGTTAATGCAACACTAGGGGTTTTAATTAGAAAGAGATTTCAATTAATCAACCTAGGGTTAGACGTTAGTAGCCTCGAAAGAGGTATTAATATAAATTAGGGAATCCTACGGATCAAGTCAAGTGAATAAATCGTTTGGTTCAGAGTTAAATAACAAGTGAAGTCTAGGTGGATTCTTCCTCAGGTATTGTCTTAATCAACTAGTTTTTCCCAAAAGTATTTTCCCAATTCACTCTCTTTGTCTTAGCATCATTAGTTTAGTAATTAGTTAGATAAACATCAATTCTCTTAATACTTAGGCTAAATAATGAAAAGATAGTAACTACTAGTACTCTTGGTTCCTTTGGTTTTGACATTCCGGTCTTGCCACTAAGCTATACTACTGTTCGATAGGTGCGCTTGCCTCAATCGTGGTGATAGTTAGTTTCTAGGCTCGATCATTCATTATATAAATATTAAAACTCTCAGACACGATCAAGTTTTTGGCGCCGTTGCCGGGGAACTAAGATATTTGGAAAACTTAATTTTTATTACTTTAGCCATTCCATTTATTTGCAATTTTTTTATTATTTATTTTAACTTTGCTAATTTTTCTTTTTCCTTGCTTCTTGCAGGTATTCTAGTTTATGACTAGAAAAAACCCGACAGGACCTCTACTTTACGATAATGATATAGAAGGAATCATTCACAGAAACCGAAGGGAGATTAGGCGAAGCCTACAATACACACAAGAAGAGCAAGAGGACGATACTAATAACACGAAAGAGATGGCTGATCCCCAGAATAATCCACTTCCTCCTGTGGTTGCCGAAAATCATGCTCCTCGTACTATGTATGATTATGCTAAACCTAATTTAACAGGAACTGAATCAAGTATTGTTAGACTACTTTGTCATTTCGCAAATAATTTTGAACTAAAACCTAACACTATACAGATGATACAACAGTTTGTTCAGTTTGATGGTTTGTAGGACGAGGATCCTAACACACACTTAGCGAATTTTTTTGAATTATGCGATACAATTAAAATTAATGGCGTTTCTGATGATGCCATTCACCTTCGGTTATTTCCCTTTTCTTTAAGGAAAAAAGCTAAATAGTGGTTGAATTCTCTTCCACGAGGATCAATCACTACATGGGAGCAAATGACCGAAAAATTTTTGTTAAAATATTTTCTGTCGGCTAAAATGGCTAAATTGAGGAATGATATCTCTTATTTTGTGCAGATGGATTTAGAGACACTTTACGATGCATGGGAGAGATAAAAGGATTTATTGAGAAGGTGTCCTCATCATGGGTTACCATTATGGCTACAGGTTCAAAACTTTTATAACGGTGTGAACCCCTCAACTAGGCAGCTTATTGATGCATCTGCCGGCGGTACACTAAAAAATAAAACACCTGAGGCTGCTTATGAATTCATTGAAGAGATGTCACTGAATAATTATCAGTGGCAAGTTATGAGGACAAAGCCGATAAAAGCTGCTAGTGTTTTCAACCTCGATGCAGTAACCATGCTATCAAATCAGGTAGAACTCTTAAGTAATAAAATTGATGGTTTGTGTGGTTCTTCGCAGGTACATCCAGTGATGCAGTGCGATACAAATGGAGGAGGGTCAAATAATACAAAATGCCCACCCTAAAACCCTGGCATAGAAAACGAACAGATGAACTATATGGGTAACAATTCTAGACCTCAAAATAACCCTTATAGTAACACTTATAATCTAGGGTGGAGGAACCATCCGAATTTCTCATGAGAAGGTAAAGGAAATCAAAGACAACAACCCCCTCCAGGCTTTCAACAACAACCCATCCCACAAGAGAAAAAGCCGAACCTTGAGGAGATGCTGACAAAATTTATTGCAGTGACAGAAACCCGTTTTCAAAACAACGAAACAATGCTAAAAAATCAGCAAGCATCGATTTAAGGGATCGAGAATCAGTTAGGTCAGCTAGCTAAGCTAATCTCAGAACGACCGCAAGGTTGCTTGCCAAGCAACACTGAGACTAACCCTAAGGAGAAAATCCATGCCATTACTGATCACGATAGTGAAGGGTTAGTAGAATTCGAATCTGAGCCAAGGCAAGAACCCGTGGTAAATAAAGGTAAGGTTGAGGTAAGCCACAATACATAGAAACCTGTCATTAAAGAGTATACACCTCGAGTGCCATATCCCAGTGCGATGAAGAAAGACCACACAGAGGAACAATTTGGTAAATTCCTTAAACTCTTAAAGAAATTACATATTAACTTACCATTTCTTGAAGCTCTCTCGCAGATGCCAGATTCAAGGAGATTTTTAAAATAGCTTCTGACAAACAAGCGGAGGTTAGACGAGGCATCGCATGTGGAGCTAAACGCAGTGTGCTCAGCAATTCTAAAAAACAAACTACCATGAAAATTAAAAGATCCAGGGAGTTTTATGATTCCTTGTTTAATTGGTAGTTTATCTATTGATAATGCTTTAGCATATCTAGGGGCAAGCATCAACGTTATGCCTTACAAAATGTTTAAACGACTAGGTCTAGGGAAACCCAAACAAACTAGGATGAGCATCCAATTAGCTGATTAAACCATTAGAGTTCCTAGGGGTATAATCGAGGATGTGCTAGTAAAAGTTGATAAATTTATATTCCCAGTAGACTTTGTCGTTTTAGACATGGATGAGGAAAACAATGTTCCTTTAATTTTAGGAAGGCCATTTTTAGCAACTGCTAGAACTAAAATTGACGTTGGTACAGGTGAACTCACACTTTGTGTAGGTGACGAAACAATCACTTTTCAGGCGCTTGACTCGGCTAGGACGTCAAGTGAAAAAGGTGAGAACATAAATTCTATTGATAACCAATTGGTTCAACCTTCTTTTCAGGAAGCACCTCGGAAGTACATATTTGAGCCAGATCCTAGATCTCATGCAAACAAGGAAGTAATTCATGAGAAACGAAGGCTTCAGGTCGAGGAACTAGACGAATGGAAGACACATTTCAAGGAGAAACTAGGAACACACGAAGAAAAACTGAGGGAACCCCCGAACGAGCTTATAGGAACAACAAATCACTTCAAAATAGGGGATCAGGTATTGTTGGAAAAGACAGACCCTCGAATCACCATTCCAGACCTTAACGAAGAGATCCCTTTTACGGTACTGAATGTCTTCCCATACGAAACAGTCGAGGTAACTAATCCTAAGTTTGGAACTTTTAAGGTAAACACTACTCGACTCAAACCATACATTGTTAGAATTGATAGCAGGAAAGAGGAGCTTCAACTCCTCAAACCACCATGACTATGCGAATGAAAGGTAAGTGTAGCTTAAGACTTTAAACGAGCGCTTCTCGGCAGGCAACCCGAGCACTAACACCTTTAATTTTCATATCTTTGATTTTTAGCACCTAACTAAAGACTAACCAAGTTAAATAAAGCATAGGTTTCTGTGCCACACGGCCTTGTACATGGGCGTGGCCGTGTGGGCATCACAGATTTACACACTGGCATGGCAGAGGTCGTACGAGCCAAGGACAAAAAATCCCCAGATCACGGACGGCTATAAATTGCCACAGCCATGCGATATGGCCATGGCCGACACTGAGGAAGTCACACGGGTATGAGACACGCCCGTGCTTTGAGGCCGTGGCCGACACTGAGAAAGAGACATGGGCGTGGAGACCTCTACACAGGCGTGGGAGAAACGAATGAGCCACCACATGACCGTGCGATACGGCCGTGTGACCGAACACGCCCATAGCACACAGGCGTGGGCAGCACCAGGTCCTTGTTTCTTATTTAAGGCCCCCCCTTCTTCTCACTTTCTCCCCAAATTCTTCTTCAACCAACCCTCAGCCACCACACCCCTTTCTATCCTCTCCATTCAGTTTTTGTTCCCCTTCCCCTTATTCCTTTTCCTTTCACCATCCTCACCACCATCCCCATGCCGAAGAAGCGGAAGGACCTTAGCACAAGTCTCCTCGTGCGAGACCAATCTATATAATTTCATGCCGACCGCTTCATTTACTCGACAAGCCAAGGACATTTGAGTCCAATTATTTTACCTATGTTTTTTCTCTTCTCCTTTATTTTCCTTCTCTTTGACTCTCTTATGCTTAATTTAACCTAATTTATGTTAGTTTCTTGGTTTTAGGTTCTAAAGGCTGCTTGGGAATCATCCCACCATGACCCTAGACACCACCGCCACAAGAATGTCTTCCTTACACTCGGCCTGAATTTCCCCGATTTTTTTTCTCTGACTCCATCCAGAATTCAGGAAGTTTCACCTCTTTCCCTCTCTTTTGCTTTTCTTATTATAATTGTTTTAATTGTACATTGAGGACAATGTACATCTTAAGTGTGGGGGGTGAAATTTATCGTGAAAAGTACCTAACTTTTTGCATTATTCTCAAATCCCTGAATTATATCTTGTTCTTAAATAATTTTCTCATATTACTATTAGAATGAAATTTCTTTTGATTTATGATTTTTGTTGATATGTTTTGGATTAAGTCATAGTTAATTATGCAGTGATGATTTAAACTTTAGGAGAATAGAGAATCAAGCATGATTAGTTTATTTTCAAAATTAAAAAAAATTGCTAGGTTGTCCACCTGAATCTAATTATTACCTTGAAGTTTGAAATTTACAAAGTTGACATCAAAAGCCCATAATTTTTTGTGTGAGATCTTGAGCCTTTTAGAGCATACATTCCTTTTCGTGCTCACTTTTTTAATTATGAGTATGTCAACATTGATTTGTTATTCTAGAACTTGCTTCGATTATACATGTCGAGACCACACCTATGATTTGATATACTGAGATGCTAAAGGCACCTAGGTTTTAACCCACTTATTCCACTAAAAAGCCTACCTTCATAATTAACCCCTGGTGAACCCCTTTTGAGACTAACAACCCAATTCTTGACTCACCCATTAATATTAACCCAAAACCCACTTTGTATTTGTTATCGCCATTTCTCTTGACTACCCTTATATCGAGATTTGATTTGATCGGTTACTTAACTATTTCCTTTATTTCAGTTATCAAATTGTATACTATTGTACTTAATGATTTGTTCTTAAAAAAATTTTATTTATTAGGAATCTATTCATTATTACTTATTTGTTATTGGAGCTTAAGCAGTTAACTTTATAATTTGAGAAGAAGCTCATGTTATTAGTATTAAGTTTTCAATTGATGTAATTATTCAGTATTAGTCCAACTTTCTAGTTAGGTAATTTGTCAATTTAGTCTCGATACTAACCCTCTAATTCAAGCCTTTATCCACACCTTTAATGTAACATCCCAAAGTTGGGCCTAGTAGGATTGGGCCCAAAGGGCCTTAGGCGTAGGAGAGTTTAAAATTTTTGGAAATAAGAGAACGGCTTTAGTGCAAGTTGGATCTAGTAGGTGAGGGATTTTGGAAGGTTAGGGGGCTTCTATGAAGTCCCGGGTTCAAACTTTGGCTTTAGGGAAATTTTGGTTTTAGGTGAATAAAACCCTGGGAGTTAGTAGGTAGGCTTTAAGAATAAAATGTGGAAAAAAATAACACAAGTGGAGTGTGTGGTGTAGTGGCAAAGTGACGCCACATAAGAGACAAGGGAGTGACGCCACAAGGAAGGAAGGAGGTCCAAGGTTCAAGTCTTGGCTCTTGCATTTTGGTTTCTTTTTTTAAATGGATTCTAGAATTTTGCCATAGGGTTATATTTAGTTGCGCATGATTTTAGACACAAGAGGAGATTGTGGCCAAGTGGTTAGCGGTGTGGATTATGCTACAAGGGAGCCTGGGTTCGAATCTCATGGAAAGCAAGGGAGTATTTATTTTGCTAAGTTGGGGCGGCAAGAGTTTGAGTTGGATTTAAACTCTGCTAACGGAGGGATCCCACATCGGAAAGATACAAAGAAGGAAGGTGAGAAGCTAGCTATATATAGAGCATAGTCTATGAGGAGGGTTAAGATACCTTGGTGGGCGTTTGGGCACAGGAGTGGTCGGAGCGCGGATTAGCATCAGATTCCTATCAGGTGTGTACTTCTCTCTACTCTAGCTGTAGAGCGGCAAATGCCGAAAAGCTGGTCATATGGCAATGGTAGCCACACGAGTGTGCGAGCGCACATGTGGGAGCTACGACGCAATAGTCGAGGCCACCCCATATGAATAAATTGTATGACTGTGTAGTAAAAATTGGACTAGACTATGTGAATCTAATATCTGTGGCTAGATTTGGGCTAAATGGGCCACACGAACGTGTGGGCCCATTTGGGCCGAGAATGGGCCCTAGGCCCAATTGCACCGTTTCGATAAGAAAAGGTATCTGTGTCACTCGAGGCGACAGTAGGCCGTCGGAAAGGCCATTAAGTGCAAAATTACTGAAATACCCCCGGTTTGTAAAATTGTCGAAATACCCCTGGTTTGTAAAATTACTGAAATACCCCTGGTTTGTAAAATTATCGAAATACCCCCGATTTGCAATATTGTCAAAATACCCCTGGTTTGTAAAATTACCGAAATACCCTGGTTTGTGAAATTACCGAAATACCCCCGGTTTGCAAAATTATCGAAATACCCCTGGTTTAGGAAATTACCAAAATACCCCCGGTTTACAAAATTGCCGAAATACCCCTGGTTTGTAAAATTATCGAAATACCCCTGGTTTGCGAAATTACCGAAATACCCACGGTTTACAAAATTACCGCTTTACCCCTACATGACAAAATGATCGTTGTACCATCGTGGTAGTACTAGCGTTGTATGTGTTAATTGTATGATTGATTATGTTTGATATGCGTTGCTTACATGGATTGGTTATGAGTGGAATTACCGAACTACACCTGTAGGGTGGAATTACTAAAATACCCTTATAGGGTAAAATGACTGATTTGTCGTTGTAGGTAAATGATCGACTTGTGCAATGAGTTGTCTAATTTGTCTGTGGTTGTATGACTGATATGATTTTATTACATGTTTAAATAATTGTTACTGAGCATGTCCATTTTGCATACACGTGTAATGATTGAGCATGACATACACGACATATTGCATGGGTGAGAATTATGGTACGGAGGAAGATTTGAGGATCGCATGGCCGTATGGTATGGATCCGAGGATCGCATGGCCGTATGGTATGGATCCACCACGAGCTTTTTAGCCACCGAGCGACCATCTTTGCACCGATAATGTTACCGAGGGTGTGTGCCATTAATATGGGCTTTGTGCCGTAATTATGGGCTTTGTGCCAATACCAAGAAGGCTTTGTGCCGTAATTATGGGCTTTGTGCCAATACCGAAGGCTTTGTCTTTGTTATTATGGCTTTGTGCTAATCATATTTACCGTGGCTATGTGCCTAACATATATATATTGATGACTCGTGTCAATATTTGAGGATCGCATGGCCGTATGGTATGGATCCAGGATCGCATGGCCGTATGGTATGGATCCACCGGAGGCTTTAAGCCCAATGTATGTGATTAACCAGCTTTGCTGCAACGTTCGATAGTACCGCAACCGGGCTACCCTTGGTGTGTAGCGGTGAGGGTCGATTGTAGAAATCCCCACTGGTGTGTTTCGCAGGAACGGGTGGTGTGTAGCGGATGGAAAAATTAGGTTGGGCTGGGTTTACATCGCATTGCATACATTATCTGCCGTGACATATGATATGGGTTAAGGCTCAACCGAGGCTATTTTGGGCTAAGGCCCAATTGCCACCGTTACTGTAATGGGCTTCGGCCTGGATTGTTGTGATGCATGTTCTTACCGATCAGGGTTGTACACACTGAGTTTTCATAAACTCACCCCCTCTTTTTATTAAATGTTTGTAATTCCAATGATAGAGGATTGAAGCCGTGGAGGACTCGGGGTGGCTATACATCGGAGATACTACTCGTGAAATTTAGTAATTTCGATTTTTACCTTATTTTAAGATTATTTATTTTGGGTTAATATTTTGTAATAAGGCCATTGGTTTAATTTTTCTAAGTTTTCATTTATAACTGTTAAACTTATAAATACAGGGATTTCTTAAAACATTAGCAATCGTTTTCTAAAATATCATGTTTACGCAACGATGCAAGTTCAACTTTCATAACAAAACAATTTTTCAAAATAATAACAACTTTTAAACGGTCATTTAGAAAATCGCGTTTTTCTCAAACAAACAACGAACTCGGAGTTCAAAAATCTGATAAAACTTTTCTAAACAATTGCTTAGCTTTTTAATTTCCTTCAATGTGACACGTCAGATTCGGGCCTAACTTCTAGGCCGGGTTTGGGGTGTTACAATTATAGTATCAGAGCCTGGGTTGCAAAACTCGACTGTGGAATGGGTTCGAAAACGTTTTTTTAGAGTTATTTGAAATTTGGTTTAAAAAAAAGTATCTTTATTGGAAGTATGGCACCCGAGTCTCCGGCACCAAATCCGTAAGTCCCCTTACTTATTATATGCTATAATGACTGTATTTATTCTGTGTATGTTTTGGATGTGATGTTTGAATGAAATTTTTTTATGTATGAGTGTTAAATATCTGTTTGCTTCTGTATTAGATATTTGGTTGTGTGAAGAGGTTGCAAGCTTAAGTTAGAAAGTGTATTACTATTTTAGAATTAGACTGCGCATCGTGAGTGTAGTGTTGTAGGTTAGGATGTGCGACTGTTTCTATAGCTGGAAATTTCGAGGATGAAATTTCTTTAAGGAGGGTAGATTTGTAACATCCCAAAGTTGGGCCTAGTAGGATTGGGCCCAATGGGCCTTAGGCGTAGGAGCGTTTAAAATTTTTGGGAATAAGAGAACGGCTTTAGTGCATGTTGGATCTAGTAGGTGAGGGATTTTTGAAGGTTAGGGGGCTTCTATGAAGTCTCGGGTTCAAACTTCGGCTTTAGGGAAATTTTGGTTTTAGGTGAATAAAACCCTGGGAGTTAGTAGGTAGGCTTTAAGAATAAAATGTGGAAAAAAATGACACAAGTGGAGTGTATGGTGTAGTGGCAAAGTGACGCCACATAACATACAAGGGGGTGACGCGACAAGGAAGGAAGGAGGTCCAAGGTTCAAGTCTTGGCTTTTGCATTTTGGTTTCTTTTTTTAAATGGATTCTAGAATTTTGCCATAGGGTTATATTTAGTTGCGCGTGATTTTAGACACAAGAGGAGATTGTGGCCAAGTGGTTAGCGGTGTGGATTATGCTACAAGGGAGCCTGGGTTCGAATCTCATGGAAAGCAAGGGAGTATTTATTTTGCTAAGTTGGGGCGGCAAGAGTTTGAGTTGGATTTAAACTCTACTAACGGAGGGATCCTACATTGAAAAGATACAAAGAAGGAAGGTGAGAAGCTAGCTATATATAGAGCAGTCTATGAGGAGGGTTAAGATACCTTGGTGGGCGTTTGGGCACAGGAGTGGTGGGCGCGGATTAGCATCGATTCCTATCGTGTGTGTACTTCTTTCTACTCTAGCTGTAGAGCGGCAAATGCCGAAAAGCCGGTCACATGGCAATGGTAGCCACACGAGCGTGCGAGCGCAAGTGTGGGAGCTTCGACGCAATAGTCGAGGCCAACATGAGTATTCTTGTAGGTTGAGGCTGCTTGGGCCAAGGTGGGCCCAATGGGCCCGTGGGCCCATATGAATAAATTGTATGACTGTGTAGTAGAAATTGGACTAGACTATGTGAATCTAATATCTGTGGCTAGATTTGGACTAAATGGGCCACACGAGCGTGTGGGCCCATTTGGGCCGAGAATGGGCCCTAGGCCCAATTGCACCGTTTCGATAAGAAAAGTTATCCGTGTCGCTCGAGGCGACAGTAGGCCGTCAAAAAGGCCATTAAGTGCAAAATTACTGATATACCCCTGGTTTGTAAAATTACCGAAATACCCCCGATTTGCAAAATTATCGAAATACCCCTGGTTTGTAAAATTACTAAAATACCCCTGGTTTGTAAAATTACCGAAATACCCCCGGTTTGCAAAATTGTCGAAATACCCCTGGTTTGTAAAATTACCGAAATACCCCTGGTTTGTGAAATTACCGAAATACCCCCAATTTGAAAAATTACCGAAATACCCCTGGTTCTCGAAATTATCAAAATACTCTCAGTTTGCAAAATTACCGAAATACCCATGGTTTGTAAAATTATTGGAATACCCCTGGTTTGCAAAATTACCGAAATACCCCCGGTTTGCAAAATTACCGAAATACCCCTGGTTCACGAAATTACCGAAATACCCCGGTTTGCAAAATTGCCGAAATACCCCTGGTTTGTAAAATTATCGAAATACCCTTGGTTTACGAAATTACCGAAATACCCCTGGTTTGCGAAATTACCGTTTTACCCCTACAAGACAAAATGATCGTTGTACCCTCGTGGTAGTACTAGCGTTGTATGTGTTAATTGTATGATTGATTATGTTTGAGATGCGTTGCTTACATGGATTGGTTATGAGTAGAATTACCGAACTACCCCTGTAGGGTGGAATTACCGAAATACCCTTATAGGGTAAAATGACCGATTTTTGCCGTTGTAGGTAAATGATCGACTTGTGCAATGAGTTGTCTAATTTGTCCGTGGTTGTATGGTGATAAGCTTTTATTACATGTTTAAATAATTGTTACTGAGCATGTCCATTTTGCATACACGTGTAATGATTGAGCATGACATACACGACATATTGCATGGGTGAGAATTATGGTACGGAGGAAGATTTGAGGATCGCATGGCCGTATGGTATGGATCCAGGATCGCATGGCCGTATGGTATGTATCCACCACAGGCTTTTTAGCCACCGAGCGGCCGTCTTTGCACCGATAACGTTATCCGAGGGCACGTGTGCCATTAATATCGGCTTCGTGCCGTAATTATGGGCTTTGTGCCAATACCGAAGGCTTTGTGCCGTAATTATGGGCTTTGCGCCAATACTGAAGGCTTTGTGCTGTTATTATGGCTTTGTGCCAATCATATTTACCGTGGCTATGTGCCTAACATATATATATTGATGACTCTGTGTCAATATTTGAGGATCGCATGGCCGTATGGTATGGATCCACCGGAGGCTTTAAGCCCAATGTATGTGATTAACCAGCTTTGCTGCAACGTTCGATAGTACCGCAACCGGGCTACCCTTGGTGTGTAACGGTGAGGGTCGATTGTAGAAATCCCCACTGGTGTGTTTCGCAGGAATGGGTGGTGTGTAGCGGATGGAAAAATTAGGTTGGGCTGGGTTTACATCGCATTGCATACATTATCTGCTGTGACATATGATATGGGTTAAGGCTCAACTGAGGCTATTTTGGGCTAAGGCCCAATTGCCACCATTACTGTAATGGGCTTCAGCTCGGATTGTTGTGATGCATGTTCTTACCGATCAGGGTTGTACACACTGAGTTTTCGTAAACTCACCCCCTCTTTTTATTAAATGTTTTGTAATTAAATGATAGAGGATTGGGAGCCGTGGAGGACTCGGGAGTGGCTATACATCGGAGATACTACTCGTGAAATTTAGTAATTTCGATTTTTACCTTATTTTAAGATTATTTATTTTGGGTTAATATTTTGTAATAAGGCCATTGGTTTATTTTTTCTAAGTTTTCATTTATAACTGTTAAACTTATAAATACGGGGTTTTCTTAAAACATTAGTAATCGTTTTCTAAAATATCATGTTTACGCAACGATGCAAGTTCAACTTTCATAACAAAATAGTTTTTCAAAATAATAACAACTTTTAAACGGTCATTTAGCAAATCGCATTTTTCTCAAACAAACAACGAACTTGGAGTTCAAAAATTTGATAAAACTTTTCTAAACAATTGCTTAGCTTTTCAACTTCCTTCAATGTGACACGCCAGATTCGGGCCTAACTTTTAGGCCGGGTTTGGGGTGTTACAATTATAGTATCAGAGCCTGGGTTGCAAAACTCGGCTGTGGAATGGGTTCAAAAATGTTTTTTTTAGAGTTATTTGAAATTTGGTTTAAAAAAAAAGTATCTTTATTGGAAGTATGGCACCCGAGTCTCCGGCACCAAATCCGTAAGTCCCCTTACTTATTATATGCTATAATGACTGTATTTATTCTGTGTATGTTTTGGATGTGATGTCTGAATGAAAATTTTTTATGTATGAGTGTTAAATATCTTTTTTGCTTCTGTATTAGATATTTGGTTGTGTGTAGAGGTTGCAAGCTTAAGTTAGAAAGTGTATTACTGTTTTAGAATCAGAATGCGCAGCGTGAGTGTAGTGTTGTAGGTTAGGATGTGCGACTGTTTCTATAGCTGGGAATTTCGAGGACAAAATTTCTTTAAGGAGGGTAGATTTGTAACATCCCAAAGTTGGGCCTAGTAGGATTGGGCCCAATGGGCCTTAGGCGTAGGAGCGTTTAAAATTTTTGGGAATAAGAGAACGGCTTTAGTGCAAGTTGGATCTAGTAGGTGAGGGATTTTGGAAGGTTAGGGGGCTTCTATAAAGTCCCGGGTTCAAACTTTGGCTTTAGGGAAATTTTGGTTTTAGGTGAATAAAACCCTGGGAGTTAGTAGGTAGGCTTTAAGAATAAAATGTGGAAAAAAATGACACAAGTGGAGAGTATGGTGTAGTGGCAAAGTGACTCCACATAAGATACAAGGGGGTGACGCCACAAGGAAGGAAGGATGTCCAAGGTTCAAGTCTTGGCTCTTGCATTTTGGTTTCTTTTTTTTAAATGGATTCTAGAATTTTGCCATAGGGTTATATTTAGTTGCGCATGATTTTAGACACAAGAGAAGATTGTGGCCAAGTGGTTAGCGGTGTGGATTATGCTACAAGGGAGCCTAGGTTCGAATCTTATGGAAAGCAAGGGAGTATTTATTTTGCTAAGTTGGGGCGGCAAGAGTTTGAGTTGGATTTAAACTCTGCTAACGGAGGGATCCTACATCGGAAAGATACAAAGAAGGAAGGTGAGAAGCTAGCTATATATAGAGCAGTCTATGAGGAGGGTTAAGATACCTTAGTGGGCGTTTGGGCACAGGAGTGGTCGGAGCGCGGATTAGCATCAGATTCCTATCAGGTGTGTACTTCTCTCTACTCTAGCTGTAGAGCGGCAAATGCCGAAAAGCCGGTCACATGGCAATGGTAGCCACACGAGCGTGCGAGCGCACGTGTGGGAGCTTCGACGCAATAGTCGAGGCCACCATGAGTATTCTTGTAGGTTGAGGCTGCTTGGGCCAAGGTGGGCCCAATGGGCCTGTGGGCCCATATGAATAAATTGTATGACTGTGTAGTAGAAATTAGACTAGACTATGTGAATCTAATATCTCTGGCTAGATTTTGGCTAAATGGGCCACACGAGCGTGTGGGCCCATTTGGGCCGAGAATGGGCCCTAGGCCCAATTGCACCGTTTCGATAAGAAAAGGTATCCGTGTCGCTCGAGGCGACAGTAGGCCGTTGAAAAGGCCATTAAGTGCAAAATTACTGAAATACCCCTGGTTTGTAAAATTACCGAAATACCCCCGGTTTTCAAAATTATCGAAATACCCCTAGTTTGTAAAATTACTTAAATACCCCTGGTTTGTAAAATTACCGAAATACCCCCGGTTTACAAAATTGTCGAAATACCCCTGGTTTGTAAAATTACTGAAATACCCCTGGTTTGTAAAATTACCGAAATACCCCCAATTTGCAAAATTACCAAAATACCCCTGGTTCGCGAAATTACCGAAATACTCTCGGTTTGTAAAATTACTGAAATACCCCTGGTTTGTAAAATTATCGAAATACCCCTGGTTTGCGAAATTACCGAAATACCCCCAGTTTATGAAATTACCGCTTTACCCCTACAAGACAAAATGATCGTTGTACCATCGTGGTAGTACTAGCATTGTATGTGTTAATTGTATGATTGATTATGTTTGAGATGCGTTGCTTACATGGATTGGTTATGAGTAGAATTATCGAACTACCCCTGTAGGGTGGAATTATCGAAATACCATTATAGGGTAAAATGACTGATTTGCCCTTGTAGGTAAATGATCGACTTGTGCAATGAGTTGTCTAATTTGTCTGTGGTTGTATGACTGATATGCTTTTATTACATGTTTAAATAATTGTTACTGAGCATGTCCATTTTGTATACACGTGTAATGATTGAGCATGACATACACGACATATTGCATGGGTGAGAATTATGGTACGGAGGAAGATTTGAGGATCGCATGGCCGTATGGTATGGATCCAGGATCGCATGGCCGTATGGTATGGATCCACCACAGGCTTTTTAGCCACCGAGCAGCCATGCTGCATCGATAATGTTACCGAGGGCTGTGTGTCATTAATATGGGCTTCGTGCCGTAATTATGGGCTTTGTGCCAATACCGAATGCTTTGTGCCGTAATTATGGGCTTTGTGCCAATACCGAAGGCTTTGTGCAGTTATTATGGCTTTGTGCTAATCATATTTACCGTGGCTATGTGCCTAACATATATATATTGATGACTCTGTGTCAATATTTGAGGATCACATGGCCGTATGGTATGGATCCAGGATCGCATGGCCGTATGGTATGGATCCTCCGAGGCTTTAAGCCCAATGTATGTGATTAAGCGGCTTTGTCGCAAAGTTTGGTAGTACTGCAAGCGGGCTACCCTTGGTGTGTAGCGGTGAGGTCGATTGTAGAAATCCCCATTGGTGTGTTTGGCGGGAATGGGTGGTGTGTAGCGGATGGAAAAAGTAGGTTGAAATTTGGGTTTACATCGCATTGCATACATTATATACTGTGACATATGATATGGGTTAAGGCTCAACTGAGGCTATTTTGGGCTAAGGCCCAATTGCCACCGTTACTGTAATGGGCTTCGGCCCGGATTGTTGTGATGCATGTTCTTACCGATCAGGGTTGTACACACTGAGTTTTTGTAAACTCACCCCCTCTTTTTATTAAATGTTTCAGGTAATTCCCAGCGGTAGATGATTGGGAGCCGTGGAGGACTCGGGGGTGGCTATACATCGGAGATACTACACGTGAAATTTAGTAATTTCGATTTTTACCTTATTTTAAGATTATTTATTTTGGGTTAATATTTTTTAATAAGGCCATTGGTTTTTTTTTTCTAAGTTTTCATTTATAACTGTTAAACTTATAAATACGGGGTTTTCTTAAAACATTAGCAATCGTTTTCTAAAATATCATGTTTACGCAACGATGCAAGTTCAACTTTCATAACAAAACAGTTTTTCAAAATAATAACAACTTTTAAACGATCATTTAGCAGATCGCGTTTTTCTCAAACAAACAACGAACTCGGAGTTCAAAAATCCGATAAAACTTTTCTAAACAATTGCTTAGCTTTTCAACTTTCTTCAATGTGACACGCCAGATTCGGGCCTAACTTCTAGGCCGGGTTTGGGGTGTTACATTTAACCCAAGCCCCGTTACAACCCATAAAAGACCTTTTGATTTGTGTATCATATCATTTTACAGTGGTGGAGATTTGATTTTCATGCAAGCCTATGGGATTAACTTTTCATGTTCGACTTCTGAGTGCTTATTTTTGAACCTTAAACACTTTGAGTGATTTGAGTGAACCTTTAGTGAGGATGTTAATTTTTGTCAATTTTGAATTAAAGGTAATTATTTAGGTAAGGGGAAACACCTATTTTTCGTACTATAAAAACTATGACTTTGATTGTTTGAATCTTTAAGAACCTTCTGGTTAAATTATCAATATATGAATTACCTATGAATTATGATGAAACATTATTGATGAAGGTTATGAATTGATGGGAGTTAATTTTAATTGTGAGTTGAGAATTTTGCTTGAGGACAAGCAAATGCTTAAGTGTGGGGGTATTTGATAAACCGTAATATATACATATTTTTATCCCACATTTAGCATACTTTTGGATTATTTATCCCTTGAATTGTGGAATTTAATGCTCTTAATCCTTTAATTTAATGTTTTACACTTAGGAGAGCATCGGGATTTGAAAGGAATGAGAAATGGGCTGAAAATGGAGCAAATGGGCTTACCTTAGAGACTCACACGGCCTGGACTATCACCCACGGCCGTGCGTTTCAAGTAACAACTGAGACACGGTCTAGAACATCGTACACGGCCAGATCACACGGCCGTGTGTGGCAAACAGGATCGACCACGGCCAAAAGAGTCGACCACGGGCGTTGCACACGGGCGTGTCCCTGCTATAGCCAAGATGAGTTTCATTCGGAATAGGATACTTGTGGGCCAAGAAAGACATTAGAAGCCTATATAAATGCCCTAAGTATAACCTAAAAAGGGTCTTTGGTCGTGACGAAGCCGAGAGGGTGAACACGTGGGATTACTCCAAGAAAGCAGTTGATCCATCTCGAGCCGGAATCACGCTCAAGACGGAAGATCTTCTCTTCAATTTCCTTCTCGTGGGGTTTTAGGGTTTTTCTTATGTTCATTATTTACTTTCTTACGAGATGTATTCTTTTATAATTATGAACTAAACCCCTCAAATACACGAGGGGATGAAACCTAAAGCGGATCTTGTTATTGTTTTTGAACTATATGATAAATACTTGATTTGTTCTTAATTATGTGTTCTTAATTCTTGTTTTAATATTTCAGGATATTGATTCAAGTATTGATGTGCTTAGCGATGGAGCAAAAGTCCTGTTTAAGAGTAGATCTAGCATAATTAAGCGGAGTTGATCGCAACCCTAGAGATAGGATGACAAAAATCGCCGGATTAGGGTCAAACCTAATATGGGAGTCCATAGATCGAGTTAATGCGATACTAGGGGTTTTAATTAGAAAGAGATTTCAATTAATCAACCTAGGGTTAGGCGTTAGTAGCCTCGAAAGAGGTATTAATATAAATTAGGAATCCTACGGATCAAGTCAAGTGAATAAATAAATGCAGTTGAGTTAAATAACAAGTGAATTCTAGGTAGATTCTTCCTCGGGTATTGTCTTAATCAACTAGTTTTTCCCAAAAGTATTTTCCCAATTCACTCTCTTTGTCTTAGCATCCTTAGTTTAGTAATTAGTTAGATAAACATCAATTCTCTTAATACTTAGGCTAAATAATAAAAATATAGTAACTACTAGTACTCTTAATTCCTTTGGGTTCTACATTCCGGTCTTGCCACTAAGCTATACTACTGTTCGATAGGTGCGCTTGCCTCAATCGTGGTGATAGTTAGTTTCTAGGCTCGATCATTCATTATATAAATAATAAAACTCTCAGACACGATCACATCATAACCCTTTTGGATGTATTTACATGCTAGTTATTCTTTGAAATCACATTAGGTAATCCATCCAGTTTATCAGATTCAACATGAAACAATTCATTATTCTCACATTTCAACACAATATATTTCTATTTACAATTCACCACTGCATCATATTGAGTTAACCAATCCATTCCCAAGATCACATCGAATTCATCAAATGGAAATAACATCAAGTTAGCCGGAAAGCAAATACCTTTTACCATCAACGAACAGTTTTTACAGACTTTATCCACCATAACACACTGGCCCAGGGGGTTTGAAACTTTAACCACAAATTCAGTGAATTCAACAGGTAAATTTTTAACAGTCACTAAGTTCGTGCATATGTATGAATGTGTGGAACCAGTATCAATCAATGCAGTAATATCAGTATCAAGTAGAGAAATGGTACCAGTAATGACGTTGGTGCAGAGGCATCTTCTCGAGCACGAATAGCATAGGTCCTTGCAGGTGCTCGTGCCTCAGATCTAACTGCCGTTTCCTTGGTAGTACCTCGACTACGACTAACATTACCGGGGTGATGGGGTGGTCTGCCTCTCGCAACAGGATTACTCGGCTTTGGAGCTGGTTTTGTTTCTTTTTCAACTCTTTCGGGACAATCCCTGAGAAAATGGTCAAGCGAACCACATCCGAACCACTTCTAAACCGACATTCCCCATGATGAAATTTGTTGCAATGTTTACATTTTGGATTGGGATTACCAACACTACCCACACTGGTCACAGACAGAGATGAAGACCTCGGGTTAGAACGTTGAGAGCCCCGCTCTCTTCAAGAATACCCTGTAGAGGTAGTAACACGATCATAATACCTCTTTAGTTTCTTAGAAGCAAATGATTGTAACTTACTCATAGTTCTTTTTCCTAAAACCCGAGCCTCTCTTTCAGCTTGTTTCTTTTCCTTACACAATTCCTCAGCTTTCTGGGCTCGATCGGCTAACACCGCAAATTCCCTTATTTCAAGGATTCCAATCAACAACTTGATATCCTCATTTAAACCCTCTTAAAAGCGTTTGCACATCTCAGCCTCAGACTAGACCCATTCTCGGGCATATTTACTTAGCCGAACAAATTCTCGTTCATATTCAGACACTGTCATATTCTCTTATTTGAGCTCTAGAAATTCTTTCTTTCTCTGATCAATAAATCTCTGGCTCACATACTTCTTTCTGAATTTAGCTTGGAAGAATTCCCATGTGATACTCTCTGTAACACCCCTTTCCCGTGTTCGAAGTCGAAACCGGATATGAGGTATTACCTAACTTAACTTGCTTAAACATAACACATCGGGCTATAAAATTTCGTTACAGCTTAGAAGCTTTTCATAGAAAACTCATAACTTGCTCATTCTGGGCTTACGAGGCCCTAAACATACTTCCGGAAGGTTTCAGAACTAAACCGAGAACTAAAACACGCTTAGAAAATTTTCAACTAAACAGGGGCCACACGCCCGTGTTGTTCTAGGGACACGCCCGTGTGTCCCTAAGACATGCCCGTGTTCTTCACCTGTGGTCGACACTGACTTATTTCACATGGCTAGGCACACGCTCGTGCCCCTGGCCCGTGTCCCTCACACGGCCTCGACACGCCCGTGCCCTAGCCCGTTGCCAAAACCTTGGCATTCTGTTTATGACGTCATCATCTCACTATGGTCACACGGCCAAGGCACACGCCCGTGTCCTCAGACCGTGTGTCGAATTAAATTCCTAACTTCAGGTGTAGACTTCACACGGACTTAACACACGCCCATGGGGCTGATCGTGTGTCACACACCGCCTAGACACACGCCCGTGTGTCTGCCCGTGTGGACAATTTCATGGCTATCTACCAAGCCTTTGCCACCCTATCAAGCATTCACACTCATACCAAACAATTCAATGCATAAGCTGTTCATATGGTACCTCTAAGAACTAAATTTAAAGCATTCACACAATCATGAACTTCATAATTTCATCACGTTGAATATATGGATAAACTTATCAAGTGTTGGCCCATTTCCAACGACCATTTACAAAATGACTTGATTACAACCATAGCCAACACTTTGGCTAACGATTACGACCTAACAAAATACCCAAGTCCTATACATGCCATACTCAAAATAAGTCTAAATTGTTATACCAAAGTGATGTTGATAGTGTGATTTTCGAACTCCCGCATCCCACGATTCTCGAGCTATCAAGGCAATACTACAAGGAAAAGGGCAATGAAAAGGGGTAAGCATAAAGCTTAGTAAGTTTGCATGGAAATAAATAGCAACAATAAGCTCATGATAAAATTAATCCATGGCATTAATTAACCATACACAAAGTATTAGGATTCTTGCCATACTTAGTCATACTTGCCCCTATTTAGCACATACCATGCCACATATCGTAAGTGTTTCATCGTGAATTACACACGAGTACCTGTGTTAACTCAATCATATAACATTTAGTAAAATTCTCGTTTCTATTTCTAAGCTGATTTAATCATCCCGATAATTTACTAGGAATGCTCAAAGATGCATAGTTATAACCATTAGCATAAAAATGAAACTAATGCCACATCCCGGATGTGGTCTTACGTGGGGTCACCTCTGAGTACCGATGCCATATCCCGAATATGGTCTTATACAGAATCTCACATTAAGTATCGATTCCATATCCCGGATATGGTCTTATACGGCTCTCATACTCAATACCGAAGCCATATCCCGGATATGGTCTTATACGGAATTTCAATTCAGTGCTGAGGCCATGTCCCGGACATGGTCTTACACGGGACCTTATTCATCTCATGTCTTGATGATATCATTATCACACTTATTTTAGTCCCACCGGGACTTCAACATCTCAATTCTTATCATCTTTCTCAGTTAACACCAATATTCAATTTCATAGAATTTCATTATAAGATCAACTATTCTCAAACATGCTAGCATAAATGTTAAATTACCACAAACAAACTTACCTCGATTTCAAAATAAGCTAGATCGTCGATCTAGTCCGAGACTTTATTCTTTCCCCGATCGAGGTGGATTCTTGGTTCTTCTTGCTCTATAATAGAAAATTAGCTCATTTTAATCACCACATTAATAAATGCATTTCAAAACTCATGCTTTGGCAAAATTACCATTTTGCCCTTAGACTTTGGCAAAATGACCATTTTACCCCTAGGATCAGAAATTAATTCTAATCAAATTTCTACCTTTAATGAGCCTAGGTGAGCATTTATTTCTGTTATGGCTATCATCAAAACCCAACATTTCACATATTTACTACAAACTTTGTAACCTTTACAACAAGGTCCATTTAGGTGTTTTCTTGGCAACACCCTACATAAAAGTTGTTCATTTAACAACCAAGACTCATTTTCTTCCATAAAGATGTAGCAAATAACAATGAAAGCTCTCATGGAAAATCTCTAAACTCTTCACCATATTACAAATTAGTCCCCTCATTTGAAAGCTTAAGCTCTAGGGGTTCTAAAAGTACAACTATCTTCAAGAAAAATCATTAAAATCACTTACTTGAATGGAGATGAGTTTGCTGAAATTTTGAGCTTTCAAAACCCCTATTTTTCTTGCTAATTTTATTGGAGAAAGATGGAGAGAAAAGATGGATATCATCTTTTCTTTATTTTATTCTATTTATCAATTTAGTCAACAACTATTACCAACTTTGACCAATTTGTCTCCTATTTCCCCCCTATGGCCGGGCAACCATTTACCAAGGGGATAATTGCCCTTTAAAGACCTCAAATTAATATTCTATGGCTATTAGGTACCTTTAGCTTATAAAATAGAACTTTCACACTTTATGCGATTTAGTCCTTTTTCGCGAATAAGCAAGAAATCGATGAAATTAAAGCACCAAAATTTTCATACACTTATACCATCACACTCTAACTCATAAAATACCATGAAAATAATTTTCTCAAACCTCGGGTTAGTGATCCCGAGATCACTGTTCCGACTAGCCCCTAAATCGGGCTGTTACAATTCTCCCCCCTTAAGGATTTTCGTCCCCGAAAATCTTACCGGTAAAAAGGTTGGGATATAGATTTCTCATAGTCTCCTCGGGATCCCAAGTAGCCTCTTCTATTTCGTGCCTTTGCCATAGCACTTTCACAAGGGCTATACTTTTGTTTCTCAACTGTTTGACTTCTAGCGCCAAAATTTTAACCGGCTCTTCACCATAAGTTAAATCCGGTTGTATCTCTACCTCTGTTGGTGCTATGGCATGTGAAGGGTCTGAACGGTATCGGCGTAACATGGATACGTGAAAGGCATCATGAATCTTTTCCAGCTCAGGTGGCAAGGCCAACCGATAAGCTACCGGTCCTAACCTCTCGGTAACTTCATAAGGTCTGATAAAACGCGGACTAAATTTGCCTTTTCGGCCAAATCTGAGGACTTTTCTCCATGGTGATACTTTCAGAAACACTATATCACCGACTTGGAATTCAATCTCTTTCCTTTTCAAATCCGAGTAGGACTTTTGTCTATCTGAAGCCGCTTTCAGACACTCGCGTATCACCTTTACTTTTTCTTCAGTTTCCCTAATCAAATCGACCCCGTGTATCTGGTTCTCTCTGAGTTCTGACCAATACAAAGGCGTTCGGCACTTATGCCTGTACAATGCCTCATAATACGCCATTTTCAAACTTGACTGAAAATTGTTGTTGTAGGCGAATTCCATCAACGGTAAGTATTTCTCCCAATTACCTTGGAATTCCAAAACACAGCATCGAAGCATGTCTTCAAGTATCTGAATTACTTTTTTCGACTGCCCGTCGGTTTGTGGATGGAAGGCTATACTAAAACTCAATTTTGTGCCCAAGGCCTCTTGTAACTTTTTCCAAAACCGTGACGTGAATCTTGGATCTCTATCCGAAATAATCGACAACGATACACCGTGAAGTCTTACTATCTCTGACACGTATAAGTCCGCCAATTTATCAAGTGAATAATTGACTCGCACTAGTATAAAATGGGCCGACTTCGTGAGCCTATCGACTATGACCCATACAGCATCTTTTTTTTTAGGCGTCAACGGTAAACCCGTCATAAAGTCCATGGTAATATGGTCCCACTTCCACTCAGGAACCATAATAGGCTAAAGTAGACCCGATGATACTTGGTGTTCAGCCTTCATTTGCTGACAAATTAGGCATCTCGATACAAACTCAGAAATGTCTTTCTTCATGCTGGGCCACCAATACCACTACCTTAGATCATTATACATCTTTGTGCTGCCTGGATGTACAGACAAACATCCGCTATGTGCTTCATGTAAAATCTTATGAACAAGTTCATTATTTCTGGGTACACAGACTCTATCTCGATAAGTCAAACATCTATCAGGACTTTCCCGAAAGTCTGACTCAACATTTGACTCACATAGAACTCTTTTGGCTTGTAAGCTGCTGTCCTCTTTCTGAGCTTCACAAATCTCTTGAAGAAATAATGGTCTAGCCCTTAGCTCGGCTAGAATAGAACCATCCTCCAACAAAGCCATCTAAGTATTCATAGCTCTCAGCGCAAACAATGATTTTCTGCTCAAAGCATCGGCGACTACGTTCGCCTTTCCCAGATGGTAGTCAATCACTAACTCATAATCCTTAATCAGCTCTAACCACCTTCGTTGCCTCAAATTCAATTCCTTTTGAGTCATCAAATATTTTAGGCTTTTATGGTCGGTAAATATCCGACATCTTTCACCATACAAATGGTGCATCTAAATCTTAAAGGCGAACACAATTATGGCCAACTCTAAGTCATGGGTCGGGTAATTCTTCTCGTGCAGCTTTAATTGTCTAGAGGCATATGCAACCACCTTACACTCTTGTATAACTACACAACCCAATCCATTCAGGGATGCATGTAACAGCCCGATTTTGACCCTAATTGGAACAGTGGTTTCGAGACAATGAATCTGAGTCGAAAAAATATTTTTATATTATTTTATATGTTTATTATGTGTGAATTGGTGTGTGTGAAATTTTCGTATTAAAATTTGATCGTTTTGGTGCTTAATTTTGAAAAAGGGCTTAATCGCGTAAAATGAAAATTTGAGGGTTAAATGAGATAGTGCCGAATTGTTGATGTTTTTATAAATTGAAGGCTTTAATTAGAAATTTGACCATAAAAGAATAGATAATGTACGGTAGGTATGCATGTAATAGTAATATGAGTTGTTTATTATAATTTTATGATATTTGGTTAAAATTTAATATATGTTAATATGTTATAATTGAATAAAATAAACAAAATGAAAGAGAAACTGTTCATCTTTCTCAAGTGACCGAAACTTAGCAAAAGAAAAAGAAAGAAAAGCCTAGCTACATTCGGCCTTGTCTAAGCTTGATTGAGGTATGTGTTTAGCTTGATTTTTGATAAATTTTACATTTTTAAGATCGTTGCTATGTGATTTAGTTAACCCATGCTTGAATTTTTGATTTGGTTGTGTATTTCGTGAATTTCCATTGAAGAAAGCATGTTATTTTTGAGGTTTGATGATGAAATATTGATAATATGTGTTAGATTAACAAGTTTTGTTCTTGAATTTTTGATGAAATTGAGTGATTTGGATTAAATTGCAAAAATAATTTTTTTAGGGACTAAAATGCAAAATAAATGAAATGTATGAGCTTGTATTAGGACTATGAATATTCGGCCCTAAATAAGTGTGTGCAGATTTTGCATATTTTGTGTTTTATGCTATAGGGACTAAATTGCAAAAAGTGTAAAATGTTAGGGGTAAAAATGTAATTTGCCCATTTATGTGTTTTGGATTAAATTGAATGAAAATATGTTGAATGAGCTTAATTTGAAATTGATTTAGATCAAGAACAAAAAGAATCAGGAGTGGATCGGGGAAAAACGAAGTTAATTGAATAGTCGGGAAATCTAGTCCGTCGATATCCGAGGTAAGTTTTTAAGCAATTGAGTTGAATGGAATTTATTTATAATGATGTGAGTAATTTAAATGAAAGTATATGTGCATATATATATAATTGTATTGATTATTGCCGAATGTAAAAAGGAATTATGAGATGAGTGAGTTAATTCGAAATTTATATATATATGTATGGTTGATTCTAAAGTTATGTGTATATGTATGAATGAGGAACAATTTTGAGAGATGCATTAATGTGAAATTTTAACACCGAGCACTAAGTGTGCGAAATCGGTCAATTGGCACTAAGTGTGCAAATTTCTAAATACCGAGCACTAAGTGTGCGAAATCGGTCATTATGCACTAAGTGTGCGAATCAAATTTCTGAGCACTAAGTGTGCGAAATCGGATAAAGAGCACTAAGTGTGCGATTAATTTTTATATTTAGATTGAATTTGGTAAGGTGATATTATGAGATGTAAATATTTGAAATCAAGTATGTGTGACAATTTGGTTTGGATGGAATGTATATTTTGATTGATATAGGTCGATATGGGAAAATGCTTACAAAATCTTATTGATTACTATATGAATTATAAAATGTAGTTCGGCCATGCGGTATTTTGTTTAAGGAGTTCTTTTGATTAGTTTTGATCTTGAATATGTGATTTATATGAGTTTGAAATGTAAGTATAAATTCGGTAAGTATTATATGCTTATGAAATCTATTATCAAAGGTGTGGATGCTCGGCCTTTGGGCTATGAAATGCGAAAGTTCTCTAAAAGGTGATATAAATTATAGTTATGGTTATAAACCTTGGTTGTGATTATATTAAATTGACTTTACTAGTATAATGATATAATGCATAGTTGTTAAAATTGCTTATAACTTACTAAGCTATGATAGCTTACTGTAAATGTTTAATTGCATTATTTTATAGATTTTGGAGATAAGTTACGAGCTCGGGGATCATCGTCAAAGTCTATCACACTATCAACTAACTTTGGTATTTTATAAGTTGAATTTTCTTGAAACTATGGCATGTATAGGCTAGCTTGTGTTTTTGGTTTGTTTGGAAGTTGTAAATATTAAGCCATGCGAAAATGGCTAGATATGATGTTTAAGTTTAAGTAAAATTTCGATTATGGTATATATATATGTTAGATGTATTTGATATATGCATGATGATATAGCCTTAAAAGTTGGTATGAATTGCGATTAGGGTTTGTTATAATTTGATTTGAATGTTTTAAATTAGGGTTGATGAATAAGTTAATTGATGATTATAGATCACCTTATGATTTAGACTTGGTATTAATTTATTATGGAAGTATATTTCGTGGTGTGGTCATTCTTGTGTTTGGTTATATGGTTGGATAGTGATGTTAATTATCATGTGTAATCGATCTAGTAATTAGCTCATTTTAGAAGTATGCCATATAGTACATTATGTGTGATGGATGTTCTTATGATTCATGAATGATTTGTCGAACACTTGGGCTGGTATAATGTGTATAACTATTAAGGTTAATTTGATAGCCGAATATGTGATAGGTAAATTGGTCGTTTATAAGTAATTTCGGGATAATGTTTAAACATATTATTTGACTTGTAAACCATATATGCTATCAATTATCATCTGTGTCCGGAAATGTTTAAAGGTATTATAGTGAAACGTGTTTAAATTATTAAGTATAAGATTTTACTGGATCATTTGGTAATGTTTGCTAATGTCTTATAAATGAATGTTGTAAAATGTGTTTGGTTTATGAATCGAATTATGTTATCTTATAAACTAGGTATTTGAATAACAAGTATGTATTAGTTGTATGCTTCAAACAGTGTGTTTATTAATTATAAGTAGTTTAACATTGATGCATGTGAATTGGTTAAAAAAAATTGATTAAATAAATGATATGTAGAGGTTTGAATTTAGAAGCATGCTTGGGTTTTTGTTGATTAAGTGATCTATATGTGGTTAGTCAGGTAACGCCTAGAAACCCTAATCCGGCGATGGATACGGGTTAGGGGTGTTACATTTGATTGGTATCAGAGCTACGGTTTAGTCGGTTCTCGGACTAACGTAGCGCGTGTGAGTCTAGCTATACATGCCTTAGATTTTTTTTCGGTGACAGTGTGATGACTTCTGACCGTGAAATGTGTTTTTCTTCTTTTATATAGTAAATGGATCCTGATCCTGAGCGAGTCGTAGCCGATGATGTTGAGAGTGTGGCGCCAGCTCTCGCGCAAGGGATTACACCGGTTGAATCTCGACCAGCTACGAGTAACCAAGATGAGGGGGCTAAACAAGCCTTCTTTAGTATAATGAATGATTGGTTTTTAATCGGTATATCCGCACAAATCGTTTGGTGTTCAACAACCCCGAATCCGAATAATCCACCAGTAGTGTTCTGTGGTACCTTCGATCATTAATCCGAGAGATTAAATAAGCCTCTTGTTGATAAAATCAGAAAATACTTGATTTGAAGAGTTTAGGGCCACGATTCTGCGATGATTTGAGCGGGCTAAATTTTGGCTCGATAATACTATTCGTGTCTTCGATGAACTATCTTGTACACCCGAAGAGTGCTTGAAGTGTGCTATATCTTTATTACGGGATTCTGCCTACTATTGGTGGAACACTTTGGTTTCAGTTGTTCCGAAGGAACGAGTCACTTAGGATTTCTTTCAAATGGAGTTTCGCAAAAAGTATATCAGTCAGCGATTCATTAATTAGAAACGCAAAGAATTTCTCGAGTTAAAACAGGGTCGTATGATCGTATCTTATTATGAGCGTGAGTTTGTGAGACTCAGCCGATATGACCGAGAGTGTGTCACAATCGAGGATGCTATGTGTAAAAGATTCGAGGAAGGACTTAATGAAGACATAAAATTGCTTGTTGGCATACTTGAAATAAAAGAGTTCGTAGTACTTGTCGAGCAAGCTTGCAAGGCCGAAGAGTTCGGAAAAGAGAAAAGAAAAGTTGAGTTCGAAGCTAGAGATTTCCACAAGAGATCAACAAGTAAAAATTCTCAGATGACATCAAAGAAGTTCCAAAATGACAGTAGCTAATCTAAGACTAATGCTGGGATTTCCATACGGGAGTGACCACCAGTGAGTTCACGAGCTACCTCGATTGCTAGTGTTGGCAATACTCGACCGAATAAACCTGAGTGTCAACAGTGTGGTAGGTGACATTTTGGTGAATGTTGGGCCAAGTCCAAAACCCGAGCTTGCTACAAGTGTGGTTCGCAGGATCATTTCATTCGGGATTGCCCAGAGTTAGCCGAGAAGGATAATTCTTAGAGTGTGAGATCTAAAGGTGCTGCAGCTAGAGGTAGACCACCCCGAAATGCGGGAGGTAGAATTAGTACTCAGAGAGGGACTTCGGATACAGCTGCTCGATCTGAGGCTCGTGCGCCTGCCAAAGCCTATGCCATTCGTGCTCGAGAGGAAGCTTGATCTCCAGATGTTATCACTGGTATATTTACTCTCTTTAATACTAGTGTAATTGCTCTGATTGATCCCGGTTCAACTCATTCCTATATGTGTGAAATTCTAGTATCCAGTAAGACTCTACCTGTTGAGTCTACTGAGTTTGTGATTCGGGTTTCGAACCCCCTGGGGCAGTGTGTGCTAGTTGATAAGATGTGCAAGAATTGCCCTTTGATGATTCAAGATTCATGCTTTCCAGCTGATTTGATGTTAGTACCATTTGATGAGTTCAATATCATCCTCGGTATGGATTGGTTAACTGTGCACGATGCCGTAGTGAATTGCAGACGAAAGACTATTGATTTGCGGTGCCAGAATAATGAGATAATTCAGATTGAATCTGCTGATTTAAATGGGCTACCAGCAGTGATATCTTCGATGTTGGCTCGAAAGTATGTGAGAAAGGGTTGCGAAGCTTACTTTGCTTATGTGATTGATAATAAAGTGACCGAAAATAAGATTGAATCTGTACCTGTTGTATGTGAGTATCCGAATGTGTTTTCGGAAGAATTACTGGGTTTGCCACCTGTTCGGGAGGTAGAGTTTGGAATTGAGTTAATGCCAGGGACGACTCCGATCTCGATAGCTCCGTATAGAATGGCCCCAACTGAATTAAAAGAATTGAAAGCGCAGTTGCAAGAGTTGACGGATAGAGGTTTTGCTCGGCCGAGTTTCTCTCCCAAGTGCTTGTAGGTGTTATTCGTGAAGAAGAAAGATGGAACTTTGAGAATGTGCATCGATTACCGACAGCTTAATAAAGTGACCATAAAGAATAAAAACTCGTTGTCACGCATTGATGATCTATTCGATCAGTTAAAGGGAGCTTCAGTATTCTCGAAGATTGATTTAAGATCGGGTTATTATCGGTTGCGAGTTAGAGACTCGATGTGCCTAAGATCGCGCTACGAGCGAGATATGGCCATTACGAGTTTTTGGTGATGTCGTTTGGACTCACTAATGCCCTCGCTATTTTCATGGACTTGATGAATCGGGTATTCAGACAGTATTTGGATCGGTTCGTAGTTTTATTTATAGATGATATTCTGATTTATTTGCGCGATGAAATCGAGCATGCCGAACACTTGAGACTTGTGTTACAGATTTTGCGTGATAAGCAGTTGTACGCGAAATTCAGTAAATGTGAGTTTTGGTTACGCGAAGTTAGCTTCTTAGGGCATGTTGTTTCAGCATCAGGTATTCGGGTTGATCCGAGTAAGATTTTGGCTATACTTGATTGGAGACCCCCGCGAAATATTACCGAAGTTTAGAGTTTTTTGGGACTTGCCGGTTATTATAGACGCTTTGTGAAAGGTTTCTTGATGATTGCAACTCCGATGACAAAGCTACTTCAAAAAGATGTTAAATTTGAGTGGACGGAGAAGTGCCAGAAGAGTTTTGATCAGTTGAAAACTTTATTGACTGAAGCTCCAGTGCTTGTTCAGCCAGAGTCGAGTAAAGAGTTCGTTATCTTCAGTGATGCATCCTTGAATGGTTTGGGCTGTGTTTTGATGCAGGAGGGTAAGGTTGTAGCATATGCTTCGAGACAATTAAAGCCGCATGAAAAGAACTATCCGACGCACGATCTCGAATTAGCTGCTATAGTCTTTGCTCTGAAGATATGGCGCCACTATCTGTTCAGTGAAAAATGCCATGTCTATTCTGATCATAAAAGCCTAAAGTTTTTAATGACTCAGAAGGACCTAAATCTGAGACAACGGCGATGGTTGGAATTTTTAAAAGACTATGAGCTTGTAATTGATTATCACCCGAGAAAAGCTAATGTGGTTGCTGATGCTCTAAGCTGAAAATCACTATTTACTTTACGTGCAATGAACGCAGATATAGCTATGACTGACGATGGTGCTATTATTTCAAAATTGAAAGCGAGACCGTTGTTTGTCCAACAAATTTACGAAGCTCAAAGGGTTGATGATAACTTGATAGCAAAAAGGAATCAATGTAGTTCGAATGCTGACTCAGAATTTCAGATTGATGCTGAGGGGTGTTTACGGTTCAGAAACTGATTATGTGTACCAAAGGATCCTAATTTGATTCAGATGGTTTGTAATGAAGCTCATAATAGTAGATTGTCTATTCATCCGGGTGGCACAAAAATGTATAATGATTTGAAACAACATTACTGGTGGCACGGTATGAAACGAGATATTTCAGATTTTGTGTCGAAATGTTTGATATGTGAGCAAGTAAAAGCCGAGCATCAGGTACCATCTGGGTTGCTTCAGTCGATTATGATACCCGAATGGAAATGGGATCGAGTCACGATGGATTTCGTATCTGGGTTACCGTTGACACCGAGCAAGAAAGATGCAATATGGGTTATTGTTGATAGATTGACGAAGTCGGCTCACTTTATTCCGGCCCGTACAGATTACTCACTTGATAAGCTAGCAGAATTGTACATTTCTCAAATTGTATGATTACACAGAGTACCTATTTCTATTGTTTCGGATAGAGATCCGAGGTTTACATCGCGATTTTGGAAGAAACTGCAAGATGCATTAGGTACTAAATTGCATTTTAGCACCGCTTTCCACCCTCAAACGGATGGTCAATCCGAGAGAATTATTCAAATACTTGAGGATATGTTGAGATTTTGTGTTCTCGAGTTCGAGGGTACGTGGGAACGATACTTGCCTTTGATTGAATTTGCGTACAATAATAGTTTTCAATCAAGTATCAAAATGGCACCTTACGAGGCTTTGTACGGTCATAAATGTCGTACACCTTTGTATTGGACCGAGCTAAGTGAAAGTAAGATACATGGGGTTGATCTAATCAAAGAGACTGAACAGAAAGTAAAAGTGATCCGCGAAAGTTTGGAAGCAGCGTCAGACCGTCAGAAATCTTATGCTGATTTAAAACGTAAAGATATAGAGTTTCAAATTGGTGACCGAGTATTTTTGAAAGTCTCGCCGTGGATGAAAATACTTAGATTTGGTCGCAAGGGAAAGCTGAGTCCGAGATTTATTGGGCCGTACGAGATTATTGAGCGTATCAGGCCGGTTGCATAAAGGTTGATGTTGCCACCTGAGTTAGAAAAGATCCACAATGTTTTCCATGTTTCAATGCTGCGACGATATAGATCCGATCCTTCTCATGTGATTAATCCGTCAGAAATTGAGATTCAATCTGATTTGACCTATGAGGAAGAACCGATTCGTATTTTGGCTCGAGAAGTGAAAGAGTTGCGTAATAAGAAAATCTCGTTGGTGAAAGTATTGTGGCATAAGCACGGGGTCGAGGAAGCAACTTGGGAGCTTGAGGCTTCGATGAAAGAACGATACCCAAACCTATTCACCGGTAAGATTTTCGAGGACGAAAATCCTTAAGAGGGGGAGATTTGAAACAGCCCGATTTTGACCCTAATCAGAACGGTGGTTTCGAGACCACGAATTCGAGTCGAAAAAATATTTTTATATTGTTTTCTATGTTTATTATGTGTGAATTGGTGTGTGTGAAATTTTCATATTAAAATTTGATCGTTTTGGTGCTTAATTTTGAAAAAGGGCTTAATCGCGTAAAATGAAAATTTGAGGGTTAAATGAGATAGTGCCGAATTGTTGATGTTTTTATAAATTGAAGGCTTTAATTAGCAATTTGACCATAAAAGAACAGATAGTGGACGGTAGGTATGCATGTAATAGTAATATGAGTTGTTTATTATATTTTTATGATATTTGATTAAAATTTAATATATGTTAATATGTTATAATTGAATAAAATAAACAAAATGAAAGAGAAAGTGTTCATCTTTCTCAAGTGACCGAAACTTAGCAAAAGAAAAAGAAAGAAAAGCCTAGCTACATTCGGCCTTGTCTAAGCTTGACTGAGGTATGTGTTTAGCTCGGTTTTTGATAATTTTTACATTTTTGAGATCGTTGCTATGTGATTTAGTTAACCCATGCTTGAATTTTTGATTTGGTTGTGTATTTCGTGAATTTCCATTGAAGAAAGCATGTTGTTTTTGAGGTTTGATGATGAAATATTGATAATATGTGTTAGATTAACAAGTTTTGTTCTTGAATTTTTGATGAAATTGAGTGATTTGGATTAAATTGCAAAAATAATTTTTTGAGGGACTAAAATGAAAAATAAATGAAATGTATGAGCTTGTATAAAGACTATGAATATTCGGCCCTAAAGAAGTGTGTGCAAATTTTGCATATTTTGTGTTTTATGCTATAGGGACTAAATTGCAAAAAGTGTAAAATGTCAGGGGGTAAAAATGTAATTTTCCCGTTTATGTGTTTTGGATTAAATTGAATGAAAATATGTTGAATGAGCTTAATTTTAAATTGATTTAGATCAAGAACAAAAAGAATCAGGAGTGGATCGGGGAAAAACGAAGTTAATTGAATAGTCGGGAAATCTAGTCCGTCGATATCCGAGGTAAGTTTTTAAGCAATTGAGTTGAATGGAATTTATTTATAATGATGTGAGTAATTTAAATGAAAGTATATGCATATATATATAATTGTATTGATTATTGCCGAATGTAAAAAGGAATTATGAGATGAATGAGTTAATTCGAAATTTATATATATATGTATGGTTGATTCTAAAGTTATGTGTATATGTATGAAAGAGGAACAAGTTTGAGAGATGCATTAATGTGAAATTTTAACACCGAGCACTAAGTGTGCGAAATCGGTCATCATGCACTAGGTGTGCGAATCAAATTTCCGAGCACTAAGTGTGCGAAATCGGATAAAGAGCACTAAGTGTGCGAAATCGAATAAAGAGCACTAAGTGTGCGATTAATTTTTATATTTGGATTGAATTTGGTAAGTTGATATTATGAGATGTAAATATTTGAAAACAAGTATGTGTGACAATTTGGTTTGGATGGAATGTATATTTTGATTGATATAGGTCGATATGGGAAAATGCTTACAAAATCTTATTTATTACTATAGGAATTATAAAATGTAGTTCGGCCATGCGGTATTTTGTTTAAGGAGTTCTTTTGATTAGTTTTGATCTTGAATATGTGATTTATATGAGTTTGAAATGTAAGTATAAATTCGGTAAGTATTATATGCTTATGAAATATATTATCAAAGGTGTGGATGCTCGGCCTTTGGGCTATGAAATGCGAAAGTTCTCTAAAAGGTGATATAAATTATAGTTATGGTTATAAACCTTGGTTGTGATTATATTAAATTGACTTTGCTAGTATAATGATATAATGCATAGTTGTTGAAATTGCATATAACTTACTAAGCTATGATAGCTTACTGTATATGTTTAATTGCATTGTTTTATAGATTTTAGAGATAAGTTACGAGCTCAGGGATCATCGTCAAAGTCTATCACACTATCAACTAACTTTGGTATTTTATAAGTTCAATTTTCTTGAAACTATGGCATGTATAGGCTAGCTTGTGTTTTGGGTTTGTTTGGAAGCTGTAAATATTAAGCCATGCGAAAATGGCTAGATATGATGTTTAAGTTTAAGTAAAATTTTGATTATGGTATATATATATGTTAGATGTATTTGATATATGCATGATGATATAGCCTTAAAAGTTGGTATGAATTGCGATTAGGGTTTGTTATAATTTGATTTGAATGTGTTAAATTAGGGTTGATGAATAAGTTAATTGATGATTATAGATCACCTTATGATTCGGACTTGGTATTAGCTTATTATGGAAGTATATTTTGTGGTGTGTTCATTCTTGTGTTTGGTTATATGGTTGGATAGTGATGTTAATTATCATGTGTAATCGATCTAGTAATTAGCTCATTTTAAAAGTATGCCATATAGTACATTATGTGTGATGGATGTTCTGATGATTCATGAATGATTTGTCGAACACTTGGTCTGGTATAATGTGTATAACTATTAAGGTTAATTTGATAGCCTAATATGTGATAAGTAAATTGGTCGTTTATAAGTAATTTCGGGATAATGTTTAAACATATTATTTGACTTGTAAACCATATATGCTATCAATTATCATTTGTGTCCAGAAATGTTTAAAGGTATTATAGTGAAATGTGTTTAAATTATTATGTATAAGATTTTACTGGATCATTTGGTAATGTTTGCTAATGTCTTATAAATGAATGTTGTAAAATGTGTTTGGTTTATGAATTGAATTATGTTTGCTTATAAACTAGGTATTCGAATAACAAGTATGTAATAGTTGTATGCTTCGAACAGTGTGTTTATTAATTATAAGTAGTTTAACATTGATGCATGAGAATTGGTTCAAAAAAAATTGATTAAATAAATGATATGCATGCTTCAGTTTTTGTTGATTAAGTGATCTATATGTGGTTAGTCAGGTAACGCCTAGAAACCCTAATCCGGCAACGGATACGGGTTAGGGGTGTTACAATGCATCCCTGAAAATCACAAATTCTCTTCCCGGTTCGGGTTGCTCAGAAACAGGAGCCTCAGTCAACAACACCTTTAGTTTCTCAAAACTCTGTTGACACTTTTCTGTCCAATCAAACTTTACATCCTTTTGCAAAAGTCTCATCATCGGAGTAGCTATCAAGGAAAATCCCTTGACAAAACATCTATAATAGCCGGCTAGGCCTAGAAAACTCCTTACTTCAGTTACACTCCTTGGCGGTTTCCAATCCACGATTGCTAAAATCTTACTCGGGTCGACTCTAATTCCATCTCCCGAGACAATGTGCCCCAAAAATCCTACTTCCTTAAGCCAAAATTCACTCTTGCTAAACTTGGCATATAATTGTTTTTCCCTCAAAATTTGTAGAATCATACTCAAATGCTCGGCATGTTCGTTCTCATCTCAAGAGTAGATTAGGATGTCATCGATGAAGACCACTACAAATTTATCCAAGTATGACCGAAAAATGCGGTTCATCAGGTCCATAAAAACGGTAGGGGTATTCGTTAGACCAAAAGGCATGACCAAAAATTCATAGTGGCCATACCTAGTCCTAAATACGGTTTTCGGTACATCTGAGTCCTTGACTCTCAGCTGATAGTACCCAGACCTCAAATCTATCTTGAAAAATACCGTGGCTCCCTTCAATTGATCAAATAGATCATCGATTCTCGGCAACGGGTACTTATTCTTCACAATTAACTTGTTAAGTTGTCGATAGTCTATGCATAATCTCATGGAACCATCTTTCTTCTTCACAAATAATACGAGAGCACCCCACAGAGAAAAACTCGGTCTTGCGAAACCTTTATCCGTTAGCTCTTGTAATTGTGCTTTCAACTCTTTTAACTCGGTTGGAGCCATCCTATATGGAGCAATAGAAATGGGGGCGGTTGTAACACCCCCAAACCCGGCCCACGAGTCTCGTCCGGATCTGGTTATGTCACTGCGGAATGACGGTTAAAAATCTTTGTCTTTAGAGTAAAACTTGAAAACTTTGTTAACTTTCGGGAAGTAAGTCCATTAAAATTATTAAATAATATAAGCTTGGTTTGAATTAAAACTTTATTATGATTTATTATAATATAAATCCTTTGTAGAAATATTACTAAATACGATATAACCTTTATCAACTATAAATAGAGTACTTTAATCAAAAGTGGCCCTTATTACAACAATAATTAATCCAAGTACTCGATAATAAAACGCATAAAGAAAAGATTAAAAACGCCCTCTGCATGGGCCACCTTGTATCCACTCCAACCCGATCCGATCATCCTGTCACCGCGATGTTGGATAAATAATTGGGTGAGTCATACTGCACTCAAAGTGTGTAATTAAACCACCGATATCCACCCACATGCTAGCCACAAATCAACCCAAATATCAAATGCAACATATAAATATAATCGACGACGTTACCATGTTCTGGGCTTGGCCCACATTCAATCCACATTCAAGTACTGGGCTAGGCCCTTTTCTCATTA
Source organism: Gossypium sturtianum (assembly GCA_025698515.1). Classification (NCBI taxonomy): domain Eukaryota; kingdom Viridiplantae; phylum Streptophyta; class Magnoliopsida; order Malvales; family Malvaceae; genus Gossypium; species Gossypium sturtianum. Next base: position 90,602,189 of record CM046954.1, read on the forward strand.
ATCCATCGACATCGGGCTTGGCCCATTTCCACGTATGTTCTCAAAACATACAAATCCACAAGTCATATTGGGCTTGGCCCATTTCCATATCAATTCATAACGAAACCATGCAATCATGATACCCAACCCAATCCTAAGGTCCATCCGCTACACACCCCCTTATCCAGCCTACCACACACCAGGGGACTATCGAGTCACCCTCTCCTTTTCCCTCCATAAAGGCAACCAATGCCATCCACGATGTAGCGTATAGCTAACATCAAACCACGATGGAGCACACAGCAATCCATCAAGCCCACGATATGGCATAAAGCCCATATCAATCAAGGTAACCACGCCGAACTAAATCGCAAAGATCCACAACGCGACCTCGATCGGGCGCCAATCCACGATGTAGCACAAAGTCGACATCAACCACGCACTCAAGTACACCCGCACCTTCTTTCAAAACCCACCCATGCACATGTAACATAATATGATCTTTGAGATGATGCATGTACATGATATTCACAAATATAGGCATGCTCACATAGTTAAAATCAATTATCACATATTAGCCAATTTGCTACTAACCTGGTCGTCATCATACCCCTTTAGGGTATCCATTACACATATGGCACTGCATTCATTAGTAAACATATAACACAACAGATATCATACAAATCCCGGAAACAATGGTCTAACCACACACCTTATTACTTGGAGTTCTAGACTCTCGATCCTCGACGCTATCGTTTAGTGAGACTACGGCTATTTGCCTAACGTTTTCTGTTGTTGGCCCACACCCTGGTGGCCAATCTCGTACAGCAGAAACGGATCTCTTCTTGAACTTTGGGATGGGAGCTTTCCCTTGCCCACCTTGACTGGTATTCGCATCCATAACGATATCTAATCAAAACTTGGTTAATACAGATCTCAAACGAATAATCATAAACTACTCATCCTTACCGATGCAGTCTTGAAATCCCGAAAGCTCCTTAATCACCGCTAAAACTCCTTCCTTAAATCGAATGGAGAAGAACTAGAGAGGTCGCCCTTGCTAGAATTCGCCCAACCGCACTAGGATGCCAAGGATTTCAACAATGGTGCTTAGTATTAAAAGAGTTTCGGCTTAGTCTAATGATTAGAGAATCAAAGTTGAAGGAAATAAAAAGGTATGGAAATAAAGAGAGTAAAAGGAATTCGGCTAAGCCTACTTACCTCTTCCAATGATTGAAAAACCCAAAGTGATCCACACCACACCTACTATTCGGCCAAGGTGACAACTAAATAGGGGAAGGGAATTTGGCACACCAAGAGGAGAGGGAGAGATTCGGCAAAAGACTTGAAGAATAATTTGGCACTCTACCCCCTATTTATAGAATTCGGCCACCCCCTTGAAGACTCCAAGATTAGGCTAACACCCACTAATTCAAATCAATTTGAATTAGTTCAATTCAAAACAATTTGAATTGCTCCACTTATCAAAAAAACAAATAAATAATAATTATCCCACACCTCTAAATAACTAAATAGATAAATAAAAATAAAAAAACATTATCCTCATCTAAATAAAAGCCTTCTAGCCGAGTCAACACCTTCAAAATTGTCGCCAAAAAGGGATAAAAATTTAAACTCCAAACCGCAACTCTCTTGGTTCGAACCTGGGACCAATCTGCTGCACACCCCTCCTCCAACGCCCAGGCCACTCGGCCACATTGTATTTCATGACATAAGGCCCCAACATTTATTTTTAAACCCTTCTTATCTCAGCCCATAACCGCACAAAAATAAAAACGCCAACATGCGGCTCCAGCGCTCGAACTCGCGCCCTTGCTCTCCTCAGCGCCTAAGTGGCGATGAGAGCCACTCCACCAGCCCATCTTTCTTGTCCGAATTCCTCACCATATATCTTTAAGGCCTTACAAAGCCCAACGCCCAAAACAAAAAATAAAATGCCAAATGCTTCTCCGGCCCCTCGAAACCGCGACCTCCCTCCCTTCTAGCGCCTAAGTAGCGCCCAAGAGCCACTTTGCCAATTGGACTTTCATGTCCATCAACTTGGACATTTATTTTAAGGCCTACTTAGCCCAGTCCCTTGACGCAAAAATAAAACAACATTGCCGCCCCAAAGACTCGAACCCTTGAGCTCTTAGGCGCCTCCTTCCCAAGACCTTAAGTAGAGCCTCTATGCCACTTTGCCACATCCTTTCTTGTGTCCTAAACTCCAGAAAAATATTTTAAGGCCTTCTGCCCCATTTCCCTTTTTACCCTAAAAATCTAAAAATTTTCTAAGGCATTCCTTGCCTTCTAGGTTCTCCAAACCCCTAAAAATTCCTCCAACATGACCATAAGCCTACTAACTGCTCGGGTTATGCTCCAAGCGCATAACCCCTAAACCAGGGTGTTACAATTCTACCCTCCTTAAAATAATTTCGTCCTCGAAATTACTTACTACCATGCAATCCTAACTCCCTACTCTACGCCTCCGCTGCGCACTCTGATTTCAATTCATCATACTTCCCAAACGTAGTCTCTAAGTTCTCACTCAAGATCCAAATCATACAGGAAAGAATTACTTACAAACAAGGAGAACAATTAAAGAGTATTCCAAAACAAAGGAGCTTACCCGATATCACATCCTTGGTTGATTTTGACTAGAACCACGACCCTTCGTTGCTCGAGGACAATTCTTAACTAAATGTGCCTTAGATCCGCACCGAAAACATTCTTTACTATTTCCCCAACACTCTCCTGTGTGAGGTCTTCCACATCGAACACAAGAACGATTCCGATCCACTGGGGCAAGTGCACGCACAGGATTCTCGATCCTTGGTCTTTTCTGGACATTACCAAACGATGCTGACGGTCCAATATTTCTCTTATTCTCGTTCCTATTCTTCTCTCGGTTTTCTCTTATAGTCTTTTTAACCTCTTCAGCAATCCGAGCTTTCTCCACTAGCACCGCGAAGTCTCTCTCTCATGAGCAATCAAGATTTGAAGTTCATCTCGCAATCCGTCCTCAAACCGGACGCACCTCTCATAATCGGTGGCCACAATTCCCTTAGCATACCGGCTTAACCGCACAAATTCCGCTTCAGACTCGGCTATCGACTTACTTCCTTGCACTAGATTTAGAAACGCTTTCCTTTGCGAGTCCAAATAATCGGCTCCTACGCACTTTCCTTCAAACTTAGCCTTAAAGAAATCCCAATCCAATCGATCCGCGGTACACCTTGTTTGTGATGAGCCACCAACGATAAGCTTCGTCGCGCTAAGTAATGAAACAACACCTTTCGGCCTTTTCTTCGTTGGTACACCCAAATCGCCCATGATTCTCTCGATCGCTTCTAGCCAATACTCCGCTACGTTCGAGCTACCCAGATACTCCTCTAAAGATCTCGGCTCGTTCGATCTAAGCCTTCCGACATCGACGACTCGAGTTCCATTTCCTCATCGACTCCGCTACTCGCGCTCTAGCACTCGCAACATGGCCCGCGATACTGCGTCATCTTCTCCTATCTGATCTTGCCCCTCTACGTCCATTGCTAGCGGCACTTCATTTTCTGACCCATGGCCAGACCCTATCGGTTCCGATGCTGCCATTCTACCTCTACTGCGTCCCCTAGAACTCATCTCTATTGTCGTGATTTAATCTGATTAACAAGTTTTATGCATTAGAAATTGTTCCACTTGTTTATCCGCGAACAAATCTTATGAAAAGAATTTCTAGAGGTAGTTCTTTCGATCACACAAATTTTCAGTTCAAGTTCCCTATTCTATTTCAGAATATCACGTTCATCCATAAGGACACATCCCTTCATCAACAAAACCACATTCCTTCCTCATTACAGGCACATTCAGTGGTATCTACCACACACACTCACTATCCAGACATCTCTGCCTGTTTTTACCCCAGGGGTATTTTCGTCATTTTCCTACAGGGGTATTTTTGGTAATTTTGTAAATCGAGAAAACATCTTTCAAAATCAGATTTAGAGTTTACAAACCAAAAAGGGTAAATTTGAAAATTTTAAAACCAAGAATTTTAAAACAGCAAGGCTAATCCCTTTCGGGTTTTAATAATTGGTTTAGCCTATGAACAAGTCCTCTTGGTTAAGGTGAACCGTAGCTACGCACTGTAGGATTCCAGTAAGAGGAGGTGAGTCACGAGGATCGCTTAAGTACTGTGCTCTTAGGATCCACTCCTAGACATGCGCACAATGGTTGCCACACCTTAACTCGCGACTTAATCACGAGTTTGTTTAGTAACCTTAAGTCTTATGCATGTGTTTGAGTAGACTAGCCCTAGGGTTCAACAGATCCTAGTTCACTAATCTACGAGCCCAACTAAGCCCATAACAGTTCATATATCAAATTACTTCACAAGTCCAAGTACTTACCGTGGACTCAGTAGGAGGTACAGTGCCATGCCGTAAAAACTGAAAAATTTTCTTAAAAGCCCATATTTTTAAAAAGCCCATTTTGAAAATGTTTTTGAGCCTAAAACCCTCAAAGCCGAGTTTTGAACCAGGCTCGATACAAATCAGAATACTCCCAAACCCGGCCCACGAGTCTCGTCCGGATCTCGGTTATGTCAACTGCGGAATGACGGTTAAAAATCTTTGTCTTTAGAGTAAAACTTGAAAACTTTGTTAACTTTCGGGAAGTAAGTCCATTAAAATTATTAAATAATATAAGCTTGGTTTGAATTAAAACTTTATTATGATTTATTATAATATAAATCCTTTGTAGAAATATTACTAAATACGATATAACCTTTATCAACTATAAATAGAGTACTTTAATCAAAAGTGGCCCTTATTACAACAATAATTAATCCAAGTACTCGATAATAAAACGCATAAAGAAAAGATTAAAAACGTCCTCTGCATGGGCCACCTTGTATCCACTCCAACCCGATCCGATCATCCTGTCACCTGCGATGTTGGATAAATAATTGGGTGAGTCATACAGACTCAGTGTGTAATTAAACCACTGATATCCACCCACATGCTAGCCACAAATCAACCCAAATATCAAATGCAACATATAAATATAATCAGACGTTACCATGTTCTGGGCTTGGCCCACATTCAATCCACATTCAAGTACTGGGCTAGGCCCTTTTCTCATTAATCCACTGATTACTGGGCTTGGCCCATTTCCACGTATGTTCTCAAAACATACAAATCCACAAGTCATATTGGGCTTGGCCCATTTCCATATCGATTCATAACGAAACCATGCAATCATGATACCCAACCCAATCCTAAGGTCCATCCGCTACACACCCCCTTATCCAAAACCTACCACACACCGTGGGGACTATCGAGTCACCTCTCCTTTCCCTCCATAAAGGCAACCAATGCCATCCACGATGTAGCGTATAGCTAACATCAAACCACGATGGAGCACACAGCAATCCATCAAGCCACGATATGGCATAAAGCCCATATCAATCAAGGTAACCACGCGAACTAAATCGCAAAGATCCATAACGCGACCTCGATCGGCGCCAATCCACGATGTAGCACAAAGTCGACATCAACCACGCACTCAAGTACACCCGCACCTTCTTTCAAAACCCACCCATGCACATGTAACATAATATGATCTTTGAGATGATGCATGTACATGATATTCACAAATATAGGCATGCTCACATAGTTAAAATCAATTATCACATATTAGCCAATTTGCTACTAACTGTGGTCGTCATCATACCCCTTTAGGGTATCCATTACACATATGGCACTGCATTCATTAGTAAACATATAACACAACAGATATCATACAAATCCCGGAAACAATGGTCTAACCACACACCTTATTACTTGGAGTTCTAGACTCTCGATCCTCGACGCTATCGTTTAGTGAGACTACGGCTATTTGCCTAACATTTTCTGTTGTTGGCCCACACCCTGGTGGCCAATCTCGTACAGCAGAAACGGATCTCTTCTTGAACTTTGGGATGGGAGCTTTCCCTTGCCCACCTTGACTGGTATTCGCATCCATAACGATATCTAATCAAAACTTGGTTAATACAGATCTCAAACGAATAATCATAAACTACTCATCCTTACCGACAGAGTCTTGAAATCCCGAAAGCTCCTTAATCACTGCTAAAACTCCTTCCTTAAATCGAATGGAGAAGAACTAGGAGAGGTCGCCCTTGCTAGAATTCGCCCAACCGCACTAGGATGCCAAGGATTTCAACAATGGTGCTTAGTATTAAAAGAGTTTCGGCTTAGTCTAATGATTAGAGAATCAAAGTTGAAGGAAATAAAAAGGTATGGAAATAAAGAGAGTAAAAGGAATTCGGCTAAGCCTACTTACCTCTTCCAATGATTGAAAAAACCCAAAGTGATCCACACCACACCTACTATTCGCCAAGGTGACAACTAAATAGGGAAGGGAATTTGGCACACCAAGAGGGAGAGGAGAGATTCGGCAAAAGACTTGAAGAATAATTTGGCACTCTACCCCCCTATTTATAGAATTCGGCCACCCCCTTGAAGACTCCAAGATTCGGTAACACCCACTAATTCAAATCAATTTGAATTAGTTCAATTCAAAACAATTTGAATTGCTCCACTTATTAAAAAAACAAATAAATAATAATTATCCCACACCTCTAAATAACTAAATAGATAAATAAAAATAAAAAAAAACATTATCCTCATCTAAATAAAAGCCTTCTAGCCGTCCAACACCTTCAAAATTGCTGCCAAAAAGGGATAAAAATTTAAACTCCAAACCGCAACTCTCTTGGTTCGAACCTGGGACCAATCTGCTGCACACCCTTCCTCCAACGCCCAGGCCACTCGGCCACATTGTATTTCATGACATAAGGCCCCAACATTTATTTTTAAACCCTTCTTATCTCAGCCCATAACCGCACAAAAATAAAAACGCCAACATGCAGCTCCAGGCGCTCGAACCTGCGCCCTTGCTCTCCTCCAGCGCCTAAGTGGCGCATGAGAGCCACTCCACCAGCCCATCTTTCTTGTCCGAATTCCTCACCATATATCTTTAAGGCCTTACAAAGCCCAACGCCCAAAACAAAAAATAAAACGCCAAATGCTTCTCCGGCCCCTCGAAATCGCGACCTCCCTCCCTTCCAGCGCCTAAGTAGCGCCCAAGAGCCACTTTGCCAATTGGACTTTCATGTCCATCAACTTGGACATTTATTTTTAAGGCCTACTTAGCCCAGTCCCTTGACGCAAAAATAAAACAACATTGCTGCCCCAGCAGCTCGAACCCTTGAGCTCTTAGGCGCCTCCTGTAACATCCCGAAATTGGGCCTAGTAGGATTGGGCCCAATGGGCCTTCATTTTAAAATTTTTGAGAACGGCATTAATGCAAGTTAGACTTATTAGGTAAGTTATTTTGGAAGGTTAGAGGGCTTCTATGAAGTCCCGGGATCAAATATTAGCTTTGGGGAAATTTTGGTTTTAGGTGGAAAAAAACCCTGGAAAGTTGGCAGGTAGGCCTTAAGAATAAAATGTGGGGAAAAATGACACAAGTGGAGTGTGTGGTGTAGTGGCAAAGTGACGCCACTTAAGAGGCAAGGAGTGACGCCACAAGGAAGGAAGGAGGTCCAAGGTTCAAGTCTTGGCTTTTGCGTTTTGGTTTTCTTTTTACTTGGACCTCGGAATTTGGCTATAGATTTATATTTAGTTGCGCATGGTTTAAGACACAAGAGGAGCTTGTGGCCAAGTGGCTAGCGGCGTGGATTATGTTGCAAGGAGCACAGGTTCGAATCTCATGAGAAGCAAGGGAGTATTTATTTTATGGCTGGGACGGCAAGAGTTTCATTGAATTTAAACTCTCATCGACGAAGGGATCCCACATCGGGAAGATACAAGAAGGAAGGTGAAGAGCTAGCTATATAAAGAGCATTCCAGGAGGAGGGTTGACACACCTTGGAAAGCGTTTAAGCACAGGAGTGGTCGGAGCGCGGATTAACACCAGAGTCCTATCAGGTGTGTAACTCTCTCTACTCTAGTTGTGGAGCGGCAAATGCCGAAGTGCCGGTCACGGCAATAGTAGCCACACGAGCGTGCGAACGTACGTGTAGGGCTTCGACGCGATAGTTGAGGCCATCAGTAGTATTCTTGTGGGTTGGGGCTGCTTGGGCCGCGATGGGCCGAAGGGGGCCCAATATAGTAAATTGTATGATGGTGTAGTATATAGTGAACTAGACTAGGTGAATCTCATATACGTGGCTAGATTTGTGTTAGGTGGGCCACACGAGCGCAGTGGGCCGAATGGGCCGAAATCGGGTTTTAGGCCCAATAGTCCTGGTCACGACCAGGAATGGTAGGCTTTGAGTCGCTCGGGCGACATTTGGGCCTTTGGGAAAGGCCATTGCAGTGCAAAATTACCGATATACCCTTGGTGGGTAAATTACCGATATACCCTTGGTGGGTAAATTTACGAAAATGCCCTTGGTGGGTAAATTATGAAAATGCCCTTGGTGGGTAAATTACCGATATACCCTTGGTGGGTAAATTACGAAAATGCCCTTGGTAGGTAAAATTACGGTTATACCCTTAGAGGTTGATTAGGGTGATTATGTTGTTTTATGTCTATCTCGATTATGATGGTAATTCATGTTATACTTATATTTGATATATGTCTAGCATACATGACATAACGCATACACGAATTATTATGTCATATTGCATGGGTTATATGAGTGGAGGGGGCGTGATATTCGTGTCGACAGCACCGGTGGTTTGGTACCACATTGTGACTACGGTCACCGAGGTTTGGCACCTCGGAGGTTTGGCACCTCATAGCGACTCGTCCACGTGGTTAATACCACCGTGGGTTGGCCCCACTTTTGAGATATGGGATCGTCGCCGGTGATTTGGTATCACACGTGGGTTGGCCCCACAACTTGATGATTCGTGTCTTGGACACCGGTGGTTTGGCACCACCGGTGATTTGGTATCACATTCGTGTCTTCGGACACCGAGGTTTGGCACCTCATAGCGACTCTTCCCCGTGGTTAATACCACCGTGGGTTGGCCCCACTTTGAGATATGGGATCGTCGCGGTGATTTGGTATCACACGATGGGTTGGCCCCATCATTTGCTTTGTGACTTCGGGTCACCAGTGGTTTGGCACCACCAGTGGTTTGGCACCACATGTATTGACGGATATTGTGACTTTAAGTCACCAGTGGTTTGGCACCACCAGTGGTTTGGTACCACACGGGGTAGAAAAAGGAGTTGCGGATGGCTAGGTTTGGGTGCATGATATGCATATTTTCATATGAAATTGTGTAAGGGCACATTGGATGGGGATTTACACACTGAGTCTCGATGACTCACCCCCTTAGTTAAATTTTGCAGGTAATCATTAGATCGCGGATTTGGGAGCTGAGGTGGACTCGTGGAGGCCATACATATGGTTACTCGTAAATTCGTTTCTTTTATTTGGACTTGTTTTTATTTGAGTTTTTGTTATGTAATAAGGCCTTGGGTATTTTATTTGGTTTCAAACTTTCAATTTGTTTATTGCTTATTATTAAATGATCAATATGGGATTTTCTTAAAATGATATTAAACCATTTCTTATTCAAAATTTCTTAAACTCGATTTCTCACCACAACTATAAAGAATATGAGCTTTTTAACGAATGCACAGTTTTTAGACATTCCTTTCATGTGACATGCCAGATTCGGTCGTAACGTTTAGGCCGGGTTTGGGGTGTTACAATTATGGTATCAGAGCCAGTTCAAAAACTTGGCTGTGGGTTTGGGTTCAAAAAATGTTTTCAAAAGATGGTTTGGAAAATGGTTTAGAAAAATATATATCTATTTTTTTAATATGGCACCCGAGTCTCGGCACCAATCCGCATGGTAAGTTTCACGATACTTTGCTTTGTTATATGTTTGTATTTTGAATATCTATTCGTGTGTGTTTGGGTTGGATGTGATGTTGGATATAGAGTTGATTGCATACTGAAATATTTGTCCGCTTTAATGGTTAGGTTTTTTAGTATGTGTAGGGTTTCTAAATTCTAGTTAAAAGTATATTAGGGTTATTGGAATCAGAGTGCGCAGCGTGAGCACTGCGTTGTAGGTTAGGTGGTACGAATGTTTTCTGTAGTTGGAAATTTCGAGGATGAAATTTCTTTAAGGAGGGTAGATTTGTAACATCCCGAAATTGGGCCTAGTAGGATTGGGCCCAATGGGCCTTCATTTTAAAATTTTTGAGAACGGCATTAATGCAAGTTAGACTTATTAGGTAAGTTATTTTGGAAGGTTAGAGGGCTTCTATGAAGTCCGGGATCAAATATTAGCTTTGGGGAAATTTTGGTTTTAGGTGGAAAAAACCCGGAAGTTGGTAGGTAGGCCTTAAGAATAAAATGTGGGAAAAATGACACAAGTGGAGTGTGTGGTGTAGTGGCAAAGTGACGCCACTTAAGAGGCAAGGGAGTGACGCCACAAGGAAGGAAGGAGGTCCAAGGTTCAAGTCTTGGCTTTTGCGTTTTGGTTTTCTTTTTACTTGGACCTCAGAATTTGGCTATAGATTTATATTTAGTTGCGCATGGTTTAAGACACAAGAGGAGCTTGTGGCCAAGTGGCTAGCAGCGTGGATTATGTTGCAAAGGAGCACTGGTTCGAATCTCATGAGAAGCAAGGGAGTATTTATTTTATGATGCGGACGAGCAAGAGTTTGATTGAATTTAAACTCCCACTGACGAAGGATCCCACATCGGGAAGATACAAAGAAGGAAGGTGAAGAGCTAGCTATATAAAGAGCATTCCGGGAGGAGGTTGACACACCTTGGAAAGCGTTTGGGCACAGGAGTGGTCGGAGCGCGGATTAACACCGAGTCCTATCGTGTGTGTAACTCTCTACTCTAGTTGTGGAGCGGCAAATGCCGAAGTGCCGGTCCACGGCAATAGTAGCCACACGAGCGCGCGAACGCACGTAGGGCTTCGGACGCGATAGTTGAGGCCATCGTGAGTATTCTTGTGGGTTGGGTCGCTTAGGGCGCGATGGCGAAGGGGGCCCAATGGGCCCGTGGGCCCAATATAGTAAATTGTATGATGGTGTAGTATATAGTGAACTAGACTAGGTGAATCTCATATACGTGGCTAGATTTGTGTTAGGTGGACCACACGAGCGTGTGGGCCCGAATGGGCCGAAATCGGGTTTTAGGCCCAATAGTCCGGTACGACCGGAAATGGTAGCTGAGTCGCTCGGGGCGACATTTGGGCCTTTGGGAAAGGCCATTGCAGGTGCAAAATTACCGATATACCCTTGGTGGGTAAATTACCGATATACCCTTGGTGGGTAAATTACGAAAATGCCCTTGGTGGGTAAATTACGAAAATGCCCTTGGTGGGTAAATTACCGATATACCCTTGGTGGGTAAATTACGAAAATGCCCTTGGTAGGTAAAATTACGGTTATACCCTTAGAGGTTGATTAGGGTGATTATGTTGTTTTATGTCTATCTGATTATGATGGTAATTCATGTTATACTTATATTTGATATATGTCTAGCATACATGACATACTGCATACACGAATTATTATGTCATATTGCATGGGTTATATGAGAGGAGGGGGCGGTGATATTCGTGTCGACGGGCACCGGTGGTTTGGTACCACATTGTGACTACGGTCACCAGAGGTTTGGCACCTCCGGAGGTTTGGCACCTCATAGCGACTCGTCCCGTGGTTAATACCACCGTGGGTTGGCCCCACTTTTGAGATATGGGATCGTCCGCGGTGATTTGGTATCACACGTGGGTTGGCCCCACAACTTGATGATTCGTGTCTTGGACACCGGTGGTTTGGCACCACCGGTGATTTGGTATCACATTCGTGTCTTCGGACACCGAGAGGTTTGGCACCTCATAGCGACTCGCCCCCGTGGTTAATACCACCGTGGGTTGGCCCCACTTTGAGATATGGGATAAATGCGCGGTGATTTGGTATCACACGATGGGTTGGCCCCATCATTTGCTTTGTGACTTCGGGTCACCGGTGGTTTAGCACCACCGGTGGTTTGGCACCACATGTATTGACGGATATTGTGACTTTAAGTCACCAGTGGTTTGGCACCACCAGTGGTTTGGCACCACATGTATTGACGGATATTGTGACTTTAAGTCACCAGTGGTTTGGCACCACCAGTGGTTTGGTACCACACGAGGTAGAAAAAGGAGTTGCGGATGGCTAGGTTTGGGTGCATGATATGCATATTTTCATATGAAATTGTGTAAGGGCCTGTTGGATGGGGATTTACACACTGAGTCTCGATGACTCACCCCTTAGTTAAATTTTGCAGGTAATCATTAGATTGCGGATTTGGGAACTGAGGTGGACTCGTGGAGGCCATACATATGGTTACTCGTAAATTCGTTTCTTTTATTTGGACTTGTTTTTATTTGAGTTTTTGTTATGTAATAAGGCCTTGGGTATTTTATTTGGTTTCAGCTTTCAATTTGTTTATTGCTTATTATTAAATGATCAATATGGGATTTTCTTAAAATGATATTAAACCATTTCTTATTCAAAATTTCTTAAACTCGATTTCTCACCACAACTATAAAGAATATGAGCTTTTTAACGAATGCACAGTTTTTAGACATTCCTTTCATGTGACATGCCAGATTCGGTCGTAACGTTTAGGCCGGGTTTGGGGTGTTACACCTCCTTCCCAAGACCTTAAGTAGAGCCTCTATGCCACTTTGCCACATCCTTTCTTGTGTCCTAAACTCTAGAAAAATATTTTAAGGCCTTCCTGCCCCATTTCCCCTTTTTACCCTAAAAATCTAAAAATTTTCTAAGGCATTCCTTGCCTTCTAGGGTTCTCCAAACCCCTAAAAATTCCTCCAACATGACCATAAGCCTACTAACTGCTCGGGTTATGCTCCAAGCGCATAACCCCTAAACCAGGGTGTTACAGCGGTACCCGGGGCTAGCTCAATCCTGAATTCAATCTCTCTAACCAGAGGTAATCCTGGCAATTCTTCCGGGAAAACATCTGGGTATTCACACACTATGGGTACCGACTCAATTTTCGAATCAGTCTCTTCAACATTCATCACAATGGCTAGGTAAGCTTCGTACCCTTTTCTTAAATACTTCTGAGTCAGCAAAGATGATATCACTACTGGTTATCTATCTTGCTTATCTGATTCAACACGAATAAAATCTCCATTTTCATTTTTCAACTCAATAAGCTTCTTCCCGCAATTCACAATTACACCATGAGTAACTAACCAATCCATTCCCAGGATGACATCAAACTCATCAAACGACAGTAACATAAGATCAACCGGGAAACAAAGACCCCTAATCATCAAAGGGCAACCTTTGCAAACTCTATCAACCAATACATACTTGCCTAGGAGATTAGACACTCTTATTATAAATTCAGTAGACTCTATAGGCATGCTCATGCTAGAGACTAATTTCATGCATATGTATGAGTGGGTAGACCCCAGATCAATTAAAGCTATAACATGAGTATCATAAAGAGAAAATGTACCCGTGATTACGTCAGGGGAGGACGCCTCCTCGCGAGCACGAATGGCATATGCTCTCGCCGGTGCTCTACCCTCGACTCTTGTAGTCTTCTCTTTGGATGTATTCTTGTTACTCATCTCATTTCCCGAGTTTCTCTGCGGTCTCCCTCTGGCAGCACTTCCCAGTCTCGCATTTTGAGATTTCTCTTTCTCGCCCGTCTCAGGGCAATCTATGATAAAGTGGCCCAAAGACCCACATCTGAAACAAGCCTTCTCATTTGCTCGGCACTCACCAGAATGACGCCTGCCACACTGCGGGCATTCCAGTCTACTCGGTCGGGCATTGCCAACACTAGCAACCGAAGTAGTCTGAACCTTAGACCCCGAGAACTGTTTGCTCTTACTTCGGTTTGAAAACCCAAATGAAGTGGCTGGTCGAGTAGCAAAATCCCTCGATTTCTTAGATGAGGATTGGTAGGACTTACTCAATTGCCTTTTTCTCGAGTCACGAGACTCTATCTCAGCTCTTCTCTTCTCTTTAGCCAACTCTTCGGCTTTACAAGCCCTATCCACCAACACTACAAATTCTTTTAGTTCAAGGACTCCAACATATAAACGGATATCTTCATTTAACCCGTCCTCGAATCTCTTACACATGATAGCCTCGGTAGACATGCACTCCCGGGCATACTTGTTAATCCTTACGAACTCCCGTTCGTATTCGGTCACCGTCATTCGGCCTTGCTTTAGTTCCAAGAACTTTTTCCTCTTATGGTCGACGAATCTCTGGCTAATATACTTCTTCTGAAATTCCTCTTGGAAGAATTCCCAGCTAACTCTCTCCCTTGGCACCACCGACACAAGGGTGTTCCACCACTGATAGGCCGAATCTCTGAAGAGAGATACTGCACATTTTAAGCACTCCTCAAGCGTGCATCATAACTCATCGAATACCCTAATGGTATTCTCAAGCCAAAATTTCGTTCTCTCCGAATCATCATCCTTACTAGCCCAGAATTCTTCGGCTCCTTGCTTCCAGATCTTATCGACTGGAGGCCTTTCTCTTCTCACTACCTCAACCACTTGAGGAGCTACGGGAGTGGGTTGAGGAATAGGTGGGGGTGGAGGGGGTTGATCATTAGGATTTGCTCGGGTATACTCAGTATACCAGTTGCTCATCATACGGAGAAAGGCTTCTCGGGCCTCTTCTCCCTGACCCAAGGTCTCGGGTCCACTATTCACTGGCGCGGTCCCTTGAGCGGGAGCCGGTGCATTACTCGCATGACATCATCAATTTGCATTCGATCCGATCGAGAATCCATTTACTACATAAAAACACGGTTTTAAACATCAGGAGCCATCACACTATCATTACATAGGTACTCTTACATATGGCATGTATAGCTAGACTCATACTTACGCTACGTTAGTCCTAGAATCGACTAAACCGTAGCTCTGATACCAATAAATGTAACACCCTTTTCCCGTGTTCGAAGTCGAAACTGAATTTGAGGTATTACCTAACTTAACTTTCTTAAACATAACACATCGGGCTATAAAATTCCGTTACAGCTTAGAAGCTTTTCATAGAAAACTCATAACTTGCTCATTCTGGGCTTACGAGGCCCTAAACATACTTCCAGAAGGTTTTGGAACTAAACCGAGAACTAAAATGCGCTTAGAAAATTTTCAACTAAACAAGGGCCACACACCCGTTTTGTTCTAGGGACACGCCCGTGTGTCCCTAAGACATGCCCGTGTTCTTCACCCGTGGTTGACACTGGCTTATTTCACACGGCCAGGCACACGCCCGTGCCCCTGGCCCGTGTCCCTCACACGGCCTCGACACGCCCGTGCCCTAGCCCGTGTGCCAAAACCTTGGCATTCTATTTATGACGTCATCATCTCACTATGGTCACACGGCCAAGGCACACGCCCGTGTCCTCAGACCGTGTGTCGAATTAAATTCCTAACTTCAGGTGCAGACTTCACACGGCCTTGACACACGCCCATGAGGCTGACCGTGTGTCACACATGGCCTAGACACACGCCCGTGTGTCTGCCCGTGTGGACAATTTCATTGCTATCTACCAAGCCTTTGCCACCCTATCAAGCATTCACACTCATACCAAACAATTCAATACATAAGCTGTTCATATGGTACCTCTAAGAACTAAATTTAAAGCATTCACACAAGCATGAACTTCATAATTTCATCACATTGAATATATGGATAAACTTATCAAGTGTTGGCCCATTTCCAATGACCATTTACAAAATGACTTGATTACAACCATAGCCAACACTTTGGCTAACGATTACGACCTAACAAAATACCCAAGTCCTATACATGCCATACTCAAAATAAGTCTAAATTGTTATACCAAAGTGATGTTGATAGTGTGATTTCCGAACTCCCGCGTCCCACGATTCTCGAGCTATCAAGGCAATACTACAAGGAAAAGGGCAATAAAAAGGGGTAAGCATAAAGCTTAGTAAGTTTGCATGGAAATAAATAGCAACAATAAGCTCGTGATAAAATTCATCCATGGCATTAATTAACCATACACAAAGTATTAGGATTCTTGCCATACTTACTCATACTTGCCCCTATTTAGCACATACCATGCCACATATCGTAAGTGTTTCGTCGTGAATTACACACGAGTACCTGTGTTAACTCAATCATATAACATTTAGTAAAATTCTCGTTTCTATTTCTAAGCTGATTTAATCATCCCGATAATTTACTAGGAATGCTCAAAGATGCATAGTTATAACCAATAGCATAAAAACGAAACCAATGCCACATCCCGGATGTCGTCTTACGTGGGGTCACCTTTGAGTGCCGATGCCATATCCCGAATATGGTCTTATACGGAATCTCACATTAAGTATCGATGCCATATCCCGGATATGGTCTTATACGACTCTCATACTCAATACCGAAGCCATATCCCGGATATGGTCTTTTACGGAATTTCAATTCGGTGCCGAGGCCATGTCCCGGACATGGTCTTACACGGGACCTTATTCATCTCATGTCTTGATGATAGCATTATCACACTTATTTTAGTCCCACCGGGACTTCAACATCTCAATTCTTATCATCTTTCTCAATTAACACCAATATTCAATTTCATAGAATTTCATTATAAGATCAACCATTCTCAAACATGCTAGCATAAATGTTAAATTACCACATACAAACTTACCTCATTTTCAAAATAAGCTAGATCGCCGATCTAGTTCGAGACTTTATTCTTTCCCTGATCGAGGTGGATTCTTGGTTCTTCTTGCTCTATAATAGCAAATTAGCTCATTTTAATCACCACATTAATAAATGCATTTCAAAACTCATGCTTTGGAAAAATTACCATTTTGCCCTTAAACTTTGGAAAATGACCATTTTACCCCTAGGCTTAGAAATTAATTCTAATCAAATTTCTACCTTTAATGAGCCTAGTTGAGCATTTATTTCTCTTATGGCTATCATCAAAACCCAACATTTCACATATTTACTACAAACTTTGTAACCTTTACAACAAGGTCCATTTAGGTGTTTTTATGGCAACACCTTACATAAAAGTTGTTCATCTAACAACCAAGACTCATTTTCTTCCATAAAGATGTAGCAAATAACAATGAAAGCTCTCATGGAAAATCTCTAAACTCTTCACCATATTACAAATTAGTCCCCTCATTTGAAAGCTTAAGCTCTAGGGGTTCTAAAAGTACAACTATCTTCAAGAAAAATCATTAAAATCACTTACATGAATGGAGATAAGTTTGCTGAAATTTTGAGCTTACAAAACCCCTATTTTTCTTGCTAATTTCAGTGGAGAAAGATGGAGAGATAAG
Organism: Gossypium sturtianum; assembly: GCA_025698515.1. Taxonomy (NCBI): domain Eukaryota; kingdom Viridiplantae; phylum Streptophyta; class Magnoliopsida; order Malvales; family Malvaceae; genus Gossypium; species Gossypium sturtianum. The sequence goes on from CM046954.1 coordinate 90,619,534, forward strand.
ATAGATATCATATTTTCTCTATTTTATTCTATTTATCAATTTAGTCAACAACTATTACCAACTTTGACCAATTTGTCTCCTATTTTCCCCCTATGGCCGGCCAACCATTTACCAAGGGGCTAATTGCCCTTTAAAGACCTCATATTAATATTCTATGGCTATTAGGTACCTTTAGCTTATAAAATAGAACTTTTGCACTTTATGCGATTTAGTCCTTTTTCGCGATTAAGCAAGAAATCGATGAAACTAAAGCACCAAAATTTTTATACACTTATACCATCACACTCTAACTCATAAAATACCGTGGAAATAATTTTCTCAAACCTCGGGTTAGTGATCCCGAGATCACTGTTTTGACTAGCCCCTAAATTGGGCTGTTACACTCTCCCTCGGTACTATCGAAGTTATGGTGTTCTACCAATGATAACCTGTATCCTTTAGCAGAGAGACTGCACATTTTAGACATTCAGCAGGAGCACAAGATAATTCATTAAAAACCCGGATATTATTTTCTAGCTAAAACTCAGCCCTTTCTGGATCATCATCTACGGTAGCTCTAAATTCTTCCGCCCCATGTTTGCAGATTTTATCTATCGGAGGCTTACTGATTGTTACAGGTTTAGCACCCTGTGATACCTTAGGAACTTGTTGAGGAGCAAGTGGGGGAGGTCGTTATACAGCAGGGTTTGTTCTCAAGGACTGAGTAAACCATTCATTCATCATTTGAAAGAAGGTTTGTTTTTTCTTCTCACTTCGGCCCTTAGACACGGGCCTTTCACTACCAGAGGCAGACGCAACTCTTTGTACTGAAGCTGAAGCATTGCTCTCAGCTTCCTCAGATTCAGCTCTAGCTTGGTTGGATGACATTACTATATGAAAAACACATTTAAAATTATCAGGAGTCATCACACTATCACAATTTATATATATAATGGCATGTATTGCTAAACTCGTGTTTGCTACGTCGAATCCGAGAATAACCTAAATCGTAGCTCTGATACCACTAAATGTAACACCCATAACCCGTACTCATCGCCGAAACAGAATTTCAGAGCATTACCAGAACATTCAAAAATTTTTTTAGATAATTCATACAATTACAATTCATTTACCGAGATCATCCATATCATCCCTTAATCAGGCCCTCGAGGCCCAATACGAGCAATAAATTCGAATTGGGACTTAATCAGAACCTTTAAGAATTTTTCGCAAAATGACAAAAAAAATTCTAAGGTACAGGACTCACATGCTCGTGTGGTCCAAGCGACACGCCCGTGTGACCCTTAGACACGCCCGTGCCTCAGGCCGTGTCCGATTTAGGGTGCTCTCTAACTTGCGCCACACGGCCATGCCACACGCTTGTGTCTCTACCAGTGTGCTCAATTCTGAGCATTCTGTTTCTCAAAATTTAAGTGCAGGGGATACACGGCCTAACTACATGCCCGTGTTACCAGGTCGTGTGTCACACATGGTCTAGACAAACGCTCGTGTGTCTGCCCGTGTGGACAAAATGAAGCCATTTCTAGCTTCATTTCTCACCCAATATTTCACCCAAATCCTGCACTTGAAACACACACCCAATACCAACCAATTCAGGCATTCAAAATAAGCAATTCCATCATTCTACATGGCATATCATTTCAAGCACAAGTGTTTATAAACTTACCTTGGTTTAACTTATGCAATAACAACATTAGACCACATATACTCAACATAACACATGTGTATTTATGTATCAAAATAATCTACTTAGTCATACCAAAATGAACCATTACTAGCCATTCCAATGGCTAGATTACAAAACATCATTTTCAAGCCACTATTGGCCAAGTTGTCCTATACATGTCATTATACCAAAATGATTTTTTTACTAAGTATACCCAAAATGCTAGTTGATAGTGTGACGATGCTCCAATGATCTTCCAACCTTAGCGAGCTTTCGAGCACTATAAGACAGGGGAAAATAAAGGGGGTAAGCATTACATGCTTAGTAAGTTCGTATAACGGAAACTAAACTTACAAATCTTGTTTATTAAATATAAGAACAAAATAACATGATTTCCATCCACTAGTAATATAACCTAAGCACATGTACTCAATCAAACATGTTAGTCATCAAAATCTTCATATCAATCATGTAAACATAGATGAGCTCATCATGCAATATTCTTTCAAGGCATTACCATTTAATCACACAATTTCCAAACCATGTGAAGAGTTCTATGTCCATTGAATTATTGAAATTCCGATGGATGCTCAAGTAGTACACTCGAGGTGTACGATTCATTAATCCGTCAATTCTCATTCAAGGATACCCCTTAGGGAACTTAGTCATGGGACACACCCTCGAGTCACATATCGTGTAACATGATTACCAGTCCAGGGTAAATCCTCTATATAACGTGTGCTCATAAGAGCTTAATTAGGGTTATCAGTCCAGGCTAAACCCAAATCATAACATTTACTCGAGAGTTTTCGTGTCAAGATTACCTGTCCGGGCTAAATCCTTTATAAGACAAGATAAATAGGATTACTCGTCTGAGCTAAATCCCATCCGCAACAAATGCAGGACCCCATTCATTTTGAGAAAGCACATCCACCCATCGGAACTCAATATTCAATTGGGACTTAACCTCTTTTCACCATTTCAAGCATGTATTTAATTTTTCATATGGAAATTAAATAATACACGTCAATATAAATTACATTACATACAATACAAAACTCAATTAACATAATTACATGCTCATTTAGGTTACACGAACTTACCTCGACACTTATTCGCGTTAAATCTACTAATCCGAAATCTTTTCTTTTCCTCGATCCAATTAGGCCTTGAAAGCTTCTTTTGTCTCTCCTACGGTTTCTATGTGTTTTTAGGTTGAAGATGAAATAAAATAAGATGATATCTTTTATGATCTTTTTAACTAATTAAGTTTTTTGCTATTTCCAATTTAGTCATTGACCTTTTTCTATAATTCCATGGATGAGTCACCATAAAAATCTACATACTTTTCCTAATGGTCTAATTACCATATAAGGACCTCTAGTTTTGAATTCCATATCTATTTGATCCTTATAGCTACTAGAATTCAACTTTCGCATTTTATGCGATTTAGTCCTTCTCGTAATTAGGCACTAAATCGATAAAATTTTCGTGTCAAATTTTTCAAACGACATATCTATCATATTACAGACCATAAAATAAAATAAAAATAAATTATATTTTGGGTCAGATTTGTGGTCCCAAAATCACTGTTCCGACGTCACTGAAAAATGGGCTGTTACAACTAAGAAGATGACAAAATTTAATTTTTTTTTTCTTTTATGCTTTCTGTAACACCCCTAAACCATAACCGTCACCGGAATAGGTTAAGAGGCATTACCGAACTTGTAACTTAATTCATAATAATCATTTATCAAATATCATCTCATTTCAGTAAATATCAGTCATTCAAATTCAATATGTACTTAAATTAAGCATAATAAACTTAAAACATGCATTCGGGACTAAATCGGTAACATATTAAAATTTTGGAAACTTAGAAAATTTTCAACATTTCAAGTATCACATGCCCGTGTGAACAGGTCGTGTGCCTCAAACGGATCGTAGACACACCCGTGTCTTAGACCGTGTGGAAACAGGGCATACTTACTGACTTGCATCACACGGCCGAGGACACGCCCGTGTGCCAGACCGTGTGAAAAATAGAGAGTATACTGACTTGGGTCACACGGCCAACCACATGCCCGTGTGTCTAGCCCGTGTGCCCTTTGAAATGGCCACACACGCCCGTGTATCAGGCCGTGCAAAAACTGTAGGGTATACTGACTTATCAATACGGCTAAGTCACACGCCCGTGTGCTAGGCCGTGTGCCATTTAGGGGGGTATACTTACTTGTACCACACGGTCGGTCACATGCCCGTTTGTGAGGCTGTGTGAAGCATACTGGCTTCAATTCCATTTCAACACCAGGGGACACACGGTCATGTAACATGACCGTGTGTCACACACGTCTGAGACACACGCCCGTGTCCCTGCCCGTGTGAACAAAAATAGGCTATTTGCAAAGCCATTCTGCCACCCTATTACCACAAGCAAACACAAGCATAAATGATAACATTTCATAACCCAATAGACAACCATTCCATAACATTTCATACACATAATATACCAATTCAACTTGGTACTCATTTACCTAATTAATACCATGCATAATTCTTTCATATGTCAATTACATATCAAGATTTCACTTGCACATTTTCATTCCATAAATTCCTTACCAAAAACATACCATAATAGAACACTTATACACAACCAAAATGATACCAAAATAAGCCAAATCACATGGCTTAACTCATACACAAAATATACCAAAACCATGATATCAAATAACCATATTTATCATCCTTAAAACTAGCCTATACATGCCATATTTACAATTATCCATAAGTTCAAAAGTACCAATCGGAAGTTGGATAGTGTGATAGGAAACTATGACTTGTCCGAAACGAGCGAGCTATCGAACCTCTATAAAACATAGAAAAAGAAACAGAGTAAGCTTTATAGCTTAGTAAGCCCGTATAATTCAAAATTAAACTTACCATTTATACATAATCAAGACAATAACTAAAGTAAACTCCATACAATTTCCAAATGCATATCACAAGCATTCATCCATATGTTAGACATGTTAATACATGAAATCATCCATTATCATAATTCAATAATCAATATAACTAGCAATCAACAATTCATTCTCAATCATATAACCAATAATCCATTCATTAACAGTACTCATCTGTATAAACAAAATTTATGCTCGTTGAACCTATTAGAACTCCAAAGGATACTCGGGTGATAAACATCAGTAATTCGTCAATTCATTATCATTTATGCTCTTTCGATCCATGATCGGTAAGCTCTTCCTGAGTTGATGAACAATAAACTCTATTGAGCTGAAACGGTAAGCTCTATCGAGCTGAACAATATGCTCATACGAGCTAAAACGGTAAGCTCCAATTAGCTGAAAACAGTAAGCTCTTACGAGCTGATATATCAGTAAGCTCATACGAGCTGTGGTGAGTCCACAACAAATGCAGAAGCTCGACCAAAATGGTAACCCTAGTGACATGTCACTCGTATCCTACGAATTCATACGGTTCAAACGGGGGTCGGTAACCAATAGATTATATCGACATGGCATTCATATTTCAAGTATATCAATGATTCAATTATATACATTCATTTCAAATAATTACAAGTATCTAAAAGTTCGATTCTAATTATACAAACTTACCTCGTATTGCTCGGATAAAAACTATCGGCTATTCGTCAATCTTTCCTTTCCCCTATCTAAACTCGATCTCGGCTTATCTTGATCTATATATTATCAAATTCAGTACATTCAGCATTCAATCTATTCAATTTAGTCCATAATTCATATTTTGGCAAATTTACACATTTGCCCCTATACTTTTCAATTTTTACAATTTAGTCCTTATCACATAAAATTGCAAATTCATACAATTTAATACCTACCCATGCCTAGCCGAATTCATTATATACTACTAGCAGTCCATATCTTTCATTATTTCACACTTTTAACCACCACATTTTACATTTTTACAAATTAATCCCTTTTTGACATTTTGGTCAAAAATCATTGTACAAAACTAGTTTAACTATTAACAAATATTCAAAATTCATCATCAAACATCAAATAAATCAAATATTCAACAATGGCACTTCATAAAATCATTAACAATTTCAAAAAGGGCTAGCTAGAATACGAAGCAACAATCACAAAAACGTAGAAATCTTTAAAAACCGAACTCAGAACATACCTCAATCAAGAATACAAAGGGCCGAACCCTAAAATGCTTCAAATGGTATTTCTTCCTTTGATTTTCGGTGAGAAAGATGAATATTTGCATGCATTTTAATATTTTGTTTTAGTAAATTAATCATAATAACCATTTTACTATTTTAACCTTTGTAATTAAACATAAAAATCATGCAATTTAAGTCCATCACCGTCCACTCATGTTATTAGTGGGCTAATATCAAACCAAGTACTCATACATTTTAAATATATAGTTATTTATTACATTTAAATAATAGAACTCAACTTTTATGCGTTACGCAATTTAGTCCTTTTTACCTAATTAAGCATTCAAACAGTAAAATTTCATTACGAAACTTTAACATAATTAATCTATCACGCTTTAGACCTTATTAAAATAATAAAATAAGTATTTTGACTTTGGATTTGTGGTCTCAAAACCACTATTTTGATTTGACCTAAAAACGGGCTGTTACAACTCTCCCCCCTTTAGGGATTTTCGTCCCCGAAAATCTTACCGGTAAATAGGTTAGGGTACTATTTTCACATAGCTTCCTCAGGTTCCCACGTAGCTTCCTCAATCCCGTGTTTATGCCAGAGAACTTTTACTAGGGTTATGCGTTTATTTCTCAACTCTTTGATCTCCCGGGCCAGAATCCTGATCGGTTCTTCACTATACGTTAAATCAGTTTGTATCTCAACATCTACCGGAGAAATCACATGTGACAGATTGGATCTATATCGACGTAGCATAGAAACATGAAAAACATTATGGATCTTTTCAAGTTTTGACGGTAAAGCTAGTCGATATGCCACTGGCCCTATTCGTTCAATAACTTTATATGGCCCGTTGAAACGCGGACTCAACTTTCCTTTACGGCCGAATCGAAGAACCTTTTTCCATGGTGACACCTTTAGAAACACTCGGTCCCCGACTTGAAATTCAATTTCTCTACGTTTCAAACCCACGTAGGATTTCTGTCGATCTGAAGCAGTTTTTAAACTATAGCAAATCGTTTTCACTTTTTCTTCAGTTTCTCTGATCAATTCAACCCCGTGAAACTTTTTCTCACTCAATTCAGTCCAGTATAGTGGAGTTCAACATTTGCGGCCATATAAAGCTTCGTACAGTTCCATCTTTATACTAGTTTGGAAACTGTTGTTATACGCGAATTCAATCAACGATAAGTATTTTTCCCAACTGCCCTCAAACTCTAAAATACAACATCTCAACATGTCTTGAGAATTGAATAACTCTCTCGGTCCGATCGATCACCGAGGATGAAAAGCGATGATGAAATTGAACTTGGTTCCCAGAGCTTCTTGCAGTTTCTTCCAGAATCGCGATATAAATCTCGGATCCCTATCAGAAATAATAGATAGTGGCACTCCGTGTAACCGAACAATTCAGAAATGTACAACTCAACTAATCTATCAAGTGAGTAATATGTACGTACCGGTATGAAATGAGTAGATTTCGTTAGTCGATCAACGACAACCTAGATAGCGTCTTTCTTTTTCGGAGTTATAGGCAATCCCGACACAAAATCCATTGTAACTCTATCCCATTTCCACTCAGGAATCATTACAGGCTGTAGTAATCTTGATGGTACTTGATGTTCAGCTTTAAATTGCTGACATATCAAACATTTTGATACAAACTCCGATATATCCCGTTTCATACCCGACCACCAATACAGCTGTTTCAGATCGTTATACATCTTGGTACTACCCGGATGAACAGAAAAGTAGCTACGGTGTGCTTCGTGCAAAAATATTTTGAATGAGTTCTAAATTTCTAGGCACACAAATTCTATTCCGGAACCTTAAACAATCATCGGTTCCAATCTGAAACTCTAAATCAGAGATGTTCTCACATTGAATCCGTTTAACTTGCAATTCACGGTCATCTTTCTAAGCTTCATAGATTTGTTGAAGAAATACCGGTTTAGCTTTAATTCCATTAAAATAGATCCATCATCATAAATCATCAACTGGGTGTTCATTTCTCGCAATGCAAACAAAGATTTTCGGCTCAAGGCATTAGCAACAACATTAGCTTTTCCTGAGTGATAATCAATCACAAAGTCATAATCTTTCAATAACTCGAGCCATCTTCGCTGTCGTAGGTTCAAGTCTTTCTGAGACATCAGATATTTCAAGCTTTTGTGATCCGTATAAATGTGACATTTCTCACCGTATAAGTAGTGTCGCCAAATTTTTAATGCGAACACAATTGCGGCCAACTCTAAGTCATGTGTCGGATAGTTCTTTTCATGCTGTTTCAATTGTCGAGAAGCATAAGCTACAACCTTTCCTTCTTGCATAAGAACACATCCCAGACCATTTAATGATGCATCGCTATAAATCACAAATTCCTTCCCCGATTCCGGTTGAATCAAAATTGGTGCTTCAGTTAACAGTACTTTCAACTGTTCAAAACTCTGCTGGCATTTTTCTGACCATTCAAATTTCACATCTTTTTGAAGTAGTCGTGTCATCAGTGTTGCGATCATCGAGAATCCTTTCATGAATCTTTGGTAATATCCTACTAAGCCCAGAAAACTACGGACTTCAGACACATTTCTCGGAGGTTTCCAATCAATAATAGTAGAAATTTTACTCGGATCAACTCTAATACCGTCAGCTGAAGCAATATGCCCCAAAAATCCAACCTCTTTGAGCCAAAACTCACATTTACTGAACTTTGCAAATAACTGCTTATCACGTAGAGTTTGTAACACAATTCTCAAGTGCTCGGTATGCTCATATTCATCTCGTGAATAGATCAGAATATCGTCAATGAACACAACAACAAATCTGTCTAAATACGGTCTGAATATTCGATTAATCAAGTCCATAAAAATGGCAGGAACATTAGTTAAACCGAAAGGCATAACAAGGAATTCATAATGACCATACCTTATTCTGAATATGGTTTTCGGCACATCCGACTATTTAACTCGCAGCTGATGATAACCCGATCTCAAATCAATCTTTGAAAATACTGTAGCCCCTTTCAACTGATCAAATAAATCATCAATCCGCGGTAGAGGATATTTATTCTTTATAGTCACTTTATTCAGCTATTTATAATCGATACACATTCTCATCGTGCCATCTTTCTTTTTCACGAATAATACTGGTGCACCCCAAGGAGAATAACTCGGTTGTACAAAACCTCTGTCTGTTAATTCTTGCAACTGAGCTTTCAATTATTTTAATTCTGTTGGAGCCATTCTGTATGGAGCTATCGATATCGGTGTTGTTCCCGGTACTACTTCAATACCAAATTCAACTTCTCTGATCGGTGGCAAACCCAATAATTCTTCTGGAAATACATCTGAAAACTCACAAACAACAAGTACAGATTCAATCTTTGATTCAGACACCTTTTATCCAGTACGTATGCATAATATACATCACAGCCCTTTTTCATATATTTCTGAGCTAACATAGACGATATTACAGTAGGTAATTCACTCGAATCATCAGATTCAATCCGAAGAATGTCACCGTTTTAACGTTTCAAATCGATAGTCTTTCGTCTACAATTCACAACTGCATCATGCATAGTCAACCAGTCCATTCCAAGAATCACATCAAACTCATCGAATGGTAGAAGCATCAAGTCAGCCCAAAAACAGTAACCCCAAGTCATTAAAGGACAATTCTTACAAATTTTATCAACTAAAACAGACTTGCCTAAGGGGTTCAATATTTTAATTACAAATTCTGTAGACTCGACATGTAAACTCTTTTTAAATACTAAATTCATACAGATATATGAATGAGTTGATCCGGGATCTATCAACGCAACTATATTAGTATCAAAAAGAGAAAAAGTACCGGTAATAATGTCTGGCGATGATGCCTCCTCTCGTGCACGAATAGCATAAGCTCCGGAAGGTGCTCGTGCCTTAGATCTCACAGTCGAATCTCTTGTAGCACCTCGGTTACCACTCATATTTCCAGTGTTTTGGGGTGGTCTCCCTCTAGTAGCCGTGTTACTTACTTTTTTCGGTTGTTCTCTTTCAGCTGTAAACTTTTCTGGACAGTCCCAGAGATAATGATCAAGAGATCCACATTCAAAGCAAGCTCCGCTCACTAATCTACATTCACCATAATGTCTCTTATTGCAGTGTTTACATTTAGGTCCAGCATTTCTAACACTTCCCACACTGGCAACGGATGTCGCTTGAGGTTTAGAACTGAAATGTCTCGTATCTCTGTCTCTAATTGAAATTCCCACAGAAGCCGTAGAACGAGGATGATTTTCTCTAAATTTCTTTGATGCTGACTGATGTGATTTGCCCGCAAATCTCTTTCTAGAATCTCTAGCCTCAGAATCGGCTTTTTTTTCTCTTTGCAAAGCTCTTCGGCTTTACAAGCTCGGTCAAATAAAACAACAAACTCTTTCAGCTCAAGAATTCCAACTAACACTATGATTTTTTCATTCAATCCATCCTCAAATCTTTTACACATTATAGCTTCAGAAGATACACATTCACGAGATTATTTGCTGAGTCGTACAAACTCTCTTTCATATTCTGTGACTGACATATGGCCCTGCTTCAATTCAAAAAATTCATTTCTTTTCTAATCGGTGAACCTTTGGCTGATGTATTTCTTTCTAAATTCAACTTGAAAGAACTCCCAAGTAACCCTTTCTCGTGGAACTACGGATATCAAGGCATTCCACCACTGATACGCAGTATCTCGTAACAGTGATACAGCACATTTTAAACATTCTTCAGGTGTGCAGGATAGTTCATCAAATACCCGAATTATGTTCTCGAGCCAAAACTCGGCTCTCTCAGGGTCATTGTTAACAGTGGCTCTAAAGTCTTCGGCCCCGTGTTTCCGTATCTTGTCATTAGGTGGTTTATTCAATCGCAGAGGATCAATACCTTAAGGAACTATAGGGATCAGTTGGGGAACAGGTTAGGGTGGAGGTTGCTGAACAGCCGGGTTCATACGAATGTACTGTGTGAACCACTCGTTCATTATCTGAAAGAAGGCTTCTTTAGCCTCACCCCCATACTACTAAACACGGGTCTAGATTTAGTAGGCACAGTCCCTTGAGCAGGAGCTGGCGCGTTACTTTCTACATCATCCGCTACAGCTCGTTCGGGATCCATTACTATATAAAAACACATTTGAAAATGTCAGGAGTCATCACACTATCACAGTTTTATATATGGCATGTATAGCTAGACTCACATAAGCTACGTTAGTCCTAGAATTGACTAAATCGTAGCTCTGATACCAAAAAATGTAACACTCCTAACCCATAACCTTCGCCGAAATAGGTTAAGAGGCATTACCGAACTTGTAACTTAATTCAGAATAATCATTTATCAAATATCATCTCATTTCAGTAAATATCATTCATTCACATTCAATATGTACTTAAATTAAGCATAATAAGCTTAAAACATGCATTCGGGACTAAATCGGTAACATATTAAAATTTTGGAAACTTAGAAAATTTCAACATTTCAAGTATCACACGCCCGTGTGAACAGGCCGTGTGCCTCACACAGATCGTAGACACGCCCGTGTCTTAGACCATATAGAAATAGGGCATACATACTGACTTGCATCACACGACCGAGGACACGCCCGTGTGCCAGGCTATGTGAAAACTGGAGAGTATACTGACTTGGATCACACGGCCAACCACAAACCCGTGTGTCTAGCTCGTGTGCCCTTCGAAATAGCCACACACGCCCGTGTATCAGGCCGCTCCAAAACTGCAAGGTATACCGACTTATCAACACGACCAAGTCACACGCCCGTGTGCTGGGCTGTGTACCATTTAGGGGGTATACTGACTTGTACCACACGGCCGGTCACACGCTCATGTGTGAGGCTGTGTGAAGCATACTGACTTCAATTCCATTTCAACACCAAGGGACACACGACCGTGTAAAATGATCGGGTGTCACACACGGCTGAGATGCACACCCGTGTCCCTGCCCGTGTGGACAAAAATAGGCTATTTGCAAAGCCATTTTGCCACCCTATTATTTCAAGCAAACACAAGCATAAATGATAACGTTTCATAACCCAATAGACAACCATTCCATAACATTTCATACACATAATATACCAATTCAACTTGGTACTCATTTACCTTTTTAATACCATGCATAATTCATTCATATATCAACTACATATCAAGACTTCACTTGCACATTTTCATTCCATAAATTCCTTACCAAAACCATACCATAATAGAACACTTATACACAACCAAATATGATACCAAAATAAGCCAAATCACATGGCTTAACTCATACACAAAATATACCAAAACCATGATATCAAATAACCATATTTATCATCCTTAAAACTAGCCTATACATGCCATATTTACAATTATCCATAAGTTCAAAAGTACTAATCTGAAGTTGGATAGTGTGATAGGAAACTCCGACTTGTCCGAAACGAGCGAGCTATCGAACCTCTATAAAACATAGAAAGAGAAACAGAGTAAGATTTATAGCTTAGTAAGCCCGTATAATTCAAAATTAAACTTACCATTTATACATAATCAAGGTAATAACTAAAGTAAACTCCATACAATTTCCAAATGCCTATCACAAGCATTCATCCATAGGTTAGACATGTTAATACATGAAATCATCCATTATCACAATTCAATAATCAATATAACTAGCATTCAACATTTCATTCACAATCATATAACCAATAATCCATTCAATAACAGTACTGATCCGTATAAACATAATTTATGCCCGTTGAACCTATTAGAACTCCAAAGGATACTAGGGTGATAAACATCAGTAATCCGTCAATTCATTATCATTTATGCTCTTTCGAGCCATGATCGGTAAGCTCCTCCTAAGCTGATGAACCGTAAGCTCTACTGAACTGAAACGGTAAGCTCTATTGAACTAAAACGGTAAGCTCTATCGAGCTGAACAGTAAGCTCATACGAGCTGAAACGGTAAGCTCCAATGAGCTAAAAACAGTAAGCTCTTACGAGCTGATATATCAGCTCATACGAGTTGTGGTGAGTCCGCAACAAATGTAGGAGCTCGACCAAAACAGTAACCCTAGTGACAGGTCACTCGTATCCTATGAATTCATACGGTTCAAACGGGGCTTGGTAACAAATAGATTATATCGATATGGCATTCATATTTCAAGTATATCAATGATTCAATTGTATACATTCATTTCAAATAATTACAAGTATCTAAAAGTTTGGTTCTAATTATACGAACTTACCTCGTATTGCTCGGATAAAAACTATCGGCTATTCGTCAATCTTTCCTTTTCCCCGATCTAAACTTGATCTCGGCTTATCTTGATCTATATATTATCAAATTCAGTACATTCAGCATTCAATCTATTCAATTTAGTCCATAATTCATATTTTGGCAAATTTACACATTTGCCCCTATACTTTTCAATTTTTATAATTTAGTCCTTATCGCATAAAATTGAAAATTCATGCAATTTAGTACCTACCCATGCCTAGCCAAATTCATTATATACTACTAGCAGCCCGTATCTTTCATTATTTCACACTTTTATCCACCACATTGTAATTTTTTTACAAATTAATCCCTTTTTGACAATTTTGTCAAAAATCACTTTACAAAACTAGTTTAACTATTAACAAATATTCAAAATTCATCATCAAACATCAAATAACTCAAATATTAAACAATGGCACTTCATAAAATCATTAACAATTTCAAAAATTAAGGCACGAGCTAGCTAGAATGCGAAGCAACGATCACAAAAACGTAGAAATCATCAAAAACCAAACTCAAAACATACCTCAATCAAGAAAACAAAGGGCCGAACCCTAAAATGATTCAAATGGTCTTTCTTCCTTTGATATTTGGTGAGAAAGATGAACATTTGCATGCATTTTCATACTTTGTTTTAGTAAATTAATCATAATAGCCATTTTACTATTTTAACCTTTGTAATTAAACATAAAAATCATGCAATTTAAGTCCATTACCGTCCACTCATGTTATTAGTGGGATAATTTCAAACCAAGTACTCATACATTTCAAATATATAGCTATTTAATACATTTAAACATCAGAACTCAACTTTTACGCGTTACGCGATTTAGTCCTTTTTACTGAATTAAGCATTCAAACAGTAAAATTTCTTTACGAAACTTTCACATAATTAATCTATCATGATTTAGACCTTAATAAAATAAGAAAATAAATATTTTGACTTCAGATTTATGGTCCCGAAACCACTGTTCTAATTTGACCTAAAAACGGGCTGTTACATTTTCTATCCTTTATTATATAATTACTTAATTACCTTTATATAATAACCTAGAAATGGACTAAACTTAGTCCTTATTTTTCCACTAAAGTTTTATATGGTTTAATTACCACCTTGATCCCCCAACTCACCTTATACCAACCATTTAATACTTTAACTATTAGAACTTAGTTTCCAAGCTTTACAATTTAATCCTTTGTAGTTAATTAACTATCTAAACCTTTGAATTTCATAACCAAAATTTAATACGACACTAATGATCTTGTAAATATTAAATATTAATAATATTTACGGACTGACACATTAGAATTGTGGTCCCGAAACCACTATTTCTAACACCACTGGAAATCGGGTTGTTACAATTCTCCCCCTTAGGAAATTTTGTTATTCGGGTTGTTACTTGAGAATAAATTCGGGTAGTGTAATCTCATTGATTTCTTAGTCTCCCAAGTAGCTTCCTCAATACCATGTCATTGCCACAAAACTTTTACTAACGGTACTCATTTATTCCGAAGTTCTTTTATCTCGCGAGTTAACACTTTCACCGATTTTTCAGAATACGACATATCTGGCTCTAGTTCTATTTCACTGGAAGTAATTACATGCGAAGGATTTGATTTGTATCGCCTTAGCATAGAAACATGAAAGACATTGTGAATTTTCTCAAGTTCGGGAGGCAAAGCTAATCTGTATGCTACAGGACCGATTCTTTCAATGATCTCATACTGTCCAATAAACCTCAGACTGAAATTCCCTTTTCTGTCAAACCTGAACACTTTTCTCTACGGTGAAACTTTAAAAAATACTCGATCACCAACAGGATACTCTATATTCTTTCTTTTCAAATCTGCGTGGGATTTTTGATGATCAAATATAGCTTTTAAACAATCTCGAATAATACGGACCTTATCTTCAGTTTCACGAATTAAATCAGTGCCAACTAACTTATATTCACCCAGCTCTGACCAATAAAGCGATGTTCTACATTTTCTTCCACACAAAGCTTCAAACGGTGTCATTTTAATACTGGTATGATAACTGTTGTTGTATGTAAATTTCGTTAACAGTAGATATTTTTCCCAGCTACCTGCAAAGTCAATAATACAACATCATAAAAGGTCTTCCAGAATCTGTATCACCCGTTCCGACTATCCGTCTGTCTGTGGATGAAACGTTGTACTAAAATTGAGCTTAGTGCCCAATGCCTCGTGAAGTTTACCCTAGAATCTAGATGTAAACTCGGGTCTCGATCTGAAATAATGGATATTGACACTCCATGCAATCTAACGATCTCAGATACAAACAATTCAACTAATTTTTCAAGCAATTAATGCATTCTGACCGAAATGAACTGAGCTGACTTTGTCAGTCTGTCAATAATAACCCAAATCAAATCTTTCTTTCTCAGTGATACAGGTGATCCAGATACAAAATTCTATCGTTACTTAATCTCATTTCCACTCGGGAATCATAATTGGCTGCAATAATCCTAACGATGGCTGATGCTCTGCTTTCACCTGTTGACAAACCAAACATTTTGCCACAAATTCTGAAATATCTCGTTTCATACCTGACCACCAATACGTTTGCTTCAAATCACCAAAAATCTTAGTATTACCCGGATGAATTTAGTATGTACTATTGTGAGCTTCAGATAAAATATCTTGTTTCAATTCTGGATCGTTTGGAAAACACAATCTATTGCAAAAGTACAACATACCATCTGAATCAACCCTGAATTCTACAGACTAATCATTCTGAATTTGTTCTCATTTAGCTACTAATTTTGGGTCATTATTTTGTAATTTCGAATTCCTTGAAGAAATACTGGTCTAACTTTTAA
Organism: Gossypium sturtianum; assembly: GCA_025698515.1. Taxonomy (NCBI): domain Eukaryota; kingdom Viridiplantae; phylum Streptophyta; class Magnoliopsida; order Malvales; family Malvaceae; genus Gossypium; species Gossypium sturtianum. The sequence goes on from CM046954.1 coordinate 90,635,516, forward strand.
TTCTGCAAGAAGTGAACCGTCATGGTTCCAAGTCAAATGAGTGTTCAACACCCTCAAACAAATAATGATTTTCTATTCAGTGCATCTGGAACCACGTTAGCTTTTCCCGGATGATAACCAATAACGAGATCGTAATCTTTCAACAATTCAAGCCATTGTCGCTATCTCAAATTCAATTCTTTTCTAGTCATTAAGTATTTTAGGCTTTTGTGATCTGTAAATATATGACATCTTTCACCGTACAGATAGTGTTGCCAAATCTTCAAAGCAAAAATGATTGAGGCCAATTCAAGATCATGAGTTGGGTACTTTTTTTTGTGTGCCTTTAATTGGCGAGAAGCATATGTTATAACTTTCCTGACTTGCATCACCCAATCCATTGTGCGACGCATCACTGAAAACAACATATTCTTTCTCGGATTTAGGTTGAGTTAATACAGGAGCTTCCGTCAACATATTTTTTAGCTGATCAAAACTCTGTTGACATTTATCTGACCAATTATGTAACACCCCTTACCCGTATTCAATGCTGGAACAGGGTACGAGGCATTACCGGACTTACATCGCAAATAAACATACAAATCGAGTTATAAATTTGCGTCCAAATTAAAACCATTCATATTCAATCATAAAGTCCCTAATACGAGCCTACGAGGTCCAATACATGCTTTGGTAGTGGTTCGGGACTAAACCGATAACTTAAGAAATTTTTACATAACTTAGAAATTTTTTGCCCTAAACAGGGGTCACACGCCCGTGTGGTTTAGGACACGCCCGTGTGGGCAGGCCGTGTGGTCACACACGCCGGTGTTCCTAACCCGTGTAACTCTCTGACTTGTAACTCATGAACAAATTAGAGTCACACGGCCAATTCACACGCCCGTGTGCTAGGCCCTGTGGAAAATTAATTTTCACAAAAATAGGGGCAGAGTTCACACGGCCAGGGCACACACCCGTGTTCGAGGCTGTGCCGTCCACACGGCTGAGACACACACCCGTGTCTCTGCCTGTGTGCTCAAATCTGAGCATTCTATTTCTCAAAATTAAGGTGCAAGGGATACACGGCCAAAACACATGCACGGCCTAGGCACACGCCCGTGTGTCTACCCGTGTGGACAAAATAAGGCTATTTACAAAGCCATTTGCCACCCTCGTTTGCACACACTTGTACACAATTTCAATGGCATAATTCATAGCACAAACAAGCAACCAATACCATCCTAACTAATGCCTAAACATGTCATTTAAAAAGCCAACATCTATCATGCTTATAACATCATACTTTGTCAAACTCAAACTTACCACAAGCACATCCACAAGTATTCAATATGATTACCTTTAATATGTATAGTCTAGCCCAATTTCACTAACTTACCATCAAGCCAATTCTCCCTATTTAACACCTAAGTTATTAAGCCACAATCGTTCATCCACCAAGCAAATAAATGTCATATCACAAATAACATTAACCCATGCATAACTCACATCCAATTAAACCAAGACAGGCCATCTTTCAAGGCCTTATACAAAATAAAACACTTATCCATTACAAGCCAATACTTTTGGCCAAATCATAATGACACATACAACAAAATGACCAAGTCCCTATACATGCCATATTCTCAAAATGTTTTAAATCATTGGTACCCAAAATAACATTTTGATAGTGTGATACGATCTCCGACGATCTCCAATCCGAACTAGCTTGGTGACACTATAAAACATGGAAAAATAAACGGAGTAAGCTATATAGTTTAGTAAGCCCGTATGTAAGAAATAAGCAAATCTTACCATACATTAATCATGCAAGTAATATGACATAAGATATTATAATTTACCATAACCTCATGATCACAACTTACCTTGAAATCGTCATTTCACGAATTAATAATCATAAGCTTTGAGTACATACCTATACCATCTCGTAATAATTTCGTACTTAGTCTCATCGTTGTCTTACCCAATGAACCACTCGGAAAATAATATCGGATACATGGGAAACCTTGCACACAAAGTGCCACATATGTAGCTATTGCTACCTTTATCTTATAACCCATATGTGCTCGCTCTCGAGCTATCAACAGGCTTGCTCACACAAGCTGTCAGTCGAGACATAGCTACATGGTGCTGCTCACACAAGCTGTCAAGTAACCACAACATATGCCGATATACTCAGCCACCGGTAGGACATACAGGACCAGCACCCAGAATCACATAACATAAAACCCTAGTGACATGTCACTTGTATCCTAATCTATTCCTAAGGTTCGATTGGGACTTCTCGCTTGCCAAATTGTCGTCAAATGTGTTTGTAAGGTCGATTACACAATTCATGCATGAATTTAGGCAAATAAAATACAGTTAAAGTAAAGCTTATTTAATATACGAACTTACCTCGGTTACAAAAACGGCCAAACGGGTCTATTCGTTAATTACTTTAGTTTTCCCCTAATCTAGACCCGAACTTCATTTTTCTTGATCTATAATACCAAATTCATCTTATTTAATCATCATATTATTCAATTTAGCCTAAAAACACCTTATGGAAAAAATTACATTTTTGCCCCTAAACTTTTAACATTTTACATTTTAGTCCCTAGGCTCGTAAAATGAATTTCATTCAATTTCTTAAAAACCCAAGCCTAGTCGAACCCTTTTCATGCTCATGACAGCCCATATTTTTCATTTATTCACATTTTTATACTCATTTTATAGACTTTTACAAATAGGTCCCTTTTTGACATTTCATCAAAAATCACTTTGTAAATGTCGTTTAACTAACAACAAACATGCATTTTCTACCATTAAACATCAAAATACATACATGTTCAACCAATAAAATGTGGACTAAATTTACCCTTGCGACCAAATCTAAGGATTTTCTTCCATGGAGACACTTTTAAAAATACCTTATCACTGACTAGAAATTCAATTTCCTTTCGTTTTAGAACCGCATACGATTTCTGTCTATCCGAAGCTGTTTTCAAATGATCACGAATTATTTTCACTTTTTCTTCAGTTTCTTTAACCGAATCAACCTCGTGAATCTGTCTCTCACTGAGCTCGGTCCAATACAACAGAGTTCGACACTTGCGGCCATACAATGCCTCATACGATGCCATCTTTATACTCGACTAAAAATTATTGTTGTAAGCAAACTTTGACTAAAGGTAGATATTTTTCCCAACTACCTTTGAACTCAAGAACAACAGCGAAGCATATCCTCGAGAACCTGAATCGTTCTTTCAGATTGACCGTCGGTTTGTGGATGAAATGTTGTACTAAATTTCAACTTATACCCAAAGCTTCTTGCAACTTCTTCCAAAATCGTGAAGTAAATCTCGGATCTCTATCCGGAATAATAGAAATAGGTGATCGTTGATTTCAAAGTTTTAAATTTATAATGATCGAACCTGGAACTAACTATAACAACGATTGAGGCAAGTGCACCTATCGAACAGTAGTATAGCTTAGGCAAGACCGGATTGTCGAACCCAAAGGAACCAAAAGTACTAATACTAACTTTCTTTTTATTATCTAGCCTAAAATAAGTGAAGTTGTTATTTAATCTAAATTTAACTAACTACTAAGCTAAAGATGCAAAGACAAAAAGAATGAATTGGGGAAATACTGTTGGAAAAACTCAGTTGATTAAGACGATACCCTTAGGAAGAATCCACCTAGACTTCACTTGTTATCTAACTCTAAACTAGACGATTTATTCACTTGACTTGATCCGTAAGACTCCCTAATGTATATTAAACCCTCTTTTGAAGCGAATAACGTCTAACCCTAGGTTGATTATTTGAAATCTCTTTCTAATTAAAACCCCTAGAATTGCATTAACTCGATCTATGGACTCCCATATTAGGTTTCACCCTAATCCGGTAAAATCTCGTCACCCCATCTCTAGGCGCGCGATCAACTCCGCCTAATTATGATAGGATCTACTCTTAAGCAGGGACTTTTGCTCCTCCACCTAAGCACATCAAACTTGAATCAATATTCCAGAAATATTAACACAAGAATTAAGAACACATAATTAAGAACAAATCAAGTATTTATCATATACTTCAGCAAACGATAACAAGATTCATCTAAGTTTCATCCCCTTCTGTATCCAAGGGTTTAGTTCATAATAATAAAAGAAAACATCTCGAGTAAGAAAAGATAAAACAAAACATAAGAAATCCCTAAAACCCCCTGAAAGAATTGAAGGAGAGATCCGCCTTCTTGAGTAGAATTCTGGCTTCTTGAGATGGATCAACTGGCTATCTTCGAGTGTTTCCCACAAATCTGACCTTTTCGGCTCGGCTCTTTGGCCTAGCTCACCGCCCCTTTCTAGGTTATACTTAGGGTGTTTATATAGGCTTTTGAAATAGGTTTATTTGCCCCTAAGTATCTTTTTTCGAGTGAAATTGCTCTTCTCCACGACAGGGACACGGCCATGGCACACGCCCGTGTGAATCGTCTTTAGGCCGTGTTTGGACTTTTAATAAGGTGACACGCCCGTGTAAATCGTGATCAGGCCGTGTTCTAGTCTATCAAGGAGACACGGTCGTGTTGGCTCAAGTCCAGGCTGTGTCGATTTTCACTTTGGCCCAATTTGGTCTATTTTGAGCCCGTTTCTCGTTCTTTCCATCCTCCGATGCTTTCCTGAGTATAAAACATGAAAAGAAAGGATTAAGAGCACCTTTTTACATAAATCAAGGGATAAATCATCCAAAAGTATGCTAAATGTGGGATTAAAATATGTTACTTTTACGGTTTATCGTATACCCCCACACTTAAGGTTTTGCTTGTCCTCAAGCAAAATTCTCAACTTACAATTAAAACGAACTTTCCATGATTCAATATTCCTATCAACAATGTCTCATCATAATTCATAGATAATTTATACATGGATAATTTAACTCAAAGAGTCCTAAAGATTCAAACGATATAAGTCATACATTTGTAGCACAAAACATAGGTGTTTCCCCTCATCTAAATAATTACATTTGATCCAAAACCTACAAGGATTGACATCCACGCAAAAGATTCACTCAAATCACTCGAAGTGTTTAAGGTTTAGAATTAAGCATTCAAATGTCAAACCTGAAAAGTTAATCCCATAGGCTTGCATGAAAATCAAATCTCCACCACTGTAATATGAGATGATGCACAAATCAAAAGGTCTTTGAAAGGGTTGTAACGGGGCTTGGGTTAAGGTGTGGATAAAGGCTAAATTAGAGGGTTAGAATCGAGATCGACCTGAAAAGTTACCTAACTAGAAACAACGAACTAAAAAATAAATAATTACATGAATTGAAACTTTGAAACTAATAATACGAGCTTCTTCTTCAATAAATAGCTTTACCTATATAAGCTCACTTTTCATCATACTAATACTGAATATACTTCGATGTTTTTTTTTAAAGAACAAATCAAGTAATAATAAAGAACTTTAACAACTGAAATAAAGAACATAGTTAGGCAACTGATCAAATCAAATCTCGACAAAAAAGGGTAGTCAAGAAGAATGGTGATAACAAATACAAAGGGTTTTGGGTTAATATTAGTGGGTGAGTCAATAAAAAGGGTTGTTAGGATCAAAGGGGTTCACTAGGGGTTAATTATGAAGGTAGGATTTTTATGGAGTAAGTGGGTTAAATCCTAGGTGCCTTTATCATTTCTGTATATCAAATCAAAGGTGTGGTCTCGACATGTATAATTGATGCAAGTTCTAGAATAACTAATCAATGTTGACACACTCATAATCAAAAAGTGAGCAAGAAAAAGAATATATGCTCTATAAGGCTCAAAATCTCACAAAAATTATGGGTATTTTGATATCAACCTCATAAATTTCAAATTTCAAGGTAATATTCAAATTTAGGTAGACAACCTAGAAAAAAAATTAATTTCTGAAAAGTAGACTTATCATGCTTGATTCTCTAGTATCTTAGAATTTAATTATCAATGCACAATTATCAATGACTTAATCTAAAACATATCAATAAAAATCATAAATCATGGAAATTTCATTCTAATGATAATATGAGAAACTTACTTTAGAACAAGGCATAATTCAGGGATTTGAGAATAATGCAAAAAGTTTGGAATCCTTAAGATTCACCCCCCACACTTAAGATGTACATTGCCCTCAATGTTCAAAGATATATAATAGCAAAAATAATAATAAAATCATAAGATATGGGGAGAAGTGAAACTTCCTAAATTATGGATGACATCCTTGGATTGGAGGTGAAAGATACGTTGGAGGTGTCGTCTTTTGTTGTGGTGGTTACTAACGAGCTCTGTGCTAGATGAAGAAATTGGGTAGCTCATGGAGGATTAGCCAGGAATTATTAAGACACATTTAAAATAAACTAAATATATAATTAAAGACAAGAAAGATAAAGAGAAAGAAAACAGAAAGTAAAATAAAATTAAAAGAAAAGATGGATGGACTGAGGGGTCATTATTGTTGGATGGTTCGCGAGGTGGGTGTGACCTCTAAGGCTGAGGAGGTGCTGGCGGTGGCGGAAGTGGCGTGATTCCCAAGCAGCCTTTAGAACCTGACACTAAGAAACTAAATTAAAATAAACTAAATTAAGCATAAGATAGTCAAAGAGAAGGAAAATAAAGGAGAAGATAAAAGTAAAAGAAAAGATAAATGGTCTCAAAGACCCTTGGCTTGGCGAGTGAATGAAGCGGCCGGCATGAACTTATATAGATTGGTCTCCATGAGGAGACTGTGCTTGGCTTCTTCCACTTCTTTGACATGGTTTTGGTGTAGCTTAATAGTATAGAGAAGGGAGGGGAGAAATCTGATAAAGGGGAGGAAGAAAAGAGGTGGAAAGTAGGTGAGAAAAAGGAGAAGGGGGTGGTTTTAAATGGAGTTTTGGGGTCTGACACTTTCCCACGCCCGTGTACCGTGTGTGTGTTGATTCACACAGCCGCCTCGCACGGCCGTGTGTCTAGGCGTGTTGGTTCACCCACGCCCATTTTACAGATCGCCACACCCGTTGGTGATAAGTCAGTGTCATCCACGGCCGCGTCCCACGGCCGTGGCACTTTGTCGGTGCCCGTGGGGTGGTGTGTAACACCCCATACCCGAGTCTGAGACTAAGACTGGATACGAGACATTACCATGCTTGAACTCACTTAATCATGTACTTACGAACTATAAAATTTCTTTCCGAATTAAAAACTTCTCTTTCTTAGTCAAATCAGACAAATCATGGGCCTACGAGGCCTCAGACTTGCGTCCCGAAACTTTCGGAACTCATCTGGAAACTTTCTCTCCAAACAGGGGTCACACGTCCGTGTGACTTGGGACACGCCCGTGCACCCCTAAAACATGCCCGTGTCTTTCACCCATGGTGGATACTGGCAAATTACACACAGCCTGGACACGTCCGTGGCCCCAAACCGTGCCTAAAACCCCAGCATTCTGCCAATGCCCCACGGCCAAGGCACACGCCCGTGCTTACCACCCGTGGTGCACACTGACTACCTTAACACGGCCTAGAGTCTAAACACACGCCCGTGTGACTGGTCTGTGGTCTATTCGGACTTAAGATACAAAGGTGCAGGGTGCACACGGCCTAGACACACGCCCGTGTGTCCAACCATGTGAGCACTTAGAGGCTATTTACCAAGCCAATTGCCACCCTGAAATCAAGACCAAACTCATGCTCAATTCAGCAACTCAAGTATTACATCTAACATGAACAAGGATGCATACTTCATTGATAGATTAAAATATACATACTTAATCATTCATGACTCATCTCTTTGGCCATATACAAAAAGAATACTAAGCTTGATAGCCAACACTTTGGCTAGTTTTAAAACATAACTCAAAATGAAATGTTTCCTATACATGCCATACTTAATATAAACAACTTGGCTATACCAAAATAGCGATTGATAGTGTGCTTGAGCTCCAAAGGACGATGATCCACGAGATTAGCTTAAGGGACTACATGGAAAGAAAGAATAAAGGACGTAAGCATTTAGCTTAGTAAGTTTGCATATAATGCATGTAGCAACATACTTGCTCAATATAAACCATTTAACATAAACAATGGTATCATAAATTTCAGCTATTTAAGCTTACTTACTCATACTGATTCTTACATATCTCATGATACTTACTAGTCTCATACTCGTGAGGTAAACAAGGTACCTGTATCACTTGATCACATAGATCAGCATACTCTACAATAATAATTATAATCTCTAGTTCATCATTCATAATATGAGTAATACTCATTTCTAACTTGATAATAGCTTTTCTTACTTGTCTTTCTTGTTATCATTTTAACTTTACTCATTTGCCCGATAAATTTCTTCGAATAACCGAAGATACTGAATCTCATCCCACATAATTCGATGCCAAAGCCATATCCTCGATATGGTCTTACATGGGATCTCTCATCTTGGTATTGATGCCATGTCTTGACATGGACTTACTCAAAGTCTTCCTTGTGTGTTCCCTTGGGAACTTACCATTGCCATGTCTTGACATGGTCTTACTTGGTATCTTTACTCATGAACTGGTCAATGCCGAGCCTTGGCTTTGACTTACATGAAATCTTTCTTGTTACTCACCAATGCCATGCCTTGGCTTGGACTTACATGGAATCTCTACCTCATGATAGCTTTTCAATGCCAAGACTTGTCTTGGACTTACATGACATCTTTGCTTGGAGACTCACCAATGCCATGCCTTGGCTTGGGCTTACATGGGTCTTCATCTCATAATAACTCTTCAATGCTAAGACTTGTCTTGGACTTACATGATAACTTGCTTGATTGTCGATGCCATGCCTTGGCTTGGTCTTATACGGACTTTCTTATCTCGTGTGGTAGGTCGAGTATCCTAAGTAATTCAACTTCAATCGGGACTTTCTCATGCTAAATCTCATTGATTTCTTTATTTAAAATAGCAATAAACATTTCTATGGTAATAATGTACATTATACTAAGCAATTCAATGATAATAATCATAAAGCTTATAAATCATACAAACTTACCTCAATATACAAAATGTATGTAGATATGCAATTTAGTCCTCGAGTTTGTTCTTGCCTCGGTTTCGATCCGGGCTTCATTTTTCTTGATCTATAATAATAATTAGATCATTTAATACTCACATTGACTAAATTGACTCTTAACTCATAATTTGGCAAAATTACTATTTTGCCCCTAAACTTTCTCTTATTTGCACTTTTGCCCCTAGGCTCGTAAAATGATTCTCACTTAACTTTGTTAAACATGCTTAGCTGATTCATTTTCTCTACTATAACAATCATCAATTCTCACTATTTCTAATTGGTATGACCAATTTCATAACTATTACAAATTAGTCCATACTATCATTTTTCATGAAATTCACTAAGGAAAAGATGTTTATCTAACATCAAACTCTCATAAACTTCCATAAAATATCATTTTACATGTATGATACAAATGGGTAGATTTTTGAACATGCTTCTTAGCTCATCTTATAGCTAAAAATAGCTAATTCATAATACGAGGACTCCAAAAATACGAAGAATATTAAAAACAGGGCTAGGATGACTTACTTGCAAGCTTCAAAAATTTGAAGAACCCTAGCTATGGAGTCTCCCAAATTTTCGGCACAAGGAAGAAGATGAATGAAATTTTTATCATCTTTTTCCCATTTTAATCATTTAATTGGTAAATGACTAAAATGCCCTTCTCTTTAAAAATTTACAAATTACTAACTCATGTCCATTTTTGTCCAAAACTTATAATTTGGGCAAATTTCTATTTAAGGACTTCTAATTTATATTCTAAAGCTATTTCATACAAAAAGCTTCTAGAAACTCATATTTTGCAACTTTTGCAATTTAGTCCTATTTGATCATTCCATGTCAATTTCACAAAATTTCTACATGGAACTTTAATACTATCATGCAGACATGTCATAAACCTTAAGAACTCAATTTACTAACTCAGATTTGTGGTCTCGCACCACTATTCCGACTAGGCCCTGAATCGAGATGTTACATGGTGGTTGGAGTCCGTGACTTGAAGATTTGATTCTTTCTGACTTGTACCTCTTCTGCCATTGTCGCAGACAGAGATTCGCAGACTCCACACGGCCACGCCATGGCCGTGTGTGCAAGGCCGTGGGCTGGAAATCTGCACTTTTGGTTAGTTTAAAACTAGGTGTTTAAGACTAAGAGAAGAGAAGAAAATAAAATGAAAACAAATACGAAAGTAATTAGGGTTAGTGCTCGGGTTGCCTCCCGAGAAGCGCTCATTTATAGTCTTAAGCTAGACTTTACCTCTCATTCGTATGGTCATGGTGGTTTGAGGAGGTGAAAATCTTTTCTCATGCGATCAATTCGGTTGTGGATATAAAGTTTAAGTCGAGTAGTGTTTACCTTAGAAGTGCTAAATTTAGGATTAGTTACCTCGACTGTTCCATCTGGAAAGATTTTGAGTACCTGATCTCCTATCTTAAGCTGGGTTGTCCCTTCATCAAGTTTGTAGTGGAGTTGCCTTATTTTTGCTTCATGTATTTTTAATTTCTCTTTGAAGTGTGTCTTCCACTCGTCTAGTCCTTCGGTCTGAAGCCTTCATTCCTCATGCATTTCGTCTTTATTGACACGAGGTCTAGGATCTGGCATCTGCGAAAAAGCTTCAAGAAACGACAAGTTAATAAGAAACTTCTTTGGAGGTTTAAGAAATTTACCGAATTGTTCCTCTGTGTGGTCTTTCTTTATCGCATTGGGGTATGGCATATGAGCTTGGTACTCTGTAATTACCGGGTTTGGTAAATCATGGCTTACCTCAACCTTACCTTCACTTACTATAGGCTCTTGCCTTGGGTCAGATTCCACTAACCTTTCACTGTCATGAGCTGTTACGGCTTGAATTTGCTCTTTTGGGTTAGTTTCAGTGTTGCTTGGAAGACGCCCTTGCGGTTGTTTGGAAATTAACTTTGCAAGTTGGCCAACTGACTTAGTAAGTTCCCCAACTTGGTTCTCGATCCCTTTGATCGATTCTTGTTGATTATTAAGCGTTGTCTCAGTTTTTTGAAGACGAGTATCTGTGGCTGCCATGAATTTTGTCAGCATCTCCTCGAGGTTCGACTCCTCTTCCTGTTGGTAAGGTGGTTGTTGAAAATTTTGAGGAAGTTCCGGTCCTTGGCTACTTTGATCATCCCACGAGAAATTAGGATGGTACCTCCAACCTGCATTATAAGTGTCACTATAAAATTATTTTGAGGTCTAGAATAGTTACCCATATAGTGGACTTGTTCGTTCTCTATGCCATATCCGTAGGGTGGGTACTCAAGATTCGCCATGCCTCCGCTTGTTTCAGATCGCATAATCGGATGTATCTCGAAGAACACAAATCATCAAACTTTTTATTTAACATCTCTAACTGGTTTGATAGCTCGGTTATTGGGTCGAGGTTGTAGATATCACGCTTTTGTTGGCTTTGTCCTCATAACTTGCCACTGATAGTTATTCAGTGCCACCTCCTCTATCTGCAAAAATCAAATAAAAGAAAATTTAGCAAAGTAAAAAGAAAATAATAATAATAATAATGGATAAAGTAATAAAAATTAAGCTTTCTTAATATTTTAGTTCCCTGGCAACGGCGCCAAAAACTTGATCGTTGATTTTAGAGTTTTAAATTTATAATGAACGAACCTGGAACTAACTATAATAACGATTGAGGCAAGTGCACCTCTCGAACAGTAGTATAGCTTAGGTAAGACCGGATTGTCGAACCCAAAGGAACCAAAAGTACTAATACTAACTTTCTTTTTATTATCTAGCCTAAATTAAGTGAAGTTGTTATTTAATCTAAATTTAACTAACTACTAAGCTAAAGACGCAAAGACAAAAAGAATGAATTGGGGAAATACTGTTGGAAAAATTCAGTTGATTAAGACGATACCCTTAGGAAGAATCCACCTAGACTTCACTTGTTATCTAACTCTAAACCAGACGATTTATTCACTTGACTTGATCCGTAAGACTCCCTTATGTATATTAAACCCTCTTTCAGGCTTAATAATGTCTAACCCTAGGTTGATTAATTGAAATCTCTTTCTAATTAAAACCCCTAGAATTGCATTAACTCGATCTATGGACTCCCATATTAGGTTTCACCCTAATCCGACAAAATCTCGTCACCCTATCTCTAGGCGCGATCAACTCCGCTTAATTATGCTAGATCTACTCTTAAGCAGGGACTTTTACTCCTCCACCTAAGCACATCAAACTTGAATCAATATCCCAGAAATATTAACACAAGAATTAAGAACACATAATTAAGAACAAATCAAGTATTTATCATATACTTCAAAGAAACGATAACAAGATTCATCTAAGTTTCATCCCCGAATGTATCTCAAGGGTTTAGTTCATAATAATAAAAGAAAACATCTCAGAAGAAAAGATAAAACGAAACATAAGAAATCCCTAAAACCCCCTGAAGGAATTGAAGGAGAGATACGCATTCTTGAGTAGAATTCCGGCTTCTTGAGATGGATCAACTGGCTATCTTCGAGTGTTTCCCACAAATCTGACCTTTTCGGCTCGGCTCTTTGGCCTAGCTCACCACCCCCTTCTAGGTTATACTTAGGGTGTTTATATAGGCTTTTGAAATAGGTTTCTTTGCCCCTAAGTATCTTTTTCGAGTGAAATTGCTCTTCTCCACGACAGGGACACGGCCATGGCACACGCCCGTGTGAATTGTCTTTAGGCCGTGTTCGGACTTTTAATGAGGTGACACGCCCGTGTAAATCGTGATCAGGCCGTGTTCTAGTCTATCAAGGAGACACGACCGTGTTGGCTCAAGTCCGTGCCGTGTCGATTTTCACTTTGGCCCAATCCGTCCGTTTTGAGCCCGTTTCTCGTTCTTTCCATCCTTCGATGCTTTCCTGAGTATAAAACATGAAAAGAAAGGATTAAGAGCACCTTTTTACATAAATCAAGGGATAAATCATCCAAAAGTATGCTAAATGTGGGATTAAAATATGTTACTTTTACGGTTTATCAATAGGCACCCTACAATCTAACAATTTCAGCAATGTACAATTTAGCTAGCTTATCAAGTGAATAGTCGGTACGTACGGAGATAAAATGAGCCGATTTCGTCAATCTATCAACAACGACCCAAACGACATCTTTCTTTTTCAGATTCAGAGGTAATCCAGTTACGAAATCCATCGTAATTCTGTCCCATTTCCACTCGGGAATCATCACAAGCTGAAGTAAACCTGAAGGTACTTGATGTTTGGCCTTTACTTGTTGACAAATCAAACATCTTGATACGAATTTAGAAATATCTCGTTTCATACCCGACCACCAATACAATTTCTTCAAATCATTATACATCTTCGTAATTCTTGGATGAACAGAAAGACAACCACTGTGTGCCTCGTGAAGAATTTTCTGAATAAGCTCGATATCTTTCGGTACTCAAATCCTACCTCAGAACATCAAACAATCATCGGTCCCAATCTGATAGTCTGAATCACTAATCGATTCATATTGAATTTTTTTAGCTTGGAGTTCTTTGTCACATTTCTGAGCTTCGCAAATTTGCTGAAGAAATACCAGTCTAGCTTTTAACTCAGCTAGAATCGAACCATCATCAGATAAAGTCAGTCGCGTATTCATTGCTCTCAAAGCAAACAAAGATTTCCTACTTGAAGCATCGACGACTACATTCGCCTTTCCTGAATGATAATCGATTACCAATTCAAAGTCTTTCAACAACTTCAGCCATCTCCGTTGTCGTAAATTCAAATCCTTATGAGTCATCAAGTACTTTAAACTCTTGTGATCGTTGTAACAGCCCGGTTTTAGCTAAATCAGAATAGTAGTTTTGAAACAAAAAATCTGAGGTTAGAAATTATTTTTAATATTATTTTATGTCTTTACAACATGATAGCATATATGTGTGAAAGTTTCATGGTTTAATTTTATCGATTGGATGCTTAATTTGAGAAAAGGACTAAATCGCGTAAAATGCAAAAGTTGCATTCTATTTGATAAAGGTGTCTAATTATTATGATTTATTAAATGAAAGGTCCTTATGTTGATATTAGACCATTGAAAGTGGAATTTGACATAAATGGCCATTAAATGAATGCTTTTAAATGGTTTTAATTAAGGTTAAAATTGTAAAATGGTTATTAATGTTAATATTACTAAAACAAAACAAAAATTAGCTCCATTATCATCATCCATAACTGAATATCAAGAGAAAAAGAAGAAGAAAATGTTTTTTTAGGGTTCGGCTAGCATATAGTTTGATTAAGGTATGTTTTGAGCTCGGTTTTTAATGATTTCTATGTTTTTGTGATCGTTGCTTCGTGTTCTAGCTAGCCCATGCCCTAATTTTTGAAATTATTGATGATTTCATGAAATTCCATTGATGAATGCTTGATCTTTTGAATGTTTGATGATGAAAAATGAATATTTGTTGATAGATTTTCATTTTTGGTAAAGGAATTTTTGATGAAAATGCCTAAATAGGACTAAATTGTGAAATTTGTAAATTGAGGGGTTAAAATGTGAAATAAATGAAAGTTTTGGGCTGCTAGGGATTCAAGTATAAATCGGCTAGGCTTGGGTTTAATGAAATTTCATGAATTTTGTGTATTTGTGAATTAAGGACTAAATTGTAAAAATGTGGAATTTTAGGGGCTAAAGTGTAAAAATGCCCAAATATGTATTTGTGGACTGAATTGAATGATTTTATGAACAAATAAGTTAAATTTGAATTCATATAGATCAAGAAAGAAAGAAATTGGATTTAGATCGGGGGAATCGAAAGTTGTCGAGTAGTCGATCCGATTCGTTCATCGTATACACAAGGTAAGTTCGTATACGAATAAATGTCTTTAAATTGAATTATATATGTTTAATTGTCATTAAACTGCTATGAATGTTGAATGATCAAATACGAGCAACAATCGACAAGGTTATAATATTCGAAAGTTCCGTATGAACCTTAGGAATAGTATAGGATACAAATGTCATGACATTAGGATTGCCGAGATGTGATTACGTGTAAGACCATGTCTGGGACATTGGCATCGTTATATGATTTCGTATAAGACCCTGTCTGGGACAGTGGCATCGATATGTGATAACATGTAAGACCATATCTGGGATATGGCATTGTACGAGTTATATGTGATTTCTGAGTATCCTTAACGATTCTGAATGGTTCAACAGGAAAAGTCAAGTCAAGAAAGAATATGTGAATGAGTTAAGTGACTCAGGTACGTACGAGATTCATACAAGTATTGAAAAGGGAAGTATTTGATGAATTCTATTATGAATTTGAATATGTGTTCAATGGGAAAGGTTTGTGAGTTTTTATATGCTTATTCATGATTTGCTTATTAATGAAAATGATATTGATTCATGTGGTAATTTTATTTGTATATGGCTTACTAAGCTTTTAAAGCTTACTTTGTGTGTTTTTTCCCTATTTTATAGATAATCGAAGCTAGCTCGGACTCAGGGATCATTAGGAACATCGTCACACTATCGATCAATTTGTTGGTACTTTTGATGTTATGTATATATAGTATATGGCATGTATAGGCTAGTGTTAAGATGATATGTTTTGAGTTGTGATTTTAGCCATGAGAGTTGGCTTGTAAATGATGTACATATTGGTGTGTATTTGGCCATCTAAGTTGGCTTAATTTATGAATTTGGTAAGTGATATGTGATGTATATATGGCCTTGTGTTTTGGCATGTTTGGTATGATTATTGTGATGGCTAAGTGGTTAATTGTTTTGATTATTTACCAATGTTATATCATGGTTGGTTTTGGTATGATATAGGGATGATGAATTGGTATATTTTGTGGCATGAATTAGTTGATAAAATGATGAGAAAAATGTATAGGGAAGATAGGTGAAATGGTTGGTGATGATATATTGTTTTGTTATGTTTATGGTTATGATTTGAGTAGCGAAATGGTTGAAGATGAAATGGCATGATATGTATATGAATTGGCATGTTTTGGTTGCCTATAAATGGGTTGAAATGGTATTATTTTGTTTATTTAGGTGAGCAAGAGAAAGGGTGGCAAAGTTGCCTTGCAAATGGCCTATTCTTGTCCACACGGGCGTGTGTCTCAGCCGTGTTCGACACACGGTCATGATACACGGCCGTGTGTCCCCTAGTGTTGGAATTAAATTGAAGTCAGTATGCTCCACACAGCCTCACACACGTGACCGGCCGTGTGGCACAAGTCAGTATACCCCTAAATGGCACACGGCCTAGCACACGGTCGTGTGACTTGGCCGTGTTGCATAAGTCAGTATACCCTACAGGTTTGGCACGACCTCACACACGACCTGGCACACGAGCGTGTGTGGCCATTTCGAAGGGCACACGGGCTAGACACACAGGCGTGTGGTAAGCCGTGTGACCTAAGTCAGTAGGTATGCCCTGTTTTCACACGGCCTGGGACACGAGTGTGTTTTGAGCCGTGTGAGGCACACAGGCGTGTGACCCTTGTATGTTTAAAAATTCCTAATTTTTCAAGAATTTTTGTAAGTTATATGTTTAGTGTCGAACCACTTCTAAAGCATGTTTAAGGCCTCGTAGGCCCTTAAAAAGGGACAATGTGATTATGATTGAATGGTGTTTGAGAATAGATGCATAAATGTATGTTGTATGTTGCGATTTGATCAGTAATGCCTCGTAACAGATACATGTTAGAGGTGTTACATTTATTGGTATCAGAGTTACGGTTTAGTCGATTCTAGGATTATCGTAGCGTGTGTGAGAGTCTAGCTATACATGTCATATTTACTCTGCGATAGTGTGATAATTCCTGACAACTTAAATTATGTTTTCGTATAGTAATGGATCCCAAAAGAGCTGTAGCTGACGATGTAGAGAGTAACGCGCTCGCTCCTGCTAAGAGGGCAGTGCAATCTGACTCTAGACTTGTAACTAGTAGCCACGAGGGAGAGGCTAAACAAGCCTTTTTCCAAATCATGAGTGAGTGGTTCATGGAGTTCGTTTGAACGAATCCGGCTGCTCAACAACCTCCACCCCCTCCTATTCCTCAGCAAGACCTAGTTGTGCCACAAGTGATGATCCGATTCAATTGAGTAAGCCACTTGTTGATAAGATTTGTAAATATGGGGCTGAAGAGTTTCGGGCTAATGTTGATGATGATGCTGAACGAGCTGAAGTCTGGCTTGATAATACAATCTGAGTATTCGATGAGTTATCTTGTACTCCTAAAGAATGTATCAAATGTGTCGTATCTTTGTTAAGAGACACTACATATCACTGGTGGAATACATTAGTATCGGTGGTTCCAAAAGAACGGGTTACTTGGGAGTTTTTCCAAACCAAATTCCGGAAGAAATATATTAGCCAGAGATTCATTGATCAGAAATGCAAAGAGTTTCTCGAGCTGAAACAGGGTCGTATGTATGTTACGGAATACGAGCGAGAATTTGTGAGATTGAGCAGATACGCTCGGGAATGTGTTTCAACTGAAGCTATTATGTGCAAGAGATTTGAGGATGGTTTAAATGAAGACATCAAGCTATTAGTTGGGATTTTGGAAATCAAAGAGTTTGTGATACTCATCGAACGAGCATGTAAAGATGAAGAAATCGGAAAAGAAAAGAGAAAAGCTGATTTTGAAGCTAGAAACTCCAGAAAGAGATCGTCGAGTAAATCTTATCAGTCTGTATCAAAGAAATTTTGAGACTCGTTCAATCGTTCCAATGCATCGATGAGATATTCAAGCAGGGATCGTGAAAAGCAACCTGTGAGTTCTAAAGCTCAAGCTACATCTATTGCTAGTGTTGGCAATGTGAGACAAAACCGACCTGAGTGTAGACATTGTGGAAAATGGCATATCGATGATTGTAGATTGAATGATCGGGCCTATTTTAAATGTGGATCATTAGATCATTTTATTCGTAACTGTCCTGAGTTGGCTGAGCAAGATATAGTACAAAACACGAGACCGAGTAACACTACAGTTAGACGTAGACCACCCAGAAACAGGGGAAATGCGAATGGTAGCCAGAGAGGGACTAAAGATTCTGCTGTGAGGTCAGAGGCCAGAGCACCTGCACGAGCCTACGCTATTCGCGCTCGCGAAGAAGCGTCACCTCCAGATGTTATTACCAGTACTTTTACTCTCTATGATACTAATGTGATTGCATTTATAGATCCAGGATCAACCCATTCGTATATATGTGTGAATTTAGTGTCTAGTAAGACTTTGCCTGTAGAGTCTACTGAATTTATGATTAGAGTATCGAACCCCTTAGGCAAGTGTGTTTTGGTTGATAAAGTCTGCAAGAACTGTCCATTGATGATTCGGGATTTTTGTTTCCCTGCTGATCTGATATTGTTGCCATTTGATGAATTTGATATAATTTTGGGTGTGGATTGGCTACGCAACATGATGCTATAATAAACTGTAAATGAAAGACGATTGATCTAAGATGTCAGAATAATGAGATTATCCGGATTGAGTCAGATGATTTGAATGGTTTACAAGCAGTGATTTCATCAATGTTAGCTCGGAAATATGTAAGAAAGGGTTGTGAAGCTTATTTTGCTTATGTGCTTGATACGAAAGTGACTGAAAAGAAGATCGAATCAGTGCCAGTTGTGTGTGAGTATCCGGATGTGTTTCCTTAAGAATTATCGGGTTTACCACCAATCCGAGAGGTTGAGTTTGGCATTGAGTTACTACCGGGAACTACGCCGATATCGATAGCTCCGTATAGAATGGCCCCGACAGAGTTAAAAGAATTGAAAACTCAGTTGCAAGAGTTGACAGATAAAGGTTTTGCTAGACCGAGTTTCTCTCCCTGAGGTGCACCGATGTTGTTCGTGAAAAAGAAAGATGGCACGATGAGAATGTGTATAGACTATCGACAACTCAACAAAGTGACGATCAAGAATAAGTATCCTTCGCCTAGAATAGATGATTTGTTTGATCAATTGAAAGGGGCTACAGTGTTTTCAAAAATAGATTTGAGATCGGGCTATTACCAGTTGCGAGTAAAAGATTTTGATGTGCCAAAGACTGCATTTAGAACGAAAAGATTTTGATGTGCCAAAGACTGCATTTAGAACGAGATATGGTCACTATGAATTTTTAGTTATGCCTTTTGGACTAACGAATGCACCTGCTGTCTTTATGAACTTAATGAACCAAATTTTCCGACCGTATCTAGATCGATTTTTCGTTGTATTCATTGATAACATTTTGATTTACTCACATGATGAATCCGAGCATGCCGAGCATCTGAGAATTGTACTACAAACTCTGCGAGATAAGAAGTTATTTGCAAAGTTCAGCAAATGTGAATTCTGGTTGCGCGATGTTGGTTTTTTGGGGCATATTGTGTCAGCATCAGGTATTCGAGTCGATCCGAGCAAGATTTCTACAATAATGGATTAGAAGCCTCCAAGAAATGTATCTGAAGTCCGTAGCTTCCTTAGACTCGTCGGCTATTATAGACGATTTGTGAAAGGCTTTTTGATGATTACGACTTCGATGACGAAATTGCTTCAAAAAGATGTTAAGTTCGAGTGGTCAGATAAATGTCAGAAAAGTTTTGATCAGTTGAAAGCTTTATTGACAGAGGCACCAATGTTATTTCAGCCTGAATCGGGTAAAGAGTTCGTAGTGTTCAATGATGCATCGTTGAATGGTCTGGGTTGTGTTTTGATGCAGGAAGGCAAAGTTGTAGCTTATGCCTCAAGACAGTTGAAATCGCATGAAAAGAATTACCAATGCACGATTTGGAGTTAGCAGCTATTGTGTTCGCGTTAAAAATTTGGCGTCACTATTTGTTTGGTGAGAAATGCCACATCTATACGGATCACAAGAGTTTGAAATATTTGATGACTCAGAAAGATCTGAATTTGCGACAACGGAGGTGGCTTGAATTACTAAAAGATTACGAGTTAGTGATCGATTATCATCCGGGAAAGGCTAATGTCGTTGCTGATGCTTTGAGCCGAAAATCCCTATTCGCTCTACGTGCGATGAACACTCAAATAGCTTTGTGTAATGATGGTTTGATTGTGGCCAAGATGAAAGCGAGACCATTATTTTTACAGCAAATTTGCGAAGCTCAGAAAGTCAATAATGAAATGTTAGCAAAACGAGTTCAATGTGATTCGAACCCTGATTTAGAGTTTCAAGTTGATTCCAATGGTTGTTTAAAATTCAGAGGCCGAATATGTGTTTCGAGAAATTCAGAGTTGATTGAGATGATTTTGAATGAAGCACATAGTAGTCATTTATCTGTTCATCCGAGAAGCACGAAAATGTATAATGACTTGAAACAGTTGTATTGGTGGCACGGCATGAAAAGAGATATCTCTGAGTTTGTTTCGAAATGTTTAATTTGTCAGCAAGTCAAAGCTGAGCATCAATTACCAACGGGTTTATTACAGCCAATCATGATATTCGAGTGGAAATGGGATAGAGTGACTATGGATTTTGTATCGGGTTTACCCCTATCTCCGAGAAAGAAAGATGCAATCTGGGTTGTTGTTGATCGATTAATGAAATCAGCTTATTTCATTCTTGTACGTACAGATTTCTCACTTGATAAGTTAGCTGAGTTATATATCTCTGAGGTTGTGAGATTGCACGAGGTACCTATTTCCATTGTTTCAGATAGAGATCCGAGGTTCACATCGCGATTTTGGAAGAAACTGCAAAACGCACTGGGTACAAAGCTACACTTCAGTACCGCGTTTCACCCGCAGACAGATGGTCAATCTAAGTGAGTTATTCAGATACTCGAGGATATGTTACGCTGTTGCATTCTTGAGTTCGAAGGTACGTGGGAAAAATATTTGCCGTTGATTGAATTTGCTTATAATAATAGCTTTCAATAGAGTATTAAAATGGCACCGTACGAGGCTCTATACGAACATAAATGTCGTACACCATTGTACTGGACAGAGCTCAGCGAGAGTAAGATTCACGGGGTTGATCTGATTAGAGAGACTGAAGAAAAAGTGAAAGTAATTCGTGATAGTTTGAAAGCAGCACCAGATCGATAGAAATCGTACGCAGATTTGAAACGAAAAGATTTTGACTTTCAGATCGGGGATAGAGTGTTTCTAAAAGTGTCGTCGTGGAAAAAGAAATTGCGGTTTGGTCGAAAAGGGAAATTGAGTCTGCGATATATCGGACCTTATGAGATTATCGAGCGAGTCGGGCCAGTTGCTTATCGACTATATTTACCATCGAAATTAGAGAAAATACATAATGTGTTTCACATATCAATGCTACAATGATACCGATCCAATCCGTCACACATTATTTCTCCTTTTGAGGTTGAGATTCATTCAGATTTGTCGTATAGTGAAGAATCGATTCAGATTCTAGCTCGTGAGATCAAAGAGTTGGGAAATAAGAAAATTGCATTAGTGAAAGTATTATGGCATCGACACAGGGTTGAAGAAGCTACATGGGAACCCGGATATGCTATGAGAAATCAATACCCGAACCTATTCACTGGTAAGATTTTCGGGGACGAAAATCTCTAAGGGGGAGAGTTGTAACAGCTCGGTTTTAGCTAAATTGGAACAGTGGTTTTGGAACAAAAAATATGAGGTCATAAATTATTTTTAATATTATATTATGTGTTTAGAGCATGATAGCATATATGTGTAAAAGTTTCGTGGTTTAATTTTATCGATTGGATGCTTAATTTGAGAAAAGGACTAAATCGCGTAAAATGCAAAAGTTGCATTCTATTTGATAAAGGTGTCTAATTGTTATGATTTATTAAATGAAAGGTCATTATGTTGATATTAGACCATTGATAGTGGAATTTAACATAAATGGCCATTAAATGAATGCTTTTAAATGGTTTTAATTAAGGTTAAAATTGTAAAATGGTTATTAATGTTGATATTTGTAACGTCCCAAAAGTTAGGGGTTAGTAGTTTTGCTTAAAATCATGTTGTACTTATTTGGCTTGCTATTTGAGTGTGTTTGGGGGTCCTTTAGAGTCCTGGGTTCGAGGTTGAGCTTTGGAAAAATTTTTGGTTTTTGGCCCTTTAGTGGAGAGGGCAGTTGGAGGCATGACTTAAGTAAATTTGGGTGTGTTTAGGAGACACAAGTTGGCCATGTGGTAGGGAGGTTGTGGCGTTAATGGGAGATCAAGGGGGAAGGGGTTCAAATACCCTGAGTAGCAAAAAGGGGTAATTTTTATTTTATGGCTTGAAGGAGCAAGAAGTGGAGTTTGAATCAAATTCTACTAAGGGAGTTGGGGGACTTGGTCAAACTTTTCAAATGGATGAAGGAGAGGGTTTGTAGGAGAGATTCATGGAGAAAATCGTGGGATTGAAGTGGGGGAAGTGTTGGCCGAATGTGGGGGTCTTGCTAAAGGGATTTCGGCTGAAGTAGGGTGTTTTGTTAGCATATTCGGCTTTGAGAGGGGGGAGTGCCGTTTTGTTCTTTAGTTTTCTGTTGGGGAGAGTCTTGCATTTTGGGGTCTTTCGACTATAGCATCTAGGTTCATTTTTTTTTCTCTTCAATTCTTCTTTTTTCGATTTCTCAACTCCTTTTTCTCTTCTTCTCACTTTCAACATATTCTTCTTTGCTTGTTAGTAGCCTAAACACTAGATAGGCCGAATGGCTACTTCCTTCCCATCTATTTGCACACCTTGTTGCTTCTTCTTCCTTTACTCTTATACCGGAAGCTTACACTACTACTTCTTCTTTTGATTTTTCCATTAGTCGAACATAGACTCTCTTAAACCTTGATTTTTCCTTGCTAGCCAAATACCCCATCACATTACAACCCATCCTTTTCCATTTTGTCTTCAGTGGCTTCTTGTTGGTTAGGCCGAACACTCTTCATGTCTAGACTAGCCATTTCCGATTTCACTTCTGGCAAGGGGGAAATAGTTGAACACCTTTCGATCCTATCTTTCCTGGTAAGTTGATTTCCATAAGAGTTTGCTATCAATCGGTTTGGGTAGGTTGTGGTACCCTTCGTGCTTTGTTTTGGGAATTACTTTGTGTGAGATGATGGTGGTTACTTTTGGCTAACAAATGTTGATTTCAATCCAGATCCTAGACGAGGCATGGATTTGGGTCTAAGTTGCGATCGTTGAGGGATTAGGGAACACTCTCACACAGGCAAGGTAAGGAGGATATATTGAAATGTATACTTTAAGAAGAGGATTATTTTAGCAATCAAAGGCTAACAAAAGGTTTATTGGTAATAGGTTGGTGTCCACAAATTCAAGAAGAAATTCAGTGATTAAGGTGTGTACTCACACCATTCCAACTGTAGATCGGAAAATGCCGAAAAGCCTAGGTAACAGCGAACGATGACACACGAGCGTGCGATTGTATGTGTGGTGGATCGAGCCCACGAATATGGGCGTAAGACGCTTGAGGCCACCACGAGCGTTCTCATGGGCTTAGGATGTTCTGGGCCTCGTTTGGCTGAAATGGGCCGAGTGGGCCCAACGAGCCCGTGGACCCTATGCGAGTAAATTTTGTGGTTGGATAGGAAATAAGGAGCCAGCCATGGCGATCACATGGCCAAAGGAAGTTTTGGGCCGAATGGGCCACACGAGAGTGTGGGCCCACCTAGGCTGAGTTTTGGGCTTTGGCCAACTACACCATTTTGATTAAATATGTTATCTTGTCGCTCGAGGCGACTGTAAACCCTTTTAAAGGACGTAAATTGACTGAAATACCTCGAAGGGTAAATTGACCGAAATACCCCTAGAGGGTAAGATGACCGTTATGCCCCTGAAGGGCAAAATGACGAAAATGCCCCTACATGTTTTATGATTACTTTTGTATGCGATTTATGGTTGTATGCATTCATGTGATATTATGCTGCATGGGGGATGGGATTATTGATACAGAGGAAGTTCTGTTAGGATCGCATGGTCGCTTGACGACTGTGGATCCACCGATGGCTTTAAGCCGATTATATGATTGTCAGCTCTGCTGCAATTTTGGTTAGTGCCACAACCGGTGCTACATAAGGAGTGTAGGGATGGGTGGGTCGATTAAATCCCCACAGGAGTGCAAGGTTGGACAGGAGATGGAGTGCAGGGTTGGTATGGGCATTAATGCATTGCATTCACTTGTTCTTTATTGAGATGGGCTTAGGCCCAGATAGATGTGATCTGTGACTTTTGATATGGGCTAAGGCCCAGCTAAGGCTATTATGGGCTAAGGGCCAATTGCCACCGTTATTGTGTTGGGTTTAGGCCTACATTAATTACTATAACGGGCTGAGGCCCAGATTGATGTGAAGCGTGCTTTACGATCGATGAGTTGTACACACTGAGTTTTCGTAAACTCATCCCCTCTTTTTGTTAAATGTTTCAAGAAATCCTCAGTAGGCGGTTCGACGTACTGGAGGACTCGGAGGTGGCCACACTGCGAGCAGCTTGAATTTTAGTATTCTGCTCTACTTTATTTAAACTGTTTTCATATTGGGTTGTAATAAGGCCTCTCTAAAACTATGGTTTTAATTTGGGATTTTTAGTTTATTATGATTAAAATCTGTTAAAAGTTGAACACGGTTTTTTTTCAAAACGATAACTGTTTTCTAAACACTACGTTTCTGCAACTCAATTTTTTGGATAACACGCCTTCGTAGATCATAATTTTAAATTAAGCTTCCGTAACAAAAAGGTTTTGAAAGTAATTACTTTTAATAAATGTTGATTAAAAATAAACAAACTCAAGCTGAGACTTTAGTCTTTTTAAATATCAAGAAGGGTTTTCAATGAAATCACGATTTTCGAAAAACACTTCAATTGTGACACGCCAGATTCGGGCCTAACGTCTAGGCCGGGTTTGGGGTGTTACATTTAATGGTATCAGAGCCCGGTTGCAAAACTCGGGTTGTGAAACGGGCTTTAGTTTTTTATTTTAAAGATGTTTACAAATAATTTTGAAGTGGTTTTGGAAGATTTTTGTGTGGCACACCGAGTCACTGGCGTCGGACCAAGTAAGTTCTCCTGATACTGAAATCTATTTTAAACTGTTATACTATAGATAGTTACTGGGTTTACTTTAGATGATAGACTATACTGAGACTCTTAGTTAGAGTAAAACTGAGGGCCGTAGGAGACTAAAACTGTAGTGAGTTTGCGACTGGGAAAAAACTCTTAACTACTACTTCCATAAAACATTTGTTTAATTATTGAAACTATGAGCTAAATTCATAAAATTTCTAATTCAGATAATACGCGAAGTGATAATGAGCGCTAGAAGGGGTGCAAGAGGCCACGGTAGAGGTCGTGGAAGTGCTAGGGCTGGGTCTTCGGCGTCAGACCACATGACCAATGTTAAGGCGAGAGAAGCACCAGCTTCACTGGTAACGGAGATAGGGTCGTTCGACCGAGCTGCTGGGGATGACGCACTATCTCAAGCAATGCTGCGTATTTTGGAAAGAGTTGTTGGGTCGGTTGAGCCTAATGCCGTTATTGGGGGCCGTGGGTCGGTTACGAAATGACTCCGGTCCAATGGAGCAGAGATCTTCAGGGGAGTTTCTGGGGTGGCCCTAAGTGTGGCGGAGTACTGGTTGGAGGCCACCGAAAGAATTATGGAGGACCTCGACTGCACACCGGAACAAAAGTTGAAGGGTGCCGTGTCCTTGCTGAGGGATGAAGCCTACCAGTGGTGGCTTACGGTAAAAGAGGGTACCTCGTCTGATCAATTGACCTGGGAATTCTTGAAGTCCACATTTCAAGGAAAGTATGTGGGCGCTAGTTATGTCGACGCTCGTAGGAAAGAATTTTTGAATCTGGTTCAAGGTGAGAAGTCTGTGGCTGAGTACGAGGTAGAATTTTTGCGACTTAGTCGGTATGCTCAAGGAATTGTGGCAACGGAGTACGAATGTTGTGTTCAGTTTGAAGATGGCCTCAGGGACAGTCTTCGAGTGTTGATAGCTCCACAGAGGGAGCGGGACTTTGCTGCATTATTAGAGAAAGCTAAGATAGCTAAAGATGTGAAGCGCTCTGAGCACCTAAATAGGGAAAGAGAAAGGGGCAGACACAAGAGGGATTCTGAGCATTCTGATTCTTATCAGAGATTTAAGAGAAGGGCTAGAGTAGATGGGCCAGTCAGAGCTGGGCCCCCTGTTGCTACTACTGGGTTACCACCTTGTGCTACTTGTGGGAAAGGTCATGTGGGTGAGTGCTGGAGAAGGACAGGGGCTTATCTGAGTTGTGGTTCCATGGAACATCGTCTCAGAGAGTGTCCCAGAAGACCGGATTAGAGGTAGGCTTTCGGTAGGGGTAATGTACAGCCACTGAAGGGTGGACATCAGCCGCCTAGAGGCCGTGGGCATGCCAAGGATGGAAACAGTTTGGACCGTGGAACTCTAGGTAGAGGTGCTGGTCATACGAAGGTGAGGCAGCCAGCATTGGTTTATGCAGCACGTCGTCGAGAGGTCGGAGACGCTCCAGATGCGAATACTGGTATGTACTAACCCATAGTGTACTATTTACCTAATTTGCAATTAGGACTAGAGTGCGCAGCAGAAGCGTAGTGGTATAACTGGTAGTGTGCGACTATTAGATAGTTGGAAATTTCGAGGACGAAATTTCTTTAAGGGGGTAGAGTTGTAACGTCCCAAAAGTTAGGGGTTAGTAGTTTTGCTTAAATTCATGTTGTACTTATTTGGCTTGCTATTTGAGTGTGTTTGGGGGTCCTTTAAAGGCCTGGGTTCGAGGTTGAGCTTTGGAAAATTTTTTGGTTTTTGGTCCTTTGGGTGTGTTTAGGAGACACAAGTTGGCCATATAGGCGTAAGACGCTTGAGGCCACCACAAGCGTTCTAATGGGCTTAGGACGTTCTGGGCCTCGTTTGGCTGAAATGGGCCGAGTGGGCCCAACAGGCTCATGGACCGTACGCGAGTAAATTTTGTGGTTGGATAGGAAATAAGGAGCCAGCCATGGCGATCACATGGCCAAAGGCAGTTTTGGGCCGAATGGGCCACACGAGAGTGTGGGCCCACCTGGGCCGAGTTTTGGGCTTTGGCCAACTACACTGTTTTGATTAAATATGTTATCTTGTCGCTTGAGGCGACTGTAAACCCTTTGAAAGGATGTAAATTAACCAAAATACCCTCAAAGGGTAAATTAACCGAAATACCCCTGGAGGGTAAGATGACCGTTATGCCCCTGAAGGGCAAAATGATGAAAATGCCCGTACATGTTTTATGATTACTTTTGTATGCGATTTATGGTTGTATGCATTCATGTGATATTATGCTACATGGGGGATGGGATTATTGATACGGAGGAAGTTCTGTTAGGATCGCATGGTCGCTTGACGACTGTGGATCCACCGATGGCTTTAAGCCGATTATATGATTGGCAGCTCTGCTGCAATCTTGGTTAGTGCCGCAACCGGTGCTACATAAGGAGTGTAGGGATGGGTGGGTCGATTAAATCCCCACAGGAGTGCAGGGTTGGACAGGAGATGGAGTGCAGGGTTGGTATGGGCATTAATGCATTGCATTCACTTGTTCTTTATTGAGATGGGCTTAGGCCCAGATAGATGTGATCTGTGACTTTTGATATGGGCTAAGGCCCAGCTGAGGTTATTATGGGCTAAGGCCCAATTGCCACTGTTATTGTGTTGGGCTTAGGCCCACATTAATTACTGCAACGGGCTTAGGCCCGGATTGATGTGAAGCGTGCTTTATGATCGATGAGGGTTGTACACACTGAGTTTTCGTAAACTCATCCCCTCTTTTTGTTAAATGTTTCAGGAAATCCTCAGTAGGCGGTTCGACGTACTGGAAGACTCGGAGGTGGCCACACTGCGAGCAGCTTGTGTAACACCCCCAAACCCGGCCCATTCACCACGACCGAATCTGGTTATG
This sequence comes from Gossypium sturtianum, assembly GCA_025698515.1. Classification (NCBI taxonomy): domain Eukaryota; kingdom Viridiplantae; phylum Streptophyta; class Magnoliopsida; order Malvales; family Malvaceae; genus Gossypium; species Gossypium sturtianum. The sequence goes on from CM046954.1 coordinate 90,663,422, forward strand.
TTAGTGAAATTTATTTAACTTAGAGAAAATTTAGTAAAACTTGTTAACTTCACGAAAATCCATGTTTATTTAATATTGTATGAGAAAAACCTTGATATCACATAAATATTATAAAATGCCCAAAAGTGAACTTTAATGAATATATATATGACTAATTTTGAATAAATAAGTTGTCAAAATAAATTCGTTTCCACTTAGTAATTTAATATAATCCAAACATAATTTAAAATAATAATTAAATAACTCCCAAAGTAAATAAAAAAATCAAAGGGCCTTATAACATCAATGTTTAAAAGATCTAGTATTTAATATAAATAAATTTAAACTCTTCTTTCTTGCATGGGCCACCACGTGTCCTCTCCGATCCCGGCCCAATCTACGCATCACCTGAAATGGTTAGAAAATAAAGAGTGAGTCCACTGACTCAGTGCATAATCAAAACACCGATTTCCACACGTATGGGATTGGCCCATACCCACACAATATTCGCAACAAATCATGCAAGAATGCATTTCAGCCCAACCCTTTGTCCAACCGTACACCAACCTTAGCATACTCCCTGCCTAAGGCCGTGGGAAACTCCCCACCGATCACATTGTGATCCAAAATCCTTACCTCGGCAACTCACTGCTCAAGGTCGTGGCTGAGCCACCGATCAACCAATCGTGATCCCGATATCAAAATCCGTCTACGGTGACGCACATAGCCATCAACTGCCGAGATGGGCACCTAGCCAACACCTCCCTTGAGGTAGCACAAAGCTAACCCTCAAGCGCTAATGTAGCCTGAGCTAACATTAGACCACGTACATCCTGTGTACACTTCCTCCTCCATTGAGTCAAGCCCAAATCCCATGTATGCATGCATAAGTTCAACATGTCAGATTAACAAAAGAGTAAGCATCACATGTGTATTATCATATAATGTATATATCATAAATAACTCACTATTCAAGCCACTATAATCGGCCATCATTCATATCACGCATATGTAAACACATTTAACAAACCAAAGACCGAAGAAATAGTGCGTTGATTACGCACCTAATTGATACCAATGACCAACTCTCAAAACGCTACTTAACCAAAACTCTGTCGACACACCCTTGATGAATCGAACCTACGAGTCCTCCCTACCGCTCCTCCTGGCCTTCACAATGACTAGAGCAGAGACCCAAACGCTCCACCCCCCTCTGCTTAAGATTCGGCCAACCACCACTAGGACAAGGAGAAAGGTTTCGGCAATAGAGAAAGAAAGAAGGTATGAGGGGACAATATGAAATGGTTTCGGCTTAGGAAAAGTGGAGAGAACCAAGTAGGAAAATCGGCTAGGTGACCTTGAAGATTCGGCCAAAGTGCATAGGTGAAGAGAAGGGATATTTTTAGTGTTGGTAGAGTATGGAAGACAAATGGATGAAGGCTTAAGAAAGAACTAGGATTCGGCAAAGGGTCCAAAAGGGATTCGGCACACAAAGAAATGGGAAACAAGTCAAGAAAGCACAAATGGTGAATGAAAATGAGCACCTCCTCCCCTATTTATACTATACGGCCTAGCTCCAACCTCCCACAAAAATCCCACTATTTGCTCCTACAATTCCTCCCCAACACTCATTCAAAAAGTTTGAATGAGTCAAACCTCTTCCTAGCCAAAATTTAAAAACAAAGACCAAGTCTTTCTCTATCTTTTAAGCATCCAAAAGCTGCCCAACTCCTTACCTCATTGACGCAAAAACAAAGGCCAAAGTCTTTGCCTTCGCAGCTCGAACACTGGCCCCTTCCCTTGCACCTGAGGCGTCACTTCCCCAAGCTCTTAGTGGCGTCTCCCTTGCCACTTTACTAGCTCAATCCTTATGTCATAATCTCCCAAATAATTCTCTTAAGACACCCATCGCCAAGCTCCCCTTTTTGCACTTAAAAATCCAAAATTTTCTAAAGTCTTCCCCTTGAGTCCAAACATTCTTACCACCTCTCAAACACATCCAAGCATACCCAAAACCTACTAGGACATGAATTATACCCAACATGCATAGCCCCTAAACCAGGGTGTTACAATTCTACCCTCCTTAAAATAATTTCGTCCTCGAAATTACTTGTCTAAACTAACAGTCCAATTCTTCCCACTACGCTAAAGCTGCGCACTCTGATCTTAAAGAGCTAACATACCTTCTAGGCACAGTTTCTAAGTTCATACTCAAGGTTCCAACTACTTTCCTTCAAACTTTTCCTTAAAGTACTCCCAATCCAATCGATCTGCCGGGGTACTTTCCTTAACCGTGAGCCACCACTGGTAGGCCTCATCTCGCAGCAACGAAACAACACCCTTAAGCTTCTCCTCAGCAGTTAAGTCTAAGTCGTCCATAATCCTTTCCATCGCCTCAAGCCGTACTCGCCACGTTCGAGCTACCCGGCACACTCCTCAAGACCTCGGCCCATTCGCCTAAGCCTTTGGTCGCGACTTCCGAGTCCCATCGCCCCATTGGCTCCTCGCCACTCGCCAAGCACCCGCAAAGATAGCTCGCGATCATGCGTCGTCTCCTCCGGCCCGATCCTCGCTGTTTCCACCTCAACACCTGGTGGCGGCACATCGCTCCACGACCCATGGCGAGACCCAACCGGTTCAGATCATCGACATCCCGCCTCTACCCCGCCCACGAGTATTGCGACCACGCCCCTAGAACTCATATCTAGCGCTCGATTTAGTCTCTGCTTAAAAGTTTTATGCATTAGAAATTCTTGTTTCACTGTTTTATCCACGAGAAATTTTATGCGTTGACGTTTCAGAGAGTAGTTCTTTCGAGCAATCAAGTTTCCTTCCCTACCTGGGGGTAATTCCGTCATTTTCCTATAGGGGTATTTTTGGTAATTTTGAAACTAAGGGTTTTAAAACAGTGAGGCAAATCCCTTTCGGGTTTTAATAATTGGTTTAGCCTATGAACAAGTCCTCTTGGTTAAGGTGAACCGTAGCTACGCACTGTAGGATTCCAGTGAAGAGGAGGTGAGTCACGAGGATCGCTTAAGTACTGTGCTCTTAGGATCCACTCCTAGACATGCGCACAATGGTTGCCACACCTTAACTCGGCGACTTAATCACAGGTTTGTTTAGTAACCTTAAGTCTTATGCATGTGTTTGAGTAGACTAGTCCTAGGGTTCAATAGCCCTAATATTCTAATCTACGAGCCCAAACTAAGCCCAAATCAATTCATGTAAACAATTCACTTCAAGAAAGTCCAAGTACTTACCAGTGGACTTCTGCCTGAGGTACAGTGCCATGCGAATACACTGAAAACCTTTTTATAAAACCCATATCTTTGAAAAGCCCATTTTAGAAAAATGTTTTTGGGCCCAAAACCCTCAAAGCCGAGTTTTGAACCGGGCTCTGATACCAAACTGTAACACCCCCAAACCCGGCCCATTCACCACGACCGAATCTGGTTATGTTAGTGAAATTTATTTAACTTAGAGAAAAATTTAGTAAAACTTGTTAACTTCTGAAAATCCATGTTTATTTAATATTGTATGAGAAAAACCTTGATATCACATAAATATTATAAAATGCCCAAAAGTGAACTTTAATGAATATATATATGACTAATTTTGAATAAATAAGTTGTCAAAATAAATTCGTTTCCACTTAGTAATTTAATATAATCCAAACATAATTTAAAATAATAATTAAATAACTCCCAAAGTAAATAAAAAAAATCAAAGGGCCTTATAACATCAATGTTTAAAAGATCTAGTATTTAATATAAATAAATTTAAACTCTTCTTTCTGCATGGGCCACCACGTGTCCTCTCCGATCCCGGTCCAATCTACGCATCACCTGAAATGGTTAGAAAATAAAGAGTGAGTCCACTGACTCAGTGCATAATCAAAACACCGATTTCCACACGTATGGGCTTGGCCCATACCCACACAATATTCGCAACAAATCATGCAAGAATGCATTTCAGCCCAACCCTTTGTCCAACCGTACACCAACCTTAGCATACTCCCTGCCTAAGGCCGTGGGAAACTCCCCACCGATCACATTGTGATCCAAAATCCTTACCTCGGCAACTCACTGCTCAAGGTCGTGGCTGAGCCACCGATCAACCAATCGTGATCCCGATATCAAAATCCGTCTACGGTGACGCACATAGCCATTAACCGCCGAGATGGGCACCTAGCCAACACCTCCCTTGAGGTAGCACAAAGCTAACCCTCAAGCGCTAATGTAGCCTGAGCTAACATTAGACCACGTACATCCTGTGTACACTTCCTCCTCCATTGAGTCAAGCCCAAATCCCATGTATGCATGCATAAGTTCAACATGTCAGATTAACAAAAGAGTAAGCATCACATGTGTATTATCATATCATGTATATATCATAAATAACTCACTATTCAAGCCACTATAATCGGCCATCATTCATATCATGCATATGTAAACACATTTAACAAACCAAAGACCGAAGAAATAGTGCGTTGATTACGCACCTAATTGATACCAATGACCAACTCCCGAAATGCTACTTAACCAAAACTCTGTCGACACACCCTTGATGAATCGAACCTACGAGTCCTCCCTACCGCTCCTCCTGGCCTTCACAATGACTAGAGCAGAGACCCAAACGCTCCACCCCCCTCTGCTTAAGATTCGGCCAACCACCACTAGGACAAGGAGAAAGGTTTCGGCAATAGAGAAAGAAAGAAGGTATGAGGGGACAATATGAAATGGTTTCGGCTTAGGAAAAGTGGAGAGAACCAAGTAGGAAAATCAGCTAGGTGACCTTGAAGATTCGGCCAAAGTGCATAGGTGAAGAGAAGGGATATTTTTAGTGTTGGTAGAGTATGGAAGACAAATGGATGAAGGCTTAAGAAAGAACTAGGATTCGGCAAAGGGTCCAAAAGGGATTCGCACACAAAGAAATGGGAAACAAGTCAAGAAAGCACAAATGGTGAATGAAAATGAGCACCTCCTCCCCTATTTATACTATACGGCCTAGCTCCAACCTCCCACAAAAATCCCACTATTTGCTCCTACAATTCCTCCCCAACACTCATTCAAAAGTTTGAATGAGTCAAACCTCTTCCTAGCCAAAATTTAAAAACAAAGACCAAGTCTTTCTCCATCTTTTAAGCATCCAAAAGCTGCCCAACTCCTTACCTCATTGACGCAAAAAACAAGGCCAAAGTGTCGCCTTCGCACTCGAACACGAACGGCCCCTTCCCTTGCACTGAGGCGTCACTTCCCCAAGCTCTTAGTGGCGTCTCCCTTGCCACTTTACTAGCTCAATCCTTATGTCATAATCTCCCAAATAATTCTCTTAAGACACCCATCGCCAAGCTCCCCTTTTTGCACTTAAAAATCCAAAATTTTCTAAAGTCTTCCCCTTGAGTCCAAACATTCTTACCACCTCTCAAACACATCCAAGCATACCCAAAACCTACTAGGACATGAATTATACCCAACATGCATAGCCCCTAAACTAGGGTGTTACAGCTTGAGTTTTAGTATTCTGTTCTACTCTATTTAAACTGTTTTCATATTGGGTTGTAATAAGGCCTCTCTTAAACTCTGGTTTTAATTTGGGATTTTCAGTTTATTATGATTAAAATCTGCTAAAAGTTGAACACGGTTTTTTTTCAAAACGATAACTGTTTTCTAAACACTACATTTCCGCAACTCAATTTTTTGGATAACACGCCTTCGTAGATCATAATTTTAAATTAAGCTTCCGTAACAACGAGGTTTTGAAAGTAATTACTTTTAATAAACATCGATTAAAAATAAACAAATACAAGCTGAGACTTTAGTCTTTTTAAATATCAAGAAGGGTTTTCAATGAAATCACGGTTTTCAAAAAACACTTCAACTGTGACACGCCAGATTCGGGCCTAAATTCTAGGCCGGGTTTGGGGTCTTACAATATTAATAAAACAAAACAAAAATTAGCTCCATTATCATCATCCATAACCGAATATCAAGAGAAAAAGAAGAAGAAAATGTTGTTTTAGGGTTCGGCTAGCATATAGTTTGATTAAGGTATGTTTTGAGCTCGGTTTTTAATGATTTCTATGTTTTTGTGATTGTTGCTTCATGTTCTAGCTAGCCCATGCCCTAATTTTTGAAATTGTTGATGAGTTCATGAAATGCCATTTATGAATGCTTGAGCTTTTGAATGTTTGATGATGAAAAATGAATATATGTTGATAGATTTTCATGTTTGGTAAAGGAATTTTTGATGAAAATGCCTAAATAGGACTAAATTGTGAAATTTGTAAATTCAGGGGTTAAAATGTGAAATAAATTAAAGTTTTGGGCTGCTAGGGATTCAAGTATAAATCAGCTAGGCTTGGGTTTAATGAAATTTCATGAATTTTGTGTATTTGTGAATTAGGGACTAAATTGTAAAAATGTGGAATTTTAGGGGCTAAAGTATAAAAATTCCCAAATATGTATTTGTGGACTGAATTGAATGATTTGATGAATAAATGATTTAAATTTGAATTCATATAGATTAAGAAAGAAAGAAATCGGATTTAGATCGGGGGAAATCGAAAGTTGTCGAGTAGTCGATCCGATTCGTTCATCGTATATACAAGGTAAGTTCATATGCAAATAAATGTCTTTAAATTGAGTTATATATGTTTAATTTTCATTGAATTGCTATTAATGTTGAATGATCAAATACGAGCAACAATCGACAGGGTTATAATATCTGAAATTCCCGTACGAACCTTAGGAATAGTATAGGATACAAATGTCATGACATTAGGATTACCGAGATGTGATTACGTGTAAGACCATGTCTGGGACGTTGGCATCGTTATATGATTTCGTATAAGACCCTTTCTGAGACAGTGGAATCGATATGTGATAACATGTAAGACCATATGTGGGATATGGCATTGTACGAGTTATATGTGATTTCCGAGTATCCTTAACCATTCTGAATGGTTCAACGGGAAAAGTCAAGTCGAGAAAGAATGTGTGAATGAGTTAAGTGACTAAGTGCATGCATTTAGATTCATACGAGTATTGAAAAGGGAAGTATTTGATGAATTCTCTTATGAATTTGAATGTGTGTTCAATGGGAAAGATTTGTGAGTTTTTATATGCTTATTCATGATTTGCCTATTAATGAAAATGATATTGATTCATGTGGTAATTTTATTTTTATATGGCTTACTAAGCTTTTAAAGCTTACTTTGTGTGTTATTTCCCTATTTTATAGATAATCGAAGCTAGCTTGGACTCAGGGATCATCAGGAACATCATCACACTATCGATCAATTTGTTGGTACTTTTGATGTTATGTATATATGGTATATGGCATGTATAGGCTAGTGTTAAGATGATATGTTTTGAGTTGTGATTTTAGCCATGAGAGTTGGCTTGTAAATGATGTACATGTTGGTGTGTATTTGGCCATCTAATTTGGCTTAATTTATGAATTTGGTAAGTGATATGTGATGTATATATGGCCTTGTGTTTTGGCATGTTTGGTATGATTGTTGTGATGGCTAAGTGGTTAATTGTTTTGATTATTTACCAATGATATATCATGGTTGATTTGGTATGGTATAGGGATGATGAATTGGTATTTTTTTTTTTTTGGCATGAATTAGTTGATAAAATGATTTGAAAAATGCATAGGGAAGATAGGTGAAATGGTTGGTGATGATATATTGTTTTGGTGTATTTATGGTTAAGATTTGAGTAGTGAAATGGTTGAAGATGAAATGGCATGATATGTATATGAATTGGCATGTTTTGGTTGCCTATAAATGTGTTGAAATGGTATTATTTTGTTTATTTAGGTGAGCAAGAGAAAGGGTTGAAAATTGGCCTTGCAAATGGCCTATTCTTATCCACACGGGCAGAGACACGGGCATGTGTCTCAGTCGTGTGTGACACACGGTCATGATACACGGCCGTGTGTCCCCTGCTGTTGGAATTAAATTAAAGTTAGTATGCTCCACACAGCCTCACACACGGGCATGTGATCGGCCGTGTGGCACAAGTCAGTATACCCCCTAAATGGTACACGGCCTATTACACGAGCGTATGACTTGGCCGTGTTTCGTAAGTCAGTATACCCTACAGGTTTGGCACGGCCTAAGACACGGCCTAGCACACGGGCGTGTGTGGCCATTTCAAAGGGCACACAGACTAGACACACGGGCGTGTGGTCAGCTGTGTGACCCAAGTCAATAGGTATGCCTTGTTTTCACACGGTCTGGGATACGGGTGTGTCTGGAGCCGTGTGAGGCACACGGCCTGTTCACACGGGCGTGTGACCCTTGTATGTTTGAAAATTCCTAAGTTTTCGAGAATTTTCGTAAGTTATCAGTTTAGTCTCCAACCACTTCTAAAGCATGTTTAAGGCCTCGTAGGCCCTTAAAAAGGGACAATGTGATTATGATTGAATGGTGTTTGAGAATAGATGCATAAATGTATGTTGTATGTTGTGATTTGATCAGTAATGCCTCGTAACGCTATTTCGGCGACGGATATAGGTTAGGGGTGTTACAGATGTGGCACTTTTCACTGAATAAATGGTGTCTCCAAATCTTTAAAGCAAACACAACTGTAACCAATTCTACGTCATGCGTCGGATAATTCCTTTCGTGCGGTTTCAACTGTCTCGAGGCATAAGCTATCACTTTGCCCTCTTGCATCAACACACATCCAAGACCGTTCAATGACGCATCGCTAAAGATCACAAACTCTTTTCCTGATTCAGGTTGCACTAAAACCGGTGCCTCAGTCAACAATGCTTTCAACCGTTCAAAACTCTTTTAGCATTTCTCGAACCATTCAAACTTAACATCTTTCTGTAGCAACCTTGTCATAGGTGTAGCAATCATCGAGAATCCCTTAACAAAACATCGATAATACCCCGCTAAGCCTAAAAAGCTTCTAATCTCGGATACATTCCTCGGTGGTTTCCAATCGATAATTGCCGAAATCTTACTCGGATCAACCCTTATACCTTCCGCTGAGACAATATGTCCCAAAAATTCGACTTCTCGGAGCAAAAACTCACTTTTGCTGAATTTAGCAAACAACTTTTTATCTCTCAAAGTCTGCAACATAATTCTTAAATGTTCGGCATGCTCAGACTTATCCCGAGAATAAATCAAAATGTCATTAATAAATACAACCACAAACTTATCCAATTATGGCTTGAAGATCCGATTCATCAAGTCCATAAACACAGCAGGAGCATTAGTTAATCCAAAAGGCATAATAAGAAATTCATAATGCCCATACCTCATTCTGAATGTGGTTTTTGGCACATCCGAGTCTTTAACTCTCAGCTGATAGTAGCCAGATCTCAAATCTATCTTTGAAAAAAATTGTTGCTCCTTTCAACTAATCGAATAATTCTTCAATTCTCGGTAAAGGATACTTGTTCTTTATCGTAACCTTGTTGAGTTGACGATAATCAATACAAAGTCTCATGGATTCGTCCTTCTTCTTGACGAATAACAATGGTGCACCCCAGGGCTAAAAACTCGGTCTTGCAAAACCTTTATCTATCAACTCTTGCAATTGAGACTTCAATTCTTTCAATTCGGTCAGAGCCATTCTATACGAAACTATCGATATCGATGAAGTTCTCGGTACCAAATCAATAGTAAACTCAACTTCTCTGATTGGAGGTAATCCAGGCAACTCTTCTGGGAACACATCCGAATATTCACAGACTACTGGCACAGACTCGATTTTCAATTCAAACACTTTCGTATTCAGCACATATGCAAGATAAGCTTCACAACCTTTTCTTACATACCTCTAAGCTGACATTGACGAAATCACCATAGAAAACTCGCCCGATTCATCCGGTTCAATCCGAAGAATTTCATTATTTTGACATTTCAATTCAATGGTCTTTCGTCTACAATTCACTACGACATCATGTAGAGTCATCCAATCCATTCCAAGAATCACATCAAACTCATTAAATGGCAGAAGAATTAAGTCAGCCGAAAAATAGTGACCCCGAATCTTTAAAGGACAACTCTTGCAAACTTTATCAACTAAAACATACTTGCTTAAAGGGTTCGACACTTTAATCACAAACTCAGTAGACTCAACGGGTAAATTCTTACTAGAGACCAAATTCATGCAAACATAAGAATGAGTCGATCCAGGATCAATCAATGCAACTACATTAGGATCATAGAGAGAAAATGCACCAGTGATCACATTAGGGGATGACGCATTTTCTCGAGCACGAATGGCATAAGCTCTTGCAGGTGCTCTAGCTTCTGATCTCACAGCTGAATCTTTGGTGGCACACAATGCTTTTGACTTTATTTTCTAACATCTAGGGAATCAGTAAACTACAACTCACTTCTTTTTCGGTAGTCAGAACATTACTATTAACCTCATCAGTGTCGCATGTTCGGATTCTGTCGACATCTTTAATATCTACAAGAAAAATAGGAGTTAGATCAGATCAATCAATATCACACTATCACGGGTATATATGACATGTAATTTCTAGACTCCAAATACACTGTGTTCAGTCCAAGAATCGAATAAACCATTACTTTGATACCACTAAATGTAACACCCCTTACCTAGCACAATCGCTGGACCCAAGTAAAGAGATGCTACAGTAACCTTCAACAACTAATAACCACGTTATTAAACAATACATACTTAGTGATAATTGCTATTCTATTTAATCAAACATATTAAATATTTAAAATTTTAAAAGTACCAAATTGTAAAATACAAGGTCGGAATAGGATTGATTTACAAAAAAAAAAAATTAAGTTTAAAGCTAAAAGTGAAAATCCATAGTTGGTATCGATACCAAATCGACACCTTTTTGAAAATTGGTACCAAAATTGAGTACTATTTTCTTTTTAAAACAATGGTATCGATACTTATTTTAGGGTATCGATATATTATGAAAAAAATATTGATACTCAAATAAAACTTGATACCATTTTGACATTCTGTTTGTTTTAAAACTATTCATATGGTCAAGTATCGATACCAATTGCCAAAGTATCGATACCTAGGTTCAAAATGATAAAATCTCATCTTTAAAAGTTTATTTTATACCAAATTTTCCTATCACACAAAAGACAATATTGATGCCTATTCAAAGACAGAAAAGCTGTAACCAATGTGCCTTCATTGACACCACAATTCAATTATCAAATCAATATCATGTTCAAAACATAGTATAATCATACAATACACAACCATTAATAACAATTTATACCAAAACATTACTCTTTTTACTCATAAAGTACTTAGAAATATTCACACACTTTATAAGGCTTATCTACATATACAAAACAAGTTCCATACACACATATGTTCCAAACCAAGCACAATATTCACAAGGCTCAAAATCCATCTCAAAACCAATATCATTCAAACTATAAACTTCACAACTTACTATCATAAAATAAATTCACCTATTACATGCCATATAACCCAAGTTAAACATTCAAAAACTACTAGAAGATTTCCGGATAGTGTGATTCTTCGAGTCGATCTGGTCGCCCATATCTACAAGTACGTATCTGAAAGTACATATCTACAAGAAAACAACAAAAATGACACAAGTAAGCTTACCTAAGCTTAGTAAGTTCAACAGATTAAACAATTAACTTACCGAAGAACTTTAATCAATATAGAATACAGAAAAGTTATAAATCATAATCCTTTCATTCATAATTAAATCACAGGTGAGTCATAAACTTGTATACGAATGAATCAAATCAATCAATTACATTATAACACTAATTATACCCGATGAACGTTGTAATGGATTCGGATAAAATGTTAACCAATCACTCAAATGAGCTAACTATCCGAGAACACACATGTGTACCAAGTGCCAAGCCCGTAGGCTTTACATCTGCCCCCAAAACACACCTGAAGCACTGTAATATAACATGATAGGTCGCAACAAATGCTGAAATTCGGTATATTCAGTAAACATGAATAAGACCAGAATCATCATCTAAACATCAACCATTCTCGTACAGCGCACGATATAACCTATTGTCATGCCAATCGTATCCTATCCTACGTTCATCGGCTTACATATTTATCATTTAACAACATTTAATACAATTTCTTTCCCAAATCATTTCATTTACCACAATTCAATACTTCCAAGTCAATTAATAAATTTCAACCCGTAAGTAATTAAATATTTAAATTATACAAGAATAAAATTGTACGAACTTACAAGGGTCAAATTGCAGAAACATCAAAAGTTTAGGGACTAATCGACAACCTTCCCTTTTCCACGATTATCAACTTGCTCTTTCTCTATAATATAATTTAATTCAATTAATAACTTTAATTTCACATTCTTTTCAATTTGATACCTATAACTCTTTATTTACAACTTTACACATTTGCCCCAAATATTTACATTTTACTCAATTCAATCCTTAAGACTAAAACATGATTATTTTGCACAATTAAACTTAATATCCAATAAACCGCATTTATTCCTATCCCAAAAAAGTCCTCACACTCTACAAATTCTACAAATAAATCATGTTTAATATTAATTTATTCAAATAAATCCCTAAACTTAAAAATCATGAAAAATCTTTTAACAAAATCTTTCTATTTAACATCAAAGCATAGTTATCCACCATTAAACTACAAATATCCATAATATTCATCAATGGCATCTTCTAAATCATTGAACAATTTAATAAATAAGTTCTTGAGTTAGCTAGATAGAGCTAAAATGATCCTAAAAACATAAAATGAATGAAAATATACTTACATGCAAGACCATTAAAGACCAAAAATGAAAGCTCCCTCCAAACAATTCTTTTCTATAATTTTCGACAAGAACACTAAGAAGATGACAAAATTTAATTTGTTTTTCTTTTATGTTTTCTATCCTTAATTACATAATTACTTAATTACCCTTATATAATAACCTAGAAATGGACTAAACTTAGTCCATATTTTTCCACTAAAGTTTTATATGGTTTAATTACTACCTTGGTCCACGAACTCACCTATACCTACCATTTAATACTTTAACTATTATAACAAATAAAATTAACTAACAATTGTAGACAAAATAAAAGCGAATAACTAAAAGTCGTATCTATAAATCCTACTTTGGCTAATTATCTCTACCTAAAATCTACACTAAAATTTACTCAATCTTACACCATCTCCCCTGCAACGGTGCCAACAAGTTGACCGGCATCGCACATGTATGATAAAATAATGAATTTATATAACAATTTTTAAACCCCGATTTTACTACAAGCGTACAACTCAGTTGTAATATTTATAGTGTTACAATGAAACACTAGAGCATTCCAAAGATCGAACCCAAGGGACATGGCGGTTGAGTGATAGCTAGCATACACGATAGAGTCTAAGCGGCTACTAATAAGATTTTATAGTATGACAATTCATAATAAGGAAAGATAGCAAGAAAATTAAATATGCTACTCTAAAGACTAAATTGCAAAGAATGTAAACTAAGAGACTATCCAAGAAATAACTAATGGTGGTTGGTTGATTTCGATGTGGTTCACTTATCCTCGAACAATGGACTTAATTCGTGTAAATTACTATGTGGCTCAATTTAATCCTCCGACCTTAATTTTACCAACTTAGACGAATTAGTTCTGATTTATCTTTCGATCTCATTGGTTAATCCGAGACTAATGAATGGGTGCACAACAAGATTACCTTCCGGTCTCACTTGCCTCGATATTCCCTTAGGGGCGTCACTTTCTAGTTTTTAGGTCTATTCGATTTAGTCCAAATTGTTACAATTTAGTTCTTTGTCCAAAGATTTTAGCTTACCCATATCTCCATCAACTAACCTCCTTTGAGGTTTAGCTACTTATGTTGAAAGTAAAAGAAATGAACATGGAAATGGAAAACAAAGCATCCATGAAAGTAAAGGTTAAAAAAAATATGAAAGTTGGGATTTTTATGCAAGAAAACGTAAATAACATGAAACTAAAAACATCTAATAATAAAATCTAGAGTAATACACATAAAAGGAACAAGCTTTAATAGATTTAAAGTAAAAGAAATCGAAATACATTAAACTAAAGCTTAAAGTGTCTTGAAACCAAGGTACAGGGAATAAAAGTGTAAATAAACCTTATCTATGGTAATAACTAACTTAACTAACACTAAGAACATCAAGAACAAGAAGTAAAAGTAGGAAAATAAACTCTAAACTAGGGTAGAGGAAGAGAAAATGAAAACCTTAGAAAAATGCAAAAAAAGAAGACAAAACTAACCCTAAAACTAAGCTAATGTGCGTCTCTCTCCTCCTCAGCCCAGTCTTCTTTTCATTGCCAAAAATGCCCCTACACGGGCCTTGGGTGATTGATGGACCGGGTGGACAAATACTACCCTTTTTGTTTAAGTTTGTCCCCCTGACGAAGGTGATGTCGTGATACCAAGATCTGGATATCGCTATACCTTGGGTACTGTCGAGCTTTAGGGTTCTTTTTGAAGGGTGGATATCGCGAAACCAAAAGAGGATGTCGCGATACTACTAAAGAGGGTCTTCAATCTTTCACACTGTTGGAGATATCGTGATACCTTTTCCTTTGGTGTTGTTCTCACTCATTTTTTATCTCCAACACGTCCCTACACCATTCATTCACACGTTAGGCCTCCCAATGACGCTATTGGCCAATTTGGGTCACAAAATGAGCAAAAATTAGACATTTTCACTTATTAACTTAAAATGTAAAAATAACAAAATTACTACGCTAAAGATGCAATTTTACTAGAGGAAAAGCTCCTTAAGTGTGTTGGAAGACCCTAATTTACCATATCATTTTGTGGCAGACCATCGGACTACTTTGTAATCCACTCTATTTGTATTAAATTACCTTGAAACGTAGCATGCCCTCCTGTTATGAGTCGCTATGACCTATCGTACTCAGCCAACTGTCACAGAGTGGCTTTCTAGGTTCATTATTCCTCTTTCATACTATATCCCCACATAACTAGCCCTTTGGCTAACACTTCCTTAATGGTTCCCCCTTAAAGCGGAATAGTCCTGTCACTAGTGTCATCCCTCATAGTACTTTTCTATCTTGGGTCCCCAACCAACCCCTTCTATTCCAAGAACCTTTTTTCCGGGGTGCTTACGATCTTGACTCTAACTTACCAATTTCATTAAGCGTCTCTTCGCGGTTCTTATCGGTGGATCCTTATTTTGATCCCCTATTTACTCTCTCTTCCACTTACTTATACACCAAGACTACTAGCGCGACAATTTACATATTTGATTCCCATCGGGTTACCCTCATTTTCCCTTTCCAACTTCCATGATTACTATTTTAGCAGAATATTTCTCTTTCTACATTTTTTTCTTATTCGACTTATTTCCTAATAGTCAGTTGGCTCACTATCGTTTTTCATTACTAACCTTTTCTTCCAACCCTTTTATTTAGTGAAGGGATTTCCCACAATTACTGTCTTGACTTTCCACCCATGTTTATTATCCTAGTGGACTTTCTATGCTGCCATTGTTGAGCCATGGTCTTACACAGTATACTCCCATGTTTAATGTACTGGCAGACTTCATTGGTTGTCATAGTTTAACTATGGTCCTACACCTCGAGATCCTCTTGTTTAGTGTCCTGAAAGATTTTTTCATGTTTATTGTCCCAACGGACTATTTATGATGTCGTAGCATCTTTCAGTTATGGTCTTACACAATATAACCCTGTGTTTACTGTCCCAACGAACTATCAAAGGATGCCGTAGCATCTTTCAGCCGTGGTTTTAGTCCTATTTTTATGATGATGCCATAATGTCTTTCAACTATGGTCTTACTCATCTTTATCATGATGCCAGAGCATCTTTCAGCCATGGTCTTACTCATTTTAAGCGTATAGCTTCCGATCAGTCCCATGGCCTAGCCATAATCTTTCTTGTTTACTCTTTTCATTGCATTCATTCTATTCCTCCATTTCACCGTTCCTAACCTTGATACTCAAACATCATAGTGTTCCCTTCGCAAGGCCCAGAGCTTTGCTCATCACGGATGCACTTAGCAACTATGTATGGCGGTATCTAACCCAATCACCTTTTTCCCATTCCTAACTTCATCTAACCTTTCAATGATTCTCATTCATGTGATGCTAGAACAATCATACAATATATGCATTTCTTAGATGAACTACCATGGAATCATACTTACAGAACTATCATGGTGGATACTGATAGACCCATGCAGACTTTCAACATACTTAGCATTTCAGGGTTGGAGTGCAGAAACTCACCTGATGATTCTTTTCCTTGTCTGCTTAGCTTTTCCAACCGCTGAAGCTTCCATTCTACTAGCAGTTAGGCAAGACAACCAATTCATGGGTTAAGCTCAGTAATCCCAGTTTAAAACTTAAGCTTCCTTTGGTTTGGCAATTAATACAAGTGTGGTACAATTGGTATAGATAACTGCTATCAACCTCACTGATGCTCTGTTTGGATGAGCATCAACAATGTGTTGAAACTTATTTTAATCACACTGATAGCCTCAAAATTGACTGGAGGTTTTAGCACCAATTCAACATAATAAAGCAGTAGGTATTTTTAACAGAAAAAAGTGCCCATACTTTTATTTATTATTTTACTTTTTTGAAAGTTAAACTAATTTCTTTCCCAACCTTATTTGTTTTCAGATTTGGGAACGAAACAATCACTTTTTTTTTTAGATATGGGAACTGAAATAGTGATTATTGTTGGTTTCTCCCTACTTTTTTGCTTTGTTCTTGGTTGTGGCTGCTACTTTTTACTTTGCCTAAAGGTTAGTTTTTTTATATATATTTGTGTTGAGTATGGTATCATGTTCGTGTTATGTTTTCATCTCGTTTCTAAATTTTCCTGGTTTAGATCGGATTATCGATCAGTTGGGGGTATCTGTAAATACGAGTTGTAGTTTCCACTTCTACAATGAATACAAAAATTTAGCTTGTAATTAGGAATTTTTTAGAGCAGTGTAGTGCTCAGTTGTAGTTTTTCTTCTTAATACAAGATTGAAATGATGAAACAAATGATAAAATCAGGGAAAATTCTTGAAGAATAAAAAATTAGTAGGCTAAGAACAAAGGGTTTGTTTAAAAACTAATTTTATTGCATTTGGATAGGCAATTGAGTTTTGCTCTAATGATATTAGAGATGTAGTCTTTCCATATAGGTATATACGTTCTTATGCTTCTTCAATTTTCCTTTCAGATGATGTAAGCTTTTGAGACCAACAAATCTTGAGAAACACAGCTTTGAAAGATCCCCTTTTTGAAAGAATTTTAGCCTTCTCAATCCCCTACAGATCTTTGTGTTTGAGAGGCCGAATTGTTATACGCCTTTTGAAAATCTAGATATATGAAACTTAGGTAGTGTGGAAAATCTATCTAACATGGTTATACAATTATCCAAGAAATAACGAAATGTTGTATGATTTGGTGCTAATGCTAGACTATGTCACAGTGACTCTTAATTTTTTTGAAGTATTCATATTGGACACCCTTAGTTCTTTCATTCATATTTGGAAATCGGTGTGGACACATGATATACATGTATGCATGTCCCATATGAGTGAAAATTAAATACTTATATTCTAATATTTTGTTTAGTCCAATACATCAAATTGTTAAAGAGTTTTTGTGAGAAATATCGAAGGAGCTTTACAAATGCGTGGATGTAACAGCCCGATTTTGACCCTAATCAGAATAGTGGTTTCGGGACCACAAATCCGAGTCAGTAGAATATTTTAATATTATATTTGGTGTCTATGATCTATAATTGAGCATGTGTTAAAGTTTTGTGAGTTAATTTGTTTGTTTGTGTGTTGAATTTAAGGAAAAGGACTAAATCATATAAGTGGTAAAAGTAGCCTTTTATTTAATTGAGTGGCTTAATTTATGTGTCTTCTTATATATGTGGCCTTATGTTGTAAATTAGC
This sequence comes from Gossypium sturtianum, assembly GCA_025698515.1. Lineage (NCBI taxonomy): Eukaryota > Viridiplantae > Streptophyta > Magnoliopsida > Malvales > Malvaceae > Gossypium > Gossypium sturtianum. The sequence goes on from CM046954.1 coordinate 90,681,371, forward strand.
CATTTAGCATGATAGTGGACAGCATTAGGCATTGATTTTATATTAATATGTTTTTTATATACATATTTTATAAGTTAAAGTTTATATTTTATATTATAAGTTAATAATAAATGAAACATCAATATAGAAAACCATTATCACTCATCTTGGTGCCGAAAAAAACAAGAAAAAGAAAGAAAGAAAAGCTCTTAGGTTTCGACTAGCTTGAAGCAAAAATTAAGGTATGATTTGGTTTTAGTTTTTGATAATTTTTACGTTTTTGAGATCGTTGCTTAGTGTTTTAGTAAGCCCATGCTTGAATTTTGGAAATTGATGTGTATTTCGTTAGTTGCCATTGAAGGAAGTTTTTTGTTTTTGTTGCTTGATGATGAAATATTAATTATATGTGTTAGATTAACAAGTTTTGTCTTTGAATTTTTGATGAAATTGAGAAATTTGGATTAAATGGAAAAAATAAATTTTTTGAAGGACTAAATTACAAATAAATGAAATGTATGAGCTTGTATAAGGATTATGAACATTCGGCCCTAAAGAAGTGTGGCCAAATTTTGCATATTTTGTGTTTTATGCTATAAGGACTAAATTGCAAAAAGTGTAAAATGTCAGGGTAAAATTTTAAATTTGCTGATTATGTGTTTTTGAACTAAATTGAATGAAAATATGTTAAATGAGCTAAATTTGTAATTTATTTAGACCAAGAACAAAATGGATCGGGAGTGGATCGGGGAAAGGCGAAGTTAATCGAATAGTCGGGAAAACAAAGTCCGTTGATACTCGAGGTAAGTTTTTAAGCAATTGAGTTAAGTTGAATTTATTATTTTATTATAAATTTGTAATTGTGTCTTATTATAAGTATATATGAACAATGTGAGATAGCCGAATGTAATGTTGGTTGTGGGAGGAATATATATAGCCAAATGTGATGTGGTTTTGGAGATTAATAAGATGATTTGAAAATATATATATGTGTAATTGGGGTTTAAGTTTATATATATACATATGCATATTTTTAAAAGAGTAAAAAGTTTGAGTAGTGCACTATGTGTGCGAATGTAAATACCGAGCACTATGTGTGCGAAATCGGTTAATTGGCACTAAGTGTGCGAGTTATTAATAGTAACGGCACTAAGTGTGCGATACATTACGAGAATTTGGCACTAAGTGTGCGAATTGTTAATGTGACGGCACTAAGTGCGCGATACGTTACAGAGTTTGGCATTGAATATACGGGTTTATTGACTCATTAGGAATATCGATTTTTTGAAAGATTAAGCGTAATAAAATGAGCAGGTATGTGATATTATATCATATATGGATAGTAAGGTAAGTTTTGGTTGATGAAATGGAAACTTGTATTATACGCATCAAATTATGATTTATACGGTTTGAAATGTAAATAAGAAATTTTAGTAGGTAAAATATATATATGTATTTGTTGTGAGATGTGAATTGGATTAAAGATGTGTATGAAAACCATTATTGAATGTGATATATATATATTCGGCTTAAGGGTCATGAAATGTGAAAACAATTTTCGAATTGAATGAATTAATGCATTGTTATATAATTGCTTATAACTTACTAAGCTATGATAGCTTACTGTGTGTGTTTATTTGTATGGTTTTATAGATTTTGAAGTCTAGCTACGAGCTCGGGGATCATCGTCAAAGTCTATCACACTATCAACTATCTTTGGTACCCTTTTTATAAGTTGAACTTTTGAAACTATGGCATGTATAGGCTATATTACTCTTTTGAGTTCATTATGAATAAGATGTATATAAATGCCATGCAAAAATGGCTATATTTCTATGCTTGGGTTTGATTTGGTTATGCTTGATCATGGTGTTAATGTTTGTGTATGTTCGGCCTTGTTATGAGCTTATTTTGGAAGTTCATTTCATGGTATTTATATATGTGAGTGATGTATTTGGTTTGATTAGCTATTTATTTAGTTAAAGGTTGAAGAATATTTACCATGGTACTTTGCGAAATTGGGTAAGTAGTATCATGATATGTATGATGAATAATTTGGAGTATATACCTAGATTTTTATAAAGATATGCATACCTAGATTTTTATAAAGATATACCTAGGTTGTTTAAAACTGCGTGTTCATTAAAATGTTCGTATTCTTTTTAAAACTTCGAGCTTTGTTGTTTGTGAAATTCAAGTTTGCTTTTATGGTTTTCTTGTAAAAACGTTATTAGGGTTATTCGCGAAAACTTTGTTTATAGCAAAAATCGGATCTAGTAATTTGCGAAAACGTGATATTTTGAAAACAGTTAATGACGTTTTAAGAAAACCCGAAGTTTAATCATGTATAGTTTGAATATGACTGAAATGAAAGTTTAAAAGAAAAATTAAAGTCCAATGGCCTTATTACAAAATATTAAACCCAAATTAAAATAACCTTAAAATAAATCAAAAACGAAATTTACTAAAGTTCGTGAGAAATACTCCGACGTATGGCCACCACAGAGTCCTCCGCAGCTCCAAATCCTCTAACGCTGGGGATCACCTCCAAGGTTAAATGTAACACCCCATACCCGAGTCCAAGGCTAAGACTGGATACGAGACATTACCATGCTTGAACTCACTTAAACATGTACTTACGGGCTGTAAAAACGTACATATCATGGGCCTATGAGGCCTTAAACACATATCCGAGAAATTTCAGAATACATTCGGGAACTTTTCCTCGAAACAAGGGTCACACGCCCATGTGGCTTGGGGCACGCCCGTGTACCCCTAAGACACGCCCATGTCTCCCAACCGTTGTCGACACTGACTAATCTCACACGGTCTTGACACGCCCATGGACTAAAATCGTGTGCTATACCTTGATATACTGACTTGTTCACACGGCCGGGGCACACGCCCATGTTCTAGCCATGAATCACACACGGCCTAAACAAACGGCCGTGGGATTAGCTCGTGGTCTATTCTAACTTAAGATACAAAGGTGCAGGGTGCACACGGCCTAGACACACGCCCGTGTGTCCATCCGTGGGCACTTAGAGGCTATTTACCAAGCCAATTGCCACCACCAAATCAAGACCAAACTCATGCTCAATTCAAAGAACTCAAGTATTACATATAACATGAACAAGGATGCATACTTCATTGATAGATTAAAACATACATACTTAATCATTCATGACTCATCTCTTTGGCCATATACAAAAAGAATACAAAGCTTGATAGCCAACACTTTGGCTAGTTTTAAAACATAACTCAAAATGAAATGTTTCCTATACATGCCATAGTTAATATAAACAACTTGGCTATACCAAAATAGCGATTGATAGTGTGCTCCAAGCTACGATGACGATGATCCACGAGATTAGCTTGGCGGGACTACATGGAAAGAAAGAATAAAGGACGTAAGCATTTAGCTTAGTAAGTTTGCATGTAATTCTCATAGCAATATATTTGCTTAACATTAACCATTCATCATAAACAATGGCATTATGAAATCTCAAGTATTTAAGCTTACTTACTCTTACCGATTCTTACATATCTCATGGTACTTACTATTCTCATGCTCAAGACGGTAAACAAGATACTGTATCACTTGATCACATAGATCAAGATACTTTACTATGATAAGCATAATCTCAACTTCATCATTCATATCGTGAATAATACTCTTAATTAACTCTGACTAGCATAACTTGATAATAACTTTACTTACTTAACTTTCTTACTTTCTCATTTAATCTTTACTCTTTTGCCCGATGAATTACTATGAATAACAGAGGATACTAAATCTCAAAACACATGTGTCTTGATGCCAATGCTATATCCTTGATATAGTCTTACATGGGATCTCTTACTTGGTATTGATGCCTTGTCTTGACATGGGCTTACACGAAGTCTTCCTTATGAGTTCCCTTGGGAACTTACCATTGCCATGTCTTGACATGGTCTTACTTGGTATCTTTACTTGTCAATGCCGAGCCTTGGCTTGGACTTACATGAAATATTCCTTGGTACTCACCAATGCCATGCCTTGGCTTGGACTTACATGGGATCTTTATCTCATGATAACTTTTCAATGCCAAGACTTGTCTTGGACTTACATGACAACTTTGCTTGGAGACTCACCAATGCCATGCATTGGCTTGGGCTTATATGGGTCTTCATCTCATAATAACTCTTCAATGCCAAGACTTGTCTTAGTCTTCCATGATAACTTGCTTGATTGCCGATGCCATGCCTTGGCTTGGTCTTATACGGACTTTCTCATTTCATGTGATAGATCGAGTATCCTAGGTAATTCAACTTCAATCGGGACTTTCTCATGCTTAATCCCATTATCTTCTTTGTTTATCATAACATCAAACATTTTCATGGTAATATTGTACATTATGCTAAGCAGTTCAATGATATAAATCATAAAGCTTAGAAATCATACAAACTTACCTCAATATACAAAATGTATGTAGATATGCAATTTAGTCCTCGACTTTGTTCTTGCCTCGGTTTCGATCCGGGCTTCATTTTTCTTGATCTATAATAATAATTAGATCAATTAATACTCACATTGACTAAATTGAATCTTAACTCATACTTTGGAAAAATTACTATTTTGCCCCTAAACTTTCTCATATTTGCACTTTTGCCCCTAGGCTCGTAAAATGATTCTCATTCAACTTTCTTAAACATCATGTTTAGCTGATTCATTTTCTCTACTGTAACAATCATCAATTCTCACTATTTCTAATAGGTATGACCAATTTCATAACTATTACAAATTAGTCCAAACTATCATTTTTCATGAAATTCACTAAGGAAAAGATGTTTATCTAACATCAAACTCTCATAAACTTCTATAAAATATCATTTTACAAGCATGTCATTCTTGGGTAGATTTTTGAACATTCATTTTAGCTCATTTTATAGCTAAAAATAACTAATTCATAATACGAGAACTTCAAAAATACGAAGAATATTAAAAATGGGGCTAAGATGAACTTACTAGCAAGCTTGAAAGATGAACAAACCCTAGCTATGGGGTTCTTCAAATTTTCGACACCAAGGAAGAAGATGAATGAGATTTTTATCATCTTTTTCCTATTTTAATCATTTAATTGGTAAATAACCAAAATGCCCTTCTCTCTAAATTTCTACAAATTACTAACTCATGTCCAATTTTGTCCAAAAATTATAATTTGGGAAAATTGCTATTTAAGGACTTCTAATTACTATTCTAAAGCTATTTCATACAAAAAGCTTCTAGAAACTCATATTTTGCAACTTTTTCAATTTAGTCCTAATGGACCCTTTAATGGAAATTTTCATAAAATTTCCACATGAAACTTTCATACTATCATGCAAACATTTCAATTAACATAAAAAAATCATTTTACTATTTCGGATTTGTGGTCTCATACCACTATTCCGCCTAGGCCCTAAATTGGGCTGTTACATTAAAGTAGAGGGGTGAGTTATGAGAACTCAGTATGTAATCCCCTAATCGGTCATTAACTGGGCCCGAGCCCATATGAAAGCAGACTGGGCTGAAGCCCTATTCGGTAACAGACTGGGCCTTAGCCCTACAAACATGATAGTGCAAATAATGTAATGTAGCCCAACCTAATAATCCATCCGCTACACACCCCCGTACAAGCCCAACACACCTATGGGGACCAAGTCAACCCACCTAGCCCAGCACACCAATATGGCAGACAAGCTGCTAATCACAGAATTTGTGGCGGAGCCACCAGAATAACAGAATATACGTGGCATAGCCACCAGACAGAATGTGGCAGAGCCACCAGAATAGAATGTGGCAGAGCCACCAGAATACACTTCCTCCGATCATCAATTTCCCAACCCCATGTAGAATGTCATGTATGCGAAGCACATATCAAAAATGATGTATGAAATAAATTACCATCATAACCAGTTAAACAGAATACACACAATTATACTAATCAACCCTTAAGGGTATAACAGTAATTTTACCCACTGAGGGTATTTCAGTAATTTACCCACCAAGGGTATTTCAGTAATTTACCCACCAGGGGTATTTTGGTAATTTACCCTCTAGGGGTATTTCGGTAATTTTATCATTTAACGGCCTTTCGGAAGGCCTACTGTCGCCTCGAGCGACACAGGACCCTTTTTGGGTCTCTGCAGAGCTATTGGGCCTGAAATCCATTTCAGGCCCAAACGGGCCCACACGCTCGTGTGGCCCAATACACATGGTTTCAATCACAGATTCGCAGATTTCGCAATCGAACCTATCATTTGATAGTTTTCCAACAATTTTGCCCAAGTGGGCCGGATAGCCCATTGGGCCCATTTGGCCCGCTTCGGCTCGATCAGGCTCGTTACAGTCTCAGTTTCGCAAAAGTGTTCGTGACACTCTCAACGACTTAACGACATTACTCACATTTTGATTTACCACTACAAGCACTCGCACGCTCGAGTAGTCACAGCTGCCGATTTTCTAGCTTTTCGGCGTTTGGCCGATTCTCAAAGCATCACAAGCATTCATCATCAAAATGGGTGTGAGATTACACACCTGATCACGTAGTGTACTAAACACTCACGATTATAGTCACCTATACCAAACATAACACACAATTAACTCTATAACAATAGAAATTTTAATCCAAACACCTAACTATACGATTTACTAACACTTACCCTCATTAGCGCGATCAACTACGATTTGCTTATCTAAACCAGATGTCGGCCCTACTCAAAGATAACAAGATAGTAAGTATTCGGCTTATGCTTTGAATGGAGAGGGGAAAGAACATTATGAAAAGAAGGATGTTTTGTATTCTGCCAGGGGAGTAGTGTAACAAGAAAAGAAGAGAGAAAACAAAAATGGAGATGGAGGCTTACCTATTCGGCCACTACCAGGAGGAAGAAATAATGAAAAAAATAGAAGTAAAGGTGATTTCCAGGCTTTACGAACAGATAAGAAAATAATGCCACAAGAGGAGAGATGAGTAAGAGAAGTTTCGGCTATTAGCATGGGATAGAAGAAGCAGTTTCAAATTGCAGAAGAGAGGAGATTCGGCTTTTGGAGAAAAGGATAGAAACGGAATGGAGAAGAAGAGAGTTTTGACAAACAAGAAAATGCAACCAGGTGACCCCAAATGCACAAAGAAAAAAAACACTCAAATTGCACAAATACAAAGTAAAAACACTAAGGAATTTTCGGCACTCTTTTCCTACTCAAGACCGAATATGCATTCTTTCAAAAGACCAACCTTGACCGAAACTCCCCCATCCAATTCCCCATATTCAGCCACTACCTCCTCTCACCCCCAATCCTTTGATTCTCTCCCCTTTTTACTCCCCAACATGCTCTCCATCACCCATTCAAACCATTTGACCAAGTCTCCATCCTCCAAAGCAGAGTTTGATCTCAACTCTGCTTCCTCCTTTCCTGAGCACAAAATAAAAGCTACAAAGTGCAGCCTATGAAATTCGAACTCCCCTCCTCAAAGCATCCCTTGTCATGCCACTGCCATCCTACCACATGGCTGACTTATGTTAATAAACACACATTATTTAATATAAGCCTTGCCACCACCAGCTCTCCCCACTAAAGAGCCCAAAGACCAAAATTTTTCCTATGGCCTAACTTGAACCCGGGACTTCATAGAAACCCCGTAACCTTCCAAAATAACCTTCCTAACAGGTTCAACTTGAAATAATGTCGTTCTCATATTCCCAAAAATTCTAAAATGCTTCTACGCTCGGGCCCAATAGGCCCAATTCTACTAGGCCCAATTTCGGGGCGTTACAAATCTACCCTCTTAAAGAAATTTCGTCCTCAAAATTTTCAACTATCTAACAGTCGTTTAACACAGACTACTCTACCACGCTGCCGCTGCACACTCTGATTCTAATATCTCTATCATACTTTAACTAGGATTTGGAACTCCCTACATAAACAAAACACCTAACCATTAAAGCAGAAAGATATCTCACACGCAATCATTTTCTATATCCAAACAACACATCTAAACCAAACACACACAGAGTAACTACCAAATATATAGTCATTACAGCATATAACAGAGTATAATGTCAGGAAACTTACGGATTTGGTGCCGGAGACTCAGTGTGCCATACTTCCGGTAACACTATTTCTAAACCACATTTTGAACTGTTTTGGAAAAATTTTCAAACCCATTCCACAGCTGAGTTTTGCAACCGGGCTCTGATACCATAAAATGTAACACCCCAAACCTGGCCTAGATGTTATGACCGGATCTAGCATGTCACATAGAAAGGTTGTTTAAAACTGCGCGTTCGTTAAAATGTTCGTATTCTTTTTAAAACTTCGAGCTTTGTTGTTTGTGAAATTCAAGTTTGCTTTTATGGTTTTCTTGTAAAAACGTTATTAGGGTTATTCGCGAAAACTTTGTTTATAGCAAAAATCAGATCTAGTAATTTGTGAAAACGTGATATTTTGAAAACAGTTAATGATGTTTTAAGAAAACCCAGAGTTTAATCATGTATAGTTTGAATATGACTGAAATGAAAGTTTAAAAGAAAAAGTAAAGTCCAATGGCCTTATTACAAAATATTAAACCCAAATTAAAATAACCTTAAAATAAATCAAAAACGGAATTTACTAAAGTTCGTGAGAAATACTCCGACGTATGGCCACCATAGAGTCCTCCACAGCTCCAAATCCTCTAACGTTGGGGATCACCTGCAAGGTTAAAGTAGAGAGGTGAGTTACGAGAACTCAGTATGTAATCCCCTAATCAGTCATTAACTAGGTTCGAGCCCATAGGGAAGTTGACTGGGCCAAAGCCCTATTCGGTAACAGACTGGGCCTTATCCCTACAAACATGATAGTGCAAATAATGTAATGCAGCCCAACCTAATAATCCATCTGCTACACACCCCCGTACCAGCCCAACACACCTGTAGGGACCAAGTCAACCCACCCAGCCCAACACACCAATATGGCAGACAAGCTGCTAATCACAGAATTTGTGGCAGAGCCACCAGAATAACAGAATATACATGGCATAGCCACCAGACAGAATGTGGTAGAGCCACCAGAACAGAATGTGGCAGAGCCACCAGAATACACTTCCTCCGATCATCAATATCCCAACCCCATGAAGAATGTCATGTATGCGAAGCACATATCAAAAATGATTTATGAAATAAATTAGCATCATAACCAGTTTAACAGAATACACACAATTATACAAATCAACCCTTAAGGGTATAACAGTAATTTTACCCACCGAGGGTATTTCAGTAATTTACCCACCAGGGGTATTTTGGTAATATACCCTCTAGGGGTATTTCGATAATTTTATCATTTAACGGCCTTTCCGAAGGCCTACTGTCGCCTCGAGCGACACAGGACCCTTTTTGGGTCTCTGCAGAGCTATTGGGCCTAAAATCCATTTCAGGCCCAAACGGGCCCACACGCTCGTGTGGCCCAATACACATGGTTTCAATCACAGATTCACAGATTTCGCAATCGAACCTATCATTTGATAATTTTCCAACAATTTTGCCCAAGTGGGTCGGATAGCCCATTGGGCCCATTTGGCCCGCTTCGGCTCGATCAGGCCCGTTACAGTCTCAGTTTCGCGAGAGTGTTTGTGACACTCTCAATGACTTAATGAAATTACTCGCATTTCGATTTCCCACTACGAGGACTCGCACGCTCGAGTAGTCACAGCTGCCGATTTTCTGGCTTTTCGGCTTTTGGCCGATTCTCAAAGCATCACAAGCATTCATTATCAAAATGGGTGTGAGATTACACACCTGATCACGTAGAGTACTAAACACTCACGATCGTCATCACCTATACCAAACATAACACACAATTAACTCTATAACAATAGAAATTTTAATCCAAACACCTCACTATACGATTTACTAACACTTACCCTCACTAGCGCGATCAACTACGATTTGCTTATCTAAACCAGATGCTAGCCCTACTCAAAGATAATAAGATAGTAAGTATTCGGCTTATGCTTTGAACGGAGAGGGGAAAGAACATTATGAATAGAAGGATGTTTTGTATTCTGCCAGGGGAGTAGTGTAACAAGAAAAGAAGAGAGAAAACAAAAATGGAGATGGAGGCTTACCTATTCGGCCACTACCAGGAGGAAGAAATAATGAAAAAAATAGAAGTAAAGGTGATTTCCAGGCTTTACGAACAGATAAGAAAATAATGCCAAAAGAGGAGAGATGAGTAAGAGAAGTTTCGGCTATTAGCATGGGATAGAAGAAGCAGTTTCAAATTGCAGAAGAGAGGAGATTTGGCTTATGGAGAAAAGGATAGAAACGGAATGGAGAAGAAGAGAGGAGAGAAGAGTTTTGACAAACAAGAAAATGCAACCAGGTGACCCCAAATGCACAAAGAAAAAAAACACCCAAATTGCACAAATGCAAAGTAAAAACACTAAGGAATTTTTGGCACTCTTTTCCTACTCAAGACCGAATATGCATTCTTTCAAAAGACCAACCTTGATCGAAACTCCCGCATCCACTTCCCCATATTCGGCCACTACCTCCTCTCACCCCCAATCCTTTGATTCTCTCCCCTTTTTACTCCCCAACATGCTCTCCATCACCCATTCAAACCATTTGACCAAGTCTCCATCCTCCGAAGCAGAGTTTGATCTCAACTCTGCTTCCTCCTTTCCTGAGCACAAAATAAAAGCTACAAAGTGCAGCCTATGGAATTCGAACTCCCCTCCTCAAAGCATCCCTTGTCACGCCACTGCCATCCTACCACATGGCTGACTTATGTTAATAAACACACATTATTTAATATAAGCCTTGCCACCACCAGCTCTCCCCACTAAAGAGCCCAAAGACCAAAATTTTTCCTATGGCCTAACTTGAACCCGAGACTTCATAGAAACCCCGTAACCTTCCAAAATAACCTTCCTAACAGGTTCAACTTGAAATAATGCCGTTCTCATATTCCCAAAAATTCTAAAATACTTCTACCCTCGGGCCCAATAGGCCCAATTCTACTACGTCCAATTTTGGGGCATTACAACTTATAAATAGCTCTTTATTTATGTTTAAATCATGTCCAATTAGAAGTTGAAATTGACTATGAGATTCAGTTTTAGTATGTGTATTGAATTGACAAATATGAAATGTGTTTTTAATAGGTATAATGGGATATGAGTAAATGTGTAAATGCCATGAGAGGTTGAGTATGGTTTTGATGCAATGTTCCTTAGATTTAGATTAATGTATAGGTAATACTTTAGGCATATTCGACATTATGATATGTTATTTTTTTAAATTGGATAGATTGAGCTCATGCATTTTGGTTAAGAAATGTATCAATTTGGTTAGATAAATGAGTTGTTCAACTATATGTATGTGATATAGTTACTATGATAATGTTTTAAAATGTTTGGTGCATGTTTGGTAGAATGATTAAGAGCAAATGCGCATATTTGGCTTTTGTAACTAAAATGACCAAATGAATAGTGACTTTTACTTGGTGATATAAATGTATACATATATGCGTGTATTTGGTTGAATAGGGTTAAGCTAAAAGCATAAATGTTTAATCATTCTTCGAAAGTATATCATTATTAACTAAGTATTTGGTTATGATTATTTATATAGTAATTATTTTGCTATGGTTTGTGCTAAGTCTAGTAATGTCCTGTAACCCTAATTCGGTGACGGATATGGGTTAAGGGTGTTACAATTTGATTGGTATCAGAGCTACGGTTTAGTCGGTTCTCGGACTAACGTAGTGTGTGTGAGTCTAGTTATACATGCCATAATTTTTACTGTGATAGTGTGATGACTTCTAATCGTGAAATGTGTTTTCTTCTTTTCTATAGTAAATGGATCCTGATCCCGAGTGAGCCGTAGACGATGATGTCGAGAGTGTGGCACCTGCTCCCGTGCAAGGGACCGCGCCGGTTGAATATTGACCAGCTACGAGTAACCAAGATGAGGGGGCTAAACAAGCCTTCTTTAGTATAATGAATGATTGGTTCAATCAATACATTCAGACCAATCCGGCTGTTCAACAACCCCCAAACCTTGTTAATCTACCTGTAGTACCTGTGGTACCTCCGGTCATTAATTCTGAAAGAATAAATAAGCCTCCGATTGACAGAATCAAAAAACACGGGGCTCAAGAGTTTAGAGCTGAAGCGGATGATGATGCTGAACGAGCTAAATTTTGGCTCGATAATACAATTCGTGTTTTCGATGAACTATCCTGTACACCTGATGAGTGCCTGAAATGTGCTATATCTATATTACGAGATTCTGCCTACTATTGGTGGAACACTCTCGTATCGGTTGTTCCAAAGGAACGAGTTACTTGGGACTTCTTTCAGACAGAGTTTCGCAAGAAATACATCAGCCAGCGATTCATAGATCTAAAACGCAAGGAATTTCTCGAGCTTAAACAGGGTCGTATAATCGTATCTAAGTATGAACGCAAGTTTGTGAGACTTAGCCGATATGCCTGCGAGTGTGTTTCATCAGAGGCTGCTATGTGTAGAAGATTTGAACAAGGGTTAAACAAAGATATAAAATTACTGGTTGGTATACTTGAAATAAATGAGTTCGTGGTACTTGTTGAGCGAGCTTGTAAAGCTGAAGAGTTAGGAAAAGAAAAATGAAAAGCTGAGTTCGAAGCTAGAGACTTCCATAAGAGATCAGTGAGTAAATTTTCTCAATCGGCCTCAAAGAAGTTTAGAAATGACGGTAGCCGATCTAAGGCTAATACAGGGATCTCCATACGAGAACAACTACCAGTAAGTTCACGAGCCACCTCGGTTGCTAGCGTTGGAAATACTCGATCAGATAAACTTGAGTGTCAACATTGCAGTAGACGACATTTTGGTGAATGTTGGGGCAAGTCCAACAACCGAGCTTGCTACAAGTGTGGTTTGCAGGATCACTTCATTCGGGATTGCCCGGAATTAGCTGAGAAGGATAATGCTCAGAGTGCAAGACCGAGTGGTACTGCAGCTAGGGGTAGACCACCTCGAAATATGGAAGGTAGAGGTTGTATTCAAAGAGGGACTTCAGATACAGCTGTTCGATCCGAGGCTCGTGCACCTGCCAGAGCCTATGCCATCCGTGCCCGTGAGGAAGCATCATCTCCAGATGTTATCACTGGTATATTTACTCTTTTTAATACTAGTGTAATTGCTTTGATTGATCCCGGTTCAACTCATTGTTATGTGTGTGAAGCATTAGTATCCAGTAAGACTCTACCTGTTGAGTCTACTGAGTTTGTGATTCGAGTTTCAAACCCCCTGGGCCGGTGTGTACTAGTTGATAAGGTGTGCAAGAATTACCCTTTGATGATTTGAGATTCGTGTTTTCTGGCTGATTTGATGTTACTACCATTTGATGAGTTCGGTATCATCCTCGGTATGGATTGGTTAACTATGCACGATACAGGTGAATTGCAGACCAAAGACTGTTGATCTGCGGTGCCAGAATAATGAGATAATTCGAATTGAATCTGCGGATTTGAATGAGCTACCAGCTGTGATATCTTCGATGTTGGCTCGACAGTATTTGAGAAAGGGTTGCAAAGCTTACTTTGCTTATATGATCGATAGTAAAGTGACCGAAAAGAAGATAGAATCTGTACCAGTTGTATGTGAGTATGCGAATGTGTTTCCGAAAGAATTGTCGGGTTTGCCACCTGTTCAAAAAGTAGAGTTTGGTATTGAGTTGGTGCTAGGTACGACTCTGATTTTGATAGCTCCGTATAGAATGGCACCGACTGAATTAAAAGAGTTGAAAGCCCAGTTGCAAGAATTGACAGATAGGGGTTTTGCTCGACTGAGTTTCTCTCCCTGGGGTACGCCAGTTCTATTTGTGAAAAAGAAAGACGGAACTTTGAGAATGTGCATTGACTACCGACAACTCAATAAAGTGACCATAAAGAATAAATATCCATTGCCATGTATCGATGATTTATTTGATCAGCTAAAGGGAGCCTCAGTATTTTCGAAGATCGATCTAAGATCAGGTTATTATTAGTTGTCAGTTAGAGACTCAGATGTATCTAAGACTGCTTTCCGAACGAGATATGGTCATTACGAGTTCTTGGTGATGCCGTTCAAACTCAGTAATGCCCCTGCTGTTTTTATGGATTTGATGAATCGGGTATTCAAACAGTATCTAGATCGATTTGTGGTTGTGTTTATAGATGACATTCTGATCTATTCGCGTGATGAAACCGAGCATGTCGAACATTTAAGACTTGTGCTACAGATTTTGCGTGATAAGTAGTTGTACGCGAAATTCAGCAAATGTGAGTTTGGGCTAAGTGAAGTTAGTTTTCTGGGGCATGTTATTTCAGCTTCAGGTATTCGGGTTGATCTGAATAAAATCTCAGCTATACTTGATTGGAAACCCCCGCGAAATGTTTCTGAAGTTCAGAGTTTTTTGGGACTTGCTGGTTACTATAGACGCTTTGTGAAAGGGTTTTCAATGATTGCAGCTCCGATGACAAAGCTGTTACAGAAAGATGTTAAATTTGAACGGTCAGAGACGTGTCAAAAAAGTTTCGATCAGTTGAAAACTCATTTGACCGAAGCTCAGTGGCTTGTTCAGCCAGAGTCGGGTAAAGAGTTCGTTATCTTCAGCGGTACATCCTTAAATGGTTTGGGCTATGTTTTGATGTAGGAGGGTAAAGTTGTAGCCTACGCTTTGAGACAGTTAAAGCTGCACGAAAAGAACTATCCGACGCACGATCTCGAGTTAGCTGCCATAGTTTTTGCTCTGAAAATATGGCGTCACTATCTATTTGGTGAAAAATGCCATGTCTATTCTGACCATAAAAGTCTAAAATACTTAATGACTCAGAAGGATCTGAATTTGAGACAACGACGATGGTTGGAATTGTTAAAAGACTACGAGCTCGTGATTGATTATCACCCGGGAAAAGCTAATGTGGTTGCTGATGCTTTAAGCCGAAAATCACTGTTTACTTTACGTGCAATGAAGGCAGATATAGCTATGACTGCCGATGGTGTGATTATTGCAGAATTGGAAGTGAGACCGTTATTCGTTCAACAGATTTACGAAGCTCAAATGGTTGATAATGACTTATTAGCAAAAAGGAATCACTGTGGTTCAGATACCGACTCAGAATTTTAGGTTGATGCTAGGGATGCTTACGGTTCAAAAACTAAATATGTGTACCAAAGGATCCTGATTTGATTTGGATGATTTGTAATGAAGCTCATAACAGTCGATTGTCAATTCACCCGGGAAGCACAAAAATGTATAATAATTTGAAACAGCATTACTGGTGGCATGGTATGAAACGAGATATTTCAGATTTTGTGTCAAAATGTTTGATATGTCAGCAAGTAAAAGCCGAGCATCAGGTGCCATCTGGGTTGCTTCAGCCGATTATGATACCCGAATAGAAATAGGATCAATTTACGATGGAATTTGTATCTGGGTTACCGTTGACGCCGAGTAAGAAAGATGCAATCTGGGTTATTGTTGATAGATTGACGAAGTCGGCTCACTTTGTCCCGGTCCGTACAGATTACTCGCTTGATAAGCTAGCGGAATTATACATTTCTCAAATTGTACGATTACACGGAGTACCTATTTCTATTGTTTCGAATAGAGATCCGAGATTTACATCGCGGTTTTGGAAGAAACTGCAAGATACATTAGGTACTAAATTGCATTTTAGCACCACTTTCCACCCTCAAACGGATGGTCAATCCGAACGTATTATTCAAATACTCGAGGATATGTTGAGATGTTGTGTTCTTGAGTTCGAGGGTATGTGGGAACGATACTTGCCTTTGATTGAATTTGCGTATAATAATAGCTTTCAATCGAGTATCAAAATGGCACCTTATGAAGCTTTGTACGGTCGTAAATGTCGTACACCTTTGTATTGGACCGAACTAAGTGAAAGCAAGATACACGGGGTTGATTTAATCAAAGAGACTGAACAGAAAGTAAAAGTGATCCGTGAAAGTTTGAAAGTAGCGTCAGACCATCAGAAATCCTATGCAGATTTGAAACGTAAAGATATGGAATTTCAGATTGGTGACCGAGTATTTTTGAAAGTCTCGCCGTGGAAGAAAATACTTAGATTTGGTCGTAAGGGAAATATGAGTCCGAGATTTATTGGGCCGTACGAGGTTATTGAGCGTATCGGGCCGGTTGCGTACAGGTTGATATTGCCACCTGAGTTAGAAAACATCCACAATGTTTTCCATGTTTCGATGCTTCGACGATATAGATCTGATCCTTCTCATGTGATTAGTCCATCAGAAATTGAGATTCAGTCTGATTTGACTTATGAGGAAGAACCGATTCGTATTTTGGCTCGCGAAGTGAAAGAATTACGTAATAAGAAAATCTCGTTGGTGAAAGTACTGTGGCATAAGTACGGGGTTGAAGAAGCAATTTGGGAGCTTGAGGATTCGATGAAAGAACGATACCCAAACTTATTCACCGGTAAGATTTTCGAGGACGAAAATCCTTAAGGGGGAGAGTTGTAACAGCCCGATTTTGACCCTAATCAGAACAGTGGTTTCAGGACCACAAATCTGAGTCAGTAGAATATTTTAATATTATATTTGGTGTTTATGATCTATAATTGAGCATGTGTTAAAGTTTCGTGAGTTAATTTGTTTGTTTGTGTGTTGAATTTAAGGAAAAGGACTAAATCGTATAAGTGGTAAAAGTAGCCTTTTATTTAATTGAGTGGCTTAATTTATGTGTCTTCTTATATATGTGGCCTTATGTTGTAAATTAGCCATTTAGCATGATTGTGGACGGCATTAGGCATTGATTTTATATTAATATGTTTTTTATATACATATTTTATAAGTTAAAGTTTATATTTTATATTATAAGTTAATAATAAATAAAACATCAAAATAGAAAACCATTATCACTCATCTTGGTGCCGAAAAACACAAGAAAAAGAAAGAAAGAAAAGCTCTTAGGTTTCGGCTAGCTTGAAGCAAAAATTAAGGTATGATTTGGTTTTAGTTTTTGATAATTTTTACGTTTTTGAGATCGTTGCTTAGTGTTTTAGTAAGCCCATGCTTGAATTTTGGAAATTGATGTGTATTTCGTGAGTTTCAATTGAAGGAAGTTTGTTGTTTTTGTTGTTTGATGATGAAATATTAATTATATGTGTTAGATTAACAAGTTTTGTCTTTGACTTTTTGATGAAATTGAGAAATTTGGATTAAATGGAAAAAATAAATTTTTTGAAGGACTAAATTGCAAATAAGTGAAATGTATGAGCTTGTATAAGGATTATGAACATTCGGCCCTAAAGAAGTGTGGCCAAATTTTGCATATTTTGTGTTTTATGCTATAGGGACTAAATTGCAAAAAGTGTAAAATGTCAGGGTAAAATTTTAAATTTGCTGATTATGTGTTTTTGAACTAAATTGAATGAAAATATGTTAAATGAGCTAAATTTGTAATTTATTTAGACCAAGAACAAAAAGGATCGGGAGTGGATCGGGGACAGGCGAAGTTAATCGAATAGTCGGGAAAACAAAGTCCGTTGATACTCGAGGTAAGTTTTTAAGCAATTGAGTTAAGTTGAATTTATTATTTTATTATAAATTTGTAATTGTGTCTTATTAGAAGTATATATGAACAATGTGAGATAGCAGAATGTAATGTTGGTTGTAGGAGGAATATATATAGCCGAATGTGATGTGGTTTTGGAGATTAATAAGATGATTTGAAAATATATATATATATGTGTAATTGGGGTTTAAGTTTATATATATACATATGCATATTTTTAAAAGAGTAAAAAGTTTGAGTAGTGCACTATGTGTGCGAATGTAAATACCGAGCACTATGTGTGCGAAATCGGTTAATTGGCACTAAGTGTGCGAGTTATTAATAGTAACGGCACTAAGTGTGTGATACGTTACGAGGATTTGGCACTAAGTGTGCGAATTGTTAATGTGACGGCACTAAGTGTGTGATACGTTACAGAGTTTGGCATTGAATATACGGGTTTATTGACTCATCAGGAATATCGAGTTTTGAAAAGATTAAGCGTAATAAAATGAGCAGGTATGTGATATTATATCATATATGGATAGTAAGGTAAGTTTTGGTTGATGAAATGGAAACTATGTATTATACGCATCAAATTATGATTTATACGGTTTGAAATGTAAATAAGAAATTTTAGTATGTAAAATATATATATGTATTTGTTGTGAGATGTGAATTGGATTAAAGATGTGTATGAAAACCATTATTGAATGTGATATATATATTCGGCTTAAGGGTCATGAAATGTGAAAACAATTTTTGAATTGAATGAATTAATGCATTGTTATATAATTACTTATAACTTACTAAGCTATGATAGCTTACTGTGTGTGTTTATTTGTATGGTTTTATAGATTTTGAAGTCTAGCTACGAGCTCGGGGATCATCGTCAAAGTCTATCACACTATCAACTATCTTTGGTACCCTTTTTATAAGTTGAACTTTTGAAACTATGGCATGTATAGGCTATATTACTCTTTTGAGTTCATTATGAATAAGATGTATATAAATGCCATGCAAAAATGGTTATATTTCTATGCTTGGGTTTGATTTGGTTATGCTTGATCATGGTGTTAATGTTTCTGTATGTTCGGCCTTGTTATGAGCTTATTTTGGAAGTTCATTTCATGGTATTTATATATGTGAGTGATGTATTTGGTTTGATTAGCTATTTATTTAGTTAAAGGTTGAAGAATATTTACCATGGTACTTTGCGAAATTGGGTAAGTGGTATCATGATATGTATGATTAATAATTTGGAGTATATACCTAGATTTTTATAAAGATATGCATAACTTATAAATAGCTCTTTATTTAAGTTTAAATCATGTTCAATTAGAAGTTGAAATTGACTATGAGATTCGGTTTTAGTATGTGTATTGAATTGACAAATATGAAATGTATTTTTAATAGGTATAATGGGATATGAGTAAATGTGTAAATGCCATGAGAGGTTGAATATGGTTTTGATGCAATGTTCCTTAGATTTAGATTAATGTATAGGTAATACTTTAGGCATATTCGACATTATGATATGCTATTTTTTAAAATTGGATAGATTGAGCTCATGCATTTTGGTTAAGAAATGTATCAATTTGGTTAGATAAATGAGTTGTTCAACTATATGTATGTGAGATAGTTACTATGATAATGTTTTAAAATGTTTGGTGCATGTTTGGTAGAATGATTAAGAGCAAATGTGCATATTCGGCTTTTGTAACTAAAATGACCAAATGAATAGTGACTTTTACTTGGTGATATAAATGTATACATATATGCGTGTATTTGGTTGAATAGGGTTAAGCTAAGAGCATAATTGTTTAATCATTCTTCGAAAGTATATCATTATTAACTAAGCATTTGGTTATGATTATTTATATAGTAATTATTTTGGTATGGTTTGTGCTAAGTCTAGTAATGTCCTGTAACCCTAATTCGGCGACGGATATTGGTTAATCGTGTTACAGTGGATGTATATATCATGATATCTTAAGATATATGTTTGCTTGTATTTGTTATAATGGTGATCTTTAAATGATGCTTATTACGATATATATATTTATTGTTTTATGTCGGTTGACATTTAAAATCAAAATAATAATAGATGGTAAAGACATGAAATTTTGTGGAGGGAGATAATACCTTAGCAATAAAAGTTGTTTGGGATGATGAGCTGATGTTGATATTTTGTGAACTTTGTGTGAATGAAGTCAATGCTGGTAATAGACCGACAACTTATCTAAACTCAAAAGGATGGGAAAATGTCATTACTCTTTTCCAAGAAAAAACACAAAAAAATTATGGAAAACCTCAATTGAAAAAAAGGTGGGATACATTAAAAAAGGAATGGAGGTTATTGTAACAGCCCGATTTAGGGGCTAGTCGGAACAATGATCTCGGGATCACTAATCCGAGGTTAGAGAAAAATATTTTCATGTTAATTTATGTGTTATAACATGTTAATAAGGATGCATAGAAATTTTGGTGCTTTAATTTTAGCGATTTCAGGCTAAATCGCTAAAAAGGACTAAATCGCATAAAGTGCGAAAGTTCTATTTTATTTGCTAAAGGTGTCAAATAGCTAAGGATTATTAATTTGAGGTCCCAAATGTGCAATTAGGCCATGGGGATTAGTTTGGCCGGTCAAGGAAAGCTAAGGGGACAAGAGCATTAAATATGGTCATGTTAGGTGATTAAAAAGATATAAAATAAGGTGAAATAAGCAAAAAAGTTATCATCTTTTTATTTCTTCTCTTCTTCCACCGAAAATACAAACAAGAATGGGGGTTTTTGAAGCTCAAAATTTCCAGCAGCTCATCTCCTCTTCAAGTAAGTCATTTTGATGATTATTCTTGATGATTTTTGTATTTTTGGAGTCCTCAAAGCTTAAGCTAGCTATTGAGAGGACTAGTTTGCAATATGGTTGAAAGTATAGGGACTTTCCATGAGAGAGTTTATGATTGTTTGTTGGGTTTTTATGGAAGAAAATGAATGTTAGGGAGATGAGAAACAACTTTTGTGAAAGGTGTTGTCATGAAAACACCTAATTTGGACTAAGATGCAAATGTTGTAGTTTGATCATTAATGCATGAAATAGTTGGAATTGTGGATAGTTGTAAGAGGATTAAATGTTCAGCTAGGCTTGTTTAACAAGAAAATGTTATGAAAATTTATTTACGAGCCTAGGGGCAAAATTGTAATTTTGCCAAAGTATAGGGGCAAAATAGTCATTTTTTCCTAAAGTGTAGATTATAGTGTGTTATGATTTATTAGTGATTAAATCAGTAAATTCCATTGTTCTAGATCAAAGAAACGAGTTTCAGACCTAGAACGGGTGAAAAGAGAAATGTGGGCAAAAAGTCCCTTTCAGCCCTTTTCGACATCGAGGTAAGTTCATGTGCGAATGTTGTAATTACGTATGAGTTAATTTAGTATTCCAATGTTGTATGGAATGTATATTTACTCTATAAATGTATGAGATATCTTTGATGAGATGTCAAGAGAATTGAATTTAAGAGTAATGGGAAATACAAATAGCATGATATGATGATAGTTAAGGTCCCGTGTAAGACCATATTGGAATATGGCCTCGGTGTGAGATATTGAATAAGACCATGTCAGGGACATGGCATCGATATTTTAATTCATGTAAGACCCTATCGGGGGTATGATGTCGATGTGACATTATGTGTATGAGACTCAAGGGTGTTATTTAACAATTTGAGATGAACTCGGTATATGATGAACCTCTAGTGGGTTATGTGTAATCAATACATCTAAGTTGTTTGAGATAGAATTATTAATGCATTGTGTGAATCGTACGAGTATCGTAAAAAGTTAAGTAAGAATAGAAGTGTGTGAGGATGTTCTCGAATGAACATTTGAAATAGAGATATACATGTGTATTATTATCCATGAATGTAAAAATAACGGTGAGCTATGTGCATTATCATCTTATTGATGGTGATGATGGGCTGTGTGCGATACCATCAATATATGATTATTGGTGAGCTAAGTGCGAAATCAACATAAGTATAAATGAATGGTGGGTTGTGTGCGATACCACCCTATTAGAGATTCAATGGTGGACTAAGTGCGAAACCACCGAGAGTTTAGTACTATGAATGGCTTATTGAAAATGCTTGATGTGTTGTTTTATATGATCATGTGGTGATCGGTGCGCAGAATGTATGTTAATTAAACGAGCAAACGGCTTGTGGCATGGTAAGAATGTTGTAAGAGATAGAATGAGTAAGCTTCAAGAGTGGTTGAGTAAGTAACCATGGGTTTATGAGAAAAACTCATTATAACACCTTGCAGTCATGGATATTCAATGAATATCAGTATTTGTCAGTTGTATACAGATGAACTTACTAAGCATTTTTGCTTACTCCTTTTCTTTTCACATTTCTTATAGGTTTTTAATTAGCTCGGGTTGGAGGCCGCCGGAGATGTTTTCACACTATTGAGTAGACTCCTGGTATGGTGTTTCAAGTTCTTTTGAGTCATGGCATGTATAGGGATTCTTTTAAAATGTATTAAGTTCTAATTGATGTAGCCAAGTTGTGTTGGCCTAAGAGAATTTATAATTTGGTTGTGTATAGCTATACATGATGGCTTAAGTTGTTTGTAATTGTATTGGATATAGTTCTCCCTAGTGTGTGGGATAAAGACTTTATTTCTCCTATGATTAAATGTCTTTAATTCAAAAGTTATATTGAAGCCATGTGAAATTATGTGATTATATATGATTGTATGCAAATGAGAGTGGTAAAAGGCTTGGTAGATAGCCTCTAAGTGCCCACACGGATAGACACACGGGCGTGTGTCTAGGCCGTGTGTCCCCTACACCTTAATGTCTTAAGTCAGATTAGAACACGAGCTAATTACACGGCCATTTGTTCAGATCGTGTGTGACACACGGTTATCACATGGGCGTGTGCCCTGGCCGTGTGAAGTCTGCACCTTCCACTTGTAAATTGAATTGCCACATGGCTGAAGTACACGAGCGTGTGTATGAACCGTGTGGATAAGTCAGAATGCCAAAGTTTAGCACACGGGCCAAAGCCACGGGCGTGTCAAGGCCGTGTGAAATTAGTCAGTGTCGACCACGGGTGGAAGACACGGGCATGTCTTAGGGGTACACGGGCATTTCCCAAGTCACATGGGCGTGTGACCCCTGTTTCAAGGAAAATATCCCGATTGAGGTACGAAAGTTTCTGGATAGGTGTTTAAGGCCTCGTAGGCCCATGAAACGTATGTTTTGATTAAGAAGGAGAAGTTTCTGTTTCGAAACAAAATTTTACAGCCCGTAAGTACATGTTTAAGAAAGTTCAAGCAAAGTAATGTCTTGTATCTGGTCTTAGCCTCGGACTCGGGTATGGGGTGTTACATTTAGTGGTATCAGAGCTATGGTTTAGTCGGTTTTCAGACTAACCTAGCATGAGTAAGAGTCTAGCTATACATGCCATATGTGTATCGTGATAGTGTGATGTCTTCCGGCTCTAACGAAATTGTTTTGTTAAGACAGAGATGATTCCCAACCGAGCTAATTTCAGTAAGTTTGTATGATTTCTAAGCTTTATGATTAATATCATTGAATTGTTAAATATGATGTAGAATATATCTTAATTCCATGAGATTTTTGATGCTTTGTTAAACAAAGAAATCAATGAGATTAAGTATGAGAAAGTCCCGATTGAAGTTGAATTACTTAGGATACTCGATCTATCACATGAGACAAGGAAGTCCGTATAAGACCAAGCCAAGGCATGGCATCGGCAATCAAGCAAGTTATCATGTAAGACCAAGACAAGTCTTGGAATTGAAGAGTTATTATGAGATGAAGACCCATATAAGCCCAATCCAAGGCATGGCATTGGTGAGTCTCCATGTAAAGATGTCATGTAAGTCCAAGACAAGTCTTGGCATTGAAAAGCTATCATGAGATAGAGATCCCATGTAAGTCCAAGCCAAGGCATGGCATTGGTGAGTAACAAGGAAGATTTCATGTAAGTCCAAGCCAAGGCTCGGCATTGACCAGTTTATGAGTAAAGATACCAAATAAGACCATGTCAAGACATGGCAATGGTAAGTTCCCAAGGGAACACACAAGGAAGACTTCGTGTAAGTCCATGTCAAGACATGGCGTCGATACCAAGTTGAGAGATCCCATGTAAGACCATGTCTAGGATATGGCTTTGGCATCGAGTTATGTGAGATGAGATTCAGTATCCTCGGTTATTCATAGAAATTCGTCGGGCAAATGAGTAAAGCTTAAATGAGATAGCAAGAAAGTTAAATAAGTGAAGTTGATATCATGCCATGTTAGTTAAAGTTAACTAAGAAGTATTATCCATGTTATGGATGATGATATTGAGAGTATGCTTATCATAGTAAAGTATGCTGATCAATGTGATCAAGTGTTACAGGTACCTTGTTTACCTTACAAGCATGAGACTAGTAAGTTCCATGATGTATGTAAGAATTAGTAAGAGTAAGTAGGCATTTGAGGTTTGTAACGCCCTTGTTTATAATAAATATATCCAGAGAACGGGATACGTATGTATGTACGAATGTTTGAATGATGTATGAACAATATGTCCACATAGTTGAATCTCATATGCGACTGTTAAAGTAGAGGATGTATAATGTCTTCTTTTACGACATATGATGAAGCCACATATTATAGTGTGGGAGTTAAACTGAGAAGTTTGACTAAGTAGAATGCAGGAGATGAGTACGGTCGTTCAATGATAAATTGATGAATAAGACCATGGTTGGACCATGGCAATACATGTGATCCCATATAATACCATGTCTGGGGCATGGCATTGGCAACGATACGTGATTCCGTGTAAGACCACGTCCAGGACCTGGCTTTGGCATGAAATCGTGTAAGACCATATCTGGGATATGGCGTCGATATTGATATAAGATCCTGTGCAAGACCATATCTAGGATATGGCATCAGCATCAACAGGAGTTTCCATGTAAGACCGTATCTGGGATATGGCATTGGTATTGATATGAGATTCCGTGTAAGACCATAGCGAGGCTATGGCATCGTGACGACATGTAAGTTTATAGCTGGGCTATAATGTTGTGATACGAGTAAGACCGTAGTTGGACTATGGCAACCAAGTAAATGATGTACTCAAACCATAAGACATTCTCTAAATTGATAAGAAATGGTAAGAGAAACCAGAGTTTAAATGTTGAATACTTGAGTAGACATTAATGTGGAACTTGAGTAAGTGAAGTCACTGTTCAAAATTATGGGTGATAGAAACAATTGTAGCATGAGTAAGCGTGAAAACTCGCCTGGACTGAGTTGTGTGACTACAATGATATCACATTAATGACGAATATTAAATCATAGGTATGTAGTCATGAGAGTCATGTTAGAGGCTTTACGACCTCACCCCCTTACTACTGTTGATTTATAATGAGATCCTTACGAGGGTTAAGTTGAATAAGCTCATGAGTACAAAATCAAAGAGTTTAGTGGAAAAACAAGTAGTAACGTATATCGAGATAAGGGTAGTTAGAAAGTGATAATAGCTTTGAGGAGAATATCTAAATGTTTTAAAGATTGCACTGATTATGCAATGTTAAGAGTAAAAAGAAAGTTAGCCCAGGCTATTTGACTCAATTGAGTAGGAAGCCTGAGGTGTACGCTTATCGAGACCTTCCTGATTTGATGTTCACTAATGAAAAGGAATAGTTAAAAAGTTTTGATAACGGAAATGGTTGGAGAAACAATATTTGAACTGTGAAAGTGTTTGACCATGACAACCATAGTTGTATGGACCATAATGATCTCTTTGAGTACTTCGTATTAATATCTGTTGCCTTTCAGGGGTGATGTAGTTGTTCTTTCCATGAATCGTGATCGTGTGAGAATGTTAGCTGACTGTAAGATTAGACAAAATAGTTGTTGATTTAATCAATTGAAATCGACATTCCTTTATCTCTTCGTAACCTTATTCTGGTACTTTGAGGAGGAAGTTAGTGATAAATCTTTATGTGAGATTTCTCTTATATTTCTGTTGATCATGGTTATCTTTAAAGTGTATGTTCTTTGAGTTGTGGTAGTTATATTTACTATGATTGCGCTTTTGATTTGATCATAGAAAGGTGATAATTCTAGTATAAGAGGTGAAATCACAAGTTTCACGTTGTGCGATGGGTTTTTGGGTAAACCGGATAGAGTTAATGCACTTTATTGAGATGTCTCTGCTATCCTGAGATATGACGATAGTAAAGGTTTTAAATTAGCACATCAAGAGAAACTCAAACGAGAGTGTGTTTGAAATATATTCTCAGTGAGGAGAAAAGAGTAGATTGATGAATTGAGATATGATTCTAGTTAAGTGTATAATTACGCATGAATCTATAAGGAGAATGAAATTCTATGTGTACATGAGTGAGGAGCATGATACAGAGGTATGCTCATTGAAACATTTTAATCGTGATGGTTAGGTTAGAAGTCATTAAAGGTACTATTAACTGAAAGTTTTAGTATTGAGTTCAGTGTGAATCGAGAAAAAGAGTTTGTAAGTTTGTATGTGATTATGCAACATTTATACTTGCATGTTGAGAATGCTTGGCATTACATTGATGTATAATGCTTTACTAAATTGATTAGTTAATGTTGAATGAGATGTTGAAGTCCTAGCGGACCATATTGAATATGAAAATGACATCATTGAGATATGAAATAGATAAGGTCCCGTATAAGACCATGTTCGGGACATGGGCTCGGCACCAAGTTGAGATCCCGTATAAGACCATATCCGGGACATGGCTTCGGTAATGAAAATGAGAATCGTATAAGACCATATTCGGGATATGGCATCGATACTTGATGTGGAAGTCCATATAAGACCTTATCCGGGATATGGCATTGGCATTTAGAGGTGACTCCATGTAAGACCACCTCGGAGATGTTGCATTGGCTTCGTACCTACAGTAATGACGACGAATATGTGTCTTTGACTATCCCTAGTGGTTAATGGGATAAGTAGATAAGTTTAGAAGTAGAAATGAGAATTGTACTAAAGCCATGTGAATGGGTGAATACAGGAAATCGTGAACAAGTCAAAAAGAAACGAGTTCACAGTTGTAAGATTTCTGAATATATGAGCCCGGGAAGAAGAGTAATCTAGGTCCCAAGTTGTGCTTCGACCCTGTGTACTACAGCTTAAAGGTTGTTGGCGAGAGAAACTTGGGGATAAGTCGGTTTGTGATTTTGAAGAGTTAGTGGAAATGTTTCAGGAATGTTAGGAGCAACTTCTCCTGGTAAAATTTTCGGGGACAAAAACTCTTAAGGGGGAGAATTGTAACAGCCCGATTTAGGGGCTAGTCGGAACAGTGATCTCGGGATCACTAATCCGAGGTTAGAGAAAAATATTTTCATGTTAATTTATGTGTTATAACATGTTAATAAGGATGCATGGAAATTTTGGTGCTTTATTTTTAGCAATTTCAGGCTAAATCGCTAAAAAGGACTAAATCGCATAAAGTGCAAAAGTTCTATTTTATTTGCTAAAGGTGTCAAATAGCTAAGGATTATTAATTGGAGGTCCCAAATGTGCAATTAGGCCATGAGGATTAGTTTGGCTGGTCAAGGAAAGCTAAGGTGACAAGTGCATTAAATGTGGTCATGTTAGGTGATTAAAAAGAAATAAAATAAGGTAAAATAAGCAAAAAAGTTATCATCTTTTTATGTCTTCTCTTCTTCCACTGAAAATACAAACAAGAATGGGGGTTTTTGAAGCTCAAAATTTCCAGCAGCTCATCTCCTCTTCAAGTAAGTCATTTTGATGATTATTCTTGATGATTTTTGTATTTTTGGAGTCCTCAAAGCTTAAGCTAGCTATTGAGAGGACTAGTTTGCAATATGGTTGAAAGCCTAGGGACTAGTTTATGATTGTTTGCTGGGTTTTTATGGAAGAAAATGAATGTTAAGGAGATGAGAAACAACTTTTGTGAAAGGTGTTGTCATGAAAACACCTAATTTGGACTAAGATGCAAATGTTGTAGTTTGATCATTAATGCATGAAATAGTTGGAATTGTGGATAGTTGTAAGAGGATTAAATGTTTAGCTAGGGTTGTTTAACAAGAAAATGTGATGAAAATTTATTTACGAGCCTAGGGGCAAAATCATAATTTTACCAAAGTAT
This sequence comes from Gossypium sturtianum, assembly GCA_025698515.1. NCBI lineage: Eukaryota > Viridiplantae > Streptophyta > Magnoliopsida > Malvales > Malvaceae > Gossypium > Gossypium sturtianum. The sequence continues at coordinate 90,709,106 of CM046954.1, forward strand.
AGGGGCAAAATAGTCATTTTTGCCTAAAGTGTAGATTATAGTGTATTATGATTTATTAGTGATTAAATCAGTAAATTCCATTGTTTTAGATCAAAGAAACGAGTTTCGGACCTAGAACGGGTGAAAAGAGAAATGTGGGCAAAATGTCCCTTTCGGCCCTTTTCGACATCGAGGTAAGTTCATGTGTGAATGTTGCAATTACGTATGAGTTAATTTAGTATTCCAATGTTGTATGGAATGTATATTTGCTCTATGAATGTATAAGATATCTTTGATGAGATGTCAAGAGAATTGAATTTAAGAGTAATGGGAAATGCAAATAGCATGATATGATGATAGTTAAGGTCCCGTGTAAGACCATATTGGAATATGGCCTCGGTGTGAGATATTGAATAAGACCATGTCAGGGACATGGCATCGATATTTTAATTCATGTAAGACCCTATCGGGGGTATGATGTCGATGTGACATTATGTGTATGAGACTCAAGGGTGTTATTTAACAATTTGATATGAACTCAGTATATGATGAACCTCTAGTGGGTTATGTGTAATCAATACATCTTAGTCGTTTGAGATAGAATTATTAATGCATTGTGTGAATGCGTACGAGTATCGTAGAAATTTAAGTAAGAATAGAAGTGTGTGAGGATGTTCTCGAATGAACATTTGAAATAGAGATATACATGTGTATTATTATCCATGAATGTAAAACTAACGGTGAGCTATGTGCGTTATCATCTTATTGATGGTGATGATGGGCTGTGTGCGATACGATCAATTATATGATTATTGGTGAGCTAATTGCGAAATCACCATAAGTATAAATAACTGGTGGGCTGTGTGTGATACCACCCTATTAGAGATTCAATGGTGGACTAAGTGCGAAACCACTGAGAGTTTAGTACTATGAATGGCTTATTGAAAATGCTTGATGTGTTGTTTTATATGATCATGTGGTGATCAGTGCAGGAATGTATGTTAATTAAACAAGCAACTGGCTTGTGGCATGGTAAGAATGTGGTAAGAGATAGAATGAGTAAGCTTTAGGAGCGGTTGAGTAAGTAACCATGGGTTTATGAGAAAAACTCATTATAACACCTTGCAGTCATGGATATTCAATGAATATCAGTATTTGTCGATTGTATCTGAGATGAACTTACTAAGCATTTTTGCTTACTCCTTTTCTTTTCACATTTCTTATAGGTTTTTAATTAGCTCGGGTTGGAGGCAGCCGGAGATGTTTTCACACTATCGAGTAGACTCCTGGTATGGTGTTTCAAGTTCTTTTGAGTCATGGCATGTATAGGGATTCTTTTAAAATGTATTAAGTTCTAACTGATGTAGCCAAGTTGTGTTGGCCTAAGAGAATTTATAATTTGGTTGTGTATAGCTATACATGATGGGTTAAGTTGTTTGTAATTGTATTGGATATAGTTCTCCCTAGTGTATGGGATAAAGACTTTATTTCTCCTATGATTAAATGTCTTTAATTCAAAATTTATATAGAAGCCATGTGAAATTATGTGATGATATATGATTGTATGCAAATGAGAGTGGTAAAAGGCTTGGTAGGTAGCCTCTAAGTGCCCACACGAATAGACACACGGGCGTGTGTCTAGGCCGTGTGTCCCCTGCACCTTAATGTCTTAAGTCAAATTAGAACACGAGCTAATTACACGGCCGTTTGTTCAGACCGTGTGTGACACACGGTTAGCACATGGGCGTGTGCCCTGGCCGTGTGAAGTCTGCACCTTCCACTTGTAAATTGAATTGCCACACGGCTGAAGTACACGGGCGTGTGTATGAACCGTGTGGATAAGTCAGAATGCCAAAGTTTAGCACATGGGCCAAAGCCACGGGCATGTCAAGGCCGTGTGAAATTAGTCAGTGTCGACCAGGGTGGAAGACACGGGCATGTCTTAGGGGTACACGGGTGTGTCCCAAGTCACATGGGCGTGTGACCCCTGTTTCGAGGAAAAGTTCCCGATTGAGTTTTGAAAGTTTCCGGATAGGTGTTTAAGGCCTCGTAGGCCCATGAAACGCATGTTTTGATTAAGAAGGAGAAGTTTCTGTTTCGAAACAAAATTTAACAGCCCGTAAGTACATGTTTAAGAAAGTTCAAGCAAAGTAATGTCTCGTATCCGGTCTTAGCCTCGGACTCGGGTATAGGGTGTTACAGTTATGGAGGGAGTTGCTTAAAGAATCTATAGGTATAGGATGGTGTCCATATAAAAAGACTGTCAATGCTACTAAAGAATGGTGGGCTAAAAAAATACAGGTTACTGTTAACTTTATCATTATTTTAATGCATAAAGTTTATTGAAATTAATAATTTCCAAATATAAAACTCTTAATATAACATGTAACATATTATGTAGGAAAATCCTGATTTTAAAGGATTTAAGAAGAAAGGAATTGAACCACAATTGAATGAGTTAATATGGAAAATGTTTGGTGGAATTGTAGCCACTAGAGAGAATGCATGGGCACCTTCGTCTGGTGTTCTTCCAAGTAGGGTTCCTATGGGAGATGATACACCTAATGAGGGATTTGGTGATTCAGATGAACATACTTATGAGAATAAAGGTATTCCTCCTAATGAGGTACCATCAAGCCCTTCTGATGAAACTCCTAATCGAAGAAAGCAAACACTTGGGGTTGTACACAGTAAAGGGAAAAAAATCAAGTTCAAGTAGAAAACCATCCCTAAATAAATTAACTTCTTAGATTGAGAAATTGTGTGAGAGTATGGCTAGTCTAAGGAAGTCAGTGATTGAAATTATTTATCCCCACTCTCAATATACTATTTCAAATGCAATGGATGCTTTGCGTGCTTTGGGAGATAAAATTCCAAAAAAAGATTAATTGTACTATTTTGCCATCAAAATATTCCAAATACTGGTGAAACGAGAAGTGTTTTTGAACTTAGATCCAGATGTTAGGGTTTGGTGGCTTCAACGTGAGTATGCTGAACAAAATCCAATTGCATCATTTTCATCCTTGGTAGAAACATCCTCATTTACCTTCCAACCATACCATCAACCACCTCCACCATAAGCTCTTTAGGATTATTACTATAATATAACTATACTACTTTTTTATGTGTAAAACTAATGTATGATATTTTTTTTATGTTTGGTATTTTTATGCTATGCTTTTATTCAAGTTTCTTTGTGTTGTATAGAATGTCACAAAATATTAATTTATTTTCATTTGATTACTTTTTCAGGTTATGGATGAATTTAACAATATGTATAATAGTTTTGGTATGAATTATGATACCCTTGAATTAAGTGAAGAAGCTCAACAAAGAATAGCCACAATTGTTACACAAGTTGAGCACAACAATTATCATGAAGTGGAAGAATATGTGTTAGGCAGTGTAACACCCCAGATTTTAGGGTTAGAAGTTTTAAGGTTTGTTGGTTAGGGTTAGTGTTCGGTTGGACTTCTAAGTCTATTTTTGCATTTTAGGAGCAGTATGAGCCTGTTGGTTCAATGGCTAGCTCTGTAGGTAGCTTGCCTCTGGTCTTGGGTCCGAGTCCATGTGTGCGATGTGGGGAATGTTTTATTTTTGGCTTCAATTCTAAAAACTCTGATAGGATAAATTTTATTAAAATCTTGTTAATAAAATTTATTTTTTATTTTATTTTTGAAATGGAAATAATAATAATTAAAAAATTAGAAAATTCCCTCATGGTCCTCTATTCTCTCCCTCTTTCGTCAGTTCTTTCTCCTTCTTCCATTATTCTTTTTGTTTTCTTCTGTTTTGTTCTTTTCAGCTGGAGTAAATTATTGGGGGTTTTGCATCAACTTGGTTGGGCATTAAAGCTTTTGTTCCTATCACTTCGTTAGAGGATCAACATTCGTATTCATCAGAAGTGTAGCCTATTGCTAGAATAAGAGGAGAATCGGTCAATTTTAGTGCCTCGAAGCATTCATCAGGTGTGTTTCTAAAACTGCTTAATTTAGGTTTTGAACTGCGTTGGATTGAATGGAATTCTGCAAATTCTGGTGTGTTTTTGAACTATTAGTGATTAGGGGTTGCTCTGCTATCACAAAATCACGACTTACAGCATGTTTCGGTGTGGTTTCATGACCACACGGGAAGCCACACGGGCGTGTGCCACACACGGGCGGTCCACACGGCTATGTGATGCTGTGAAATTAGGGACTTTGACATTTTCTAATGCCACACGACCGTGTGGCTACTGTTTGGGGATTTTTTTTATTTTCACATGGGCGTTTGCCTTAGACACACGACCGTGTTCCTAAGCCACACGAACGTGTGAGTTTGCATCACGGTCGTGTCTACTCTACTTCTTAATTTTGCTTAAGTTTTGCACAAAATGCACAGTGAGTTACATGGGCTTCTCACACGGCCATGTAACTCTAACACACGGGCGTGTGTCTTATCCACACGGCCATGTGCCACCTCCACACAGGCGTGTCCATCTTCCACACGGGCGTGTGGCCTTATTTTATAGTTTTTGCACCTCTTTTTAGCAAATCAATGTGTTTTAGACCCTGATTAATTCCATGCTAATTTAAGTTCGATAGGAGTAAATGAGATCTTAATTCTGTTGAACCTGATTGTAAATGTGCAACTATTAGATGTAATATGGAATCAAAAGTATAGATTATTAGAGGTTTCTAGCTCTATTATTCGTACAAGTTTAGGTGTGATTTTTAAGGCTTTGTGATATAGGTGTTCTATTACGTTTGGTTGAAATCAGGTATGTTGAATTCTGGTTCCGTTACTTTGAATATGAGTATGTCCATATGCATGATGGTCGTGCATTCATTTGCATTTGCAGGTTTTAGTTGTAAAGAGAAAGAAGACTGTTCTAGGCAGTATAACTGCAATATTTCTTTACAGCAGTTTACCACATTATATTGTACATATGTCAGCTTAGCTGCATATTGTTATTCGAGTGGCTTAGTTCCACATTTGTGGTGTGTAGGGTGGATGGTCCTATTAAGGTCCTATGTGGTCTGCAGGGTAGACAGGCCTACTGTAGCCCTTATGTGGTGTGCAGGGTGGACGAAGTGGTGTTCGGTTGGTTGGGTGGGATTTTGATGTTCTGTAACACCCTGGTTTAGGGGCTATGCATGTTGGGTATAATTCATGTTCTAGTAGGTTTTGGGTATGCTTGGATGTGTTTGAGAGGTGGTAAGAATGTTTGGACTCAAGGGGAAGACTTTAGAAAATTTTGGATTTTTAAGTGCAAAAAGGGGAGCTAGGCTAAGGGGGGCTTTAAGAAAAGTTGTTGGGGGTTTATGGCGAAAGAAATGCCTCGGTAAAGTGGCTTCCATGCGCCACTTAAGGGGGCTGGTCATAACGCCAACAAGGGCTTGGGTTCGAAGCACGGCGGCAGCAAGTGGTGTTTTATTTTTAGGGTTTGGCGTTAAAAAGGAAGGGCTGAGTTAAGGAGGGTTTAAAGGATTTTGTGGGCATTGGTGGACAAGAAAGATGGGTTGGTGGAGTGGCTTGGGGCGCCACTTAAGGGTCTTGGCGAAGGGACCCAAGTTCGAGCCATGAGGGAAGCGCCTGGTGTGTTTTATTTTTGTTTTGGCGTTAAGACAAGGGGGAAATAAGGAATGAGGTCTTAAAAGAATATGTGGCGGGTTTATGTCACACAAAAAAACGCCCGCAGAATGGCATGGGCGTTAAAGCTTAAAGGGGCTTAGTGCAGGTCATGGGTTCAAGACACAAGAGAAGCAATATTTTGAGCCTTTTAATTTTGCTTTTGGCAGCAAAGCAGGGGAGAGTTGGGCAAACATGTGGACTCCAATATGATAAGCTTAATATTTTGATTTTAAATTCTTTGGAAGAATGGATTATTATTAGTTTTTATTTTGTATTTTAATTGAAGAGGTGATAATGGATAAAAGGTGGTTTTTATTTTGTTTATTTTGAATGTTGATAAGAGATAAATAAGGATTATTCTATTTAGTTCAAGTGAGTGGTTAAGAGATAAATTAGGAGAGGAATTCGGGATATGATTAAAAAGGAATCAGTAGTGGCCAAGGGTCTTTTGGGTGGTGTTTGAATTTCGGTCATTTAGGGATTAAGTGTTGAATTTTAATTGTTTTTCTCTAGTGCCTCTTGCCGAATATTGTAGTCCTCTCTACCTTTTCTCTTTTCTTGAAACCTTGAAACCGAATCTCCCTCTTTTGGTGCCGATTGTATCTTTTGTTGGAGCCGAATCATTCACTTTGAACTTCAAAGCCGAAGGTGGTAGTCTAGTTATTCTTCTTTCTTGTTCTTTTGTATTATCATCTTTTCCGAAAACTACTCTTTTGTCATTCCCAAAAGCCAAATCTCTCGGTGTTCAAGGAGACTTTGGGTGCAAGCGATTCGATCGATTCGGATGGTATGGTAAGGAACTCTTTAACGTTATTCTTCTTTCTTTTATCTTTGGTTAGTCGAAACCAAAATCTAACCCCTTTTAGTCTGGTGGATGAACCAAGAGGTGATCTTTCGGGATTTGGAGACTTTTGGTAAGCAGCTATACTATTCGGCCAAGGGCCATCTTCCTTGATTATTGTGCATAGCCGATACTAACAATGGCAAATAGGGATTTCGACAACTTCAAGGAGCAAGCCTTTGTGATTTGGTAAAGGACCAAATCGGCATTGAGAAGGGAGTTCAGAAATTGTAGGAGTGCAAAATCGTCTAGACTTTGGGTTTCAGGATTTAGTAGACTGTGCTAATAAGGTGCGTAATTATCGCACTGTTTCCCCTGTTTTGTGTATTGTTATACATATATATATATTTGTGTATGATGTGTGATAGCCGAGAATAAAGGCTAAAGTGGTGGATACCCATGTTTGGGGTAACCGGTTAACAGGTTAGTGTTTTATGATATTAAATTATTTATGGTGCCTGTTTCATATGGTAATGAGCATGCTATTATACTCACTCTATATGTTGATTTGACACGGTATATTGACATATGTGCATGGGGATTTGATTTGGGCAAAGAAGGACGGGGAGTACATATTATGTACGTGGTCTAATGTCAGCCTCGTGCTACATTAGCGCTTGATGGTTAGCTGTGTGCTTCATCAAGGGAGATGTTGGCTAGGTGCCCATCTCGGCGGTTGATAGCTGAGTGCATCACCGTAGATAGATTATTGTGAGGATCACGATATGATCGGTGGCTCAGCCATGGCCTTGTGCAGCAGGTCTGCCAAGGTAGGATTTGTGGGATCACTCGGTTGTGATCGGTGGATTAGCCACGGCCTTGAGTAGGGAGTCTGCTAAGGTTGGTGTAACGGATGGACCTAGGTTGGGTTGGGTTTCGTAATTGCATATTTACCTGTATGATCTGTGTGGATATGGGCCAAGCCCATACGTGTGGGAAGCATGTGTAATGATTATGCACTGAGTTAGTGGACTCACCCTATTTTTCTCAACCATTTCAGGTGATTCGTGATTAATGGACCGGGTTGGAGGGGATACAAAGGTGGCCATGCAGAAGGAGATTATTTTGATTATTTTATGTTTTTAATATTAAGTATTGGGTTTAAATATTGGGTTGTAATAAGGGCCTTATTTTTATTATTTTGGTATTATTTTATTATTATTTATGGCTTGTTCAAATTAAATTACTAAGTGAAGATAACTTTATTTTAGCAACTTATTTATTCAAATTATATATATATATATATATATCTGTTTAATAAAGTTTTAATATGGGCATTGTATAATAACAAAGTTTTATTTATAATTTTAAATGGACATGGTTTTCAAAAGTTAACAATTTTCATGTTTTATCCAAAAGTCAAAAAGATTTTCAACCGTCTTTCCGCAGTGACATAACCAGATTCGGTCAAGGCTCGTGGGCCGGGTTTGGGGGTGTTACAGTTTGGTATCAGAGCCCGGTTCAAAACTCGGCTTTGAGGGTTTTGGGCCCAAAAACATTTTCAAAATGGGCTTTTTAAAAAAATATGGGCTTTTATGAAATTTTTTCCAGGTTTTTTTTTTGGCATGGCACCTGTACCTCCGGCCCGAGTCCACCAGGTAAGTACTTCGGACTTTCTTGAAGTGATTTGTTTATATGAATTGATTTGGGGTTAGTTTGGGCTCGTAGAATAGAATACTAGGATCTGTTGGACCCTAGGATTAGTCTACTCAAACATATGCATAAAACTTAAAGCTCTTAAACAAACCTGTGAAATAAGTCGCCGAGTTAAGGTGTGGCAACCATTGTGCGCATGTCTAGGAGTGGATCTGGAAGAGCTTGGTACTTAAGCAGTCCACGTGACTCACCTCCTCTTCGCAGGAATCCTACCTGGTGCGTAGCTACGGTTCATCTTAACCAAGAGGACTTGTTCACAGGCTAAACCGATTAATAAAACCCGAAAGGGAATTAGCCTTGCTGTTTTTAAAACCTCCTGTTTTAAAATTTTTCAAACTTACCCCTTTGGTTTGTGAAACCCTAAATCTAGTTTTGAAGGACGTTTTTTGATTTGTAAAATTACCAAAATGCCCATGATTTCTAAAATTACAAAAATAACCCTGATTTCTGAAATTTGTGCGATACCTCTGGTTTGAAAAACAAAATTCTCAAGATGACCCCTGAGATTTTGTGAATTTTGAAATATCTTTAAGTTGGAAAACTATTTTTCAAAATTGACTCCTAGTTATCACCGAAATACCTCTTATAGGAAAATGACGAAATTACCTCTGGGTAGGGTATGAAACTTGATTGCTCGAAAGAACTACTCTCGGAAACTTCATTGCATAAAATTTCTCGTGGATAAAACAGTGAAACAAGAATTTCTAATGCATAAAACTTTTAAGCAGACTAAATCGAGGCGCTAGATATGAGTTCTAGGGGCGTGGTCACAATACTCGTGGACGTGGTAGAGGCGGGATGTCGAGTGTACGAACCGGTTGGGTCTCGCCGCCATGGGTCGAGAGCGATGTGCCGCCACCGGTGTTGAGGTGGAACAGCGAGGATCGGTGGAGGAGACGATGCGATGATCGCGAGCTATCTTTGCGGGTGCTTGAGCGAGTGGCGCGAGGAGCCAATGGGGGCGATGGGACTCGGAAGTCGGTTCCGAAAGGCTTAGGGCAAATGGGCCGAGGTCTTCGTGAGGAGTGTGCGGGGTAGCTCGAACGTGGCGAGTGCGGCTTGAGGCGATGGAAAGGATTATGGGCGACTTAGACTTTAGCCGGCGAGGAGAAGCTTAAGGGTGTTGTTTCGTTCTTTGCGAGATGAGGCCTACCGGTGGTGGCTCACGGTTAAGGAAAGTACCCGACGGTCATCGAGTGGGTGGGGTTATTTTAAGATCAAGTTCGAGGAAGTGCGTCGGAGCGAGCTATGTGGATGCTCAGAGGAAGGCGTTCCTCAATGCGGTGCAAGGTAGCAAATCGATAGCGAGTACGGCCGAAGTTTCTGCGTTTGAGCCGGTATGCTCGGGAATCGTGGCAACCGATTATGAGAGATGCGTCGATTTGAAGATGGGCTACGGGATGAGTTGCGAGTTTTGATTGCTCCGCATCGGGGAAAGAGACTTCGCCGTTTTAGTGGAGAAAGCTCGAATAGTGAGGAGGTCAAGAAGGTGAGAGGCTCAATAGGGAAAGGAACCGTGATAAGAGAAGTGTTGGATCGCCGAAGTGGTTGAGAGGGTCCGAGAAGAGACCGAGGGTTGAGACTCTGTTCATATTGTTAAGACAAGCGAGAGGAATCCGGATCGTCCGTGTGCGCAGTGTGTGGAAGGTACCATGTTGGCGAATCTTTGGAATCGTGTTCGAGAGTGCTTGGATGCAAGTCCAAGTCTCATCTCGATTAAGGATTGTCCCAGAGAATCCGAATGGGACTCGAGCGAAGGCCAAGGTTATGTGCAACCAGCAGAGGTGGTCGGCAAGCAGCGGCGACAAAGGGTCGCGGTTTGAACCATAGAGGAAATGGTTTTCGCCGAGGTCGTGTGGCGATGACCGCATGATAATGGTGGCACCGAGGCAAAGCGGCCAGTGTCAGTTTATGCGATTCGTCGGAGAGAGGATAATGATGTGCCCGATGTGTCATTTGGTAAGTTCCTTGTGTTTGGAATATTCTTTGTTGTTTCGTTCGTGTTGATGACTTTTGATTTGTTGCTCGTAAAGTAGTTGGAACCTTGGGTATGAACTTAGAAAGCGTGCCTAAGGTATGTTAGCTCTTTAGGATCAGAGTGCTGTGACTTTAGCGTAGTGGGAAGAATTGGATTTATTAGTTTAGACAAGTAATTTCGAGGACGAAATTATTTTTAGGAGGGTAGAATTGTAACACCCTGGTTTAGGGGCTATGCATGTTGGGTATAATTCATGTTCTAGTAGGTTTTGGGTATGCTTGGATGTGTTTGAGAGGTGGTAAGAATGTTTGGACTCAAGGGGAAGACTTTAGAAAATTTTGGATTTTTAAGTGCAAAAAGGGGAGCTAGGCTAAGGGGGCTTTAAGAAAAGTTGTTGGGGGTTTATGGCGAAAGAAATGCCTTGGTAAAGTGGCTTCCATGCGCCACTTAAGGGGTGGTCATAACGCCAACAAGGGCTTGGGTTCAAGAAGCTGCGGCGACAAGTGGTGTTTTATTTTTAGGGTTTGGCGTTAAAAGGAAGGTTTGAGTTAAGGAGGGTTTAAAGGATTTTGTGGGCATTGGTGGACAAGAAAGATGGGTTGGTGGAGTGGCTTGGGGCGCCACTTAAGGGTCTTGGCGAAGGGACCCAAGTTCGAGCCATGAGGGAAGCGCCTGGTGTGTTTTATTTTTGTTTTGGCGTTAAGACAAGGGGGAAATAAGGAATGAGGTCTTAAAAGAATATGTGGCGGGTTTATGTCACAAAAACGCCTCGCGAGAATGGCATGGGGCGTTAAAGCTTAAAGGGGCTTAGTGCAGTCATGGGTTCAAGACACAAGAGAAGCAATATTTTGAGCCTTTTAATTTTGCTTTTGACGGCCTTGTTAGGGGAGAGTTGGGCGACATGTGGACTCCAATATGATAAGCTTAATATTTTGATTTTAAATTAATTTGGAAGAATGGATTATTATTAGTTTTTATTTTGTATTTTAATTGAAGAGGTGATAATGGATAAAAGGTGGTTTTTATTTTGTTTATTTTGAATGTTGATAAGAGATAAATAAGGATTATTCTATTTAGTTCAAGTGAGTGGTTAAGAGATAAATTAGGAGAGGAATTTGGGATATGATTAAAAAGGAATCAGTGGCCGGCCAAGGGTCTTTTGGGTGGTGTTTGAATTTCGGTCATTTAGGGGATTAAGTGTTGAATTTTAATTGTTTTTTCTCTAGTGCCTCTTGCCGAATATTGTAGTCCTCTCTACCTTTTCTCTTTTCTTGAAACCTTGAAACCGAATCTCCCTCTTTTGGTGCCGATTATATCTTTTGTTGGAGCCGAATCATTCACTGAACTTCAAAGCCGAAGGTGGTAGTCTAGTTATTCTTCTTTCTTGTTCTTTTGTATTATCATCTTTTCCGAAAACTACTCTTTTGTCATTCCTAAAAGCCAAATCTCTCGGTGTTCAAGGAGACTTTGGGTGCAAGCGATTCGATCAGTTCGGATGGTATGGTAAGGAACTCTTTAACGTTATTCTTCTTTCTTTTATCTTTGGTTAGTCGAAACCAAAATCTAACCGTTTTAGTCTGGTGGTTGAACCAAGAGGTGATCTTTCGGGATTTGGAGACTTTTGGTAAGGGGCTATATACTATTCGGCCAAGGGCCATCTTCCTTGATTATTGTGCATAGCCGATACTAACAATGGCAAATAGGGATTTCGACAACTTCAAGGAGCAAGCCTTTGTGATTTGGTAAAGGACCAAATCGGCATTGAGAAGGGAGTTCAGAAATTGTAGGAGTGCAAAATCGTCTAGACTTTGGGTTTTAGGATTTAGTAGACTGTGCTAATAAGGTGCGTAATTATCGCACTGTTTCCCCTGTTTTGTGTATTGTTATACATATATATATATTTGTGTATGATGTGTGATAGCTGAGAATAAAGGCTAAAGTGGTGGATACCCATGTTTGGGGTAACCGGTTAACAGGTTAGTGTTTTATGATATTAAATTATTTATGGTGCCTGTTTCATATGGTAATGAGCATGCTATTATACTCACTCTATATGTTGATTTGACACGGTATATTGACATATGTGCATGGGGATTTGATTTGAGCAAAGAAGGACGGGGAGTACATATTATGTACGTGGTCTAATGTCAGCCTCGTGCTACATTAGCGCTTGATGGTTAGCTGTGTGCTTCATCAAGGGAGATGTTGGCTAGGTGCCCATCTCGGCGGTTGATAGCTGAGTGCATCACCGTAGATAGATTATTGTGAGGATCACGATGTGATCGGTGGCTCAGCCACGGCCTTGTGCAGCAGGTCTGCCAAGGTAGGATTTGTGGGATCACTCGGTTGTGATCGGTGGATTAGCCACGGCCTTGAGTAGGGAGTCTGCTAAGGTTGGTGTAACGGATGGACCTAGGTTGGGTTGGGTTTCGTAATTGCATATTTACCTGTATGATCTGTGTGGATATGGGCCAAGCCCATACGTGTGGGAAGCATGTGTAATGATTATGCACTGAGTCAGTGGACTCACCCTATTTTTCTCAACCATTTCAGGTGATTCGTGATTAATGGACCGGGTTGAGAGGATACAAAGGTGGCCATGCAGAATGAGATTATTTTGATTATTTTATGTTTTTAATATTAAGTATTGGGTTTAAATATTGGGTTGTAATAAGGGCCTTATTTTTATTATTTTGGTATTATTTTATTATTATTTATGGCTTGTTCAAATTAAATTACTAAGTGAAGATAACTTTATTTTAGCAACTTATTTATTCAAATTATATATATATATCTGTTTAATAAAGTTTTAATATGGGCATTGTATAATAACAAAGTTTTATTTATAATTTTAAATGGACATGGTTTTCAAAAGTTAACAATTTTCATGTTTTATCCAAAAGTCAAAAAGATTTTCAACCGTCTTTCCGCAGTGACATAACCAGATCCGGTCAAGGCTCGTGGGCCGGGTTTGGGGGTGTTACATGTTCATTGCTACTCATTTGAGCATTTTGCATTATGTTAAATTTGAATATGAGTGCTATATTATTTGTAAATGAGTGATTAAGTTATTTTGCTAGAGTATTATGCATGTTATGAATTTGCGTAGTCGTGTGCTTCTGGTTTGCCTATCTTGTTTGAATGTTTGCATTGAGAGTAAGTTAATTCAGTAGAGGTTCCAACTTTATGAATGGTTCTGTTACTCTATTTACTTTCGTTAAATTTTTTATCCAACATGACCTAACTATTTAGTTTTAAGACTCACACTGAGCTCGCGTAGCTCACCTCCCTTTAGTTTTTCCCTTTCAGGTAACTTGCGTGGTTAAGCTCTGGATTCGACGCTTCAGGGGTCTCAGGAAGTTTTGGTGTTGAACGGGTTTATTAATTTTCTAATAATTTAATATGGTTGGTTTTAAAATTATTTGTAAGGTGATTATGCAAATTGTGGTATGGGTTAAGGTTTGGACTTTTCATTAAATTACGTGTTTTTGGTTTGGACAAAATTTCGAAAGTTTCGCGCATGGTTTTTAATTAGGTTCTGTTGTTGTTTCAATATTCATACACATTTGAGAAAACGACACATCTTCCGTTGTTTTCCTTTCTTAAAATTTTGAGTTACAATTGGCAAAATTTTGAGGTATTTTGAAACTGCTCAAAAGCGTCAATTTGAATTATTTATATTTGTTTTAAACGCTTATTAAATATTGTTTCAAAATATAACTAAGTTTTATCTAATTCACTAAAATTTAGCAAAGAAGTTTCTATGTTTATAATAGAGTTTTTATTTTCACCACTTTGGGTGGCCAATGTAACCTCCGGGATCCGGTCTAAACTTCTAGGCCGGGTTTTAAGGTGTTACAGGTAGTGTATTGGTACACCATGAAACTTGTTTCATTATGCAACCGTGTATGGATTCAGATTATACAGGTCAAATGTGGGTGGACGAAGTATTAAATGAGCATGATGATCGTTGGATGAATAGTTTTAGGATGCCAAAAAATATACTTCACAGCTTGTTGCATGATTTGCAAACAAATTATGGCTTAAAGCATGGGAAAGTGTCGGCGATGGAGAAGTTAGCATTATCGTTGTACATTCTTGGAAATAGAGAATCAATTCAAATGCAACAGAACGATTTCAACGATTTGGGGAAGCTGTTAGTCAAATTTTTACTGATATGTTGCATATAATTTGCTCGAATGGGAATACACACGATTAAACCCACTGAAGGTCAATTCGAGGAAGTACCAAATCATATTCGACATGAATTGGCCTCACTTTAAGGTAAAATTTACATAATCTTTATATTTTTAAAATATAAATTATTTCTAACTTTTATCTCATTACTTGTATTTATTTTAAAGGATTGTATTGGGGCCATAGATGGAACACACATAAAAGCATTCATTTCGCCTTCTTGTCAAATACCTTATATCGGACGGAAAGGTGAACCAACTCAAAATATTATGGCAGTTTGTGACTTCAAAATGTGTTTTATTTTTGCATTTCCTGGTTGGGAAGGAACAACACATGACAGTAGAATTTTTTTGCAAGCGATTAGAAAACAAGAGTTAAAGTTTTCACACCCTCCACCAGGTTGAAGTTTAAATTTTTTAATTAATCTTTACATAAAAAAATAAAAAATTTAATTTATTTTTAAACTTGATATTATGTTTTACTTTTTTTTAGGAAAATATTATCTTCTGGATTCAGGATATCCACAAATGGCAGGTTTTCTAGGTCTATTTAAGGGGGAACGATATCATTTACCTGATTTCCGTCGATGTAATTGTCGAGTATCAGGAAAAAAAGAAAAAAGAAATCTTTAATCATTCCCATTCTTCGTTACGCTCTGTGATTGAATGAACATTTGGAGTGTGGAAAATAAAATGACCAATATTAACAGATATTCCAAGTTATTCATTCAACAAGCAAGTTTTAATAGTTATTGTAACAATGGTTTTGCATAATTACATTCGAAGAGATGCTTGATCAAATGATGAGGATTTTCGACAATTTGAGAATATAGCCGACATGTCAGTCTCTTCAGGCCATTTTGATTGAGGTGAATCAAATTCTTTTAACAGTGAAAGTGACCTTGAAATCGCGATGTTAAGGGAAATCATTGCAACTAGTTTAGTGAATTCATATTTGTAAAGATATTTTGTATCATAACATAATTTCTAATAATAATGAAACTTGTTATGTCTTATGTTATTATATTTTTTTGTATTAAAAATCATTCGATTAGATACTTCAAAATTTGATCCAAGTATAATGTTACTATTTGTGAAAATAATATTTATCATTGTTATAAAAGAATATTTAACTATAAAAAAATAAAATTAATTATCATTTTATCTAATAAATAATTTAAATTGATTATAAAATTCATTAAAATATTTATAATAAAATATTGGAAGATACATTTTAATATTTTATTAAATGAATTTATAAATTCACACATTTTAATAATTTTATAAAAGTAAAATAATTTAAAAAACTTCTATTATATATCAATTCTAATCTGATGTCCTTAATATTTATTTTCTATTCTTACCTCACTGCTACAGCTGCGTTTGAATCCAAACACACACTCCACCGTTGTTTCTAATTTCACCGCTATAGTATTCAATCTCACCGTTACAGTAAATAATCTCACCGCCACCGCTGTTTTTAACCTCACCGGAGGTAAACACACCGTCCATCCAAACTAAGCCTTAGTTTTCCAGAAACATGCAGAATCCTTAAAATAGTTTTTAGAAGCCCTTAACTTTGGTTCCTAAATCTTATTCAGAACCTTACCAACTTACTGGATTCTCTATTTTTCCTACTCTAATCTCATAATTATTGTCCCATGTAGAGTTTCCACGGTTATCTTTCCTTCAGAACAACCGAGGAATGAGATGATAATGAAACAGGTTGAAGAAGAAGTCCCTATCGAGAAGTCACTCTCCAACTATTTATAGCCCTTCCCGCACGGTCTCCAATCGTTTAAAATCCACCCACTTTCAATCATTTTGTCCCCCATTAAAAGACCTACTGGTTCTAATCAAATTGAACCAGAATTGGATTTCAACCTTATCCAATATCATTTCTAACTTTTCATGTTTTTCCAATAAAGACCGTCTGTAACACCACTTACCCGTATCCGACGCTGGAACAGGGTACGAGGCATTACCGGACTCACATCACAAGCAATCACACAATTCTGAGTCATAAATTTGGCACCAAATTAAAACCATTCATATTCATTCATATAGTCCCTTATACGAGCCTACGAGGCCCAAAATATACTTTGGAGGTGGTTCGGGACTAAACCGAGAACTTAGGGAATTTTTATAAAACTTAGAAAATTTTTGCTAGAAGCAGGGCTCACACGCCTGTGTGGTCCAAAGGACATGCCCGTGGTTCAGACCGTGTTCAAATTAGGGTGCTCTCTGACTTGTGCCACACGACCGTGCCACACGCCCGTATGCTAGGCCATGTAGCACACACGGCTGAGACACACGCCCGTGTCTCAGCCCATGTGCTCAATTTTGGACATTCTGTTTTGCAACAATTAAGGTGCAGGGGACACACGGCCGGATCACATGCCCGTGGGGTAGACTGTGTCTCACACACGGCCTAGACACACGCCCGTGTGTCTACCCGTGTGGACAAAAACAGGGCTATTTTCCAATCCATTTTCCCACCCTCACTTGCACACATCTACACAACATCTCATGGCACAAAATCAAGCATGTGAGAGCAACCAAACAATCACAAACAAGACAATAACATGTCATACTTATACCATCATTTATCATGCTTAAAACATCAAACTTAGCTCATTAAAAACATACTAATTTCACATTCACAAGAGGGCATTAACATATGAACAAACTTATGATCAACATAAGCCATCATTAATGGCTATATGTAAGATGAAGCATTAGCAATTACAATCTAACACATATGGCCAAATTAATAATGACACACATAACAAATTGGCCTAGTCCCTATACATGCCATAAACTCAAAATACTTGAATTCATCAATACCCAAAGTGATAGCTTGATAGTGTGATAGGATCTCCGACGATTTCCAACTCGAGCTAGCTCAATAACCCTATAAGACATGGGAAAGGAAGGGGTAAGCTATATATATATATATAGCTTAGTAAGTCCGTATAAAAATAATAAGCAACTTTTACCAATGATTTACAAAGTCTGCTGATATAAACACAAGATAATATAAATTGCTATAAAACTCACAGTTATAATTTATTCAGTCACATTGTTTGCTCTATCAATTTGCAAGCATATTTTAACATGTTTTGACATTAGCCTAATAACCATAATCTCTCCATTATAACAAATTACCACAATCAACCAATCATTTCATACCTCATAATAAACGTGCACATTATGTACTAGTATTCACCTCTCAAGCATATACTTTAACATCTTTCAATTGTTAAAGCTCATATCTTTTCATACTTCCATAATCATTTTAATAGGCAATTATGCAAATCTTTCCTTTTTCTCATATCCGATAAATCACAATTTGCATGAATAAAACATGCTATATCATAACTCAATTTTGCCCGAAAGACAATCACATAATTGTCAACCGAATTTATCATGAATTTCATACATCACAAGTATTGACCAATAATCACAAGGTTCTCACAAATCATTCTCGTGGGAATCATGAACTCGCAATTTCATGAAGTCAATACTTACAAAATTTGCGTACATACCTGTATCAATTCGTAATACTTACATACTCTTTCTCTTCTTTGACATACCTATTGAATTTCCCGTTGAACCATTTGGAATACTAAGGATACTCGAGAATCTCGTACCCACAGTACTGTACCAATGCCATATCCCAGATATGGTCTTACATGTAATCTCGTATCGATGCCAATAGCCCAGCTATGGTCTTACACGAAGTCTCATATCGATGCCATATCCCAGATATGGTCTTACACGAAGTCTCATATCGATGCCATATCCTAGATATGGTCTTACACGAAATCTCAGTAACCCTAATGTCATGACATTTGTATCCTATCTATTCCTAAGGTTCAACCGGCACTTTCGTTGTATCGAATCTCTGTCGGTCATTTCCGTAGTATCGTAGTCAATATCATTCACATTTCATTTCAATATTATAGCATTTACCACAATTATATCAATTAAGCATTTATACACATATAATTTAATGCTTATTAAACATACGAACTTACCTCGGCATAAAAACGGCAAAAAGGACTAAATCGTCAAATACTCGTTTTTCCCCGTTCTAACTCCGAACCTCATTTTTCTCAATCTATAATATCACATGTGACTTATTTAATCATTACATTATTTAAATCGGCCCAAAATCATATTATGAAAAAATTACATTTTTGCCCCCAAACTTTTGACATTTTACATTTTAGTCCCTAGGCTCGTAAAATTATTTTCATTCAATTTCTTCAAAACCCAAGCCTAGCCAAACCTATATCATGCTCATAACAGCCCACATTTTTTATTTATTCACACTTTTACTACTCATTTTACAACTTTTACAAACAAGTCCTTTTAGGCATTTTTACCGAAAATCACTTAGTAAAAGTCGTTTAACAAACAATAAACCTGCATTTTCTACCATCAAACATAAAAATACATACATGTTCAACATGGGTAAAATTTTAGACTTTGACATCTCCTCAAATTGGTGGTAGGAATAGATAGATCATGTTACAAGGATTTCAAAAACATAAAAATCATTAAAAACGGGGCAAGAACGGACTTACAATCGAGCTTGAAAGCTTGAAAAAACTTAGCCATGTCTTCTCCATGTAAAATTCGGCCAAGGAAGAAGAAGATGAGCAAAAATTGGCTTTTAATTTTATTATTAATTCATTTTAATAACCAAATTACTAAAATGCCCTTGATTAAAAACTTTAGAAACATATCAAACCATGTCCATTTTTGTCCACCAACTTAACCAATGGTCTAATTACCATTTAAGGACCTCTAATTTAAAAATTCATATCAATTAGACACCTTTAGCATATAAAATTAAAGTTTTGCACTTTTTGCAATTTAGTCCTTTAACTAAATTGAGTGCCCAAACGTCAAAATTTTCGAATGAGATTTTCACGAAATCGTTCCATAAAACTGTAGACCATAAAACTATAATAAAAATGAATTTTTCTTCGTTGGATTTGTGGTCCTGAAACCACTGTTCCGACTAGACCCAAAATCGGGTTGTTACAACTCTCCCCCCTTTAGGGATTTTCATCCCCGAAAATCTTACTGGAATATAAATTCGATTTCCACATAAACTCCTCTATCTCGTGACACTGCCAATGTAACGACCCGAATTTGGGCCTAGTAGAATTGGGCCCATTGGGCCTTGGGGAGTAGGAGTGCTTAAAATTTTTGAGAACAAGAGAACGGCATTATTTCAAGTTGGACTTATTAGGAAGGAGATTTTGGAAAGTTACGAGGTTTCTAGGAAGTTTCGGGATCAAGTTAGGCTATAGGTAAATTTTGTGTTTAGGCACTTAAAGGAGAGAATGTAAGGGACATCAATGCTTATGGAAATAAGTGTGCATTTTGCTAGCACAAGTGAAGCTAGAAGAGGAGTGGTGTGGCGTTGCATGTATGGGCTTGAGGGGTGGAGTTCGAATCCCACCTAGTGCAAATTTTGGGATTTTATTTTTGTATTCCTTCCCTAAGTGTAGGCCAATGTGGTATTTAAGGCAAGGAAGACTTTTTAATTATGGAAAGGTGGCTAAAGAAATATGGTATGGAGGAAGATAAGGGATGATGAAGGAAAGAATCAAAAGAAAAAGGCAAGTGAAGGGAACATGTTGGCTAATATTGTGGGTGATGTTTTGGAAAGACATTTTGGTCAACATCCATCCTTTTGGGCAGAAGATGCCATACGGTTTTGAGAGGGGAGTTGAGAGCTGAATTTTTGCTAGTTTAGTGCATGAGAGGTATAATTTTCTTTTGTTTGAACATTTTGTGTTTCTTTTCTAAACCTTTTTCCTTTCTTGCCGAAACACTCTAGGCCAAAATAGTTCATTTTTTCCTTTGTTATGCCGAATCACTAAAGTCATTTTGGTACTTTCTCTTCCAATTTCTTTTCCCCTTGCTTTAGCCGGAACCTCCTAATTCATTTGGTCATTTTTCTCCTTTGTTTTGCCGTGACCCTCAAACCACTTTTGCTCATTTTATTTGGATGGCCGAAACTCTCTAATTTCTCTTGGGTTATCACTTCTTTTCCTATTCACTATTCCTTCAATCTTTCTCCATTTTTCCTCCACTAACCGAACCTTGATCATCTTCTCTTCTTCATCTTACAAGTTGGATTTTTCTTTCTTGATTAAACCGGGTAAGTATTTTATTCAAATATTTTCAATCTTTTTCTCCTTAGCCGAATGAGTATTCCTCATCATTTGGTTATTTCATATTGTTTCTAAACTGAAATGGTGTTTTCCCACACTCCCTCATATTTTGATAATCTTCTATTTGTAGTACTTTAGTGGATTGGTCGAATATCACATCTTAGCCGAATCACTTCTAGTCTTGCGCCCAATCGATCGAAGTGGATCTATTATTGTCTAGGTAAGGGATTTCTTTAAGGTTCAACATCTCAATACTTGGTTATTCCGCTAAAACGGATTGACGATTAGGTATATACGTTTATTCTAGGGACTATATCGATCGTTGATATTCTCTTGTTGATTCTGCAGAAATAGTGGTAAGCCGAACCCTTTTTCCTTAAACAATCGATATATATATATATCATCGTAATATCGTTTTGATTAAGATTTTTCCAATAGAGGCAAGTGGAACCGTGTTGAAAGGAAAAGCGATTGGAGAACACAAAAGGAGTGGAATTGCCATTCCTACTCCTAAGTTCAAGCATAGAGCGGTTTCGGCGGTTCGAGATTTCCCACCGGGTTGTGGACCATCATCCGGTGAGAATAGACAAATCGTGGTCGTTCACGATATCGAGGGTAAGTGTTTCAATAGATCGCTTGGTTTAGATTTAGATTAATAAAAATCTCGTTCATTAGATTAATCGAGTGTTATGATGTCATAGGTGCCGACGATCAAGAGAGTTTAATACTTACCGTAATCAGGTGTGTAATCTCACACCGTAATCCCGTAGAATTATGATTCGGTAACATGTCGAATAGTAGATTGTTATTATTATACGGCTAAAAATCGTAAAAATTGGCATAAAACGAGGAATTTGTTTAAAGTATACTATTTTGAAAGATTTGACAAAATCGGCATTAAAATTGTTAAATTACGAAAATGCCCTTATGGGTCGAACTACGAAAATGCCCTTATGGGCCGAATTACGAAAATGCCCTTATGGGCCGAATTACGAAAATGCCCTTATGGGCCAAATTACGAAAATGCCCCTAGAGGGCCGATTTGCTAGAATGCCTTAAATGGGCCGAGTCATTGTAATAAATTAGTTGATTAATGGTTGCTATTTATATGTGAACATCTTATTATGTATGCTGCATTTTCATATATTGCATGGGATGGGAAAAATGATGAAGAGAAGTGTAGCCTGGTGGCATTGCCACAATAAAATGTTTATTATAATGTTTACGTGTGATATCGGTGGCTTGGCCACAATAAATTATTATAAATGGCAATTTGCCTGCGATTTGGTGTGATTGGCGGGGTGGGTTGACTTGATCGCCACAGGTGTGATAGGCAGGTACGGGGGTGTGTTGGATGGATGGGTTGGGTTACATACATTGCACATATATATATTATGTTATGTAAATAGGCTTAGGCCCAAGATGATGCTAAATGGGTTCAGGCCCTGTGGACAACTGTAAGGGGATTATACACTGAGTTCTTGTAACTCACTCCCCCTTTTTCTTAACCCTTGTAGGTAATGCTCAGTGACGAGGACTTGGGGCCATGGATGACTCGGTGGAGGCCATACTTTTGGATTGTTATTTTCGGACTTTAGTAAACTTGTTTTCCGTATTATTTTGTTGCTTTTATTATTTCGGGTTTTAAAGTTGTAATAAGGCCTCTGGGATATTTTTATTTGGTTTTATGTTTAACCGTACTTATTATTTTTCTTGCATTATTTTAAATGGGGATTTTTCTAAAATCATAAATAACTGTTTTCTAAAATTGATTAATAAACGGTTTTCATAATAAATATGTACAAATAATTTAACTCGGATTCTCTTTCAAATTTTCAACGTCATTTTCAAAAGTCATGGTTTTAAAGTTTACTACCTCGATTTTCGACTCATCAATCAACCTCTCAAAAATTAGTTGTATTTTATCAAATATTCACATCCAAACTTGTTTTCTTAACCATAATCAAAGTACACCCATTTTAGTACGAATCATAAGGATTTATCACGTTTTCTTCATGTGACATGTCAGATCCGGTCATACCGCATGGGCCGGGTTTGGGGTGTTACAGCCAAAGAACTCTCACTTAGGTTATGCTTTTATTTCCCAACTTTTTAATCTCTCGTGTCAAAAATTTCGATCGATTCTTCGTTATACAACACATCGGTTGAATCTTAATCCCTATCGGAGAATTCATACTCAAAGAGTCCCATCGATACCATCGCAACATAGATACACAAAACACATTTTGAATCTTTTTCCAAGGCAATTATTTTGAAAATATGCTATCGCTGAACGGGAATTTCATATCCTCATGTTTCAAATTCACATACATTTTCTGACAATCTGAAGTGGATTCTAAACTGCCACGAATCAATTTTACTTTCCGTACGATTTCTGATCGGATAGTCTCTGAAACATATAACTCAACTAATCTATCATGTTACATACCCGATCACCAGAACATCTATTTCAAATAACTGTACATTTTATTATTCCCTGAATGAACAAACGAGCTACTACTGAGTTTCGTACAAAATTTTCTATAGCTCTGAATTACTCAGTGCGCAAATTCTATCTCGGAATAATGATAATAGTCATCAGGTCCGACCTGAAATTTAGAATCAAAAGTCATCTCACACGGTACTCATTTAATTTACCACTCACTATCACATTCCTGAGGTTCTCAATCTTGCAAAGAAAAAATCGCTTTAGCTTCTAATTTAGCTAGATTCAGAGCGTCATCAAATAAGATTAATCATTTATCCAATACTCTTAAAATAATCAAAGGTTTTCCATTCAAGCATTTGCAACTATATCTGCTTTCCCAAAGGTTAATCGATAACTGCTCACAATCTTTCAATAGTTCAAGCCATCTATGTTGTTTTAAATTCAGATCCTTCTGCGACATTAGAAACTTTAAAATCTTGGGATCAGGAAACATATGACATTTTTCGTCAAACAACCGATGTCATCAAATTCTCAACACAGACATAAAAAGTGGCCAACGCTAAATCACCCGTCAGACAGTTCCTTTCACGTGACTTTAACCATCTTAAAGCATAAACTATCACTTTACATTCTTGTATTAAAACACATTCCAATCCATTCGATAGTGCATCGCTGAAAAATCACAAATTCTTTACTCAATTTAAACTGGACCCAGAATCAGTGCTTTGGTTAACAATACCTTCAACTATTTTCAACTTTGCTAACACTCAACAAACCATTCAAACTTTCACAAATGAGATAACTTTATCAACCCAAACAGCTTTAACTCATACTAATATCATCCAATTAGAACTGATTTAATAGGTACGTCCTTGTATCACACCCTTTTTGAATATAAATTCTTCATTCAGACTGTTCGTCAATTTACCCATGAATGTACAAGATTTTGTCTTCTTACCTGAGGGTCAACTTAAATGCATATAACTCAAATTACTTTTCAACTAACCAGCTCGCTCAGATAAAAACAACTGAGTCAATTTCAACTATCAAATAATATCATATCAAATATTCCCTTCTTCATGCTGTTAAAACAACTCAAATATACAATCTTTCAAAATTTCCTCACATGTTAGTTATAGATCTTTACACTGCATTAGCTTAAGGAAACAAAATATCCTGGTTGAACTCATTGACCTTAATCAAACTTACCTAAGAAAAGAAAACCATTGTACAATTTGAGCTTCAGCTTCCACTATCTATACCTTTGCAGATGTCCATTCCTTTAACGAAAATTAGAGAAATTCTGATACCAAAATCACCACGTTCCTATGATCGAACCAGAAATACAACCATAATAGACATAGTTATCACAAGCCAGAGAACACACTTTAAAGGTGAGCCATGATTGATAATTTATGAAATATAGTTGATAAGAAAACCGAGATAAAGAAATCCAAGATACGATATCATACTGGAAGTCTGAGAACATAACTCATAAGAAAATAATAAAGATCTTGATGATTTCTCAGAGAAAACATGAAGAAAAACAATGCTTATACGCTCTGGAATCAATTGTAACAGAGATGATATATTTTCCAAATATATATACAAAACAAAACAACATTTCGTAGAAACAGAAGAATAGCCTCACATAAGTTTTCACCAACAACTTTTATTCCAAACATAATAGGATAAAATCCCAAAGAAAGAGACAAGAAATGCTGCTCATCAACCAACCAGACTAACAGTGCTTTCATCTATCATTATAATCAACTAGTATTCTCATACGATAAGAATTCCATCAGAAAACGAACTATCACATATATCTCTGAGGATACATGAATATATATAATACCCAGGAGAGATCATCATAATCTATTCAATTACAACTGTTACACTCAGGCATCTTTACGATTCAAATATCATTTCTCTGACTAATTCTATCATCAATAATCTCGTATTATTCCATTCACTAACGAAAATCAATCCAGAAGAAATTCCAGCAAATACATACTTCAGACATCATACCTGAATGAGTCGATTAGCCGAGATTAACTTTTTCTTTAACCGTGACATTGTGAAATCCGAATGATCTTTAGAATAACCTGGCATCTTTTCCAGAACTGTATTCACTTGCCAAACTATTCTTAACTCTGACCACATCATTAGTCATTCCGCTACTGAACTCTTTAGTCTCTTACTTGTGAGCTCATTCAACTTAAATCTCGTGAAATTTTGTTATAAAATACCATATTGGTAAGGGTGTGAGGTCGTAAAGCCTCTAACTCGACTCTCATAAATACACACATATCACTTAGCATTCATCATCAACATAATATCTTCACAATCATGTAATTCACTTCAAGCTAATTAACATACATATTTATGTCACACGAACTTTCCGATTACCTTTATTCAAACAAGTGTACTTAAACATACATTCCATAAATTTGAGTAAGTTTACTTATCACATTCACTTAATCAAACAAATTAGGCACATAACATCATATGAATGCTAAATAAACATAGATGAGCTTATCACAATATAAACTTTCATTTTATTTCACCTTTTCCTATTTCAAGAATAATTCCCATTGAACTATTGTAATTTCGATGGATACTCAGGTAGTATACTCAAGGTATGCATGTCAACAATCCGTCAATTCATTTTCAAAAGTGCCCTTTTGGCACATATTCATAGAGCACACTCTCGAGCCACATATGATATAACAGGATTGCCAATCAAGGTTAAATCCTTTCAGTAACGTATGCTCTAAAGGGCTTACTCTAAATTACCCGTCTGGGCTAAATCCATTTCATAACTTATGCTCGAGAGGGCTTAATTCAGGATTACCTTTCCGGGCTAAATCCTTTTTGCAACATTTAAAACATTTTATCCATTTCATAAAATCACCATAATCCATCGAAATACAACGTTCAACCGAAACAATGACATTTTATCCATATTTCTCAACTTATGGTTATTTCATTTTGTACCTCATCACATACATATCATGAACTCTTATTCATACCTTTCCAAGTTTCGACTCATCACAAACACATTTTCAAATATCTTAGTATCACTTTCAGCGCTTTCGAAAATAGCTCGGTTGGAAAGCATATTTGGCTCAACAAAATAATTTCATCAGAGTTGGGAGATATCACACAATCACAGGTAGTAATATGGCATGCATAGCTAGAATCGCATACGCTATGTTATTCCGAGAATCGACTAAACTGTGGCTCTGATACCACTAAATGTAACACCCCTTACCCGTATCCGACGCTGAAATAGGGTACGAGGCATTACCAGACTCATATCACAAGCAATCACACAATTCTGAGTCATAAATTTGGCACCAAATTAAAACCATTCATATTCAATCATATAGTCCCTTATACGAGCCTACGGGGCCCAAAACATGCTTTGGAGGTGGTTCGGAACTAAATCGAGAACTTAGGGAATTTTTACAAAACTTAGAATTTTTTTGCTAGAAGCAGGGCTCACACACCCGTGTGGTCCAAGGGACATGCCCGTGTGACCCTGGGACACACCCGTGCTTCAGACCGTGTTCAAATTAGGGGGCTCTCTGGCTTGTGCCACACGACCGTGCCACACGCTCGTATGCTAGGCCGTGTAGCACTCACGGCTGAGACACGCGCCCGTGTCTCTACCCGTGTGCTCAATTCTAGACATTCTATTTTATAACAATTAAGATGCAGGGGACACACGGCCAGATCACATGCCCGTGGGGCAGACCATGTGTCACACATAGCCTAGACACACGTCCGTGTGTCTACCCGTATGGACAAAAACAAGACTATTTACCAAGCCATTTTTCCACCCTCACTTGCACACATCTACACAACATCTCATGGTACAAAATCAAGCATGTGAGAGCAACCAAACAACCACAAACAAGACAATAACATGTCATACTTATACCATCATTTATCATGCTTAAAACATCATACTTATCTCGTTAAAAAAATACTAATTTCACATTCACAAGAGGGCATTAACATATGAATAAACTTATGATCAACATAAGTCATCATTCATGACTATATGTAAGATGAAGCATTAGCAATTACAATCTAACACATATGGCCAAATTAATAATGACATACATAACAAATTGGCCTAGTCCCTATACATGCCATAAACTCAAAATACTTGAATTCATCAATACCCAAAGTGATAGCTAGATAGTGTGATAGGATATCCTACGATTTCCAACCCGAGCTAGCTCAATAACCCTATAAGACATGGGAAAGGAAGGGGTAAGCTAGATATATATATCTTAGTAACTTCGTACGAAAATAATAAGCAACTTTTACCAATCATTTACCAAGTCCGCTGATATAAACACAAGATAATATAAATTGCTATAAAACTCACAGTTATAATTTATTCAGTCACATTGTTTGCTCTATCAATTTGCAAGCATATTTTAACATGTTTTGACATTAGCCTAATAACTGTAATCCCTCCATTATAACAAATTACCACAACCAACCAATCATTTCATACCTCATAATAAACATGCACATTATTTACTAGTATTCACCTCTTAAGCATATACTTTAACATCTTTCAATTGTTTAAAGCTTATATCTTTTCATATCTTTCCTTTTTCTCATATCCGATAAATCACAATTTGCATGAATAAAACATGCTATATCATAACTTAATTTGGCCCGAAATCCAATCACATAATCGTCAACCGAATTTATCATGAATTTCATACATCACAAGTATTGACCAATAATCACAAGGTTCTCACAAATCATTCTCGTAGGAATCATGAACTCACAATTTCATGAAGTCAATACTTACAAAATTTACGTACATACCTGTATCAATTCGTAATACTTACATACTCTTTCTCTTCTTTGACATACCTGTTGAATTTCCCGTTGAACAATTTGGAATACTAAGGATACTCAGGAATCTCGTACCCACAGTACCGTACCAATGCCATATCCCAGATATGGTCTTACATGTAATCTCGTATCGATGCCATGTAACATCCCGGTTTAGGGCCTAGTCGGAATAGTGGTACGAGACCACAAATCTGAGGGTTACAAATGAGTTTTTGAGGTTTATGCCTTGTATGCATGGTAGTGTGAAAGTTTCATGAAGTAATTTTGTGAAATTGTGGTTGAATTGTCCAAAAGGACTAAATTTCAAAAGTTGCAAAATATGTGTTTCTAGAAGCTATATGTGTGAAATAGCTTTAGATTATTAATTAGAGGTCCTTAAATAGAAATTTATCCAAATTCTAATATTTTGACAAAATTGAGCATGGATGAGTTAAAATAGAAAGTTTATCAAAAAGGGCATTTTGGTCATTTATCAAATAAGTGATTAAAATAGGAGAAAAGATGACAAAATTCATTCATCTTCTTCCCCAAGGCTGCTGAAAATTCCAAGAGCCATTGTTAGGGTTCTTCAAATTTTTCAAGCTTGCTAGTAAGTGCATCTAGCCTCGTTTTTGATATTCTTTGTATTTTTGAAGTCCTAGTAGCATGAGTAAGCTATTTTTAGCTATTTGATGAGCTAAAATGGATGTTCAAAAATGTGGTCATGTATGACATACATGTATGTTGATATTTTATGGAAGATTATGAAAGCTTGATGTAGTAGAAACATCTTTTGTTAAGTGATTTTCCATGAAAATGCATGTAGGGACTTGATTATGAAAATCTTAAGTTTGGTCATACATGTGTGTTTTAGTGAGAATTGATGATAGCTTTAGTTGAATAAGTGGTTCGACTAAGCATGAAAGACTAGAAAGTTGAATAAAAATCACTTTACGAGCCTTTGGGACTAAAGTGTAAATATGAGAAAGTTTAGGGGCAAAATAGTAATTTTACTAAAGTATGAGATAAGGGTCAATCTAGTCAATGTGTGTATTGAATAAGCTGATTTATTCATTATAGATCAAGAAAGGTAAAGCCCAGATCGAAACTGAGGCAAAAGCAATGTGGTAAACTAAATTACAAGTTTCAATATTTTTGAGTACCGAGGTAAGTCTATGCATAAACACTGCATTAATACTTACAATTTATTGATGATAGCTAGTGTGTAGCTTGTTCGATATTGATTGAGAACCTATGTGGTTCAAGTAGAATGAATGTAGTAGAATTATGAATGGATGTTTAATTGAGTAAGTAGACATGTGAATGTGTAGTGATAATGCTAGATGGTAGGCTAAGTGCGATACCATCCTAATGCATATTGACGATGAGCTGGCTATGTGCGATGCTATCGTTAGGTATATCGTTTAGTGGGCTAAGTGAGAAACCCCTATGATTACCTTTGTGGTAGGCTAAGTACGATACCACCTTATTAATCGACTGTGGTGTGCTAAGTGCGAAACCACCGAGACATTTGCTGTGTGGGTTAACTGTGTGGATTAGTCATGTGATTGTACTATTGAGTAAAGAAGTTGTGTGGATGCATTATTAAGTTAATTAGTTGTGTGGATGAATTATTGAGAAATAATGATGTGTTGTATATTGTGTAAATGTAACATTGAATGCAGGGGTGCATTTCGATGGTTATGAGTATGTGACTCATGATGTGTTGGAAATGTGGTAAGGGATAGAAAGAGTAAGCATAGTTGTGAATTACTTTTGTTAGTATAATGCTAATTGTTGCTTAGCTTATACTATGTTGCTTAATTGTTTATGTGTAAACTTACTAAGCTCAAAGCTTACTCTCTTTCTTTTCCCTTGTCTTATAGAGTAAAGGTGTTGAATCAAGATACGAAGATCATTTGGAAGATCGCCCACACTATCAGCACACTCTGGTATATGAGACTCAATGTTTTGTATATGGCATGTATAGGGGCTAGACAAGTTAGTGAATTTTGTTGTAAATGGCTAAGATGTGTTGGCCTATAGATGGATAGCTTATTTTGTATAATGTCATAGTTGTTGGCTATTTTATGTTATTTGAAAAGTTATAGTTGTCTATGTGAGATTGCAATTCAATTTGAGTTGATTATGATTGTGTTAGATGAGTATATGTTGTGTAAGCTATAAGGGTGAGAAGAGCTTAGCAAATAGCTTTGTTCTTGGCCATGTGGATAGACACACGGACGTGTGTCTAGGCCATGTGTGACACACGATCAGCCCACGGGTGTGTGCTTTGGCCGTGCGTCCCCTGCATGTTAGTATTTGAAATCAGAATAGACCACGGACTAGCCACATGGGCGTGTGCCTAGGGCGTGTGGGATTAATCAGTGTTGGCCATGGGCTAGCCACACGGGCATGTGTCTAGACTCTAGGCTGTGTTAAGGTAGTCAGTGTGTACCACGAGTGGTAAGCACGGGCGTGTGCCTTGGCCGTGGGGCATTGGCACAATGCTGGGTTTTTAAGCACGGTTTGGGGACATGGGAGTGTCTAATCTTGCACGGGCGTGCGAGACTTGTATAAAAGAGAAAAATTTTAAGATTGAAAAAAGTTCTGGTTTAGTCTCGAGAGCCCTCGTGTGTATGAGTGAGGCCTCGTAAGTCAAGAATGAGGTTGTTGAGATGACTTCAGAGAGTAGTTACGACGAGCCTAAGTGGCGATCAAGTGGTTTGAGTTCGGTAACGCCTCGGGCCCAGTTCCGGCGTAGAACCCGGGTAAGGGGTGTTACATTTAGTGGTATCAGAGCTATGGTTTAGTCAGTTCTAGGACTACCGTAGCTGGTGTAAGAGTCTAGCTATACATGCCATAAGTGTACAATGATAGTGTGGTGGCTTCTGATGATTTTAAATCTTGTTTCATATAGTATATGGATTTCGATCCATCGACTGCTGATGAAGCAGCTAGTAACGCGCTGGCTCCTACGCAAGGAACCGCGCCCGTTGAGAGTGGACCCGAGGTCAGGGGTCAAGGGGAAGAGGCACGGGAAGCCTTACTCCAGATGATGAGCAATTGGTACTTGGATTATGTTCGAGCAAACCTTAATGCTCAACCTCCTCCACCTCCTCCTATACCTCAGCCAAATCCAGTGGCTCCTCAAGGTATGGATGTAGTGAGGATATCGAAACCCCCGGTGGATAAGATTAGGAAACACGGGGCTGAGGAGTTTAGAGCTAAGGTAGATGATGACCTAGAGAGGGCGGAGTTCTGGTTGGAGAACTCGATGAGGGTGTTCGATGAACTCTCTTGTACGTCTGAGGAGAGCTTGAAGTGTGTCGTATCCTTGCTGAGAGATTCGGCATACCATTGGTGGAAAACACTAACGTTGGTAGTCCCAAGAGAGCGGGTGACGTGGGACTTCTTTCTGGAAGAGTTTCGGAAGAAGTATATAAGCCAGTGATTTACTGATCGGAAAAGGAAGGAATTCCTTGAGTTGAAGCAAGGAAGGATGTCAGTAGCAGAGTATGAGCGTGAGTTTGTTAGGCTTAGCAAATACGCTCAAGAATGTGTATCGACTGAGACCATCTTGTGTAAGAGGTTCGAAGATGGGCTGAATGAGGACATCAAACTCCTAATGGGCATTTTGGAGTTAAAAGAATTTGTGGTATTAGTTGAAAGGGAAAGTAAGGCCGAAGAGCTGAGTTCAGAAAAGAGGAGGGCTGTGAGTGAAGCCCGAGATGCTAGAAAGAGGCCGATGGGCAAGTTATACCAAGCCCAGTCGAAAAGATCCAAGGAAGTGAATCCTCGGACGACGGCACTAGTGGGTTATTCGCATCGAGACTTGGGCAATACTCACTCGGATTCGAGAGTCCAAGCCCCATCGATAGAAAGTGTGGGCAATACGAAGAGCAAACCAGAGTGTCCAAGTTGTGGTAGATATCACACCGGAGAATGTTGGGGAAATAGTCGGAAATGTTATAAGTGTGGTTCCCCTGACCACTTTATTCGGAACTGCCTCGAGAGGGATGATAAGGAAGAGAAGCAAGAGATGAGACCTAGTGATGTGTCTGCAAGGGGTAGACCACCAAGAAACCCTAGAGGTGGGAATAGTGGTAAGGGTGCGTCCAGAGACTCTGCTATGAGACTGGAGGGTCGGGCACCTGCAAGGACGTATGCTATTCGCGCTCGCGAAGAAGCATCCTCCCTTGATGTGATAACGGGTACTTTTTCTCTCTTTGACACCTTTGTTATTACTTTAATAGATCCAGGGTCTACTCATTCTTATATTTGCATGAGATTAGCATCTAGTTTGAGTATGACCGTTGAGTCTACGGACATAGTGGTTAAGGTGTCAAACCCGTTAGGAAAGCATGTGTTAGTGGACAAAGTGTGTAAGAATTGTCCTTTATTGATTGAGAATCATTGTTTTCCGGCAAACCTTATGTTGTTTCCGTTTGATGAGTTTGATTTAATCCTAGGCATGGATTGGTTGACTACCCATAGTGTCTTAGTGAACTGTGGTAGTAAGTTTATTGAATTAAAATGTGAGAGTGCAGATGTGGTTCGGGTTGAATCAGGTGGATTGGATAGTCTACCAGTGATTATTTCTTCCCTAGTGGCTGAGAAACGTTTGAGAAAATGATGTGAGTCCTATCTTGCTTTTTTGTTGAATACTCGAGAGGTTGGAGTAGAGTTTGAAACAGTGCCAGTGGTATGTGAGTATCCAGACGTATTTCTGGAAGAGTTACCCAGATTACCTCCAGTGAGAGAGGTTGAGTTTGGGATTGAGTTAGTCCCGGGAACGGCACCTATTTCGATTGCTCTGTATAGAATGGCACCTGTAGAGTTGAAAAAACTAAAGGTTCAGTTGCAAGAGTTGACAGATAAGGGTTTTGTAAGATCGAGCTACTCGCCGTGGGGTGCCTCGGTATTATTCGTGAAGAAGAAAGATGGGTCTATGAGGTTGTGTATAGACTATAGACAACTGAACAAGGTGACGGTGAAGAATAAGTATCCTTTACCAAGGATTGATGATCTTTTGATTAGTGAAGGAGCTCTGGTGTTCTCCAAGATAGACTTGAGGTGCAGCTATTATCATTTCAGTGAAAGAGCAAGATGTGTTGAAAAGCGCATTTCGGACAAGGTATGGCCATTATGAGTTTTTGGTTATGCCGTTTGGTTTGTGAATAATGCACCGTGATTTTTATGGATCTGATGAACCGTGTTTTTAGACCGTATGTGGACAAGTTTGTAGTTGTCTTTATTGACGATGTATTGATCTATTCTCGGGATGAGAACGATCACGAAGAGCATTTGAGAATTATCTTGCAAACTTTGAGAGATAAGCAGTTGTATGCTAAGTTTAGCAAGAGTGAGTTTTGGCTCCGAGAGGTCGGGTTCCTAGGACACATGATGTCAGGTGATGGTGTCAAAGTTGACTCGAGTAAGATATCGGCTGTTGTGGATTGGAAACCGCCGAGGAACGTGTCTGAAATCAGAAGTTTCTTGGAATTAGTAGGATATTACAGACGTTTCGTAAATGGGTTCTCCGTGATTGCTACTCCGATGACGAAGTTGTTGCACAAAGATGTCAAGTTTGAATGGACTGAGACATGTCAATAGCAATTCATAATACCCATAAAAATAATTCATTCACGGTATTATCTAACCATACACAAACTCAAGGCCTCTTGCCATACTTACTTACAATTGCCCTTATTTGGCACATACCGTGCCACACATCGCGACCATTTTTCGTGACTCATTCACAAGTACCTGTATTCACTAATTCACATGACTTAAATATCATTCACTTCTCTACTTCTAAAATTTCATCTACTTATCCCACCACTCAAAAGAGTTAGTCAGAGACATAAGTTTATAGCCATTACTATAAATATAAAGTCAATGCCACGTCCTCGAGGTGGTCTTACATGGAGTCTTCTCTAAGTACCAATGCCATGTCCCGGACGTGGTATTATATGGGATTACTTCTAGGTGCCAATGCCATATCCCGGATATGGTCTTATATGGGATTACTCTTTATGTACGATGCCATATCCCAGATATGGTCTTATACGATTTCCATGTTCATCATCGAAGCCATATCCTGGATATGGTCTTATACGGAATCTCAACTCAGTGCCGAGGCCATGTCCCAGATATGGTCTTATACGGGACCTTATTTGTTCCATATTTCAATGATAGCGTTTCTATAATCAACATGGCCCAATTAGGACTCCAACATCACATTCCCATTAACTACTCAATTTAGTAATGCATTATGCTTTAATATGATTTCCAAGCATTTCTCAACATACTAATATGAATATTGTTTAAGTCACATACAACTTACCTCGTTTTCAAAATGAGCTAGTTTCTTCGGTTCAGTCCAAGTCTTTATTCTTTCCCCGTTCGAGGCAGATTCTCGTCTCCTCTTGCTCTATAATAGAAAATTAGCTCATTTTAATCACTACATTAATACAAGCATTTCAATAACCATGCTTAAGCAAAATTACCATTTTTCCCTTTTACTTTGGCAAAATGACCATTTTACCCCTAGGCTCGGAAGTCAATTCTAATCAAATTTCTACCTTTAATGAGCCTAGGTGAACATTTAATTCTCTTATGGCTATCATCAAAACCCAACATTCCGCATGTTTACTACAAATTTCACAACCTTTACAAAAAGGTTCATTTAGGTGTTTTCATGGCAACAACCTTCACAAAAGTTGTTCATCTAACAACTAATACTCATTTTCCTCCATAAAAGTGCAGCAAATAACTTAAAAGATCTCATGGTAAAACTCTAAACTCTTCACCATTTAACAAAATAATCCCCTCTTTAGAAAGCTTAAGCTTTAGGGGTTCCAAAAGTACAATTTTTATCAAGGAATAATCACTAGAACACTTACTTGTAAGGAGAAGAGTGTGCTGAAATTTGGCGCATTCAAAACCCCTATTTGGCTGCTAATTTTCGGTGGAAGGCGAATAGAGAAAAAGATGATATCTTTTTCTCTCTTTATTTTATTAATATTGGTCAAATAAGTCACCAACTATCACCAATTTTGACCAACAATGTCCATCCTTGTCTCCCATCTAGTCTGCGGCCGGCCAAGCACATATTGGGGGGTCTAATTTCCCTTTAAAGACCTCCAATTAACATTCTAAGACTATTTGGCACATTTATCTTATAGAATGGAACTTTCACACTTTAAGCGATTTAGTCCTTTTTCGCGATTAAACACAACATCGCTAAAATTAAAGCATCAAAATTTTCATGTACATATGCTATCATGTTCTAACTCATAATATATCATGAAAATAAATTTCTCAAATTCTCGAATTAGTGATCTCGAGATCACCATTCCAACTAGCCCCTAAATCGGGCTGTTACAATTCTCCCCCCTTAAGGATTTTCGTCCTCGAAAATCTTACCGGTGAAAAGATTGGGGTATTGGTTTCTCATCGATTCCTCGGACTCCCATGTAGCCTCTTCTATACCGTGCCTTTGCCATAAGACTTTTACTAGGGCTATACTTTTATTCCTTAACTGCTTGACTTCACGAGCCAAAATTCTAACTGGTTCTTCACCATATGTCAAATCCGTTGTATCTCTACATCTGTCGGCTCTATAACATGTGAAGGGTCTGAATGGTATCGGCGCAACATAGACACATGAAAGACGTCGTGAATCTTTTCCAGCTCAGGTGGCAAGGCTAACCGATAAGCCACCGGTCCTATCCTTTCGGTAACTTCATAAGGCCCAATAAAGCGCGGACTTAACTTGCCCTTTCGACCAAATCTAAAGACTTTCCTCCAAGGTGATACTTTCAGGAACACTTTATCACCAACTTTGAATTCCATTTCTTTCCTTTTTAAATCCGAATAGGACTTCTGTCTATCTGAGGTGACTTTCAAACAGTCACGTATCACTTTTACTTTATCATCAGTTTCCTTAACCAAGTCAACCCCGTGTATCTGTTTCTCTCTGAGTTCTGACCAATACAAGGGCGTTCGACATTTACGCCCATACAATGCCTCATAAGGTGCCATCTTCAAACTTGATTGAAAGCTGTTGTTGTAGGCAAATTCCACCAATGGTAAGTATTTCTCCTACTTACCATGGAATTCCAAAACACAACACCGAAGCATGTCTTCTAGTATCTGAATTACCCTCTCTGACTGTCCATTAGTTTGTGGATGAAAAGCTGTACTGAAACTCAATTTCGTGCCTAATGCTTCTTGTAACTTTTTCCAAAACTGTGATATGAATCTCGGATCTCTATCTGAAATGATCGACAACAGTACACCATGAAGTCTTACTATCTCAAACATATACAAATCTGCCAATTTGTCGAGCGAATAGTCGACTTGCACTGGTATAAAGTGGGCTGACTTAGTGAGTCTATCAACCACTACCCATACTGCATCTTTCTTCTTTGGAGTCAATGGTAAACCTGTCACGAAGTCCATAGCAATACGGTCCCATTTCCATTCAAGAACCATAATGGGCTGAAGTAAACCCGAAGGTACTTGACGTTCAGCCTTCACTTGTTGACAAATTAAGCATTTCAATACAAACTCGAAAATATCTTTATTCATACCAAGCCACCAGTACCATTTCCTCAAATCATGGTACATCTTCGTACTGCCTGGGTGTACACTCAAACATCCGTTATGTGCTTCGTGCAAAATTTTGCGGATAAGGTCATCATTCCTGGGTACACAGACTCGATCTCGAAATGTTAGACATCCATCAAGATTTACTCGAAAGTCTGTATCAATGCTCGACTCACATAAAACTCTCTTGGCTTGCAAACTGTTATCATTCTTCTGAGCTTCACAAATCTCCTGGAGAAACAATGGTTTAGCCCTCAACTCGGCTAAAACAGAACCATCATATAACAAGGTCATCTGAGTATTCATGGCTTTTAGTGCAAACAAAGATTTTCTGCTCAAAGCGTCGGTGACTACATTGGCCTTTCCCAGATGGTAGTCTATTACCAACTCATAATCTTTAATCAGCTCTAACCATCTTCGTTGCCTCAAATTTAATTCTTTTTGAGTCATCAAATATTTTAGGCTTTTGTGGTCAGTGAAAATCGGACACCTTTCACCATATAAATGATGTCTCCAAATTTTCAGCGCAAACACAATTATGGCCAACTCTAAATCATGAGTCGGGTAGTTCTTTTCGTGCGGCTTCAATTGTCTAGAGGCGTATCCAATCACTTTACCCTCTTGCATAAGAACACAACCCAACCCATTCAAGGACGCATCACTATAAACTACAAATTCTTTTCCTGGTTCTGGTTGCACCAATATTGGAGCCTCGATCAACAGCAGTGTCTTGATTTCTCAAAACTCTGTTGACACTTTTTCCCAATCGATCGAACTTTACATCTTTTCGCAAAAGTCTCGTCATCGGGGTAGCTATCATGGAAAACCCCCTTGACAAAACGCCTATAATAACTGCTAGGCCTAGAAAACTCCTCACTCACTTGATTCTGTTTGCTGGCGATTTCCATTCAACAATTGCCGAAATCTTACTCAGGTCAACTCTAATCCCTTCTCCAGAGACAATATGCCCCAAAAATCCCACTTTCTTGAGCCAAAATTCACTCTTACTGAATTTGGCATACAATTGTTTTCTTGCAGAACTTGTAGAACCATACTCAAATGCTCTGCATGCTCGTTCTCATCTCAAGAGTAAATCAGTATGTCGTCGATAAAGACCACCACAAACCTATCCAAGTA
Source organism: Gossypium sturtianum (assembly GCA_025698515.1). NCBI lineage: Eukaryota > Viridiplantae > Streptophyta > Magnoliopsida > Malvales > Malvaceae > Gossypium > Gossypium sturtianum. The sequence continues at coordinate 90,746,634 of CM046954.1, forward strand.
TGGCTGAAAAATGCGATTCATCAAATCCATGAAGATAGCAGGGGCGTTCGTTAGGCCAAAAGGCATGGCCAAAAATTCATAATGGCCATATCTAGTCCTAAACGCGGTTTTCGGCACATCAGATTCCTTGACTTTCAACTGATAGTACCCTGACCTCAGGTCTATCTTAGAAAATACTGTAGCTCCTTTCAATTGATCAAATAGATCGTCGATCCTCGGCAACGGGTATTTATTCTTCACTGTCACCTTGTTGAGTTGCCGATAGTCTATACATAGTCTCATGGAACCATCTTTCTTCTTCACAAATAGGAGGGTGCTCCCCACGGAGAAAAACTCGGCCTCGCAAAACCTTTATCCGTCAATTCTTGCAACTGTGCTTTCAACTCTTTCAGTTCAGTTGGGGCCATTCTATAGGGAGCGATAGAAATAGGGGCAGTACCCGGAGCTAATTCAATCCCAAATTCAATCTCTCTATCCGGTGGTAGCCTAGGCAACTCTTCTGGGAAAACATCTAAGTACTCGCATACAATGGGTACTGACTCAACTTTCAATTCATTCTCTTTAGTGTTCAACACAAAGGCAAGATAAGCCTCATACCCCTTCCTTAGGTACTTCTGAGCTGACAGGGTCGATACCACTATCGATGACCTATCAGGCTTATCTGATTCAGCACGAATAAAATTACCATTTTCATCTCTCAACTCGATATGCTTCTTCCCACAGTTCACAATTACACTATGGGTAACTAACCAATCCATCCCGAGAATGACATCAAATTCGTCAAATGGTAATAACATAAGATCGACCGGGAAACAATGACCCTTAATCATCAAAGGGCACCCTTTGCAAACTCTATCAACCAACACACACTTGCCTAGGGGATTAGACACTCTTATAACGAATTCGGTAGGCTCTATAGGCATGTTCATGCTAGAGACTAATTTCATGCATATGTATGAGTGAGTAGATCCCGGGTCAATTAAAGCTATAACACGAGTATTATGGAGAGAAAAGATACCCGTGATCACGTCGGGGGAAGATGCCTCGTCACGAGCACGAATGGCATATGTCCTCGCCGGTGCTCTACCCTCAACTTTAGCAGCTTGCTCTCTGATTGGATTTTTGTTTCCGATCTCAATCCCCAGGTTTCTCAATGGCCTTCCCCTTGTGGTACTTCCTGATTTCGCATTCTGAGGCCTTCCGTTCTCGTCCACTTCGGGACAGTTTCTGATAAAATGGTCTAAGGACCCACATCTGAAACAAGCTTTCTCATTTGCTCTGCACTCACCAGAATGGTGCCTACCACACCGAGGGCACTCCGGTCTATTTGGTCGAACGTTGCCAACACTAGCAACTGATGTAGTGTGCCCTTTTGATCTCGAGGCTCGCTCATTTTTATTTCGGGTTGAAAACCCCTCTGAAGTGACTGATCGAGTAGTGAAATCCCTCGATTTCTTGGATGAGGATAGGTGAGACTTGTTCAATTGTCTTTTCCCCGAGTCACGAGACTCGTATTCGGCTCTTCTCTTCTCTTTAGCCAACTCTTCGGCTTTACAGGCCCTATCCACTAACACTACAAACTCCTTTAATTCAAGAACTCCCATGTATAGGTGGATATCTTCATTCAATCCGTCCTCGAACCTCTTGCACATGATGGCTTCGGTAGACACGCACTCTCGTGTATACTTGCTAAGTCTGACGAACTCCCGTTCGTAGTCGGTCACTGACATACGGCCTTGCTTCAACTCCAAGAACTCCTTTCTCTTCTGGTCGATGAACCTCTGGCTAATATACTTCTTCCGATATTCTTCTTGGAAGAATTCCCAGCTAACTCTCTCCCTCGGTACCACCGACACCAAGGTGTTCCACCATCGGTAGGTGAATCTCTCGGGAGAGACATTGCACACTTTAAGCACTCCTCAAAGGTGTGCGGGATAACTCATCGAATACCGAATGGTATTCTCGAGCAGCACTCGCTTTCTCGGGTCATCATCCTTATTTGCCCGAAATTCTTCGGCTCCTTGCTTCCGGATCTTATCCACCGGAGGCCTTTCTCCTCTCACCACCTCAACTACTTGAGGGGCTACAGGAGCGAGTTGAGGAATGGTGTGGGCGAGGGGTTGAGCATTAGGGTTTGCTCGGGTATACTCAGTATACCAATTGCTCATCATATGAAGAAAGGCTTCTCGAGCCTCTTCCACCTGACTCAAAGTCTCAGGTCTACTATTAACTGGCACGGTCCCTTGAGCGAGAGCCGGCGTATTACTCGCAGCAGCATCGGCTGCAGTTCGGTCTGGATCAGAATCTATCTACTACATAAAACACAAATTTATACATCAGGAGTCGTCACACTATCATTACTCAGACACTCTTACATATGGCATGTATAGCTACACTCGTACTTATGCTACATTAGTCCTAGAATCGACTAAACCGTAGCTCTGATACCACTAAATGTAACACCCCTTACTCGATTTCTATGACGAAACCGAGCCCGAGGCATTACCGAACTCGAACCACATGGTCGCTGCTTAGGCTTAACATAATTACTCTCTTAAATCACCTCTACAACCCCATTCTCGACTTACGAGACCTCACTCATACACACGAGGGCTCTCGAGACTAATTCGAAACTTTTGCGATTATTAAAATTTTTCTCTTTTATACAAGTCTGACACGCCCGTGCATAGGTACACACGCCCATGTCCCCGGACCGTGCCTAAAAACCCAGTATTCTACCAATTTACCCACGGCCAAGGCACGCCCGTGCTTCCCAACCATGGTCGACACTGACTAAATCCACACGGCCTGGACATGCCCGTGTAACATGGCCGTAGGGAAATTTATAATTTTATGAGTAAGGTGCAGACTTTACACGGCAGTGCACACGCCCAGGTGCTAACCGTGTGTCACACACGGCCTAAACACACGGCCATGTGATTAGCCCGTGGTCTAATCTGACTTAAACCACTAATGTGCAGGGAACACATGACTTAGACACACGCCCGTGTGTCTGTCCGTGTGGGCACTTAGAGGCTATCTACCAAGCCATTGCCACCTTAGAGTGCACACATACATACCTTCATTCAAAAACAATACAACTCCTAACCCTTTTGCAAGTCTAAAAACTCATCCAACACACACAATATTGAAATGAACACAATTCATGAATTACATCTTCATTAAGCAAAAGAGTTTGCCAAGAACTTGTCTAACTCATAGGGCCATTTACAAAATGACTTACATAGCCAACACTTTAACTAACAATTACAACTTGACAAATACTTGAGTCCTATACATGCCATACTCAAAACAAGTCTAAAATTTTTATACCAAAGTGCTGTCGATAGTGTGAATTTTCGAGCTCCTGCAGTCACGATCCTCGAGTTACCTTGGCAACACTACAAGGAAGAAGGGCAATGAAAAAGGGGTAAGCATAAAGCTTAGTAAGTTGCATGGAAATAAATAGCAATTCATAATACCCATAAAAATAATTCATTCACGGTATTATCTAACCATACACAAACTCAAGGCCTCTTGCCATACTTACTTACAATTGCCCTTATTTGGCACATACCGTGCCACACATCGCGACCATTCTTCGTGACTCATTCACAAGTACCTGTATTCACTAATTCACATGACTTAAATATCATTCACTTCTCTACTTCTAAAATTTCATCTACTTATCCCACCACTCACAAGAGTTAGTCAGAGACATAAGTTTATAGCCATTACCATAAATATAAAGTCAATGCCACGTCCTCGAGGTGGTCTTACATGGAGTCTTCTCTAAGTAACAATGCCATGTCCCGGACGTGGTCTTATATGGGATTACTTCTAGGTGCCAATGCCATATCCCGGATATGGTCTTATATGGGATTACTCTTCATGTACGATGCCATATCCCAGATATGGTCTTATACGATTTCCATGTTCATCACCGAAGCCATATCCCGGATATGGTCTTATACGGGATCCCAACTCGGTGCCGAGGCCATGTCCCGGATATGGTCTTATACGGGACCTTATTTGTTCCATATTTCAATGATAGCGTTTCTATAATCAACATGGCCCAATTAGGACTCCAACATCTCATTCCCATTAACTACTCAATTTAGTAATGCATTATGCTTTAATATAATTTCCAAGCATTTCTCAACATACTAATATGAATATTGTTTAAGTCACATACAACTTACCTCGTTTTCAAAATGAGCTAGTTTCTTCGGTTCAGTCCAAGTCTTTATTCTTTCCCCGTTCGAGGCAGATTCTCGTCTCCTCTTGCTCTATAATAGCAAATTAGCTCATTTTAATCACTACATTAATACAAGCATTTCAATAACCATGCTTAAGCAAAATTACCATTTTGCCCTTATACTTTGGCAAAATGACCATTTTACCCCTAGGCTCGGAAGTCAATTCTAATCAAATTTCTACCTTTAATGAGCCTAGGTGAACATTTATTTCTCTTATGGCTATCATCAAAACCCAACATTTCGTATGTTTACTACAAATTTCACAACCTTTACAAAAAGGTTCATTTAGGTGTTTTCATGGCAACAACCTTCACAAAAGTTGTTCATCTAACAACTAATACTCATTTTCCTCCATAAAAGTGCAGCAAATAACTTAAAAGCTCTCATGGCAAAACTCTAAACTCTTCACCATTTAACAAAATAATCCCCTCTTTAGAAAGCTTAAGCTTTAGGGGTTCCAAAAGTACAATTTTTATCAAGGAATAATCACTAGAACACTTACTTGTAATGAGAAGAGTGTGCTGAAATTTGGAGCATTCAAAACCCCTATTTGGCTGCTAATTTTCGGTGGAAGGCGAATAGAGAAAATGATGATATCTTTTTCTCTCCTTATTTTATTAATATTGGTCAAATAAGTCACCAACTATCACCAACTTTGACCAACAATGTCCATCCTTGTCTCCCATCTAGTCTATGGCCGGCCAAGCACATATTGGGGGTCTAATTTCCCTTTAAAGACCTCCAATTAACATTCTAATACTATTTGACACCTTTATTTTATAGAATGGAACTTTCGCACTTTATGCGATTTAGTCCTTTTTCGCGATTAAACACAACATCGCTAAAATTAAAGCATCAAAATTTTCATGTACATATGCTATCATGTTCTAACTCATAATATATCATGAAAATAAATTTCTCGAATTCTCGGATTAGTGATCCCGAGATCACCATTCCGACTAGCCCCTAAATCGGGTTGTTACAACAGGTGGTAAGCACGGGCGTGTGCCTTGGCCGTGGGGCATTGGCACAATGCTGGGTTTTTAAGCACGGTTTGGGGACATGGGCGTGTGTGTCCATGCACGGGCGTGTCTAATCTTGCATGGGCGTGCGAGACCTGTATAAAAGAGAAAAATTTTAAGATTGGAAAAAGTTCTGGTTTAGTCTCGAGAGCCCTCGTGTGTATGAGTGAGGCCTCGTAAGTCGAGAATGAGGTTGTTGAGATGACTTCAGAGAGTAGTTACGACGAGCCTAAGTGGCGATCAAGTGATTTGAGTTCGGTAACACCTCGGGCCCAGTTCCAGCGTAGAACCCGGGTAAGGGGTGTTACATGCCAATAGCCCAGCTATGGTCTTACACGAAGTCTTATATCGATGCCATATCCTAGATATGGTCTTACACGAAGTCTCATATCGATGCCATATCCTAGATATGGTCTTACACGAAATCTCAGTAACCCTAATGTCATGACATTTGTATCCTATCTATTCCTAAGGTTCAACCGGGACTTTTGTTGTACCGAATCTCTGTCGGTCATTTCCGTAGTATCGTACTCAATAACATTCGCATTTCATTTCAATATTATAGCATTTACCACAATTATATCAATTAAGCATTTATACACATATAATTTAATGCTTATTAAACATACGAACTTACCTCGGCATAAAAACGGTAAAAAGGACTAAATCGTCAAATACTCGTTTTTCCCCCGTTGTAACTCTGAACCTCGTTTTTCTCGATCTATAATATCATATTTGACTTATTTAATCATTATACTATTTAAATCAGACCTAAAATCACATTATGGCAAAAATTACATTTTTGCCCCTAAACTTTTGACATTTTACATTTTAGTCCCTAGGCTCGTAAAATTATTTTCATTCAATTTATTCAAAACCGAAGCCTAGCCGAACCTATATCATGCTCATAACAGCCCACATTTTTCATTTATTCACACTTTTACTACTCATTTTACAACTTTTACAAACAAGTCCTTTTAGGCATTTTTACCAAAAATCACTTAGTAAAAGTCGTTTAACAAACAATAAACATGCATTTTCTACCATCAAACATCAAAATACATACATGTTCAACATGGGTAAAATTTTAGACTTTGACATCTCTTCAAATTGGTGGTAGGAATAGATAGATCATGTTACAAGGATTTCAAAAACATAAAAATCATTAAAAACGGGGCTAGAACGGACTTACAATCGAGCTTGAAAGCTTGAAAAACCTTAGCCATGTCTTCTCCATGTAAAATTCGGCCAAGGAAGAAGAAGATGAGCAAAAATTGGCTTTTAATTTGATTATTAATTCATTTTAATAACCAAATTACTAAAATACCCTTAATGAAAAACTTTAGAAACATACCAAACCATGTCCATTTTTGTCCGCCAACTTAACCAATGGTCTAATTACCATTTAAGGACCTCTAATTTAAAATTTCATAGCAATTGGACACGTTTAGCATATAGAATTCAAGTTTTTCACTTTTTGCAATTTAGTCCTTTTAACTAAATTGAGTGCCCAAACGTCAAAATTTTCGAACGAGATTTTCACGAAATTGTTCCATAAAACTGTAGACCATAAAAATAAAATAAAAATGAATTTTTCTTCGTCGGATTTGTGGTCTCGAAACCACTGTTCCGACTAGACCCAAAATCGAGCTATTACACCGTCAGCTTACAGTCTTTTTCAATTTAACTCCTAATGTTCCTAATTTTCAGGTTTCAAGGGAAACCGGGTGTGGCATTTTCGATGCCTATATGATTAATGCAAGTTATGTTTATCTACTTGAGCAACAAATTTACTCTAAAGTATTTTTACCAAAAAGAAAAAAAAATACTCTTTTAAGTATTAGTTTTTGTTCTAATCTATGTTACTTTGATTGCACCTCAACAACTTTTATTTGTAGATAGAATTATTAGTATTAGTTGTGCGTTTTAGATGTAATATCAGTTGCAACTTACTTTGTAAATAAGCTATTGTGTAATTAATCATATTTGTTAGCATATTTTTATCTAAAATTTTTATATTTTTTTACAACACTTTTGAGGATTTTAAGCAACAATTTATCAGATTGGATCACGTTGAATATCAATCTAGTAAGGATTATTTTGAGGACTTTTGGTATAAATCATGTTTCTTAAAGTTTATTTCTAGAAGATCTCTAATATTCAAATTTTTATTGATAACATACTCGAGCACAATTTAAGGACATTGAAGTTTACATTGATTGAAGTTTTGACAGCCAACAACTGTCTATTTAAAAGAATGCTTGTTTATTTTATTGAGCATGTGAGATTGAGAGCACTTATTTTGTTTATTGTAAGAAACTAATTTTAGTGCAAAATTGTTGTAAACAAATTATTCTTTATGTTCAGTTTGTAACTAAGTTTTTAAGAGGAAAGTGTTAGTGGCGAGAGTGATCTAGTTGATAGATAGGAGTGATATTGTAATTTGGTGAGTAAGCTGAACTTAAATCACATCTTGTACTATAAACTTATAGCAGAATTACTTTCTAAGTAAGGCCCCACATGCGTAAAAAGTTTTTCCAACTACCTAACCAAATTCCATATCCATCTTTAATTTTGCTCTTTCAATTGTTAAAGTCAATTTCAACAATATTCATTTTTTTTAATTTTTTTTTCTCCATGAGGTTCGAGTTGATGGTGAGTATTCAAGTAAAGCCTTTTCAACAATATCGACTCTAGGATTGGAACTTACTCCAAATATTTGAAAAGAAAAACTATACTTCCCATCCTTCCAACCACTTATTGGTAAGTAGAGAACTACTTATTTATGAAATGAAGTATTGGATTCCTTGGATAAATGGACACGTTTTGGTAAAAGTACTATAAAGGCTATTTATATTAGGAGTTGGATTGCATTTTGTCTTCTATACTAAAAAAATGGACAAATTAGTTCTTATATGTTAGATAAAAGAGCAAACTGACCATTTTGTTAAAATTTTCATCCATTTCTACTATTGAAAATTGGTCTCTGTACGTCAGCTAAGGTAGACGTTGCACCACACATGTTACTACTGTCTAGTTTTTTCGTCAACCACGTCAATTTTTAACAATACAAATGGATGAAATTTTTAATAGAAAGGAACAATTTGCTCTTTGATTTAATGTACAGAGACTAATTTACTCATTTTTTTGAATAAATGTATCAAAATACAATTTAACTCTTAATATAAGGACATCTATAAAAATTTTACTACACATTTTTTATTTTGAGTTGGCATGTATAATTTGAATCCAATTCCAGTTCTAGTCCTTTTTCACACATTGACCGAGATTTCAACCTAGTAATCAAAAGTAGAAAATGTTAATCCTCTAATAAGTTATGTTATGATCATTAAAAGCGTTCAACTTCAGACTAGAACTGATCCAATCTATAATCTATATTTAAAAAGAGTGTCCATGGTGACACTTGTCTTGGGGAGAAATGCCTTAAGCATGGATAATTCTAAATCCGGTCCCTCATATTTTTTCATTTATATGATTAGGTCCTAATTAGAAGGATTTAGAATGTTCAGTTGTGTACATACCTCTAATTAATTGATTTATTTATTTTGTTACTAAATATAGACTAAAATAAATTATATTTGCTCAGTATAATAAAATGTTATGACCTTCCTTCAGTTTTTTTTTCTCTGCATTATATTAAATGATAAATTTTAATTTTAGTCTCTCTATTATGTTTAAATTTAAAAATTAATTTTTATACTTTAATTTCTAACATAATTTAGTTTTTATATTTTTAATGTTATTGATTAGTCTAAACAGTTAATATCGCTAACTTTTTGACTAAAATGTTATATAATTATATATGATTTAAAAGTAGATTTTAAATTTGAAAAGTAAAATGATGAAAATTTTAAAAGTAAAAATGAAAGATTAAATCCCAAATGTATAAAGTATATAAAAACTTTAAAAGTATATTTTAATTTTAAAATTTTTTACTTTATAATTTAAGAATTTAAGATAAAAAAAAATCAAATTAGCGCAAACTCTAAGTGAACAGTACTATTTTACCTTAATTCATACGCTTCTTAAACTTTGGGTGATTGGTTAAGTTTTTTTCCTTCGAATAATTTCTTACTTTAAATTAGATTTATTATTATTTGTCCAGATTCGAAGGCTCGCTCAAAATTTAAGAGAGTTTGGACAAAAATAATAGACCCGAAAAATAGATTTAGACAAAAAAAAGAGACTTGTTTAAAAGGGTCGGGCTCAGACTTGAACATTTAATACCTGAGCCTGACTCGGCTTAATCCGTTTTTAAGTTTATAATAATTTATGTTATGTTATTTTTATATATTATATAATTTATAGCACATTAAAAAAATAAATCTATACTAAATATATAATACTACTCTAATGTAAACATTAAAATAATATTAAAATGACTATAAAAAATTTTAATAAAAAAATTATTAATATTAAAGTAATAAAATATAAATATTTTTTAAAAAATAATATGGGCGGCCCTAAAATGAGTTTGAGTTAGTATTTTGTAAATATGGACATATTTAAAAAAAAATTACACTCATATTTCAAATCGGATGAACTTGAGAAAACATAAAGTATATTAATATCATATTTAAACTTGACCCAAACCTAACCCAATCCGACTCAACCTATCAACACCTCTTATTTAAACTTAAAATACTAAAAGGTCAGCTTTCTCATAACCTTACCAATTATATATATTATGGGCAGGTTATATATATATATATATATATGCGCAATAACAAGCGTTATGAATATTGATGATATTATTAAAATATATAATATAGTGAATTAATGTAATAAATTTTTTTTGAAAGGCCCAACTGATGCTTTTATTAGATGGGATTTTGGCTAATACCAGACGCAACAATAAATCCTTCCTACAGCTGTCCTATTTTAATTGGCATCCAAAACGGTGTCTTAGGGAATATGAAAGCATAAAATAAATTAAAGAGTTTAGAAATCGAAAAAGCAAATGAAAAAACTTTAAACTAAAACAGAAAAATGAAAAGCTAATATTAGAATCCCATTTTCTTCTCTCTATACCCATGAATTCTTTGTGCATCAGTTGCTGTGGAGACTCTTCCTCTGTGAAACTCTCAACATTTGACTTTTCAATCACCTGCCTCCGTTGTTTTCACGAATTCATCGAATTAATCTGTCATTTTCAGATTCGGACTCGTCATTATCATCTCTTCTGCCATTGTTGCGGTTCCTGTCACGACTCATCAGTTCTTCCATCGCGCGTGGTGTCTCTTCCATTCAATATTGTATTAATGTAATCATTTTTAAAGTATAATTAAAATAACTTTCATTCTATTACATTAATATAAATTTTAAATTTAAACTAAATAATATAAATAAATATAAGAATAAAATTTAAAGCATTTACACTTAAATTATTTGAAATATAAATATTACAATATTTTATAATAAAATTTTATGAATTAATTTGATATAATAATTTTAAAAACATATAATTTACAAATTAATTTTTAAAAGGATACTTAAACTTGACACATTATCCGTACTCGATACTTAAATTATTTTTTAGACCTAATTAGTACATACATTTGAAAACTTGAAGCTAAAGTGATATTTTTTGAGTACCTCAATAATATTTTTATTTTTTATCAAATCTCTCGATCAATATATACCACGTGTTCAATTTCTAATTATCTCTTGAAATCCCAACGTATATATTCAAGAAATTGAACAAATAAAAAAGAATAGTTAATATTTAACTTTTTAATTAAAAAAATGCTTCGGAATTTGCAAAATTATTAAGATGAGCTGTATTTCATTAATTACAATTTTTAATCTTCATAAAAATTTGATCGAAACAGCTTTGCCAAGAACCAACTTTTTCATTTCCCGATTATGTTAGGAAAAATAAAACCATTCTTTCACCCAAAACCTTTCTTTTTCATAAGAGTAGAAACGATTATATTGAAATCCATTATCATGCCTTCCATTTTTATAAGAAATGTTTTAGAGGCTAGGGCTTTTTGGAAAAATTTTCAGATGTTGAGTGGGTTTAGTTGTAATTTTTTCAGATGAAATTTATTTGGAAAAAATTATAGGTTTTGTGGGTTTGAAGAATAACTAGCATTCAAGAGAGTGACAAAAAAAAAAAAAATGGGTCTAGTGTAAGGACCAAAGAGGAAGTGATACGAAAAGAGGAGATAATATGAAAAGTACCATTTATTTTGTGGTGTTTTGCAGAGATCATGGAAGTGATATGAGTAGAGGATGAAGACAGAGCAAACAGAAGAGAGTATCAAGGGTTTAGAGTTAAAAAGTTTTAAAGGTAAATTACACTAAGGTGGCTCTAAATAAAATAATCGTTCAAACTAGTCAATTATATTAAAATTTTTATTTTTTATTAAGGAATTACTAACATGATATAATAACCAATTGAATGATGATATGTTACTTTTTTTATATTTGATTAAAGCTTAGTGACTTTTTTGTAATTATCTCAAAAATACTTTTCTATTTCAAAAGCTGGCTACTTCCTTGTTCCAAACCTTGCAACAAGTTCAAACCCCAAGCATGGTAGAGTTGTAGAGTTGAAAGTTTCTGCTGCAAACACATTGCCTTGATTTTCTTGGTGGAAAGCACTTCTTGGTTGAGAAACCTATAGCTTTGGTGGAAAGACAAATGAAGATAACTCCCGAGCACGCTAAAGAGCTGATATTCGGGAAACTGAACTTTATTTTTATTATTATTATTATTATTCCTACATCCAAGGTCTGATCATTCATTAGCTAATTTGTCATATAAACAATTTATTAGTAACAAATGAAAGATTTTAATGGAAGTGACTAGTTTAAATAATTATTTTATTTGGAGTGACTGGTTTAAGAAAAAAAAATAGAATAACCAAAATAGGGCAAACACTATTTTAGAGTGACCTAAGATATAATTTATCAAATTTTAAATCTATTCTTTAATTATACATATTTATTTAGTAAAAATAAATTAATAATCTTACACCCAAAAATGACACATGACTCAAGGCGATTTGATAAAAAGTAACACTGTTAAAAAAAAGTACTATTTTGACTTATAATTTTTAATTTTAGGTAAAAAAAATATTCATAATGTGTCTTAGTTATCTCTGTATATATTAATTCTTTTTAAAACTATAGTTTTTGGTGTTTATATATATACACATTGAATTAGATATTAGATAATTTTATTTATTAATATCTATATTTTACTTAATAAGCTATATAATTTTTATAATTGTAATTATAAAAAACACTATTTTACTCTATTATCAATTATTTATTTTTATGTAATATATTATATATTATTTTGTTCATAATATTTTTTTATTCTTGCATTATAAACTATTTTTTACTACATTTATATATGTTATTAATTTGTTACAAAATATTATTATGGATAAACTACTTCAATAGTCACCCAATTATTATGGAGTTTTTTATTTTGGTCACTCAAGTATAAAATCTTTAAAACTGGTCACTAATATTTGTGACATCACTTATGTTGGTCCCTTCATTTTTATGTCGCTAATATTCAATTGATGTAGTTATTTTGAAAGAACATCCGACTATGTTGTGGTGGAAGTTGTGGCGATAACAATTGAAACAACAAGAAGAAAATTTTGCACAAAAAGATTGTTAACGTGGTTTGGACTTAACCTATGCCTGTGGAGTCTTACTGAGAGAATCAATTCACTAAGATCAACACAGTACAAAAATAGAACAATGATTTAAGCTCAACCTCTTTAATTCTCAACTTGCAACCTCACTTTTGCACATCTAAATGTAATTCCTGCTACCTACTCTCTTAACCACTCAGTATGTAACCTCCCAAACCCGACCTAGGCGTTAAGTCTGAATTCGGGAGATTACATTAGCCACCAAAATGGCCCAGTAAGCTATTGGGGTTTATAAAAAAATAATTTTAAAACATTTGTTTGTTTTTTTTAAAAAAGAAAACGTAGCCTATTTTCAGAAAAACTTATGAGTTATCAAAACCGTTTTTAGATTAATTAACCTATGTAACAATGATTCCTTTTGAAAACTTAGTTAATTACCACTCTATTTATTACTCAAAATTTTAATTATAATTTAGCAGCGAAAAAGTGATATTCGACTTAGTTTTAAATAAGTAAAATCAGTATAAGTTTAAGCTAAATTAATTCTAAATCCATGTTTCATTATCCTAAGTCTAAATTGAATATTATGCATGCTTAACCAAACCCAAAATAGAAGTCTCATGCCACAATTCAAATTAAGTAATACAGTTATCAAAATAACTGAAATTTCAAATAGAAAATCTAAAATACTTCTTAATAAAAATTGATCCGATCCAAACCCTCCATATGTCGGGTGTAACACCCCAAACCCGGCCTAGAAGTCTAGACCGAATTCAAAACGCTACATTGATCACCGAAGTGATCGTGAGAAAATTTTACAAATCAAGTCGTTTAAAAATTTAATTCTGAAAACGTTTATCCCGAATCAATTCAAAAAACATTTAATCATTTAAATTACCCAGTAAGTTCAACAGTATAACACTTACGAATGAAAACTTAAAACAAAAGTTGTACCACAGTATTATGAAACTTTACAGTTCAACTTAAACGAATAACAATTAAACCTGAAAATAAAAGCTTATAACTCATTTCCACCAAGACTGTCCGAGTCCTCCGCGTACTGAATCCAACATCCAGAACCCAAAAACTGTACCTGAAAAGGGGAAACAGAAGAGGGGGTGAGCTACTCGAGCTCAGTGTGAGATCAAAATCAATTAACTACAGAAACGAAAATAGGGAGCTAGAAGCAGTTCAGAAGAAGAACACACTTACAGACAGATACCAGTTAAGCGAGTTCGCCCAACATCAAACACACACCATATGTACTTTACAGTCATATGGAACAAACAGACACACCTAACCTCATGTGCTATTCAAATACCATAGCAACAGTTCACAAGTCAGTCACAGTATCACAATAACAGTTCAATCAGACATTTATAGAGAAAGTCTACAGAAATCGTATATGCACACGTGCCTTTCAGTCGATCAGTAACACATTCAGTCATATTATCACATTCAGTTATATTATCACATTCAGCCAAACTGATCAATCGGACATTCCAGTCGAGTAGTACAGTCACATTCAGTCACATAGATTCATTCAGATGCATATGAGTGCAAATGAGTTATAAAATAACCCACCCATCCAGCCAACACACCATCTCCATCCAACCCTACACTTACTGTGGGGATTTAATCAACCCATCCATCCCTACACTCCGAGTAGGCCCTCGAAAAGCCCATCCAACCTTATACTCCATAGGATGTCATCCCGGGTTGCCCGGCAACGATGATCATCAGCATTGTCCTCGACCCTCAGGGAATTGGGACCGCCCTCGACCCTCTAGGAATTGGGGCTAACAGTGTGCAGAGAAACTGCCAGTCTCATATATTACGCAGCAAAGCTAGCGTATAAGCCGTATCTTGCAACATCAGTAAACGCAAGATGAGACATGCAGTATGAACTGCCAGATCAGATAGTGGTACATAGCGTAGCTAACGTACATGCGGTACAGTACAATGCGGTAATCTGCTATACCGATGAGTTGCAGTAAAACTGCCAGATCAGTCAATGATACGCAGCGATGCTGACATATGTCTTTCAGATCTGATGTAGTGCGAAAATTCGCGAGCATGATCAAATCGTCCACGAACCTCAGGGTATTGGGACTGCCCTCGACCCTCTGGGTATTAGGGGCTTCAGTATGCAGTTAAATTGCCAAATCGTAAATCTTCCTTCTCTTCAAAATCCCAACCCAAAATTGTAACAGCCCGACTTAGGGCCTAGTCAGAATAGTGGTGCGAGACAACAAATCTGAAATAAAAATATGAGTTTTATGATTTCTATAAGGTTTATGAGATGATTGCATGATTGTGTGAAAATATCATGAAGGAATTTTATTAATTAGTGATTAAATTGTCCTTTAGGACTAAATTGCAAGGAATAGAAAATATGAGATTCTAGAATATTCAAGTATGAAATAGAACTATGAAAGTTACTAGAGGTTCCTATTTAGCAATTAGACCATTATATTTGAAGATGGACAAAAATGGACATGGGAAGGAAAAATCCTAAGAAAGGATCATTAAGGGCATTTTTGTCATTTGGTAAATAAAAGAATTAAAAGGGAAAAGAAGCAAAAATTGATGTCCATCTTCTTCCGAAGTGCCAAAATTTTCATGTTCTCCATATCTAGGGTTTCTTCATCTTTCAAGCTTGATTGTAAGTATCTCCTAGCCTCGTTTTTAATGTTCTTCGTATTTTTGAAACCCTCGTAGCTTGGTTTAGCTATTTCTAGCTATATTTTGAGCTGGGGTTTATATTCAAAATTTACCCATGTATGACATGCATGTATTTTGATGTTTTATGGAAGAATATGAAAGTTTGATGTATGATAAACATCTTTCTCTAAGTGATTTCCATGAAAAATGCATGAAAATGATCAAATTGTAAAAGTTGTAAAAGTGGTCATACATGAGTGAAATAGTGGAAATTGAAGGTTTCTATAGTAGTGAATATGATTCGACTAGGCTTGAAATGCAAGAAAGTTGAAAGAAAATCATTTTTACGTGCCTAGAAGCAAAAATTATGTAAAAGTTTAGGGGCAAAATTATAATTTTGCCAAAATATGATGTAACACCCCATACCCAAGTCCGAGACTGAGACTGGATACGAGACATTACCATACTTGAACTTAAGGAAACATGTACTTACGGGTTGTAAAATTTTGTTTCGAAATAGAAACTTCTCTTTCTTAATCAAAACATACGTTTCAGGGGCCTACGAGGCCTTAAACACCTATCCGAAAACTTTCGAAACTCAATCGGGACCTTTTCCTCGAAACAGGGGTCACACGCCCATGTGACTTGGGACACGCCCGTGTACCCCTAAGACATGCCCGTGTCTTCCACCCGTGGTCAACACTGACTAATTTCACACGGCCTTGACACGCCCGTGGTTTTGGCCCGTGTGCTAAACTTTGGCATTCTGACTTATCCACACGGTCCATACACACACACGTGTACTTCAGCCGTGTGGTAATTCAATTTACAAGTGCAAGGTGAAGACTTCACACGGCTAGGGCACACGCCCATATTCTAACCGTGTGGCACACACAGCCTAAACATACAGCCGTGTGAGGTCTATTCTGACTTAAAACACTAATATGCATGGGACACACGGCTTAGACACACGCCCGTGTGTCTATCCGTGTGGGCACCTAGAGGCTATCTTCCAAGCCAATTGCCACCCTGATATCAAGATCAATCCAATACTCAATTCAATAACTCAAGTATTACATCTAACATGAACAAGGATACATACTTCATTGATAGATAAAAACATACATACTTAATCATTCATGACCCATCTCTTTGGCCATATACAAAAAGAATACTAAGCTTGATAGCCAACACTTTGGCTAATTCTAAAACATAACTCAAAATGAAATGCTTCCTATACATGTCATACTTAATATAAACAACTTGGCTATACCAAAATAGCGATTGATAGTGTGCTCCGAGCTCCGATGACGATGATCCACGAGATTAGCTTGGCGGGACTACATGGAAAGAAAGAATTAAAGACGTAAGCATTTCGCTTAGTAAGTTTGCATGTAATGCATATAACAACGTATATAAATATATATACTTAACATACTCATTCATCATAAGCAAAGGCATTGCTAAGTTCACATGCTTGAGCTCACTTACTCTTAATGATTTTTACACTTATCATGGTACTTACTAGTCTCGTGCTTGTAAGGTAAACAAGGTACATGTATCACTTTATCATATAGATTAGCATACTTTGTTAAGGTAAGCATAATCTTAACTTCATCATTCATGACATGAATAATACTCTTAGTTCACTATGACTAGCATACTTTGATGATAGCTTTACTTGCTTAACTTTCTTGCTTTCTCATTTATTCTTTACTCTTTTGCCCGACGAAATACTATGAATAACCGAGGATACTGAATCTCATCCCACAAATATCTCGATGCTAAAGCCATACCCTAGATATGGTCTTACATGGGATCTCTCAACTTGGTATCGATGCCATGTCTTGACATGGACTTACACGAAGTCTTCCTTGTGTGTTCCATTGGGAACTTACCATTGCCATGTCTTGACATGGTCTTACTTGGTATCTTTACTCATGAACGGGTTAATGCCGAGCCTTGGCTTGGACTTACATGAAATCTTCCTTGTTACTCATCAATGCCATGCCTTGGCTTAGACTTACATGGGATCTCTATCTCATGATAGCTTTTCAATGCCAAGACTTGTCTTGGACTTACATGACATCTTTACATGGAGACTCACCAATGCCATGCCTTGGCTTGGGCTTATATGGGTCTTCATCTAATAATAACTCTTCAATGCCAAGACTTGTCTTGGTCTTACATGATAACTTGCTTGATTGCCGAAGCCATGCCTTGGCTTGGTCTTATACGGACTTCCTTGTCTCATGTGATAGATCGAGTATCCTAAGTAATTCAACTTCAATAGGGACTTTCTCATACTTAATCTCATTGATTTCTTTGTTTAGCATAGCATCAAAAATCTCATGGAAATTAAGATATATTCTATATCATACTAAGCAATTCAATGATATTAATCATAAAACTTAGAAATCATACAAACTTACCTCAACGTACAAAATGTATGTAGAAATGCAATTTAGTCCTCGACTTTGTTCTTGCCTCGGTTTCGATCTGGGCTTCATTTTTCTTGATCTATAATAATAATTTAGCTCATTTAATACACAAATTGACTAAATTGACTCTTAACTCATACTTTGGCAAAATTACCATTTTGCCCCTAAACTTCCTCATAATTACACTTTTGCCCCAAGGCTCGTAAAGTGATTTTTATTCAACTTTCGTGAACTTCATGCTTAGCTGATTCATTCTCTTAACTATAGCAACAATCAATTCTCACTATTTCTATCATGTATGACAAATTTCACAACTTTTACAAACTAGTCCTTACTAGCATTTTTCATGAAATTCATTTAGGAAAAGATGTTTATCTAACATCAAACTCTCATAATCTTTCATAAACTATCATTTTGCAAGCATGTCATACATGGGTAGATTTATGAACATGAATTCTAGCTGAACTTATAGCTATAAATAGCTAATTCATAATACGAGGACTCCAAAAATATGAAGAATATTAAAAACGGGGCTAGGATGCACTTACTAGCAAGCTTCAAAAAATTGAAGAACCCTAGCTATGGAGTCTCTCAAATTTTCGGCACAAGGGGAAGAAGATGAATAAGATTTTTGTCATCTTTTTCCCTTTTTAATTATTTAATTGATAAATGACCAAAATGCCCTTCTCACTAAACTTTCAAAATTTCTAACTCGTGTCCATTTTTGTCCAAAAATTATAATTTGGGAAAATTTCTATTTAAGGACTTCTAATTAATGTTCCAAAGCTATTTCATACTAAAAGCTTCTAGAATCTCAAATTTTGCAACTTTTGCAATTTAGTCCTAATGGACCATTCAATGACAATTTCATAAAATTTCTACATGAAACTTTCATACTATCATGCAAACATATCTTAAACCTCAAAACTCATTTTACTACTTCGAATTTGTGGTCTCGCACCACTGTTCCAACTAGGCCCTAAATCGGGATGTTACATATGAATTATGAGTCGATTTAGTCAATGTGTGTATTTAACAAGTGAAATTGTTATAATAGATCAAGAAACACGAAGCCCGGATCGAAATTGAGGCAAGAACAAACTCGAAGACTAAATGGTATTATTAGTTCATGATCAAAAGAGTTGAGCATGTTAAATGGTATAGAGCCAAATCCACTTATGGATGTTATTGAATTTCGTTCATGATACGAATGATAATGATTTGAGCTATGTCCATGATAGCATATGTGCTAATGTATGTGAATAAGTGATACAGGTACTATGTGTAAGTACAAGTTATTAAAACCTATTGTGATATGAGATGGGTAAGGATGAATGTGAGTAAGTATGATTAAGTATGCTTAAGCAATTGAGCCGTATGCTGATATTGTATCATGAAAAGGATGAAATTGTTTTGAGCAAATATGTTACTTTAGAATTTCATGCAAACTTACTAAGCTATATGCTTACCCCTCTCTTTTCCCTTTTCCTTGTAGTTCCGCCAAGTTAGCTCAGGGATCATAGAACGCCGGAGTTCAGGTCGCACTATCAACCGCTCTTTTGGTATAGTAAAGTTAATTCAATTTGAGCGTGGCATGTATAGGGATTTGATCATTTTGTGTCATGTCATGTCATGTTTAAGGGCAAAGGGCATGTTTTACACTCATTTTGTAAAGAGTCATGATGAATTGACCAAATTTGTCAAGTTCATGTTTTAAGGTTGATAGATATAATGAAATGAATGTTTATGCAAGTTAATGAGTAAGAGGTAGATGGAATGAATGATAATTTAAATATTCTTAAGAGTTTATTATTGGTATGTTTTGTGCTTCTTGTGATGAAATGAATGAGCGTAAGTTTCAGGGTGGCAAGAAGGCTTGGAAAATGGCCTTAAACTGTCCACACGGGTAGACACACGGGCGTGTGTCTGGGCCGTGTGTGACACACAGTCAACCCATATGGGTGTGTTGATAGGCCGTGTGTCCCCTGCATTTTAATTGCGAGAATTTGATTCATCACACGGGCTAGCACACGGGCGTGTGCCTTGGCCGTGTGCCCTAAAGGGTTTGATGACATCATAAACAGAGAGCTCCACGGGTAGGAGACACGGTCGTGTCTAGGTCGTGTGAATGAAACGGGTTATAGACACGGGCGTGTGCTCAGCCATGTGAAATAAGTCAGTGTCGACCACGGGTGTCGAACACGGACATATCTTGAGGGCACACGGGCGTGTCCCTTGGTCAACACAAGCGTGTGGCCCCTGTTTAGGTAAAAATCTTTAAAGGGTATAAATGTCTCCGGTTGAACTCCAAAAACTTTTCGGATATACGTTTAAGGCCTTGTAGGCCCATGACATGTGTATTATGACTAAGAAAGAAAAGCTTTAAGTTGAAAATATTTTTTATTGTTCAAAGTTGTACGTTCAAGCAAGTTAAGTCCGGTAATGCCTCACATCCTGTCCCGGTGTCGGACATGGGTAAGGGGTGTTACATTTAGTGGTATCAGAGCTACAGTTTAGCCGATTCTCAGACTAACGTAGCGTGAGTATGAGTCTAGCTATACATGCCATACGTAAGAGTATTTGTGAAATGATAGTGTGATGACTCCTGATGATTTGAATTGTATTTTTATATAGTTAATGGACCTTGATCTCGACCGAAAGCTGCACGATGATGTCGCTCGCAAGTAATGTCTCGGCTCGCGCAAGGGATGCTGCCAAAGAAAGTAGACCCGAGACTTTGGGTCAAGGAGAAGAGGCCCGAGAAGCCTTTCTCCGCATGATGAGCAATTGGTATACAGAGTACATACGAGCAAATCCGAATGCTCCACCTCCTCCACCCCCGCCTATTCCTCAATCTACCCCTGTAGCTCCTCAAGTGGTAGAAGTTATAAGAAGAGAAAGGCCTCTGGTTGATAGAATCTGGAAGTAAGGAGCTGAGGAATTCAAAGCTAGTAAGGATGATAATCCAGAAATAGAAGAATTCTGGCTTGAAAACACCATTCGGGTGTTTGATGAGTTATCGTGCACACCTGAAGAGTGCATGAAGTGTGTGGTTTCTCTTTTGAGAGATTCTGCTTATCAGTGGTGGAATACCCTTGTGTCGGTTGTACCAAGGGAAAGAATTACATGGGAGTTTTTCCAAGAAGAATTCTGAAAGAAATACATAAGCCAAAGATTCATTGATCAGAAGAGAAAGGAATTCCTTGAACTGAAACAAGGAAAGATGACAGTAACTGAATACGAGCGTGAATTTGTGAGGCTCAGTAAGTACGCTCGAGAATGTGTGTCCTCTGAAGCCATTATGTGTAAGAGGTTTGAGGACGGACTAAATGAAGATATCAAGCTGTTTGTTGGTGTCCTCGAGTTGAAAGAATTTGTTGTGTTAGTAGACAGAGCCTGTAAGGCTGAAGATCTAGTTAAGGAGAAAAGAAAAGCTGAGATGGAGTCTCGTGACTCCAGAAAGAGATAGATGAGCCAGTCATTCCAATCTTCATCTAAGAAGTCAAGAGACTTCCCTACCCGATTAGCTACTTCAGCCGGGTTTTCAAGTAGAGGTAAGAGCAAACAGTACTCAGGGTCTAAAGCCCAGACCACTTCAGTTGCTAGTGTTGGCAACGCCCGACTGAGTAGACCGGAGTGCCCGCAGTGTGGCAGACGTCACTCCGGTGAATGTCGAGCAAATGAAAAGGCCTGCTTCAGATGTGGGTCCCTAGACCATTTTATTAGAGATTGCCCAGAGGGGGATGAGAAAGAGAAGCCTTAGGATGTAAGACCGGGAGGCACTGCTAAAGGGAGACTACAGAGAAATCCGGGAAGTGGGGGCAAGTAGTAAGAATACTCATAAAGAGCAGACTGCGAGACCTGAGGGTAGAGCGCCTGCGAGGACCTATGCTATTCGCGCTCGCGAAGAGGCATCATTTCCTGATGTAATTACGGGTACATTCTCTCTTCATGATACTAAAGTTATTGCTTTAATAGATCCGGGATCTACCCATTCATACATTTGCATGAAATTAGTATCTAGAATGAGTATACCCGTAGAGTCTACAGAATTTTTGATAAGGGTGTCTAATCCTTTAGGAAAAAGTGTGCTAGTTGATAAGGTATGTAATGATTGTCCATTGATGATTAGAGGTCATTATTTTAAGGCAAATCTCATGTTATTGCAATTTGATGAATTTGATATAATTATTGGTATGGATTAGCTAGCCACTCATGGGGTGACTATAAACTGTGGAAAGAAATATATTGAGTTGAGATGTGAAAATGGGGACACTCTTCGTGTTGAACCAGATGAACAAGATAGATCAGCGATTGTGATCTCTCATATGAACGCTCAGAGGTGCGTAAGAAAGGGATATGAGGCATATCTTGCTTTTGTGATGAATGTTAAAGAAACGGAGTTAAAGATTGAATCAGTCCCAATAGTACGTGAATACCCAGACGTTTTTCCTGAGAAATTGCCAGGATTACCTCTGGTTAAAGAGGTTGAATTTGGCATCGAGCTAGCCCCTGGTACGGTACCGATATCGATTGCTCCCTACAGAATGGCTCCAATGGAGTTGAAAGAACTAAAGGCACAGTTGCAAGAGTTGACGGGCAAAGGTTTTGCTAGACCGAGTTATTCTCCATGGGGCGCTCCAGTGTTATTTGTGAAAAAGAAAGATGGCTCCATGAGATTGTGCATAGATTATTGACAGCTTAATAAAGTAACAGTGAAGAACAAGTACCCTTTACCCAGGATCGACAATTTGTTTGATCAATTGAAAGGAGCCACTGTGTTTTTCAAGATAGACTTGAGGTCAGGATACTATCAGTTGAGAGTAAAAGACTCAGATGTGCCGAAGACTGCTTTTCGAATGAGGTACGGGCATTATGAATTTTTAGTCATGCCTTTTGGTTTAACGAATGCCCCTGCAGTGTTTATGGACCTAATGAACCACATATTTCGGCCATTTTTGGACAATTTTGTTGTTATTTTTATCGATGACATATTGATATATTCTCGGGATGAGCATGAGCATGCCAAGCACTTGAGGACCGTTTTACAGATCCTACGAGATAATCAGTTGTATGCCAAGTTCAGCAAAAGCGAGTTTTGGCTTAAGGAAGTTGGATTCTTGGGGCACATTGTTTACGGAGAGGGAGTTCGAGTAGACCTAAGTAAAATTTTAGCTATTTTTGATTGGAAACCGCCAAAAAATGTATCTGAGGTCAGAAGTTTTCTGGGCCTAACTGGCTACTATAGACGGTTCGTCAAGGGGTTTTCCATGATAGCGACTCCAATGACGAAACTGTTGCAGAAAAAAGTAAAGTTTGAATGGACGGAAAAATGCCAACAGAGTTTTGAGAGATTAAATGCAATGTTAACAGGGGCTCCAGTTTTAGTACAACCTGAGTCGGGAAAGGAATTTGTGATCTACAGTGATGCATCCTTATGTGGATTGGGCTGTGTAGTTATGCAAGAATGTAAGGTGATAGCGTACGCCTCCAGACAGTTAAAGCCACATGAGAAGAATTACCCGACGCACGACTTAGAGTTAGCTGCTATTGTTTTTGCATTAAAGATTTGGAGACACCATTTGTATGGTGAAAAATGTCGGATATTCACAGATCACAAAAGTTTAAAGTACTTGATGACGCAAAAAGAATTGAACTTGAGACAACGAAGGTGGTTAGAGTTGATAAAAGATTATGAGTTGGTCATTGACTACCACCCGGGAAAGGCAAATGTAGTCGCTGATGCTTTAAGTAGAAAATCTCTATTTGCCTTGAGGGCTATGAATACACAGATGATTTTGTCCGATGATGGTTCCATTTTAGCTAAGTTGAGGGCTAGACCGATGTTTTTGCAAGAGATCTGTGAGGCTCAGAAAGATGAAAGCGACTTACAAGTCCGAAGAGTTCAGTGTGAGTCAAGTGTTGAGTCTGATTTTCAGATCAATCCGGACGGATGTTTAATGTTCAGGGGCTGAACATGTGTACCGAGGAACGATGAGCTCATTCGTAAAGTTTTGCATGAGGCACATAGTGGATGTTTATCTGTACATCCGGGTAGCACCAAGATGTATAATGATTTGAAGAAATGGTATTGGTGGCCGAGTATGAAGAAAGATATCTCTGAATTTGTTTCAAGATGTTTGATTTGTCAGCAAGTAAAGGCTGAACACCAAGTACCCTCGGGTTTGCTTCAACCTATTATGGTGCTCGAGTGGAAGTGGGACCAAATTACCATGGATTTTGTAACAGGTTTGCCGTTGACACCGAGTAAGAAAGACGCTGTATGGGTCGTAGTCGATAGACTTACGAAGTCAGTCCATTTCATGCCTGTACGAATTGACTACACACTTGACAAGCTGGAAAACTTGTATGTCTTAGAGATAGTAAGGCTACATGGAGCGCCTTTAGCTATCATTTCGGATAGAGATCCGAGATTCACATCCAGATTTTGGAAAAAGTTGCAAGAGGCTTTGGGCACAAAGTTGAATTCTAGTACAACTTTCCACCCCCAAACCGATGGTCAATCGGAGAGATTGATACAAGTATTAGAAGATATGCTCCGATGTTATGTTCTTGAATTTCAAGGCAGCTGGGAAAAGTACCTACCGTTGGTGGAATTTGCCTACAACAATAGTTTTCAGTCAAGCTTAAAGATGGTGCCTTATGAGGCTTTGTATGGGCGTAAGTGTCGAACGCCTTTATATTGGACTGAACTTAAAGAAAACCAGATTCATGGGGTTGATTTGGTTAAAAAAACTGAGGAAAAGTAAGGGTGATTCGAGATTGTTTAAAAGCTGCTTCTGATAGACAAAAATCCTATTCGGATTTAAAAAGGAAGGAAATTGAGTATCAAGTCGGTGACAGGGTATTCTTGAAAGTGTTGCCATGGAGGAAAGTTCTGAGATTTGGCCAGAAAGACAAATTAAGTCCACGTTTTATCGGACCGTATGAGATCACCGAGAGGATAGGCCCGGTAGCCTATCGATTGGCTTTGCCGACTGAGTTAGAAAAGATTCATGATGTGTTTCACGTGTTGATGTTGCGACGCTACCGGTTAGACCCTTCGCATGTGATCACACCGACAGAAGTTGAGATTCAACCCGACATGACATATGGTGAAGAACCAGTCAAGATTTTAGCCCGGGAATTCAAACAGTTGAGAAATAAGAGTATAGCTCTTGTGAAAGTATTATGGCAAAGACATGGAGTAGAAGAGGCTACATGGAAGCCTGAGCAGGCTATGAGGAATCAGTACCCAAACCTTTTTACCGGTAAGATTTTCGGGGACGAAAATCCATAAGAGGGAGAATTGTAACAGCCCGACTTAGGGCTTAGTCAGAATAGTGGTACGAGACCACAAATCTGAAATAAAAATATGAGTTTTATGATTTCTATAAGGTTTATGAGGTGATTACATGATTGTGTGAAAATATCATGAAGGAATTTTATTAATTAGTGATTAAATTGTCCTTTAGGACTAAATTGCAAAGAAGAGAAAATATGAGATTCTAGAATATTCAAGTATGAAATAGAATTATGAAAGTTACTAGAGGTCCCTATTTAACAATTAGACCATTATATTTGAAGATGGACAAAAATGGACATGGGAAGGAAACATCCTAAGAAAGGATCATTAAGGGCATTTTTTTCATTTGGTAAATAAAAGAATTAAAAGGGAAAAGAAGTAAAAATTGATGTCCATCTTCTTCCTAAGTGCCGAAATTTTCATGTTCTCCATAGCTAGGGTTTCTTCATCTTTCAAGCTTGATTGTAAGTGTCTCCTAGCCTCGTTTTTAATGTTCTTCGTATTTTTGAAACCCTCGTAGCTTGGTTTAGCTATTTCTAGCTATATTTTGAGCTAGGGTTTATATTCAAAAATTTACCCATGTATGACATACATGTATTTTGATGTTTTATGGAAGAATATGAAAGTTTGATGTATGATAAACATCTTTCTCTAAGTGATTTCCATGAAAAATGCATGAAAAGGATCAAATTGTAAAAGTTGTAAAAATGGTCATACATGAGTGAAATAGTGGAAATTGAAGGTTTCTATAGTAGTGAATATGATTCGTCTAGTCTTGAAATCCAAGAAAGTTGAAAGAAAATCATTTTTACGTGCCTAGGGGCAAAAGTGTAATTATGTAAAAGTTTAGGGGTAAAATTATAATTTTGCCAAAATATGAATTATGAGTCGATTTAGTCAATGTGTGTATTTAACAAGTGAAATTGTTATAATAGATCAAGAAACGCGAAGCCCGGATCAAATCGAGGCAAGAACAAACTCGAAGACTAAATCGAGCATCGAGACATATTTTGAGATTCGAGGTAAGTTTGTGTGAAGTTAAAGTTTCCTAATGTTTCGATATTTGAAATTGTATGAGACTATATTAATGTATGTCATTCCATGAAATTCGAGTAAAGAAACCTCGATGAGGAATTAGTAAAAATAAGAATGAATAATTATGTATTCACTTGAGATAAGGAAGATCCTGTATAAGACCATGTCTGGGACATGGCTTCGGCACCAAAGAACGATCTCGTATAAG
The DNA here is from genome assembly GCA_025698515.1 of Gossypium sturtianum. Classification (NCBI taxonomy): domain Eukaryota; kingdom Viridiplantae; phylum Streptophyta; class Magnoliopsida; order Malvales; family Malvaceae; genus Gossypium; species Gossypium sturtianum. The sequence continues at coordinate 90,773,208 of CM046954.1, forward strand.
ACCATGTCTGGGACATGGCATCGACATCCGTGTACAATCTCGTATAAGACCATATCGGGGATATGGCATCGACATCAAGTTATAAGATCCCGTGTAAGACCATATCTGGGATATGGCATCGACATTAATAGGTGATCCCATGTAAGACCATATCCGGGATATGGCGTTGGCATCAAGGTTCATGTACGATGAGTTAAAATATCCTACGATAGTATTATTAGTTCATGATCAAAAGAGTTGAGCATGTTAAATGGTATAGAGCCAAATCCACTTATGGATGTTATTGAATTTCGTTCATGATACGAATGATAATGATTTGAGCTATGTCCATGATAGCATATCTGCTAATGTATGTGAATAAGTGATACAAGTACTATGTGTAAGTACAAGTTATTAAAACCTATTGTGATATGAGATGGGTAAGGATGAATGTGAGTAAGTATGATTAAGTATGCTTAAGCAATTGAGCCGTATGCTGATATTGTATCATGAAAAGGATGAAATTGTTTTGAGCAAATATGTTACTTTAGAATTTCATGCAAACTTACTAAGCTATATGCCTACCCCTCTCTTTTCCCTTTTCCTTGTAGTTCCGTCAAGTTAGCTCAGGGATCATAGAACACCGGAGTTCGGGTCGCACTATCAACCGCTCTTTTGGTATAGTAAAGTTAATTCAATTTGAGCGTGGCATGTATAGGGATTTGATCATTTTGTGTCATGTCATGTTTAAGGGCAAAGGGCATGTTTTACACTCATTTTGTAAAGAGTCATGATGAATTGACCAAATTTGTCAAGTTCATGTTTTAAGGTTGATAGATATAATGAAATGGATGTTTATGCAAGTTAATGAGTAAGAGGTAGATGGAATGAATGATAATTTAAATATTCTTAAAAGTTTATTATTGGTATGTTTTGTGCTTCTTGTGATGAAATGAATGAGCTTAAGTTTCAGGGTGGCAAGAAGGCTTGGAAAATGGCCTTAAACTGTCCACACGAGTAGACACACGGGCGTGTGTCCAGGCCGTGTGTGACACACAGTCAACCTATATGGGTGTGTTGATAGGCCGTGTGTCCCCTGCATTTTAATTACGAGAATTTGATTCATCACACGGGCTAGCACACGGGCGTGTTCCTTGGCCGTGTGTCCTAAAGGGTTTGATGACGTCATAAACAGAGAGCTCCACGGGTAGGAGGCACGGCCGTGTCTAGGCTGTGTGAAGGACATGGGTTATAGACACGGGCGTGTGCTCAGCCGTGTGAAATAAGTCAGTGTCAACCACGGGTGTCGAACACGGGCATGTGTTGAGGGCACACGGGCGTGTCCCTTGGTCAACATGGGCATGTGGCCCCTGTTTAGGTAAAAATCTTTAAAGGGTATAAATGTCTCCGGTTGAACTCTGAAAACTTTTCGGATATACGTTTAAGGCCTTGTAGGCCCATGACATGTGTATTATGACTAAGAAATAAAAGCTTTAAGTTGAAAATGAATTTTTATTGTTCAAAGTTGTACGTTCAAGAAAGTTAAGTCCAGTAATGCCTCACATCCTGTCCCGGTGTCGGACATGGGTAAGGGGTGTTACAAAAATACTTTATATGCAGATGTATGTATGCAAATATATGTATGCAGATGTATGAATGCAGATGGACCAATTCAGAATACAATTTGAGCGATGCTCGAAGCGATCACTTACAATCAATCAATCGATTCTGTAAACGTGCACACTTATGCACTCAGATTCAGTACCTAGCATAGCACACATTCACTTACAAGCAGTACATAATTCGAAGTCAGAACAGAATCATATTCACCCTCAGTAATCTTAGTCGAGGGGTTGGAACACATAGACTCACAATGGCATTCGGTTTGTCCTAAAATCAGAATTTGGCGAGTTAGGGCCACACCCCCGTGTGCTCCGGCCGTATGGAGCAATCCAGGCCGTGTGGGGATCCAAACGCCCGTGTGAGGGGTGGCACACGGCCGTGTGACAGAGGCACACGCCCGTGTGGTTCAGGGACACGACCATGTAACTCACTATCCAATTTCCCTAATATTAGGTGCAGGGCAGACACGGCCGTGTGGCCATCAGATACGGTCGTGTGTCCCATAACACACGCCCGTGTGGAATTCCTAGGCCCCAAATCAGTCACACAGCCGTGTGTCCCGAAGCACACCCCCGTTTGAGAACCCTAATTTTCCCAAATCTGTCATACGGCCGTGTGACTCCAAATCCCTAATTCCCCAAACTCACACGCCCGTGTACTCAGAGGACACGGCCGTGTAGATTCCAAAAAAAATCCCCAAATCGACCACATGCCCGTGTGGCACCCAAAATCGACCGGAAACCTTAATTCACAAATCAACACGGGCGTGTGCCTCGGCACACGCCCGTGTGGCCGTCGGGGAGACTACGAAACCACCCCAATTCAGCCCCGAGGACACCGTCTTGGCCACCGTAACAGTCCCTAACCTTTACCTTATCAATATATATTAGAAAACAACGATTTCCCTTCACTTCTATCGTCTAAAAACTCAAAAACAAAGGGGTAATGCATAACTATGAAATGCCGAAGGAAAGGGATTCTTAGAACAAGATAGCAATCGATTTAAAAACATAAAGTAGTAACCAGATTTGAATTCCACACCTATTTGCAATCGGAGAGGACGACAGAGGCGTAAAATTCCCGAATCCACCAATCACCCGTTTTGAGAAATATTTAGAAAGCAGAAGAGGGGAGGAGAGGAGAACGTGAAAATAGAAAAGTCGAAAATAAAATAAAAGAGAAAATATAAAAGCAGCTTTAGTCATAAAACTAATAATTTAATAATTATAAATAATTATAATTATTAACTAAAAACAAAACAAAATAAAATACCTACCAAAACGTTCACACTAAGACTCGAACCTAGAACCATGACGTTCCCTAACACTCTCTCAACCACTAGACCAGCAGGCCCATTCTGACACTAAACTGCACATCCACACACATATGCGCAACCTCCCCACTATCCCTACGCTTAAAACTCAAAACTTCTAGGCCCAGAATTTGGGGCGTTACATCGGGTCTGTGTCCTAATCTAGTGTGTTATCTGTAAAGATGAAAAATAAAAAGGGAGTGAGCTACGAAGCTCAATGTGAGTTCAGTCACAAGAAAACCAAAGCAAACAATAGATCAATCAAGCAGAATAATCAATCCATAGAATAAATCACAATTCATTAGTGATACAGAATAACGGTAATTCAGTTAATCTTATCGTCACAAAATTTCAATGTCCACTACTATGCATATGCATATATTTATGAATGCAACTCAATTTAAATTATCAGAAAAGGGTCTTCCCCTACCGCTACACACCATAATAGGAGTTCCCTAAAACTCCTCTACCTTACACCACATTATGGATAAACCACTCATCGTTGTACATAAACTACTAGTAATAAAAAGAGTGGATGAACCACCAGGGTTTTTGATAAAAAGTTTTGCAGACAAGCTACCAGAAAGTTGTGGATGCACGACATGTTTGTAGATTAGAGCTACTAGAACAGTATGGTTAAACCACACATTGTTGCATATAAAAGCTGCTAATACGGTGTGGATAAACCAATCAAACGGTGAAGATAAAGCTGTTCAAACGGTAACATAAGGTAGGTTGTACGTACCATTACAAATACAGATACAATATAATATATATCATTCACAATTCATGCAAATATATATAACATTAATTAAGCCAATCAGGTCATGGATTCTAACATTATTCATATTATCAAGGACTTAATTCAATAAAAATAAAACACTAAAATAACAGGGGCTAAACTGAACAAATCATTTAGGGACTAAAATAAAATGCTAAAAATTGTAAAACACTAAAACGAGTCCTTCAAACGACATTTATACATGGATTAATGGTTGATTTCAAGATTTATCAAGATTACTAGGAATTTTGGCAAAATTTGTAAAAGATTTGTTAATTGATCGCAAGATTAGCGTGGATAGAAATTCTATAGAAATTTGAGATTAAACATCGGAATTGAGATGTACTTACTAATTCGTTGGCAAAGATTAAAGATGTTATTTGACGATACCGCTAAGAAATCAAGAACGAGGTTGATCCGATATGAGAAAAAAATATTCAATAGTAAAAGATGAAAAATATGATGTAAAGGAAGGGAAAGAAAAGAAAAAAAGAATAAGTAGAAAGATGAAAAGAAGATTCTATTTAGGATTTGAAAAAGGGAAAATTGAAATTCTAATTAGGAAAAGAAGATAAAAAGATGGTGGAATTCTAATTCTATTGGAATTTTTGGGAAGAAGCAAGTTGTTAATTCTAACTAGGAAAGAATTGGGTAAATTCCTAAGGTTTGTAAACCATAGAGGCGTCACTTGTAATTTCCCCAAATTTTTGTCAAATTTGAAATTAAAATGAAAGGGGAGGAGGAGGAGGCTCGAACTCGAGTTCTCGAAAGGGGAACTAACACCTTAATCGTTGGGCTACTATCCATTTCTTGTTTATTTTTTTACGCTTAATCATATAGATGCGTTTTGAGGCATTTCTGGCAAAATTATGAAATAGAAAGAGAAAGAAGGGGATAAAACTTGGGTGCACAAGGTAGGATACGATCGTGTTAACCATTAGGCCTAAGGCCTATTTCTTGCATATTTTTGACACTTAATTGTACATATTGTTTATTTTCAAGAGACTTGTCGAATTTCCAAAATAAAAGGGGAAGGAGAGACTCAAAGGGTTCTAGCGTGCTAACCATTAGGCCTAAGCCTATTTCTTGCTCAGTTTTTACTCCCAACAATATTTATTTTTGTAACGCCCCAAATTTTTGGGCCTAGTAGAATTTGGCCTATTGAGCCTTGGGCATGGGAGCGTTTAAAATTTTTTAGAACAAGATAACGGCACTAATGCAAGTTGGACCTATTAGGTGAGTGATTTTGGAAGGCTAGGGGGCTTCCATGAAGTCCTGGGTTTAAACCTGGGCTTTAGGAAAAAATTGGTTTTAGGTGAATAAAACCCAGGGAGTAAGTAAGTAGGCTTTAAGAATAAATTGTGGGAAAAAATAACACAAGAAAGCATGTGGCCTAGTGGCAAGGCGTCATTAAGGTTGCAAGGGAGCATGGGTTCAAGTCTTGGCGCTTGCAATTCATTTTGACTTCCTTTTAAATGGACTTAGACTTTGGCCCATAGACTTATATTTAGTTGTGCTTGTTTTTTTACACAAGGAGTCTACTGGTAAAGGTGGCAAGTGGCGTGTGGAGTGTCCTAATGGTCTGAGGTTCGAAACCCCTTGTATGCGAAAGGTGACTCTTTTGGTAATTTGGGACGGTTTTGGAAGATTGATGGAGGGATCCCACATCGAGAAGCTAGCGTGAGAGTAGGCGAGAAGCTGGCTTTAAATAGAGCGATCTATGAAGAGAGTAGGCATACCTTAGTTGGCGTTTAGGCATAGGAGTGTTCGGAGCGCGGATTAACTCCAGATTCCTATCAGGTGTGTATTTCGCACTACTCTAGCTGTAGAGCGGCAAATGCCGAAATGCTGGTCACACGGTGATGGTAGCCACACGAGCGTGCGAGCGCACGTGTGGGAGCTTCGACGCGATAGTTGAGGCCCTTATGAGTGTTCTCATGGGTTTAGAAATTTTGCCTTGGCCGAGTGGGCCTAATGGGCTGTGGGCCCATGTGAATAAATTGTATGATTGTGTAGTAGATATTGGGTGGTCTATGTGAATCTCATATCTCGTGGCTAGATTTGAAATTTGAATGGGCCACACGAGCGTATGGGCCCATTTGGGCTAAAAATGGGCCCTAGGCCCATTCGCATCATTATCTCTGTTTAGAATACTTGGTTTAAGCGGGCAAATCGTGTAGTTGATCGCTCTAGTGAAGGTGACGGCGCCGTGATTATTTAGTACTCTACGTGATAAGGTGTGTATCCGTATACACTTTATTACGATTGTTGATCGGTTGAAAAGCCGAAGGTGCGTATATTGTACTATTTTGACTGTTGATCAGCATTATGCCGAAAAGCTGAAATACCGGCAAACGATGCCATACGAGCGTGCGATCGCGTGCGTGGTGAACTGTGCTCACGGAGAGTGAGCGTGTGATGAGAAAGGCCACCATGAGCGAATTCATGGGCTTGGGCCGTAGGGGGTCACTTGGGCTGGAATGGGCCTCGATGGGCCAATGGGCCGTAGGGCTCACGAATGCAAGTCACACTGTTAAATGGGAAATAGATAGGCTTATCATCTCGAGCACATGACTTAGGTACTTTGGGCCGCGTCAGGCCGAAAGGGGGCCGTGTGGGCCCAATGGGCATGTGGGCCAACACAGATGAAATGTCCTTGATGTGATAAGTTATTGATTTGGGCTGTGCCGGTATATAGCCGTGGTTGTTTCTAGGCTAAATGGACCACACGAGTGTGTGGGCCCACTTGGGCAGGGTAATGGGCCTTAGGCCTATCTTCGCCGTTAAGTCAATTTGGATTTCCTAAGTCGCTCGAGGTGACGATGGACCTTCTGTTGGGTCGTTAAGAACCCTCGATTTATAAAATTTTTGAAATACCCTTGACTTGTAAAATTACTTAAATACCACGGATTTGTAAAATTCTTTGAAATACCCTCGGTTTGTAAAATTACTAAAATACCCTCAATTTGTAAAATTACTGAAATACCCTTGATTTGTAAAATTATTGAAATACCCTCAATTTGTAAAATTACTGAAATACCCTTGATTTGTAAAATTACTGAAATACCCTCGATTTGTAAAATTACTGAAATACCCTCGATTTGTAAAATTCTTTGAAATACCCTCAGTTTGTATAATTATTGAAATACTCTCGATTTGTAAAATTACTGAAATATCATCAGTTTGTAAAATTACTAAAATACCCTGGATTTGAAAAATTACTGAAATACCCAGATTTGCAAAATTATCGAAATACCCTGATTTGTGAAATTACCGAAAGACCAGTAACTTATGAAATTATGAAATACCATTGGTTTACAAATTACTTTGAAATACCAGATTTGCAAAATTACCGAAATACACGATTTGTGAAATTATGAAATACCCTTAGGGTAGAATCACCGAATTACCTCGTAGGGTAGAATTATCGAAATACCCACGAGGGTAGGATTACCGACATACCCTTATAGGGTAAAATGGTGATTTTCCCTTGTGGGTAAATGACCGACTTGTGCTATGATTTTGACCGATTTATTTCGTGATCGTTCATTGTGTTTTAACCGACTTTGTGGGCGTGTGATGAAATCTTTGTTAATATGTGTTGAAATGTCTGTTACTAAGCATGGCCATTTGCATACACGTGTAATGATTGGGCATGACATACACGACATATTGCATGGGGTTGGGATTTGTATTTGGAAGAAATATCGTACTAGTGGCTCGCCACGTTTATTTGCTCTAGTGGAAGCCGCCACGTATATCGATTTTAGTGGCGGCCACGCTCATCAAGTATTAGCGACTCTGCTTTGCATTAGTACTATGTAACACACCGGTTTAGGGGTGTGCGTATTGGGTTTTAAATCAAGTGTTAGTGGGTTTTGGGAGTGCTTGGTTGAGTTTTAGAGGCTCTAAGAATGTTGGGATGAGAAGGGAAGGCTTTGGAAAATTTAGATTTTTAGGGTAAAAGGAATTGGGCCAAAGGAGGCCTTAAGATTAATTTTTGGTAATTTTTGGCACAAGTGAGGCTTTGGCAAAGTGGGTGTGTGCGTGATTTAAGAAATTTGGAGGTAGCGTCTGTGAGGGTCTTAGGTTCGATTCAAGAAAGCGCAGATGGGTTTTAATTTTTGGAGTATGGCGATGCAGGTAGAAGGCCTTAAAATAATTTGGGGCGTGTTTGGTCGCAAGGAGCGGTGGTCAGTGGTGCCCGTGCGGAACTTAGGCGTGAAGGTGCGTGTGGGCGTTGGTTCGAGCAACGGAGGCGCTTTGCGTGTTTATTTTTCTTATGCGGTTTGGGGCTTGGGTAGGTAGCCCTTAAAGATTTTATGGTGTGGTTTTGTCATAAAAATCAAAGTGGCCGAGTGGCACAGGCGTTGGAAGTAAGGCGTGCGGCGGCAAGGAGCCAGGTTCGAATCTCATGACAAGCAATGGAGTATTTATTTTTGCGGATTGGATGGCAAGAGTTTTGATTGAATTTAAACTCTCCATCGAAAGGATCCCACATCGGAAAGACACAAAGAATGAAAGTGAAGAGCTAGCTATATAAGGAGCATCCTAGGAGGAGAGTAAACACATCTTGGAGGCGTTTGGGCACAAGAGTGATCGGCGCTTGGATTAGCCCCAGAGTCCTATCGGTGTGTAACTCTCTACTCTAGTTGTAGAGCGGCAAATGCCGAAATGCCGGCCACACGGCATTAGTAGTTACACGAGCGTGCGGCGCTGCGTGTGGGGCTTCGACGCGATAGTTGAGGGCCATCGAGTATTCTCATGGGTTGGGTTTGCTTGGGCCTCGATGGGCGAAGTGGGCCCAATGGGCCCGTGGGCCCATATGAGTAAATTGCATGATTGGTTAGTATATGTTGAACTAGACTAGGTGGAAGTTATATACGTGGCTAGATTCGTGTTAGGTGGGTCACACGAGCGTGTGAGCCGGATGGGGCAGAATCGGGTTTTAGGCCCAATCGTCCGTGGTACAACCGGAAGTGGTAGTTTGAGTCGCTAGTGGCGACATTAGGCCTTCGAGAAGGCCATTGCAGTGTGAATTTACGAAAATACCCCTTAGTAGGTAAAATTACGATTATACCCTTAGAGGTTGATTAGCATGATTACGTTGTTTAGTTTTGGCCGATTGTAGGGGAAGGCTTGATCTCGCATATCTCGGGTTGTGGCTAGTGCTCGAAACGTGTTAAGGAATGGGGATCTAGTGCGTTAGATCTTGATCTACGGGATTTGATAGTCGCATTAGTAATCGTGTGTGTAAACTAACACACTTCTTGCTTTGTATATGTTTGATAAAGCGATTGATTGGTAAAACCGAAATAGTATGGTTGAGTGATATGATACCCTATGGGGTATGTGCACGGATTCAGGTAAGTCCGTTTCATTATGAGTACTGTTATTGATACATGATGTCATGATTTATGTTGTATGTGCTATGAGATGCAACGTTAAACATGTTTGCATGATTTGAATACTATACATGAGTTGGTATGATGATGGGTGATATGAGTGGAGGGGGCATTGATATTTTGCCGACGAGCACCGGTGTTTTGGTAACACAACTTTGTGACTTTGGGTCACGGAGGTTTGGTACCTCAGAGGTTTGGCACTCTCGTCTCGTCCCGTGGTTTCGCACCACGATGGATGGGGGCCCCACAAGGCGGTATTGAGGATTGGCGCCGGTGATTTGGTATCACACGATGGGTTGGCCCCATCACTCGATTATCGTGACTACGGTCACCGGTGGTTTGGTACCACATTTGTGTCTTTGGGACACCGGAGGTTTGGCACCTCATTGCGACTCGTCCACCGTGGTTAACACCACCGTGGGTTGGCCCCACTTTTGAGATACGGGATTGTCGCCGAGTGATTTGGTATCACACGATGGGTTGGCCCCATCATTGGATTTGTAACCGGTCACCGTGTTTTGGTAACACATTGTGACTATCGTCACTGATGGTTTGGCACCACCGGTGGTTTGGCACCACATTGATGATTATTGTGTCTTCGGACACGGTGGTTTAGCACCACCAAAGTGGTTTGGTACCACGGGGTAGAAAAGGTGTATGGACGGTTAGGATTGGGTGCATATGATTGGGATGCATGATGATCATGATTATGTTTGTATGTGATATTTTGCTAATCCGGGAAAAGGGTAGCACTGCCCGAGTGCAGGTGACTCACCTTTTTCCTTAACCATTTTCAGTGTTGCTTAAAAAGTTGGACCGGGATCGGAGAGGACAAGGTGGCCCATGCCGAAGATGATGTTCAATTATTTCATGCTTGATTTTGATATAAGTACTTTATTTGAATTGTTGGGTTGTAATAAAGGCCATTTTATGTTTTTGGTATTACTTTAACTATGGTTTATTTAAATTAAATTGCTACGTGAAAATGATTTATGGTTTGCAACCTATTTATTCAAATTGGATATTATAAACTAAAGTTTTAAAAAAATGAATGAGTTTAATAGCAAAGTTTTATTCCAAAGATATGTTTTCCAAAATTCAAAGCAAACTACGATGTTTTATTTTAAATTAAGAAGATTTTCAACCGTCTTTTCCAGTGACATAACCAGATTGGTCGTAGTGAATGGGCGGGTTTGGGGATGTTCTGATTTTGGTATCGAGCCAGGTTCAAAACTCGGCTTTGAGGGTTTTGGGCCCAAAACATTTTCAAAACGGGCTATTCGAAATATGGGCTTTTATAAAAGGTTTTCGTGTTAGGTGGCATGGCACTTTGTACCTCCGACCGAAATCCACCGGGTAAGTACCCTTCACTGTTGCTTGTGAGTTATTGATGTGATCGGATGATTGCAATAGTGGATTACTTTAGAAAGCGAAACTTTGATTGCTCGAAAGAACGACTTCCGAAACTTACATTCATAAAATTTGCTCGTGGATTAAGCGGTGGAACAAAATTTCTAATGCATAAAACTTTTAATCAGATTAAATCGCGACGCTAGATATGAGTTCTAGGGGACGTGTTGTCGCGGGCATGGTCTAGGTGGAATGATGACTTTATTAAGATCAGTGCGTGACAAGAGCGTAGTGTGGTAGGATAGGTTGTGCGGACGTTCGCTAGTAAAGTAATTTCGAGGATGAAATTATTTTTAAGGAGGGTAGAATTGTAACACCTGGTTTAGGGGCTGTGCGTATTGGGTTTTAAATCAAGTGTTAGTGGGTTTTGGGAGTGCTTGGTTGAGTTTTAGAGGCTCTAAGAATGTTGGGATGAGAAGGGAAGGCTTTGGAAAATTTAGATTTTTAGGGTAAAAATGAATTGGGCCAAGGAGGCCTTAAGATTAATTTTTGGTAATTTTGGCACAAGTGAGGCTTTGGCAAAGTGGTGTGTCTTGTGGTTTAAGAAATTTGGAGGTAGCGTCTGTGAGGGTCTTAGGTTCGATTCAAGAAAGCGTGAGATGGGTTTTAATTTTTGGAGTATGGCGATGCAGGGTAGAAGGCCTTAAAATAATTTGGGGCGTGTTTGGTCGCAAGGAGCGGTGGTCAGTGGTGCTGTGCGGAACTTAGGCGCTGAAGGTGCGTGTGGGCGTTGGTTCGAGAACTGAGGCGGCTTTGCGTGTTTATTTTTCTTATGCGGTGGGGGCTTGGGTAGGTAGCCCTTAAAGATTTTATGGTGTGGTTTTGTCATAAAAATCAAAGTGGCCGAGTGGCACAGGCGTTGGAAGTAAGGCGTGCAGCAGCAAGGGAGCACAGGTTCGAATCTCATGACAAGCAATGGAGTATTTATTTTTGCGGATTGGACGGCAAGAGTTTGGTTGAATTTAAACTCTCTTGACGAAAGGATCCCACATCGGAAAGACACAAAGAATGAAGGTGAAGAGCTAGCTATATAAGGAGCATCCTAGGAGGAGAGTAAACACATCTTGGAGGCGTTTGGGCACAAGAGTGATCGGAGCGCGGATTAGCCCCGAGTCCTATCGGTGTGTAACTCTCTCTACTCTAGTTGTAGAGCGGCAAATGCCGAAATGCTTGGTCACACGGCATTAGTAGCCACACGAGCGTGCGCGAAGCGCGTGTGGGGCTTCGACGCGATAGTTGAGGCCATCAGTAGTATTCTCGTGGGTTGGGGCTGCTTGGGCCTCGATGGGCCAAAGTGGGCCCAATGGGCCAAAGTGGGCCCAATGGGCCCGTGGGCCCATATGAGTAAATTGCATGATTGGTTAGTATATGTTGAACTAGACTAGGTGGAAGTTATATACGTGGCTAGATTCGTGTTAGGTGGGTCACACGAGCGTGTGGGCCCGGATGGGCCAGAATCGGGTTTTAGGCCCAATCGTCCGGTACAACCGGAAGTGGTAGCTGAGTCGCTAGTGGCGACATTAGGCCTTCAGAAAGGCCATTGCAGGTGTGAATTTACGAAAATACCCTTAGTAGGTAAAATTACGATTATACCCTTAGAGGTTGATTAGCATGATTATGTTGTTTAGTTTTGGCCGATTGTAGGGGAAGGCTTGATCTCGCATATCTCGGGTTGTGGCTAGTGCTCGAAAAGTGTTAAGGAATGGGGGATCTAGTGCGTTAGATCTTGATCTACGGGATTTGATAGTCGCATTAGTAATCAGGTGTGTAAACTAACACACTTCTTGCTTTGTGTATATTTGATAAAGCGATTGATTGGTAAAACCGAAATAGTATGGTTGAGTGATATGATACCCTATGGGGTATGTGCACGGATTCAGAGTAAGTCCGTTTCATTATGAGTCTTGTTATTGATACATGATGTCATGATTTATGATGTATGTGCTATGAGATGCAACGTTAAACATGTTTGCATGATTTGAATACTATACATGAGTTGGTATGATGATGGGTGATATGAGTGGAGGGGGCGGTGATATTTTGTGCCGACGAGCACCGATGTTTTGGTAACACAACTTTGTGACTTTGGGTCACGGAGGTTTGGTACCTCCGGAGGTTTGGCACCTCGCCGTCGTCGCCCCCGTGGTTTCGCACCACAGTGGGTTGGCCCCACAAAGCGGTATTGAGGATTGGCGCCCGGTGATTTGGTATCACACGATGGGTTGGCCCCATCACTCGATTATCGTGACTACGGTCACCGGTGGTTTGGTACCACATTTGTGTCTTTAGGACACGGAGGTTTGGCACCTCATTGCGACTCGTCCCTCGTGGTTAACACCACCGTGGGTTGGCCCCACTTTTGAGATACGGGATTGTCGCCGGTGATTTGGTATCACACGATGGGTTGGCCCCATCATTGGATTTGTGACCGGTCACCGGTGTTTTGGTAACACATTGTGACTATACGTCACGGTGGTTTGGCACCACCAGTGGTTTGGCACCACATTGATGATTATTGTGTCTTCGGGACACGGTGGTTTGGCACCACCGGTGGTTTGGTACCACGGGGTAGAAAAGGTGTATGGACGGTTAGGATTGGGTGCATATGATTGGGATGCATGATGATCATGATTATGTTTGTATGTGATATTTTGCTAATCCGGGAAAAAGGGTAGCACTGCTTGAGTGCAGGTGACTCACCTTTTTCCTTAACCATTTTCAGTGTTGCTAAAAAGTGGACCAGGGATCGAGAGAGACAAGGTGGCCCATGCCGAAGATGATGTTCAATTATTTCATGCTTGATTTTGATATAAGTACTTTATTTGAATTGTTGGGTTGTAATAAAGGCCATTTTATGTTTTTGGTATTACTTTAACTATGGTTTATTTAAATTAAATTGCTACGTGAAAATGATTTATGGTTTGCAACCTATTTATTCAAATTGGATATTATAAACTAAAGTTTTAAAAAAATGAATGAGTTTAATAGCAAAGTTTTATTCCAAAGATATGTTTTCCAAAATTCAGCAAACTACGATGTTTTATTTTAAATTAAGAAGATTTTCAACCGTCTTTTTCGGTGACATAACCAGATTCGGTCGTAGTGAATGGGCCGGGTTTGGGGATGTTACATACTATGTACTAGTTGCCTTGCCACGTTTTACTGTTATAGTGGCATCGCCACGTAATCTGATTTTAGTGGCTCACCCACGATATCGCTTTTTAGCGACTTTCTGCTGCGTTGTTGTTAGCGACTATCTTTGCGTCATTGTGTGTAGAAATTTGGGTGGGTCGACTTGGTCCCCACGTGGTGTGTAGGGTTGGTACGGGTGGTGTGTTGGTGTATTAGGTGGGGTGCATCCTCTCATCTTGTTGCATATCCATTTATGAGATCATCCATCGTCTTGGGCTTAGGCCACTTGTTACGATCTTGGTTTGGGTTAGGCCTAATTGATTACGGTTATGGGGTGTGACCCAAATGATATTGTAGTGGGCTTTGACTCACGTATGCTTTGAACAGATTGTACTGTTACTCTTAAAGGGCTTTGGTCGATTTGTTTGATTTTGATTTACATATAACGATTGTTACTCTAGTAAGGGAATTACACACAGAGTTTTCATAAACTCACCCCATTTTTAAGCTATGTCTGGGTAATTCTCACCTTAGACGGATCGGAGCTGCGAGGGACTCGGAGAAGACCACACCCTGCTTATGCTTGCTGTTTTGATTATTTACTTTTAAATATTTTTATTTGGGTTGTTATAAGGCCTCTCTAATTTTAACTTATTATTTTTTATATTTATTTATGATGTTTTCTAACTGCTAAAAGTGGGATACGATTTCCGAAATGATAACTGTCTTCAAAACACTACGTTTTCGCAACCTTTTCAAAATGCGTCTGCTACTCAATTTTTAGACACGACATTTTCGTAAATTATTTATTTTAAATATGCTTCCGCAACAGATAAAGTTTTAAAAGTAATTACGTTTGCAAGTGGATAACAATTGCTTAAGTGTTTTGAGTTTTAACAAAGAGGCTGTAACTCTCAAACAAGTTTTAACAACAAGAAACATGGTTTTGAAAAACACTTCCATGTGACACGCTAGATTCGGGCCTAACTTCTAGGCCGTGTTTGGGGTGTTACATTTAATGGTATCAGAGCCTGGTTGCAAAATTCGGTTGTGGATTGGGTCTTCAAAATTGAATTTCTGAAAGTATTGTTTCAAAAAGGCTTAAAAAGATTTAAAGTTCTGAAATTGTATTAACCGTTTTCTGAAAGTGTGGTACACCAAGTCTCTGGTGCCGAATCCGTAAGTTTCTTAAACTGTTATTGGTTTCGTTGAAAAGCAGTAGATAAAGATACTATGATTTCTTAGATATTAGACTATATGGCTATACTTAAACTTAGAGTTTGTATTTATTCTGTGTATATTCTGGAAATGATTTGCGTGTGGTATCCATCCACTCTGATGGATAGATAGTGTGGTGCGTGCTTGTGTTATTAAGATCAGAGTGTGCAGCAAGAGCGTAGTATGCTAGGTTAGGATCTGCGGCTGTTCCTATAGTTGGAAATTTCGAGGATGAAATTTCTTTAAGGGGGTAGAATTATAACGCCTCGAATTTTTGGGCCTAGTAGAATTGGGCCTATTAGGCCTTGGGCATGGGAGCGTTTAAAATTTTTTAGAATAAGAGAACGACACTAATGCAAGTTGGACCTATTAGGTGAGTAATTTTGGAAGGCTAGGGGGCTTCCATGAAGTCCCAGGTTCAAACTTGGGCTTTAGGAAAAATTTTGGTTTTAGGTGAATAAAACCCTGGGAGTAAGTAAGTAGGCTTTAAGAATAAATTGTGAGAAAAAAATTACACAAGGAAGCATGTGGCCTAGTGGCAAGGCGTCATTAAGGTTGCAAGGGAGCATGGGTTCAAGTCTTGGCGCTTGCAATTCATTTTGATTTCCTTTTAAATGAACTTAGACTTTGGCCCATAGAATTATATTTAGTTGTGCTTGTTTTGTTACACAAGGAGTCTACTGGTAAAGGTGGCAAGTGGCGTGTGGAGTGTCCTAATGGTCTGAGGTTCGAAACCCCTTGCATGCGAAAGGTGACTATTTTGCTAATTTGGGACGGTTTTGGAAGATTGATGGAGGGATCCCACATCGGGAAGCTAGCGTGAGAGTAGGCGAGAAGCTGGCTTTAAATAGAGCGATCTATGAAGAGAGTAGGCATACCTTGGTTGGCGTTTGGGCATAGGAGTGTTCGAGAGCGCGGATTAACTCCGGACTCCTATCAGTGTGTATTTCGTGACTACTCTAGTCAGAGCGACAAATGCCGAAATGCCGATCACACTGCGGCGATGGTAGCCACACGAGCGTGCGGCGACGTGTGGGAGCCGGACAGCGATAGTTGAGGCCCTCATGAATGTTCTCATGGGTTTAGGTTTGCTTTGGGCCGAGTGGGCCTAATGGGCCTGTGGGCCCATGTGAATAAATTGTATGATTGTGTAGTAGATATTGGACTGGTCTATGTGAATCTCATATCTGTGGCTAGATTTGGGCTGAATGGGCCACACGAGCGTGTGGGCCCATTTGGGCTAAAAATGGGCCCTAGGCCCATTCGCATCATTATCTCTGTTTAGAATACTTCGATTTAACTGGGCAAATCGTAGTTGATCGCTCTAGTGAAGGTGACGGCGCTCGTGATTATTTAGTACTCTACGTGATAAGGTGTGTATCCGTATACACTGTTCTGATTGTTGATCGGTTGAAAAGCCGAAGGTGCGTATATTGTACTATTTTGACTGTTGATCAGCATTATGCCGAAAAGCTGAAATACCGGCAAACGATGCCATACGAGCGTGCGATCGCGTGCGTGGTGAACTGTGCTCACGGAGAGTGAGCGTGTGATGAGAAAGGCCACCATGAGCGAATTCATGGGCTTGGGCCGTAGGGGGTCACTTGGGCTGGAATGGGCCTCGATGGGCCAATGGGCCGTAGGGCTCGCGAATGCAAGTCACACTGTTAAATGGGAAATAGATAGGCTTATCATCTCGAGCACATGACTTAGGTACTTTGGGCGTCAGGCCGAAAGGCGTGTGGGCCCAATGGGCATGTGGGCCAACACAGATGAAATGTCCTTGATGTGATAAGTTATTGATTTGGGCTGTGCCGGTATATAGCCGTGGTTGTTTCTAGGCTAAATGGACCACACGAGTGTGTGGGCCCACTTGGGCAGGGTAATGGGCCTTAGGCCTATCTTCGCCGTTAAGTCAATTTGGATTTCCTAAGTCGCTCGAGGTGACGGTGGACCTTCTGTTGGGTCGTTAAGAACCCTCGATTTATAAAATTACTGAAATACCCTTGACTTGTAAAATTACTTAAATACCCTGGATTTGTAAAATTACTGAAATACCCTCGGTTTGTAAAATTACTAAAATACCCTCAATTTGTAAAATTACTGAAATACCCTCGATTTGTAAAATTATTGAAATACCCTCAATTTGTAAAATTACTAAAATACCCTCGATTTGTAAAATTACTAAAATACCCTCGATTTGTAAAATTACTGAAATACCCTCGATTTGTAAAATTACTGAAATACCTTCAGTTTGTATAATTATTGAAATACTCTCGATTTGTAAAATTACTGAAATATCCTCAGTTTGTAAAATTACTAAAATACCCTCGATTTGAAAAATTACTGAAATACCCAGATTTGCAAAATTATCGAAATACCCTGATTTGTGAAATTACCGAAAGACCCGTAACTTATGAAATTACTGAAATACCATTGGTTTACAAATTACTGAAATACCCCGATTTGCAAAATTACCGAAATACCCTGATTTGTGAAATTACTGAAATACCCCTTAGGGTAGAATCACCGAATTACCTCGTAGGGTAGAATTATCGAAATACCCCTGAGGGGTAGGATTACCGACATACCCTTATAGGGTAAAATGACTGATTTGCCCTTGTGGGTAAATGACTGACTTGTGCTATGATTTGACCGATTTGACTGTGATCGTCTGACTGTGTTTTAACTGACTTGACTGTGGGCGTGTGGTGAAATCTTTGTTAATATGTGTTGAAATGTCTCATTACTAAGCATGGCCATTTTGCATACGTGTAATGATTGGGCATGACATACACGACATATTGCATGGGGTTGGGATTTGTATTTGGAGGAAATATCGTACTAGTGGCTCGCCACGCTTTTCGCTGCTCTAGTGGCTTCGCCCGTATATCGATTTTAGTGGCCCGCCACGCCATCGTTATTAGCACTCTGCTTTGCATTAGTACTATGTACTAGTGGCCTTGCCACGTTTATTTATTATAGTGGCATCGCCACGCATCCCGATTTTAGTGGCTCACCCACGATATCGCTTTTTAGCGACTTTGCTGCGTTGTTGTAGCGACTATCTTTGTCGCGTCATTGGTGTGTAGGGCTGGGTGGGTCGACTTGGTCCCCACGTGGTGTGTAGGGTTGGTACGGGTGGTGTGTTGGCTGTATTAGGTGGGGTGCATCCTCATCATTGTTGCATATCACATTTATGAGATCTCATCCTTGTATTGGGCTTAGGCCACTTGTTCTGATCTTGGTTTGGGTTAGGCCTAATTGATTCTGTTATGGGCTGTGACCCAAATGATATTGTAGTGGGCTTTGACTCACGTATGCTTTGAACAGATTGTACTGTTACTCTTAAAGGGCTTTGGTCGATTGTTTGGCTTCGATTTACAGTATAATCTTGATTGTTACTCTAGTAAGGGAATTACACACAGAGTTTTCATAAACTCACCCCATTTTTAACTGTACAGGTAATTCTCAGCCTTAGACGGATCGGAGCTGCGAGGGACTCGGAGAAGACCACACCCTGCTTATGCTTGCTGTTTTGATTATTTACTTTTAAATATTTTTATTTGGGTTGTTATAAGGCCTCTCTAATTTTAACTTATTATTTTTTATATTTATTTATGATGTTTTCTAACTGCTAAAAGTGGGATACGATTTCCGAAATGATAACTGTCTTCAAAACACTACGTTTTCGCAATGTTTTCAAAATGCGTCTGCTACTCAATTTTTAAACACGACATTTTCGTAAATTATTTATTTTAAATATGCTTCCGCAACAGATAAAGTTTTAAAAGTAATTACGTTTGCAAGTGGATAACAATTGCTTAAGTGTTTTGAGTTTTAACAAAGAGGCTGTAACTCTCAAACAAGTTTTAACAACAAGAAACATGGTTTTGAAAAACACTTCCATGTGACACGCTAGATTCGGGCCTAACTTCTAGGCCGTGTTTGGGGTGTTACATTTAATGGTATCCGAGCCTGGTTGCAAAATTCGGCTGTGGATTGGGTCTTCAAAATTGAATTTCTGAAAGTATTGTTTCAAAAAGGCTTAAAAAGATTTAAAGTTCTGAAATTGTATTAACCATTTTCCGAAAGTGTGGTACACCAAGTCTCTGGTGCCGAATCCGTAAGTTTCTTAAACTGTTATTGGTTTCGTTGAAAAGCAGTAGATAAAGATACTATGATTTCTTAGATATTAGACTGTATGGCTATACTTAAACTTAGAGTTTGTATTTATTCTGTGTATATTCTGGAAATGATTTTCGTGTGGTATCCATCCACTCTGATGGATAGATAGTGTGGTGCGTGCTTGTGTTATTAAGATCAGAGTGCGCAGCAAGAGCGTAGTATGCTAGGTTAGGATCTGCGACTGTTCCTATAGTTGGAAATTTCGAGGATGAAATTTCTTTAAGGGGGTAGAATTATAACGCCTCGAATTTTTGGGCCTAGTAGAATTGGGCCTATTAGGCCTTGGGCATGGGAGCGTTTAAAATTTTTTAGAATAAGAGAACGGCACTAATGCAAGTTGGACCTATTAGGTGAGTAATTTTAGAAGGCTAGGGGGCTTCCATGAAGTCCCGGGTTCAAACTTGGGCTTTAGGAAAAATTTTGGTTTTAGGTGAATAAAACCCTGGGAGTAAGTAAGTAGGCTTTAAGAATAAATTGTGAGAAAAAAATTACACAAGGAAGCATGTGGCCTAGTGGCAAGGCGTCATTAAGGTTGCAAGGGAGCATGGGTTCAAGTCTTGGCGCTTGCAATTCATTTTGATTTCCTTTTAAATGAACTTAGACTTTGGCCCATAGAATTATATTTAGTTGTGCTTGTTTTGTTACACAAGGAGTCTACTGGTAAAGGTGGCAAGTGGCGTGTGGAGTGTCCTAATGGTCTGAGGTTTGAAACCCCTTGCATGCGAAAGGTGACTATTTTACTAATTTGGGACGGTTTTGGAAGATTGATGGAGGGATCCCACATCGGGAAGCTAGCGTGAGAGTAGGCGAGAAGCTGGCTTTAAATAGAGCGATCTATGAAGAGAGTAGGCATACCTTGGTTGGCGTTTGGGCATAGGAGTGTTCAGAGCGCGGATTAACTCCAGATTCCTATCAGGTGTGTATTTCGCACTACTCTAGCTGTAGAGCGGCAAATGCCGAAATGCCAGTCACACGGCGATGGTAGCCACACGAGCGTGCAAGCGTACGTGTGGGAGCTTCGACGCGATAGTTGAGGCCCTCATGAATGTTCTCATGGGTTTAGGCTTTCTTGGGCTGAGTGGGCCCAATGGGCCCGTGGGCCTTTGTGAATAAATTGTATGATTGTGTAGTAGATATTGGACTGGTCTATGTGAATCTCATATCTGTGGCTAGACTTGGGCTGAATGGGCCACACGAGCATGTGGGCCCATTTGGGTTGAGAATGGGCCCTAGGCCCATTCGCATCATTATCTCTATTTAGAATACTTCGGTTTAACTGGGCAAATCGCAGTTGATCGCTCTAGTGAAGGTGACGGCGCTCGTGATTATTTAGTACTCTACGTGATAAGGTGTGTATCCGTATACACTGGTCTGATTGTTGATCGATTGAAAAGCCGAAGGTGCGTATATTGTACTATTTTGACTGTTGATCGGTATTATGCCGAAAAGTTGAAATACTGGCGAATGATGCCATACGAGCGTGCGATCGCGCGTGTGGTGAACCGTGCTCACGGAGCGTGAGCGTGTGATGAGAAAAGCCACCATGAGCGAATTCATGGGCTTGGGCCATAGTGGGTCACTTGGGCTGGAATGGGCCTCGATGGGCCAATGGGCCGTAGGGCCCGCAAATACAAGTCACACTGTTAAATGGGAAATAGATAGGCTTATCATGTCGCGCACATGACTTAGGTGCACACAGATGAAATGTCTGTGATGTGATAAGTTATTGATTTGGGTTGTGCCGTTGCATAGCCGTGGTTGTTTTTTAGGCTAAATGGGCCACACGAGTGTATGGGCCCACTTGGGCAGGGTAATGGTCCTTAGGCCCATCTTCGCCGTTAAGTCAATTTAGATTTCCTAAGTCACTCGAGGCGACGGTGAACCTTCTGTTGGGTCGTTAATAACCCTCGATTTGTAAAATTACTGAAATACCCTTAATTTGTAAAATTACTGAAATACCCTCGGTTTATAAAATTACTGAAATAACCTCGGTTTGTAAAATTACTGAAATACCTCTAATTTGTGAAATTATCGAAAGACCCGTGATTTATGAAATTACTGAAATACCCTTGGTTTACAAATTACTGAAATACCCCGATTTGCAAAATTATCGAAATACCCTGATTTGTGAAATTACTGAAATACCCGTGATTTATGAAATTACTGAAATACCCTTGGTTTACAAATTACTGAAATACCCCGATTTGCAAAATTACTAAAAAACCCTGATTTGTGAAATTACTGAAATACCCCTGTAGGGTAAAATCACCGAATTACCCCGTAGGGTAGAATTACCGAAATAACCTTGAGGGGTAGGATTACCGACATACCCTTATAGGGTAAAATGACTAATTTGCCCTTGTAGGTAAATGACTGACTTGTGCTATGATTTGACCGATTTGACTGTGATCGTATGACTGTGTTTTAACTGACTTGACTGTGGGCGTGTGGTCAAAATCTTTGTTAATATGTGTTGAAATGTCTGTTACTAAGCATGGCCATTTTGCATACACGTGTAATGATTGGGCATGACATACATGACATATTGCATGGGGTTGGGATTTGTATTTGGAGGAAGTACTGTACTAGTGGCTCGCGCCACGTTTTTATCTGCGCTTAGTGGCTTCGCTCACGATATCGATTTTAGTGGCACCGCCACGTTCATTGTTATTAGCAGCTCTGCTGCATTAGTACTATGTACTAGTGGCCTTGCAACGTTTTACTATTATAGTGGCATCGCCACGTTATCTGATTTTAGTGGCTCGGCCCACGCATATATCGTTATTAGCGACTTTCTTTGCGTTGTTGTTAGCGGCTATCTTTGCGTCATTGGTGTGTAGAAATTTGGGTGGGTCGACTTGGTCCCCACGTGGTGTGTAGGGTTGGTACGGGTGGTGTGTTGGCTGGATTGGGTGGGGTGCATCCTCAAACTGTTGCATATCTGTTTATGAGATCTGTCACTGTACTGGGCTTAGGCTACTTGTTCTGATCTTGGTTTGGGCTAGGCCCAATTGATTTTGTTATGGGCTGTGACCTAAATGATATTGTAGTGGGCTTTGACTCACGTATGCTTTGAACTGACTGTACTGTTACTCTTAAAGGGCTTTGGTCAGACTGTTTCAGTTTCGGTTTCTATATACTGATTGTTACTCTAGTAAGGGGATTACACACTGAGTTTTCATAAACTCACCCCGTTTTTAACTATGCAGGTAATTCTCAGCCTTAGACGGATCGGAGCTGCGAGGGACTCGGAGAAGACCACACCCTGCTTATGCTTGCTGTTTTGATTATTTACTTTTAAATATTTTTATTTGGGTTGTTATAAGGCCTCTCTAATTTTAACTTATTATTTCTGATATTTATTTATGATGTTTTCTAACTGCTAAAAGTGGGATACGATTTCCGAAGCGATAATTGTCTTCAAAACACTACGTTTCCGCAATGTTTTCAAAATGCTTCTGCTACTCAATTTTTAAACACTACATTTTCGTAAATTATTTATTTTAAATATGCTTCCGCAATAGATAAAGTTTTAAAAGTAATTACGTTTGCAAGTGGATAATAATTGCTTAAGTGTTTTGAGTTTTAACAAATAGGCTGTAACTCTCAAACAAGTTTTAACAACAAGAAACATGGTTTTGAAAAACACTTCCATGTGACACGCCAGATTCGGGCCTAATTTCTAGGCCGGGTTTGGGGTGTTACAATTTTAGTGTGGCTTTTATCCTAGGTTACTAAAAAAAAAGAAAAGAGAAATGGGAAGAAGGGACTCAACTTACATATTATTTATTAGCTTACACATTATCATATATAACACCATAACTTTAACACTTCTTCACTTAAGCCCTCTTTCCATTTTATACAA
Organism: Gossypium sturtianum; assembly: GCA_025698515.1. Classification (NCBI taxonomy): domain Eukaryota; kingdom Viridiplantae; phylum Streptophyta; class Magnoliopsida; order Malvales; family Malvaceae; genus Gossypium; species Gossypium sturtianum. The sequence goes on from CM046954.1 coordinate 90,796,121, forward strand.
TGTCATGACATACTTTATTAATTTTACGATTTAGTCCTTTTTCAACTTATTATTGTAAATGACCATAATTTCATAACTTCAACTAAAATTTGTATCATCAATACTACTTTCCTCTGAGAATACTATACATAGCATTATTAAAATAAGAAATAAGTTACTTAATTGACATAATTTCTAATTAACTTAACTTAAACATAATTAAATTCTTGAAGTACTTACTTTTGGAGCTTAGGGTGGGGGTTTAGGTTAGGAGAAGGAAGAAGAAGACGGTGGAAATTTTTCTAGTAGAAGACTAATTTCCCAAAAATTGGGCAATTTTCCCTTTTGATCACTTCTTGTTTCTCCCCTTTTCCAGTTAGGTCATAACTCAATTAAAATACACTATTTTAAAATTAAACTTCGTAATCAAGTTTCATTTTAGATTAATTAATATAATAAAACCTAATTATATTAATTTAATATTTTAATTAATTATTTAAAGCAAATTTTAAGGACTAAATCATACTTTTAGTAAAACTATTTTGTAAAATCGAGAGTAAATTTATGGAATTATCAAAATGAGACAATAATTCAAAATTTCAAATCATTTTATTGCATTTAGGGACTTCCAATTGCATAGCATAAAAATCAGGACTCAATTGCAAAGATAACCAATCATGCCCATCCTACATATGACATGTAACACCCCTTACACGTATTTGACGCCGGAACAGGGTACGAGGCATTACCGGACTCACATCACAAGTAATCACGCAATTCCTAGTCATAAAATTCGCGTCCAAATTAAAATCATTCATATTCGATCATGAAGTCCCTATTACGAGCCTACGAGGCCCAAAACATGTATTGGAAGTGGTTCGGGACTAAACCGAGAACTCAGGAAACTTTTACAAAATTTAGAAAATTTTTGCTAACTGCAGGGCTCACACTCATGTGTGACCCTGGGACATGCCCGTGCTTCAGACCGTGTTCAATTTAAGGTGCTCTCTGACCTGTGCCACACGGCCGTGCCACACGCCCGTGTGCTAGGCCGTGTAGTACACACGGCTAAGACACACGCCCGTGTCTCTGCCCATGTGCTCAATTCTGGACATTCTGTTTCTCAAAATTAAGGTGCAGGGGACACACGACCGGAACACATGCCCGTGGGGCAAACCGTGTGTCACACACGGTCTAGACACACGCCCATGTGTCTACCCGTGTGGACAAAATAAAGGCTATTTATCAAGCCATTTGCCACCCTTGTTCACACATACAGTTACACCAATTCAAGGCACAAACATAACATACTTAGGCAACCAAAACATCCATAATTATGACCAACACAATATCAACATCTATCATACTCACAACAATTATTAAGCCACAATTGACTACTTTCAAGATACCTAATTGTACACCAATTTATCATCCCATCAATAAACCACATTGCCAAACATTTCACATTCATGTCATAAATCACATTTCTATCATTCACCAAGTATACCATGACCATATCACCAAAGACATTAGCACATATATATCTGTACTTAGGCTTACAACCATGATAGCCCAAATAAACCAATCTACATGGCCAAATATCAAAACAAGCATTTGACAATCACAAGCCAACACATTGGCTAAAATCACAATGACGCATTTAACAAAATGACTAAGTCCTTATACATGCCATAAACTCAAAATACTTGAATTCATCAATACCCAAAGTGATAGCTTGATAGTGTGATAGGATCTCCAGCGACCTCCAATCCGAGCTAGCTTAATGACACTATAAAACATGGGAAAGGAAGGGGGTAAGCAATATAGCTTAGTAAGTTCGTATGATAATAACTCATCTCATCAAATAAACACATTTTAAGCCATTATAACTACTATAATATAACTTGTATAATTCCACCTTTATGCCATGTATTCGTTCACATAATTAACCAAGAATTTCACAGGTTTATTCATGTCAATGCTTACATGGTTTGAATACTTCTTATCAATTCATTCACATTTACATAAGCATGAGAAAATAGAAATAAACTATATTCAATTCAATAGCCATCACATTTATAAATATTCAATTGAACCATATGAATTCTCATAATTTTCCACTTACTCATCATATGAAATTCACTTCTAACACTTACTTGTCGATTTCTGTCACGAGTACCTTAACTGAGTCGTACCATTACTTGTAACCACATTTCGTCAACATTTCCCGTTGAACATTTGGAATACTAAAGGATACTCGGGAATCTCGTACACACAGTACCGTACCAATGCCATATCCCAAATATGGTCTTACATGGAATCTCGTATCGATGCCAATAGCCCAACTATGGTCTTATACGAAGTCTCATATCGATGCCATATCCCAGATATGGACTCACACGTAATCTCAGTAACCCTAATGTCATGAAATTTATATCCTATCTATTCCTAAGGTTCAACCGGGACTTTCGCTGTATCGGATCTGTGTCGGTCATTTCTGTAGTATCGTACTCAATAGCATTCACATTTTATTTCAATAATATAGCATTTATCACAATTATATCAATTAAGCATTTATACATATATAATTTAATGCTTATTAAACATATGAACTTACCTCGATACAAAAATAGCGGAAATAGACCTAATCATCAAACACTTTAGTTTTCCCTCGATCTAGACCCGAACTCCATTTTTCTTGATCTATAATACCAAATTCATCTCATTTAATCATCACATTATTCATTTCAGCCCAAAAGTCACATAATGGCAAAATTACATTTTTGCCCCTAAACTTTTGACATTTTACACTTTAGTCCCTAGGCTCGTAAAATGAATTTCATTCAATTTTTTCACACCCAAGCCTAGCCGAAACTATTTTCATACTCATAAAAACCCAAAATTTTCATTTATTCACATTTTTCTACTAATTTTATAACTTTTACTAATAAGTCCTTTTTAACATTTTTACCGAAAATCACTTAGCAAAAGTCGTTTAACAAACAACAAACATGCATTTTCTACCATCAAACATCAAAACACACATATGTCTAATATGGTTCAAACCCTAAACCTTGATCATTTCTTCAATTAGTGGTAGAAATAGATAGATCGGGTTACAACGACTTCAAAAATGTAAAGAGCATTAAAAACGGGGCAAGAACGGACTTACAATCGAGCTTGAAAGCTTGACAAACCCTAGCCATGGCTCTCTTAAAATTTTCAGCCAAGGGAGGTAGAAGATGGAAAAATTTTGGCTTTATTTTGGCTTTTTAATTCATTTAATTACCAAATTACTAAAATGCCCTTAATGAAAAACTTTACAAACATACCTAACCATGTCCATTTTTGTCCACCAACTTAACCAATGGTCTATACCATATAAGGACCTCTAATTTAAAATTTCATAGCAATTGGACACCTTTAACATATAGAATTCAAGTTTTGCACTTTTTGCAATTTAGTCCTTTTAACTAAATTGAGTGCCCAAACGTCAAAATTTTTGAACGAAATTTTCACGAAATCGTTCCATAAAACTGTAGGCTATAAAAATATAATAAAAAATGAATTTTTCTGCGTCAGATTTGTGGTCCCGAAACCACTGTTCCGACTAGACCCAAAATCGGGCTGTTACATGACACATTGACACCTATACATACTATGTCGTATTTTCATGCCAATTTTCCTATTCTAACATATCTTATATTATACATAGATCATACAAATCATGCTTAGTTACACTAAAACATACATTAACACACTTTAACAGTCATGCATATTTAGGCTTAAATCTAATCAATCAATCAATCATAAACCCAATTCTTCTAACCCCATTTTTGGGATGTGACATAGTAGGCATTACAATGTCATCCAAGGATGAACATACATTCTAACAAAATAATTTCTTTTTAGACCAAATAAATATAATTCACTCACCTAAAAAATCTATCACCAAGTCGGTAAAGTATAACATTTTAATAACCAACTCCAGTAAATCAACGAGCTCCCTTATCTTCATTTTCAAATGCCCATCATATCCACTTATTCAAAAAGGTCATCTTATCTTCAACTCTATCTTTCTCAGCAATTGGCAGTCTTCAAAAACTTAAGGACTGTTATTGTTAAAAAATAATAAATGATAATAAAATTGAAATAAGAAAAATAAAATAATGTTACTAAAATATAATGATTTTGAGGCATGTAGTACACTTTCCTTAAGGCTTTTATATGCCCCCTCAACACTCCAAACAAAATGAGAAAAATGACTAATACAAAAGTCCTTTATATAGACATGCAATAGGTGTATCTTTCTATGAGATACCCTTTCATAAGGATATATCTTTTAATGAGATACCCTTTCATAGAATTGTGTTGTTTTGCAGGACAACCTTACATAAAATTATATCTTTATAAGATAACTTTATGTACAAAAGTTATGTCTTTACAACACAACTATTTGATCAATAATTGTAATTTATTAGACTTTTACACATAATAAAATATCATTACTATCCCCCTTAGTTTAGAATGTTGGTACCATATTATATAGTCTTTCACACAAACAAATATTATGCATACAAGATGATATCTCTCGATTTGAACCATCAATTAGCGGATGTATTTTAGAATTCTAATGAAGTTGTTGGTGTCCGAAGATTAGGCCACAAGTCCTAGTATTATAACTAGAAATACACCACGTATAATATTCATTCATTTATTTGTTTTTTTTTTCTTTCAAAGGTTGTTCATTTTTAGCACTAATATGGCCATCTGTTTATCTTGTTCATAATAAAAATTTACAAGAGAGACCCCACCTCTGTTTGTTGACGCGACACCACTTTTTATGTTTATATAGGTATAGTCCATGGCCATGGCACCCTTTGTAAGGGACTAAAGGATGGTTATTACCCAATGGGGTTTTTCTGCGTGTTCTGGGACGATGATGGGAAAACCTCATGAAATGTGAGTCTAGGAAAATCCATATCACGAACACGTTAGGAAAGAAAATTCCCTCATGGCAAAACCTAAAGGAACGCCTTTTTGGCGAAATATGAAGGGCTAGCCTCTGTGGCAAACCTTACAAGGATAGCCTCTGTGGTGTACTCCGGATGGACTGCCCTATGACGCGTCTTAATAGGTCTCTCAGACAAGAGCTTGAAGGATGTTCTTTGTGGCGTGTCATGGTAAGGCCTTCATGGCGTATTTTAATGAATTTCCCTAGTGGTGCGTTCTGTATGGAACTTAAGCGTAATTAGTGGAGTCGTTAAGGGCAAGATGTATCTATGGACTAGATGGTCGAAAATAAGATGTATCTTGATTAATGAATTGAAGAGACATAGAGATGTAATGTGTTAGCATTGAAAATGTATCTTGATTAAGGGCATGAATTTGTATGATCAAAGGAAGTATCTGTGATCTGCGTGTGTGTTTCTTCTGGAATCGTGATGATGTGATGACTCACAGAATGAAGGATGTAAGTGATACATCAAAGACATTTTTTAAGAAAAAGGAAATAATTTCAGAATGAGGTATAGTATCGGACAAGTATGAATGAATAGAACTTGAGGAAGTATTCGCAAGAAACAAAGTTGAAGGTCAAGAACGATAAGATCTTCTATACAAACTATTGGTTGCAATGTGCAAATATTACTCAAGTAAATGATGTTCTCCTCACTAAGTTCTTATGAACTTATTTGTGTGTGTTATGTTATAGGTGAGTTGATGTGGGTTTGCGTCGGGAAGGACGATTCTAGGGCTACACTAAAAATGTGGCGTATCGGGTTATTATGCATACAAAGCAAGTTTGGTAGTGTGTTCAAGGTCTGAATTGTCACTCAGAAGACTCTACCCTAGGGTATCAGTAATGGAATGTGATTTCAGTTTAGATATTGCCGTAATATAATTACAGGTAATGTAGTTATGATTACCTACTTTATATGTATTCATGCATTTTAGTTGAAATTTTGTAATTAAGTAAGTTGTCAAGCTATTGTAATAGGTATAAGTAGATTAAGTTTTGTCTGTATTCGTTGGTAATGCCCAAGATCCGAATCTGGCCAATCGAATCAGGTTAAGGATGTTACAGGAGTAGCTCATGAAGTCAAAACTAGGAAGAAGCCGACAACTTAACTTAGGTTTAGTTTTAGTTAATGAATTTTATTATTGTTATTTTAGTTTAATTTAATTATTTATTACTATTGTTTTGGATTTCGCACTACGAATTCGTGAATTGATTAGAATAGTAGTTATTTTCAATAATTGATTTAATAATAGTTTTTCTCCAATATACAATCCCTTCGGTACGATCCTCGAAATACTTACCAGTGTTTCAATGTAAACTAACTATATTACAATTTGCAGTATTTACAGTCTCAACGTTCACACGTTGGGAGGCGATCACCTGTCTCAATGTCTGGTACGGATGGGAGATGCCACTGGAGCACTTCTTTTGTAAAAAATCTCGAAAATTATTTAAGAAATCAAACTTTAAAACAATTTAATTAAATCATAAAATTTATATAAAAATATTGAAGTCTTTAAAATCAATTTTAAAACCATTTAGAATCATTTGGTGGTTGATTGCAAGTGTCCGGGTCAAATATGAGCTTTAATGGGCTCAAAATACTCAAAATAGTGCAGTGGCCCAAATTCAAGGGCTATGTATCGGTACTTTGCCCAAAAGCTATAGCTTTTTAGCTATGACTTGCAATGTCCCAACAATTTTAGTATAAGTACCGAAACTTTGACCCTTGAGCTAAAAACTAATCCAAAAATACTTGGAAATCATGTCCAAAAATTCCATACCATAACATAAAGTTTCAAACAATTACATTACAAGTTTAACCCCCTTATTTAAGCTCAAAATAAAAATTGTAAACACATTCAAACTAAAAAAGCCATTAAAGCTTTATTAATAACACTAAAAGGGGTTCTAAATACAAATAAAACTTACAAATTTCTAGTGTAATCTAAGTCCTTATGTACATCCAATCTTCATACACAAATGGTATACAAAACAAATTAAATACAGTGTCTAGCTTGAATGTGATGCGATGCTCCCAAGTAGAATCGAAGCTTCTGGACAAGTCCATAACCTACATGTTTAAACAACTAACGCGTGAGCTCAATGAACTCAGTAAATACATAAGGATAAACCTACTTATCCTATCCTTATTAGTGTTGAGCCCCTAATAAGTGTTTATGAAAAAGTTCACTTATGCCACATTGTAGTGTTACTAGAGAATTCAATCCTTATTACCAAATCATAAGGGCTCAACTTACATATTAATAGTTATTAGCATATCACATTATGAAGTTCATATATGTGACTCCTATGGAGTGGTCAAACGATTTTTAATCAAATGTATGTCCATTTTTTTATCAAAGATCGCTTAACTTAGTTACACATAAGTGCATTCCTCTTATATCCACATATTCGTTGGCTCCATTTAGAAGTTTCGTTCTCATAATTTTAACTTGTGGCATTTATGCCTATACAATAGTCCATAGTTTTTCATCTATTGAGAAACTTTTGATATATTATAACAACTTACTCAAGATAAAATCCACTTATGACATAATTAATCAAAGCATAATATCATGCCAGATTCTTATCTAGTTTACACATTTATTTGATTTGTAACACCCCTAACTTGTAATGCCCCGAATTTGGGCATAGAAGGAATGGGCCTTGAGTGTGGGATCAGCTAGGAGACTGCACATAAATATTTATGTGTGCAAGAAAATGACACAAATTACTTGTTTGCTTTAATGGCTAAGTGATTTGTGTGTGTAATAGGAGTGTGTGAGAAGCCTGGGTTCAAGTCTTGGCTCTTGCAAAATTTTTAGTTTTTCTCTTAAATGAATATGGGCACTGGCATGTAGGCTTTATTAATAATAGTGCTTGTTTTATGACACTAAAGAACTTGTAGTCCAGTGGTAAGTGGCGTGTTTAAAGCTGCAAGGGAGCTTAAGTTTGAGTCTCATGATGCGCAATGGAGTATTTATTTTATTTCCTTACAGCACGAGAAGTGGAGTTAGACTGAAACTCTGTCACGTGAAGTTTGATTTGGTCTTGGAGGGTTTTGTGGAGCAAATCAAGGAGGAGATTGGGGAGAAAATCAATGAATTTTGAAATGGGAGGTTGGTAAGGTGTTGTGGCCGATTGGGACTCTAAGGCTTTAGTGGAATTCGGCTAGTGGAAAAAAGGGAGCATTTTCGGCACTAGGCATTTCTTTTTTCGGTTTTGTGAAGGTTGAAAGGAGAGAGCCGAATTTTCTTTGGGATTTTTACCATTCGAGGTTTCTTTTGGGTTTTGCTATTGAGGTGACAAAAACTTCTTCTACTTTCTTCCTTCCTACATTTTCCGAATAGGTAACTTTCTTTTTGGTCTTATTTTTCTTTCTTTGCCGAATTCCCTTTCCTCTCTCACTTTTGGTTCTGTTTCTTCTTTTCCTCCTGAATCCTTCTCCTCTCAGCCTCCCTTCTAAACCGAACCTACTCTCTATCTTCTTCTTCTCTGCTTCCCTCTCTCTTCCAATCATAGCCTAATTCTTCATAAGGCTTTTTGTGTACGTTCAGTTTATCATCTTTCCCTATTGTGCTTGGCCGAGTATACCTAAAATATTCCAACCGATTCCATCATCATCAATTTTGGTAAGTCTTCCAACTTTTTCCAAGTGAATTATTTCATTAGCACTGTGTTTCTAAGCCACGCTTATTTTGTTCTTAGGGTTCTAAAATCTCTAGAAGAGAAAGGAGGAGTCTCTAGGGTACAGAGGCGTTCCAAATCTTCCCCTTCACCAACTGATTGATCATTAGGGTAAGTTTGGTAAGGCGGGCCGATTAGGCTGTGATGTTGGTGTTGGGTTTGTTTTAAATCACATTCTAGTGAACAGATCTGTCTAATAAGAATCGTTGCTTAAACTGATAATCATCAGGAGCGTGGAACCGTGGCTTAGCCAACAATCTTAGAAGAGGAGGCCATATTTCATTCAATCATGGTAGGTGATTGTTTAAGTGTGGTTAAGTACTTGAAAATATCCATTATTGAAGGGCTGATCGAATATTTGAATCAATGTAGGTTGGTGCCAAGAGGTGTTTCGCTAGCTCTCGTGAAAAAGGTGTGTAATCACACTATCTCCTCTGCGAATCGGCAAAAGCCGAAAAGCCAAAACCTCGGCATATGAGGCCCCACGAGCGCGCGATCGTTCGTGTGGTAAACTGAGCCCACAATTATTGGCGATAGGCTGTAGAGGCCACCTCGAGCATTCTCGTGCTCTTGGGCCATTATGGGCCTCGTTTGGCTGAAATGGGCTGCATGGGCCCAATGGGCTCGCGGGACCCACACGGATAAAATTCATGAAAAGTGGCAGATACTGGATTGGGTTATGTAGTTCGCATAGCTGTGGCTGAATTTGGGCTAGATGGGCCACACGAGCGTGTGGGCCTACTTGGGCCGAATATTGGACCTTGGGCCCATTTACATCATTTTGACCATTTAGGTTATCTGTGTCGCTCGAGGCGACTGTAGACCTTCAGAGAGGTCGTTACCTGCACCGAAACCCCAAAATAAGTAAAATGACCATAATGCCCCCGTAGAGTAAATTGACTGTAATACCCTTATAGGGTAAAATGACCGTAATGCCCCCGTAGGGTAAAATGACCGTAATGCCCCCGTAGAGTAAAATGACCGTAATGCCCCCGTAGGGTAAAACGACCGTAATACCCTTGTAGGGTAAAATGACCGTAATGCTCCCGTAGGGTACAATGATCGTAATGCCCCGTAGGGTAAAATGACCGTAATGCCCCCGTAGGATAAAATGACCGTAATACCCCTGTAAGGTAAAATGACCGTAATGCCCCCGTAGGGTAAAATGACCGTGATGCCGCTATAGGGTAAAATGACCGTAACTTCCCCGTAGGGTAAAATGACCATAATACCCTCAAAAGTTAAAATGACTATTTTGCCCCTCGAGGGTAAATGATTGATTTGTCTGTGATTTAAATGACTGATTTGCTTGTGAATTAAATGAATGATTCGGAGCCTGGCATTCTGCATACACGACATACTGCATGGGGTTGGGATACTATTATGGAGGAAGTGTATCACATCTTGGTGGCTTTGCCACAAAATCATTCATGGCGGCTTTCTTCGCGATCATCGATCTTCGCGACTCTGCCGCATCACATCTTATCGTGGCTTTGCAACATATATCATTCTTGGCGGCTCATGCGTTATTATTCTCGTGACCATCTTTGTAATATTGGTATGTTGGCTGGGTGGGTCGATTTTATCCCCACATGGTGTGTTGGTTGGTACGGGAGGTGTGTTGGTTGGATTGGGGAGGGTTGCATATTTGCACCATACATATACTGTATTAAGCTTAGGCCCACATTGACTACTGTAATGGGCTAAGGCCCACACCGCATCTTTTATCGAATAGGCTCGAGCCTGCATCAGTTATTCTTGCATGGTAGGGGATTATACACTGAGTTTTCATAACTCACCCTTTTCTTTTAACTGTACAGGTAATCCCTAGCCTTAGATGATTTGGAGCTGCGAGGGACTCGGAGGTTGCCACACGTTCGCTAATATTTTATTTTAGACCTAGTTATTTAAATTTTTGTATTGGGTTGATATTTATGTAATAAGGCCTCTGGTGATTTTAATTTCTTTTAATTGGGTTTAATTTCTTATTTTGAAACTGCCAAACTGATACAAATAAGTTTTCAAAAATAATAACTATTTTAAAAGACAAACACACATTTTCAAACTTCAAAATGACATTCCTTAGAGTAGGTTCCGCGGGTTTTTAACCAACTAAGAAACCAACAGTAACAAACATGGCAATCGTTTAAAAACGGTTTTCTCTCAACAAGCCTAATTTCGAAAAACACTTCGATGTGACATGTCAGATTCGGTCGTAATGTCTAGGCCGAGTTTAGGGTGTTACATTTAGTGGTATCAGAGTCGAGTTGCAAAACTTGGCTGTGGAATGGGTTTTCAAATTTTTGGATTTCAAAAGGTTATTTTCGAATATGTGAAGTGTTTTGAGATATTTCCTCTGAAAAGTGTGGCACACCGAGTCTCCGACGCTGAATCCGTAAGTTTTTTGAATACTTTTGTCTGATTAGAAATTGAAATGCGGTAAGTTAGGAAATACTGTGACTACTTTATAAATTAGACTATACCGCTCTAGATAGAGCAAACTGAAGGTAAAGGGGACTAAGACTGTAGTGAAACTTTGATCTGCATAAAACTGTTAGTTCTGATAAAACGGGAATAGACAATGGGCACAAGAGATACACGTGGACGTGGTTCAAGAGGCTGTAATAATGTTTTGAAATCAGAGTGCGCAACAAAAGCGTCGTAGTGAAGTCTGTGTGGTGCGACTATTCTGACAGTTGGAAATTTCGGGGACGAAATTTCTTTAAGGAGGAGTGAATTGTAACGCCCCAAATTTGGGCCTAGAAGGAATGGGCCTTGAGTGTGGGATCAGCTAGGAGACTGCACATAAATATTTATGTGTGCAAGAAAATGACACAAATTGCTTGTTTGCTTTAATGGCTAAGTGATTTGGGTGTGTATGGGAGTGTGTGAGAAGCCTGGGTTCAAGTCTTGGCTCTTGCAAATTTTTTAGTTTTTCTCTTAAATGAATATGGGCACTGGCATGTAGGCTTTATTAATAATAGTTCTTGTTTTATGACACCAAAGAACTTGTAGTCCAGTGGTAAGTGGCGTGTTTAAAGCTGCAAGGGAGCTCAAGTTCGATTCTCATGATGCACAAGGGAGTATTTATTTTATTTCCTTGCAGCATGAGAAGTGGAGTTAGACTGAAACTCTGTCAGGTGAAGTTTGATTTAGTCTTGGAGGGTTTTTTGGAGCAAATCAAGGAGAAGATTGGGGAGAAAATCAAGGAATTTTGAAATGGGAGGTTGGTAAGGTGTTGTAGCTGATTGGGACTCTAAGGCTTTAGTGGAATTCGGCTAGGGGGAAAAAAGGGAGCATTTTCGACACTAGGCATTTCTATGTCCGATTTTGTGAAGGTTGAAAGGAGAGTGTCGAATTTTCTTTGGGATTTTTACCATAAGGGGTTTCTTTCGGGTTATGCTATTGAGGTGACCACAATTTCTACTACTTTCTTCCTTTCTACATTTGCCGAATAGGTAACTTTCTTTTTGGTCTTATTTTTCTTTCTTTGCCGAATTGCCTTTCCTCTCTCACTTTTGGTTCTATTTCTTCTTTTCCTCTTGAATCCTTCTCCTCTCGGCCTCCCTTCTAAACCGAACCTACTCTCCATCTTCTTCTTCTCTGCTTCCCACTCTCTTCCAATCATAGCCGAATTCTTCATAAGGCTTTTTGTGTACATTCAGTTTATCATCTTTCCCTATTGTGCTTGGCCGAGTATACCTAAACTATTCTAATCGATTCCATCATCATCAATTTTGGTAAGTCTTCCAACTTTTTCCAAGTGATTTATTTCATTAGCACTGTGTTTCTAAGCCACGCTTATTTTATTCTTAGGGTTCTAAAATCTTTAGAGGAGAAAGGAGGAGTCTCTAGGGTACAGAGGCATTCCAAATCTTCCCCTACACCAACTGATTGATCATTGGGGTAAGTTTGGTAAGGTGGGCCGATTAGGCTGTGATGTTGGTGTTGGGTTTGTTTTAAATCACATTCTAGTGAAAAGATCTGTCTAATAAGAATCGTTGCTTAAACTGATAATCATCAAGGTCGTGGAACCGTGGCTTGGCCAACAAGCTTAGAAGAGTAGGCCATATTTCATTCAATCGTGGTAGGTGATTGTTTAAGTGTGGTTAAGTACTTGAAAATATCCATTATTGAAGGGCTGATCGAATACTCGAATCAATGTAGGTTGGCGCCAAGAGGTGTTTCGCTAGCTCTCGTGAAAAAGGTGTGTAATCACACTATCTCCTCTGCGAATCGGTAAAAGCCGAAAAGTCGAGACCTCGGCATATGAGGCCTCACGAGCGTGCAATCGCTCGTGTGGTAAACCGAGCCCACAATCATTGGCAATAGGCTGTAGAGGCCACATCGAGTGTTCTCGTGCTCTTGGGCTGTTATGGGCCTCGTTTGGCTAAAATGGGCCGTGTGGGCCCAATGGGCTCGTGGGCCCCACACGGATAAAATTCATGAAAAGTGGCAGATACTGGATTGGGTTATGTAGTTCGCATAGCCGTGGCTGAATTTGGGCTAGATGGGCCATACGAGCGTGTGGGCCCACTTGGGCCGAATGTTGGACCTTGGGCCCATTTCATCATTTTGAACATTTAGGTTATCTGTGTCGCTCGAGGCAACTGTAGACCTTTGGAGAGGTCGTTACCTACATCGAGACCCCAAAATAAGTAAAATGACCGTAATGCCCCCATAGAGTAAAATGACCGTAATACCCTTGTAGGGTAAAATGTCCGTAATGCCCCCGTAGGGTAAAACGACCGTAATACCCTTGTAGGGTAAAATGACCGTAATGCCCCAATAGGGTAAAATGACCATAATGCCCCCGTAGGGTAAAATAACCGTAATACCCTTGTAGGGTAAAATGACCATAATACCCTCAAAGGGTAAAATGACTATTTTGCCCCTCGAGGGTAAATGACTGATTTGTCTTTGAATTAAATGACTGATTCTGAGCATGGCATTCTGCATGCACGACATACTGCATGGGGTTGGGATACTATTATGGAGGAAGTGTACTGTTACTGGTGGCTTTGCCACAAATCATCATTATGGCGGCTATGTTGCAATATCGATCTTTTGGCGGCTCTGGCTGCGACATCATTATTAGTGGCTTTACCACATATACCGCATTCTTGGCGGCTCTTTGCGTTATTATTCTTGCGAGATATATGCTGCAATGTTGGTATGTTGGTTGAGCGGGTCGATTTTATCCCCATATGGTGTGTTGGTTGGTACGGGTGGTGTGTTGGTTGGATTGGGGTGGGTTGCATATTTGCACCATACTGATACTGTATTGGGCTTAGGCCTACATTGACTACTGTAATGGGCTAAGGCCCACACTGTACTGTTACTGAATAGGGCTCAGGCCCAGACTGTTTCTGCATGATAGGGGATTATACACTGAGTTCTCGTAACTCACCCTTTTCTTTTAACTGTACAGGTAATCCCCAGCCTTAGATGATTTGGAGTTGCGAGGGACTCGGAGGTGGCCACACGTTTGCTAATATTTTATTTTAGACCTAGTTATTTAAATTTTTATATTGGGTTGATATTTATGTAATAAGGCCTCTGGTGATTTTAATTTCTTTTAATTGGGTTTAATATCTTATTTTGAAACTGCCAAACTGATACAAATAAGTTTTCAAAAATAATAACTATTTTAAAAGACAAACACACATTTTCAAACTTCAAAATGACATTCCTTAGAGTAGCTTCCGCGGGTTTTTAACCAACTAAGAAACCAACAGTAACAAACATGGCAATTGTTTAAAAATGATTTTCTTTCAACAAGCCTAATTTCGAAAAACACTTCGATGTGACACATCAGATTCGGTCGTAACGTCTAGGCCGGGTTTGGGGTGTTACATTTAGTGGTATCAGAGTCGAGTTGCAAAACTCGGCTGTGGAATGGGTTTTCAAATTTTTTGATTTCAAAAGGTTGTTTTCGAATATGTGAAGTTTTTTGAGATACTTCCTCTAAAAAGTGTGGCACACCGAGTCTCCGGCGCCGAATCCGTAAGTTTTTTGAATACTTTTGTCTGATTAGAAATTGAAATGCAGTAAGTTAGGAAATACTGTGACTACTTTAGAAATTAGACTATACCGCTCTAGATAGAGCAAACTAAAGCTAAAGGGAACTGAAACTGTAGTGAAACTTCGATCTGCATAAAATTGTTAGTTCTGATAAAATGCGAATAGACAATGGGCACAAGAGATACACGCGGACGTGGTTCAAGAGGCTATAATAATGTTTTGAAATCAGAGTGCGCAGCGGAAGCATCGTGGTGAAGTCTGTGTGGTGCAACTATTCTGACAGTTGGAAATTTCAGGGACAAAATTTCTTTAAGGAGGGGTAAATTGTAACCCCCCGAATTTGGGCCTTGAAGGAATGGGCCTTGAGTGTGGGATCAGCTAGGAGACTACACATAAATATTTATGTGTGCAAGAAAATGACACAAATTGCTTGTTTGCTTTAATGGCTAAGTGATTTGGGTGTGTATGGGAGTGTGTGAGAAGCCTGGGTTCAAGTCTTGGCTCTTGCAAAATTTTTAGTTTTTCTCTTAAATGAATATAGGCACTGGCATGTAGGCTTTATTAATAATAGTTCTTGTTTTATGACATCAAAGAACTTGTAGTCCAGTGGTAAGTGGCGTGTTTAAAGCTGCAAGGGAGCTCAAGTTCAATTCTCATGATGCGCAAGGGAGTATTTATTTTATTTCCTTGCAGCATGAGAAGTGGAGTTAGACTAAAACTCTATCAAGTGAAGTTTGATTTTGTCTTGGAGGGTTTTGTGGAGCAAATCAAGGCGAATATTGGGGAGAAAATCAAGGAATTTCGAAATGGGAGGTTGGTAAGGTGTTGTGGCCGATTGGGACTCTAAGGCTTTAGTGGAATTCGACTAGGGGGAAAAAGGGAGCATTTTTGGCACTAGGCATTTCTATGTTCAGTTTTGTGAAGGTTGAAAGGAGAGTGCCAAATTTTCTTTGGGATTTTATCCATTCGGGTTTCTTTCGGGTTTTGCTATTGAGGTGACAAAAATTTCTACTACTTTCTTCCTTCCTACATTTGCCGAATAGGTAACTTTCTTTTTGGTCTTAATTTTCTTTCTTTGCCGAATTCCTTTCCTCTCTCACTTTTGGTTCTGTTTCTTCTTTTCCTCTTGAATCCTTCTCCTCTCGGCCTCCCTTCTAAACCAAACCTACTCTCCATCTTCTTCTTCTCTGCTTCCCACTATCTTCCAATCATAGCCGAATTCTTCATAAGGCTTTTTGTGTACATTCAGTTTATCATCTTTCCCTATTGTGCTTGGTCGAGTATACCTAAACTATTCCAATCGATTCCATCATCATCAATTTTGGTAAGTCTTCCAACTTTTTCCAAGTGAGTTATTTCATTAGCACTGTGTTTCTAAGCCACGCTTATTTTGTTCTTAGGGTTCTAAAATCTCTAGAAGAGAAAGGAGGAGTCTCTAGGGTACAGAGGCGTTCCAAATCTCCCCCTTCACCAACTGGTTGATCATTGGGGTAAGTTTGGTAAGGTGGGTCGATTAGGCTGTGATGTTGGTGTTGGGTTTGTTTTAAATCACATTCTAGTGAACAGATCTGTCTAATAAGAATCGTTGCTTAAACTGATTATCATCAGGAGCGTGGAACCGTTGGCCAACAATCTTAGAAGAGTAGGCCATATTTCATTCAATCGTGGTAGGTGATTGTTTAAGTGTGGTTAAGTACTTGAAAATATCCATTATTGAAGGGCTGATCGAATACTCGAATCAATGTAGGTTGGTGCCAAGAGGTGTTTCGCTAGCTCTCGTGAAAAAGGTGTATAATCACACTATCTCCTCTGCGAATCGACAAAAGCCGAAAAGCCGAAACCTCGGCATATTAGGCCTCATGAGCGTGCGATCGCTCGTGTGGTAGACCGAGCCGACAATAATTGGCAAAGGCTGTAGAGGCCACATCGAGCGTTCTCGTGCTCTTGGGCTGTTATGGGCCTCGTTTGGCTGAAATGGGCCGTGTGGTCCCAATGGGCTCGTGGGCCCCACACGGATAAAATTCATGAAAAGTGGCAGATACTGGATTGGGTTATGTAGTTCGCATAGCCGTGGCTGAATTTGGGCTAGATGGGCCACACGAGCGTGTGGGCCCACTTGGGCTGAATATTGGACCTTGGGCCTATTTACATCATTTTGACCATTTAGGTTATCTATGTCGCTCAAGGTGACTGTAGACCTTCGGAGAGGTCGTTACCTGCACCGAGACCCCAAAATAAGTAAAATGTCCGTAATGCCCCCGTAGAGTAAAATGATCGTAATACCCTTGTAGGTTAAAATGACCGTAATTCCTTCGTAAGGTAAAATGACCGTAATGCCCCCGTAGAGTAAAATGACCGTAATGCCCCCATAGAGTAAAACAAACGTAATACCCTTGTAGGGTAAAATGACCGTAATGCCCCCGTAGGGTAAAATGACCGTAATGCCCTTGTAGGGTAAAATGACCGTAATGCCCCATAGGGTAAAATGATCGTACTGCCCCTGTAGGGTAAAATGACTGTAATGCCCCCGTAGGGTAAAATGACCGTAATGCCCCCGTAGGGTAAAATGAGCGTAATACCCTTGTAAGGTAAAATGACCATAATACCCCCAAAGGTAAAATGACTATTTTGCCCCTCGAGGGTAAATGACTGATTTGTCTGTGATTTAAATGACTGATTTTTCTGTGAATTAAATGACTGATTCTGAGCATGGCATTCTGCTTACACGACATACTGCATGGGGTTGGGATATTGTTATGGAGGAAGTGTCTCATCTTGGTGGCTTTGCCACAAATATCATTCTTGGCGACTTTGCTTTGCGACATCGATCTTGGGAGCTCTTTGCATAATATCGCATTCTTGGTGGCTTTGCCACATATACTATTACTGGCAGCTCTACTGCGTTATTATTACTAGTAGCTATGCTGCAATATTGGTGTGTTGGCTGGGTGGGTCGATTTTATCCCCGCATGGTGTGTTGGTTGGTACAGGTGGTGTGTTGGTTGGATTAGGGTGGGTTGCATATTTGCACCATGCGTCATTGTATTGGGCTTGGCCCACATTGACCTCTTGTAATGGGCTAAGGCCCACACTGCATCTTATTATCGAATAGGCTCGAGGCCTGCATGTTATTGCATGATAGGGGATTATATACTGAGTTCTCGTAACTCACCCTTTTCTTTTAACTGTACAGGTAATCCCCAACCTTAGATGATTTGGAGCTGCGAGGGACTCGGAGGTGGCCACACGTTTTCTAATATTTTATTTTAGACCTAGTTATTTAAATTTTTATATTGGGTTGATATTTATGTAATAAGGCCTCTAGTGATTTTAATTTCTTTTAATTGGGTTTAATTTCTTATTTTGAAACTGCCAAACTAATACAAATAAGTTTTCAAAAATAATAACTATTTTAAAAGACAAACACACATTTTCAAACTTCAAAATGACATTCCTTAGAGTAGCTTCCGCGGGTTTTTAACCAACTAAGAAACCAACAGTAACAAACATGGCAATCGTTTAAAAACAGTTTTCTCTCAACAAGCCTGATTTCGAAAAACACTTCGATGTGACACGTCAGATTCGGTCGTAACGTCTAGGCCGGGTTTGGGGTGTTACATAACCCGTGTCCATCACTGAAACAGGATTACAGGGCATTACCAGAGTTTACAGAACATTTACAGATAAATCATGTCAATTATTGTTCTTTTTTCCGATATTATTCGTAGCGTCCCTTAAATGGACCCTTGAGGCCCAATACAAGCATTAGAATCGAGTCGGGACCTAATCAAAAACTCTAAGAATTTTTCACGAAATTACAAAAGTTTTTCCAAGTTGCAGTACTCACACGCCCGTGTGGTCCGAGGGACACGCCCGTGTGACCCTAGGACACGCTCATGCTACAGGCCGAGTTCGACCCCGTGTAACTCTCTGACTTGTGCACACAGCCATGCCACACGCCCGTGTGCTAGGCCGTGTGGTTAATTAAATTCTTTCGAAATTAGGTGCAGGTTTCACACGGCCAAGACACATGCCCGTGTTCTAGGCCGTGTAGCACACACGGCTGAGACACACGCCTGTGTCTCTGCCCGTGTTCTCAATTCTGAGCATTCTGTTTCTCAAAATTTAGGTGCAAGGGACACACGACCTAACCACACGCCCAAGTAACAGGCCGTGTGTCACACACGGTCTAGACACACGCCCGTGTGGACAAAATACAGCCATTTCTAGCTTCATTTCTCACCCAAAATTTTTACCAAGTTCCTGCACCAACTTACATCCAAATACCAACCAATCCAAGCATTGAACTCAAGCAATTTATAACATCTAATATGATACATTGTTACATGCATTCATGCTTTTAATCCTACCTTTTATAAGCATACTCATTTAACCTTTCTCAATCAATCAATAACAAACACTTATGTTATCTCCATAATAAACTTAATACATATATATACATGTACAAAAACATAATCATCACTAGCCATTCCAATGGCTAGTTTATAATATTCATTTACATTTACATGCCAATATGGCCAATATAACCTATACATGCCATTATAACCATAATTGATTTACCATATTGTACCGACATGAGCCGATGGATAGTGTGAGTGATCTCCGCCAAGTTTCCAATCCAACGAGCTTCCGATTTACTATGAAACAGGAAAATAAAACTAAGTAAGCATTACATGCTTAGTAAGTTCGTATATCATGGTACTTAGCTTACCATTCATTCTATCTCAAGATAAACATGTGAGACACATTCAATCAATTTGATCTCAAGCCCTACACACATCCTCATTGCCCTTGGTAGTCATATATTCCATAATAACATCAAAAACATATATGGGCTCAACAACAATCAAATTTCCAGACATATATATGTACATACTTTCCATATCCCGTATTCATAAAACATGTATAAATCACATCATTATATCTCAAGTATATTTTCATATAATTCATCTCAAGTTCAGATTATTTCATATCAGAACTTTACTCATATTACTCGAAATATCAATGTCACACGAGTAGTAGTACTCTCAAAGTGTACAAGTCAATAACCAATGATGACATATTCATCAAATGAATTCCATGTACAAGAATCATCATCTCATGTTTCCTTATATCAATTGTCATGTATCATCATTCTCATGTATTTCAGACAAATACGTGTAATAACTCATTTCTTATTCATATCCTCTCATGTCAAGATTTTTACTCGTTGAATTGATTCGAAATATCGATGGATACACAGGTAGTACACTCGAGGTGTACAAATCAAAATCCGTCAATTCATGTCCAATGGTACCCATAAGGTACTATTTCAGAGAGTACTCTCTCGAGCCACACATATACATATACAGTAGGATTACCAGTTCAGGCTAAATGCTGTCTCCAATATATACTCAATAGAGCTTAGTCAGGATTACTAGTCCAGGCTAAATCCTTTTTATGACATATGCTCTAAAGAGCTTGATCTGGATTACCCGTTCGGGCTAAATCCAATCCATAACATATGCTCGAGAGGACTAGTAACACCCCTTACCCGTGTCCGAAGCAAGGACCGGGATTGAGGCATTACCTAACTAATCTTACTTGACATCTCGAAACGGGCTATAAAATTTCGTTTAAATCCATCACTTGCACATACTCGGCCTAAGAGGCCCTAAACATGCCTCCGAGAGGTATCGGAACTATTCTGGGAGCTTTTAAGAGCTCGAGAACTTTTCAACAAAATAGGGGCGACACGCCCGTGTTAGTCTAGGGACACGCCCGTGTGCCCTTAAGACATGTCCGTGTCATTCACCCGTGGTCGATCCTGACCAACTTCACACGACCTAGACACGCCCGTGTCTTCCACTCGTGGTCAATTCTGACTAACTTGACACGGCATAGACACACCCGTGTCTTCTACCCGTGGTCAATTTAAATTCCACAATTAATGTGCAGACTTCACACGGCCTGGGCACACGCCCGTGTCCCTAGCCCGTGGAGCGTACTGACTTGCAAACCTAGCATGCAAGGGGACACACGGTCAATTCACACGCCCATAGGGCTGACCGTGTGTCTATTCATGTGGACAATTAGATGGCTATCTACCAATACTTTTGCCACCCTACACTGCACACATGCAAACACCAATCCATTTCAATACAATTCATAACCCAAAGGCATATCCATGTACTCAATTCAACAACCATACACAAAGGCATACACTTCAAGAAAATCACTTTCATTAAACATAAGAATTTGCCAAGTATCGGCCTAACTTAATAGACCATTACAAAAGGAGGTTTTGATGCCTTACAAAGCTAACACTTTGGCCAAAAATTACGACCTAACAAAATACTCGAGTCCTATACATGCCATACTCAAAATAAGTCTAAATTGTTATACCAAAGTGGTGTCGATAGTGTGATTTTCGAACTCCTACGTCCCCGTTCTTCGAGTTATCTTGGCAATACTACAAGGAGAAAAAGCAATGAAAGGGGTAAGCATAAAGCTTAGTAAGTTTGCATGGATATGAATAGCAATAATAAGCTCATAAAATAATCCATCCATGTCATTAACTAACCATACACAATTCATAGGCTTCTTGCCATACTTACTCACAATTGCCCTTATTTAGCACATACCGTACCACATATCGTAATCGTTTCTTCGTGACTCATTCACGAGTACCTGTATTCACTCATTCATATGACTTTAGTACAAATCTCATTTCTACTTTTAAACCCATCTACTTATCCCTTTAATCACTAGGGATAGTCAAAGACGCATATTCGACATCGTTCATGTAGGGACGAAGCCAATGCCACATCCCCGAGGTGGTCTTACATGGAGTTACTTCTAAACGCCAATGCCATATCCCGGATATGGTCTTATATGGACTTTCACATCAAGTATCGATGCCATATCCCGGATATGGTCTTATACAATTTTCATATTCATTACCGAAGCCATATCCCAGATATGGTCTTATACGGGATCTCAACTCAGTGCTGAGGCCATGTCCCGGACATGGTCTTATACGGGACCTTATCTATTTCATATCTCGATGATAGCATTTTCATATTCACATGGTCCACTAGGACTTCAACATCTCATTCAACATCAATTTAATGGAGTGTCATGCATCAATATGATATCAAGCATTCTCAATTATGCTAACATAAATGTTGCATTAATCACATACAACTTACCTCGATTTTAAAATGAGCTAGCTCGACGGTTTAGTCCGAGACTTTGTTCTTTCCCCGATCGAGGCGGATTCTCAGTTCTTCTTGCTCTATAATAGCAATTTAGCTCATTTTAACCATCTCATTAATAAAAGCATTTCAATAATCATGCTTAGATAAAATTACTATTTTGCCCCTAGACTTTGGCAAAATGACCATTTTGCCCCTAGGCTCGGAAATAAATTTCTAATCACATTTCTATGTTCAACAAGCCTAGGTGAACGTTTAATACTCTCATAACTAACATCAAAACCTAACATTTCACATAATTACTACAAATTTGTAACCTTTTCATCAAGGTCCAATTAGGTGTTTTCATGGCAACACCTTTCACAAAAGTTGTTCATCCAACAACTAAGACTCATTTTCTTCCATAAAAATGCAGCAAACAGCAATGAAAGCTCTCATGGTAAAACTCTAAACTTTGCATCATATTGCACAATAGTCCTCTCATTTGAAAGCTTAAGTTCTAGGGGTCTTAAAAGTACAATTATCATAAAGAAAAATCATCAAAATCACTTACTAGAATGGAGGAGAGCTTGTTGAAAATTGTGAGCTTTCAAACCCCTATTTTGCTTGCAAATTTTGGTGGAGAAAGATGGAGAGAAAGATGATATTTTCTCTTTCTTTATTCTAATATTAAACTAGTCAAACAAGTCACCAACTATCAACTACTTTGACCAATTTTTTGTCCATCTTTGTCTCCTATGCTAGTCCATGGCCGGCCAAGCATATATTGGGGGTCTAATTACCTTTTAAAGACCTCCAATTTACAATCTAAGGCTATTTGGTACCTTTATCTTATAGAATGGAACTTTCGCACTTTATGCGATTTAGTCCTTTTTCACGATTATACATGAAATCGCTAAAATTAAAGCACCAAAATTCTCATGTACATATACTGTCATGCTTTGACTCATAATATAACCTGAAAATGAATTTCTCAAATCTTGGATTAGTGATCTCGAGATCACTGTTCTGGCTAGCTCCTAAATCGGGCCGTTACAGGACTGATATCGAGATTACCCATCCGTAACAAATGCAGGACCTCATTCATTTCGGGAAATCACATATCCATCGATTTTTCATTTATTCAAACAGGATTTAATGTTTTTCAAGCATTATCAGGCATGTGATTATTTCAATCATTTATAACATTCATATAATTCAAATAAACACATTCCACATTCATTTCAAGCATATAAGTAACATTTTTATCATTTATCATTTATCGGGCATTATTATTGATCGGGCAGTTTCATTTATCGGGCTTTAACGAATATGTGATCATTTCACATAATTATGGCATTTATACAATTCAAAAACAAAACATTTAATTCAAGCATATAAATATACACAATTTAGTTACACAAACTTATCTCGACAAATGTTTGTGTACATTAAATCTACTAATCCGACATTTTCCTCTTTTCCTCGTTCTAGCTCCAAATTTGGTCTATCCGGATCTATATGAGTAAATTTAACATCAATTTATCACATTTCATATACAAGCGGACTCAATTTACATCCTAGGCAAAATTATCATTTTGCCCCTAACTTTTCTGTAAATTCCAATTTCATCCCTAGGCTCGGAAAAAAAAATTTGTGCAATTTACTCCCTATTCCAAGCCTAACCAAAATTCCATCACAAAATTTATAGCACATGTATTCATAAAAAATCAAAATTTTTCATCAAATTTCACAACTTTACATTTTAGTCCCTAAATCATGTTTTCATCAAAAATCACTTTGTAAAAGTTATTTATATATCAACAACCTTTCATTTTCTACCATAAATTTCAAGTTTTCAACATATTCATCCATGACCTAATTTCCATACCTTGATAGCTTTTCAAATTAATCCCCCAAATAGTTAGATTAAGTTATCCCGGTTTCAAAAATATCAAAATTACTAAAAATGGGACAATAAAACTTACCCAATTTGGCCACGAAAGCTTGCTTTCTCTTTCCTAGGGTTTCCATGGAATATTTTGGGGAAGAAGATGAGAAAATAAGATGATAATTCTTTTATCATCTTTTAATTAATTAAATTATTTCAATTTCCAATTTAGTCATTAGCCTTTTTCTAATTTTCCATGGATGAGTCACCAAAAATATCTACATACTTTTCATTTATGGTCTAATTACCATATAAGGACCTCAAGTTTTGAATTCCATAGCTATTTGATCCTTATAGCTACTAGAATTCTACTTTTGCATTTTATGCGATTTTGTCCTTCTCGTAATTAAGCACATAATCGGTAAAATTTTCTTATCAGAATTTTCACATGACATTTCTATCATATTACGGACCATAAAATAAAATTAAAATAAAATTTATTTTCGGCTCGGATTTGTGGTCCCGAAACCACTGTTCTGATTTCACCAAAATTGGGATGTTACATGATTTCTTTTTCAACTTATTAGCTTATAGGCCATAGTAAAATCTAGTTAAATGTGACTCGGATACTCGAGATCCATCCAAACACAACCAGAGAGCACATAAGTGCTAAGCTCGATGGCAACATAAAATGCACATAAGTGCAGAGCCCGAAGACAATTGAGATTACAAATAAGTGCAAGGCTCGAAGGCAATAGAACAACTACAGACAAATAATCTCCCAGACTGTAACACCCCTAACCCGTATTCGTCACCGGAGTAGGGTTACGAGGTATTACCGATCAATACATATCATTTAACATACATAACTCATATATTTATGCATTCATACTCAAATATCATTTAATCACAAACACATTGTCCCTTATTAGGGCCTACGAGGCCTTAAACAAGCTTTAGAAGTGGTTTGGGACTAAACCAATAACTCAAAAAAATTTTGGAAACTTAGAAAAATTTTCACTCATACAGGGGTCACACGCCAGTGTGAACAGGCTGTGTGCCTCACACGGCTCCAGACACGCCCCTGTCTTAGGCCATGTGGAAACAGGGCATACATACTGACTTTGGTCACACGGCCAACCACACGCCCGTGTGCCATTCGAAGTGGCCACACACGCCCGTGTGCCAGGCCATGTGCTAGACCGTGCCAAACCTGCAGGGTATACTGACTTATGCAACACGGCCAAGTCACACGCCCGTGTGCTAGGCCGTGTGCCATTTAGGGGGTATACTGACTTGTACCACACGGCCTGTCACACGCCCGTGTATGAGACCGTGTGGAGCATACAGACTTCAATTCAATTTCAACACCAGGGGACACACGGCCGTGTAACATGACCGTGTGTCACACACGGCTGAGACACACGCCCGTGTCTCTGCCTGTGTGGACAAAAATAGGCCATTTGCAAGGCCAATTTGCCACCCCATTTTGCACGTACCTACACAAGTACAAATGGTACCATTTTAAGGCACAAATATGCAGCCAAAAGTCATTAAACAATACATAAATCTTGTTATATCTATCTTCAACCATGCAAGTCACAAATATGTCACAACTTGCTATTTAATTACATACCTAATTCACATATACAATTCAATTTACTAATTCATTTCAACCATGCATTATCAAGCATTAATTCACAAACACATAACTTCCAAATCATCAACTTCAATCACCTAACATAAGTCAATTTACCAAACTCAAAATAGAACCATTTGCATATTTATAACATCATCATGTTCATCATCTTATGCCAACCCAAATGGCCAAAATACATATCCATCAAACATACCAAAATGACACAAGCCTATACATGCCATATACCATATTTACACAACTCAAAAGTACCAAATAGATGTCCGATAATGTGATAAAGTTCCTGACGATCCCCAATTCCGAGCTAGATTTGATTTACTATAAAATATAGAAGGAAATAAACAAAGTAAGCTATAAAGCTTAGTAAGTTCGTATGTATATATGAAATTATCAACATCATTCATGAACAATTACAAGTAGATACATAATTTGCAATTAAACCTCAATCAATGAGATAACATAAAGTTTAACTATAAAGCATCTCATATGTTCTCATCTTCTTATAATTCATCATTCGAACAGATTTCTGTACATACCTGTACTGATACATATCTATTCTCACCAATTTGCTTATCGAATCACGTCGAGTTTATAAATGATTACAATATAAGTACGTCGATTTTCCGATGCCATAGTCCAACTATGGTCTTACACATACATTGCCAAGGCCCTGCCATGGTCTTTCATTCACATGCCATAACCTGGTTATGGTCTTATTATTTGATTTTGCCATAGCCCAGCTATGGTCTTATTCAACAATTCGTTTACTTAAACCGTGCATTTAATCTAATATCTCCATATTTATCTAATAGAATAAATACTATCTCAATTTCATCCATCAAATAAATAGATACACATTTAAGTTCAGTTATACGAACTTACCTCGTATACGGAAATAACGGATCGGGTCGACTACTCGATAACCTTGCTTTTCCCCCGATCTAAATCTGAATTCTTTCTTTCTTGATCTATATGAATTCAAAATTAACTTATTCAATCACATATTCTTTCAATTTAGTCCATATCACACTTTAAAGTACTTTTACACTTTTGCCCCAAGTATTTCACAACTTTTACAATTTAGTCCTTATTTCACAAAACACAAAATTCACATAATTTCAATAAAACCCATGCTTGGCCGAATTACATATAGGTCCCTAGCAGCCAAAAACTTTCATTTATTTCACATTTCAACTACTCAATTTGCACTTTTCATAATTTAATCCCTATTATGCATTTCATCAAAAATCACTTAACAAAACATGTAAAATTATCATCAAACTTTCATATTTCAACATTAAACATCAAAGAACACATAGATTCAAAAATGGTGACTCTCAAAATCTTTAACAATTTCGAAATTAATGGTACGGGCTAGCTAGATTGAGTTGCAACGATTACGAAAACATAGAAATCATCAAAAACCGAGCAAAAACGGACTTGCAATTGAATAGAACAATGACCGAACCCTAATAGCTTTAAAATGGCTTCCTCCCTTCTTGTTTTCCGGTTGAAGATGATAGAAACAAAGATGATACCTTTGTTTCTTTTATTTAATTTACTTTAATTTACAAATTACCAAAATAACCTTAATGATAAAACATTTATACCATCCATTTCATGCCCATTAATGTCCACTTACCCTATTAATGGTCCATTTATCACTCAAGAACCTCCACATTTAATATTCATAGTCTTTTAGTGCATTTAACAAATAGAATGTAACTTTTACGCTTTACGCGATTTTGTCCTTTTTTACTGAATTAAGCATTCAAACGATAAAATTAGTTCACAAAACTTTCACACATACATGCTACCATGCTGTAAACACTTAAAATAATATTAAAATAAATTTTTGACATCAAATTTGTGGTTTCAAAACCACTGTTTTGATTTAGCTAAAACTGGGCTGTTACACAGACCAAATGCGTGTCTAATCCCTATTGGTTTCTCAATTGTATCCTAACTATTTTTCAAAGTGTAACACCCCGAAATTTTGGTTTTGGATTTCACACTAGACCATGATAAATTCTGTTAAAAATTTCAAATAAATTATTTCTTAAATCTTGAATGAAAGACTAAAATTTGATTTTTTTTTAGCTTTGGATTATGGAACCTCTTGAATATCTAGTTTAATATTTTGAGGTTGAATTGAATTTCTATTTTTTATTGTAAGTATTAAACTGAAATTTTAGCTATCAATAGGGGACTAAGCTTGCCGTTAATCTTTTTCTTCACTTATACTAAATATTTTAGATAATGGCATGGGTGTGTTGTTGTTGTTGTTGTTGTTGTTATTATTATTATTATTATTATTATTATTATGTGTTATTAAATTATTACAATTTTGAATGAATGTACATACTGTAACATCCTTTACTCGAGCTCATAATTAAACCCGAGCAAAGAATGTCACATTTTCGAGTCAATCACATCACCAAAGTTTCAATAATTCATTCATGTTCCACTAATCATTTAGGACTATTTAAGGTTATTTAAATGTTCTTGTACTATTTCTAAACTTTCCTTATGACTTAGTTTTGAATGGAGGTCGTTTAAGGTCCTTTTTAAAGCATATCAGAAGAATAGGAACGAGATGAATAGAGAAAACAATCATGTATTTCATATATCTACGTTACACTTAGGTAAGCATCCATATATACATGAAAAGAATTAAGAAAGCATAATAAAGATGAACAACTATGGCTAACTAACATTAGCTTACTAACTAATAGTCTTAATAGCTAATAGACTGAACCAACTGTACTTTTACTGCTAACATTCCCCAATGACAATAAAAAAAAATTCACTCAGTAGCGTTCTTCTAGAACTCATTAGGAGCACAAACTTTTAGTTTCTGTTTGAAGTAATTAAACGATCCAACAGCTAGTGGCTTAGTCAGTATATCAACTGCTTGTTTTGAAGAGGGAACATAGTTCACTTCCAGCTTATTAGTTGCTACATGCACTCGAACAAAATAAAGTTGCAACTCAATGTGTTTTGATAGGCTATGGCACTAGAATTGTCACACCAGATCACTAGTACATGAGACAACTGAACACCTAACTCTTCCAGTAACGCTCGAATCCACTTGATTTTAGACACAGTACTAGCCACACTCCTATATTCTGTCTCAGTTGTCGACAGAGCAATAGCTGATTACTTTTTTAAACTCCATGAAATAAGGTTATTTCCCAGAAAAACCACATAACCTTCTATCTCCAACACTACTTCCCCAATCAGTATAAAAAAATGCATTTAAATTGAACTCGTTGGTGGGACTAAAACAGATGCCATGATCACAAGTTCCCTTTAAATACTTGAGAATATGTTTAACTAAAACCAGTGCCCTACAGCTGGTTGACTCATATGCTGACTGACTCTATTAACACTAAAAGTTATTTCAGGTCAAGTAGCATAGAGATATTGCAATTTACCAACAATGCTCCTGTATCTGAAAGGATCAGGAAACAACATTTCATTAGCAAGTAAAGCTTTAGAGTAGGAAACCATAGGAGTTAGGAGTGACTTGCAATCAGTCATACCAGCAAATTGAAGTAACTCCTACACATATTTCTTTTGATTCAATTGAACCTTGTCACCAACTAAAGTAGCCTCCACTCAAAGATACAAGTTAAGATTTCCTAAGTCCT
Organism: Gossypium sturtianum; assembly: GCA_025698515.1. NCBI lineage: Eukaryota > Viridiplantae > Streptophyta > Magnoliopsida > Malvales > Malvaceae > Gossypium > Gossypium sturtianum. Next base: position 90,825,231 of record CM046954.1, read on the forward strand.
TTAAGGAAAGCTTATCATGTAGCTGTTGAACTAATTGATCGTCTGCCTGACTATCCCCTGTGATGACTATGTCATCAACATAAACCAAAAGATACAACTTGTTGCCATCCACTACACGCACAAAACACGCCACATCTGCTTGCAAGGAATGAAAACCAAACTACTCCAAAAATCCCTTAAACTTTTCATACCAGGCTCTAAGAGCCTACTTCAAGCCATATAGAGCCTTGTGTAACTTACAAACCAACTGCTCCCTATTTGATCCAGTGCGTTCAAACCCTACTGGTTGCACCATGTAGACGTCTTCTTGCAAATCTTCATTAAGAAAAACCTTAATAAAGTCCACTTGGTGTAACCTCTATTTGTGAGACAAAGCAAGTGTAAGAATAAGCCGAACTATTGTATCCTTGACCACAGGGCTATCAGTCTCCCTATAGTCATGTCTAGGTTGTTAAGAAAAACCCTGAGCCACTAACCTGGATTTCTTTCGAGCCTCAATACCATCAACATTTCTTTTATTCTTGAAAATCCATTTACACCCTACTGTAGTTCGATTGGAAGGTAAAAAAGTTAGACTCCAAGTGCCTTGTTGAACAAGAGCATTATATTCTTCTTCAACAGTAGCGTGCCACTAAGGATCAGCCAATGCCTCATAGACGATGCTCATGAGAAACTGAAGACTGAAGTTCTGAAGAGTAAACCTTTGGCTTAAAAATCCCTGCCTTACTTCTAGTAATCATAGGATGATGATTAGTAGAAGACTCATTAAGAGAATCAACCAACGGTGGACTAAGCTATCCAGAAGAACCAGAAGCAACATGACCATGTGACAGAGTGACACTTCTCATACTAGAGCTTGAAAAGAACTCACAGGGAACACCAATAGCTAAGTCATCAGAAACATAAGTAGAAGAGTCAGCTAAGGGAGCTGATGACGAGCCAAATAAATCAATAGATAAACTCGGTGTTGTGGAAGAGACATAGGGAAACTTCGTAACTACTATCCTTGGAACATAAAGTGAGAAAAAACTGACAGCAGACTTCCTTGAAAAAGGAAAAACAGATTCATCAAAAAATAAACACTTTTCCATCAGAATCAAAGCATTTGTAACCCTTGTGCATACTACTGTATCCCAAGAAAACATAAGAAGCTGATAAAAACTGCATCTTGTGGTTATTGAACGACCGAAGATAAGGATAACACAAACAAACAAAGACCCTTAAGAAATAATAGTCTAACAGAGTCTTGAAAATCATCTCATGAGGAGTAGACCCTCGAAGAGCCTTGGTTCCTTGGTTGGAAGCTTGTTGATTAAAAACACAGCACGAAAAAAAGCATCAGACCAATACTTCATAGGCATGAAGAATTGTGCCAATAAAGTAAGACCAAGTTCCACCACCTGTCAGTGTTTCTGTTTCACAATACCGTTTTGTTCAAAAGGATGCGGACAGGAGATTCGATGCTTAATTCCAAAAGAGCAGAGTTGAGATAACACGATTTGAAATTCTCCTTCAGTCAGATTGAACCTCCTTAATCTTGTTACCAAACTGTAACTTAGCTTACTTCTTAAACTGTAAGAAAGTAACAACAACATCTGATTCGTATTGTAGAAAATAAATCCAAGTATAACATGAGTAGGCATCAACAAAAGTGACATAATATAGAAAACCACTTGAATGTATAAGAGTTGGACCTCAAACATCAGTCACAACGAGCTGCAAAGGCATGGTATAGACTATTTTTGAATGCGAGAAAGGCAGTTTATGACTCTTTCCCATCTGACAAGCTACACAAAAAGTAACATCTTTATTCTAAGATACTCATTTTACAAGAATGAAAAATTCGAGCCATCACATCTGAGGAAAAATGGCCAAGTCTTCTATGCCATGTGTCATAAGAAACATAAAAACTACATTAATATTTGATTTTTCAACATTCCTTACAGAATCAAATTGACTAGTACTAAAAACCTCTAGTTTGTATAGACCATCCTGCTCAACTCTTTGCAGCAACACTTGATGAGAGCTTGAATCCTTAACAAAGCATTTTGTAGCATGAAACTCGAAATACACCTTATTATCCTTTGAGAACTGTGACACATACATTAAGTTTTTTGTTATGCCAGGCACATACATCAAGTTTTTCATATGAAGAGGTCTATTATTTGTAAGCAAGATACTTTGGCTAGTGCTAGATATTAACAAAGACTAACCATTAGCAATAGCCACCTTACCTGTACTATTATATGGAACACTATTTGACACCTTGGAGGCATCACGAGTGAGTTGGGAAGTGGCCCCTGAATCAGGAAACCAGGCATGTTCTCCAACAATAGCAACATTCACAGAAGCAGAAGAACCATTAGCAGAAATGAAAGCACCTGCTACATTCTATTTGTTGTCCCCATCATCATCACCGATTGAACAATGATTAAAACTTGAACCTCTATAACCTACATCAGGCTCAAGAAAACCAGTAAAAGAAGTATCAAAGCGATAATAGCACTTTTGCACAATATGCCTAAATTTTCCACATAGCTGGCACTAAGGTCTGTTTGAAGCATTTCCAAAATGACCTCTGCCTCTACCTTGATGAAATGAACCACCTCTACCTTGATGAAATGAACCTCCTCTGCCTCGACATCAAACTGGACGAGACACACCTTCTGTGGGCTACTTATAACCTTGTGCACTATGAGAACCAAACTGAATTTTGGCAAGATTAACACTGAAGAGCCCAGTCATAGCACCTGACTTTTTCCTAACTTCAAGATCAATCAACATTGAAGACAAATAAAGTACATCATAGACTTGCCTACTAGTGGTGATTAATGTGAACACCGAATCAAACTCACTAGGTAAACCATTAGGAATAGCTGCAATATGCTCTGCATCAGATATCTTTTCTCCACATATACCAAGATTATCCTTAATCAATTTAGGTTATCTCAAATAATCAAACATGTTTTGATCCCCTTTCTTTTGAGAGTAAAAAGAATACCTAAGATTCATAATCTTGGTAGTTGTTTTAGTAGAATAAAACTAACCAATGACTTCCTAAATTTCAGCAGCCGATTGACACATGACCAAAATTGGTAAGATCTTAAGACTAACAACAGAAAGTAACGAAGATGCTATGGCTTTATCTTGTTTATTAAATGAAACTCTTTTAGGATTTTTAACTAGATGACCATACTCATCAGAAACAAACTTAGGAGGTATAGCCTGAGTACCATCAATGTAAGACTTCAAACCATAACTCTCCAAAGCAAAATATACTTATTGTTTCCATAGAGGATAATTAATTTCACCAAGCTGAATATTAATCTTCTTGTTAGTTAAGTTCTTAGAAACATTGGTGGAACTGTTACCAGCAACTTCTTGATGTTCAGAAACACTAATTGCCATCACGAATTTTAGAAAAATAAAATCAAAGAAATGGCTCAGATACCATATTAGAAGAATAGGAATGGGATGAATAGAGAAAAAAATCTTGTATTTCATATATCTACCATACATTCAGGTAAGCATCCATATATATACATGAAGAGAATCAAGAAAGCATAACAAAGATGAACAACTGCAACTAACTAACATTAGCAAACTAACTAACAGTCTTAACAACTAACAGACTGAACCAACTGTACATTTACTGCTAACAAAGCAAAACGAGAAAATTTCTAGTCACGATCTATATGTCTCGAGACAATAATCTACACATCTCGAGATATTACTCTAGTACTATAGCAATTTTGGTTTGAAATTTGCTTGTCTCAAGACATGGCCTTGGGATTGTAGTATTTTAGATTCAAACTTGCCCTATCTAGAGATTTTGGCTCTTAGGTCTCAAGACTGGGAATAAGGGATCGGCAAATCAATTTGTAACCGTTTTAGAAACAATATATAAACATATTTCATTTTCATAAATTTTTTGTCACTTTTCAAGCTTAAAATTCCACTAAAGGTCAATCTAATCTTCACAAGTTCATTTTAACTTCTCATACATATTGGCAATTCCATCTCTTGTATCAACTTCTTAGAATTAAAACTATTCTATTACTTTTCCTCTTCCTCCTCTCCATTCCACGTCCAATATATATAAGAATCTTTGACTTTTAGTATAGAAAGCCTATATGTAATATTCATTATTATTTTTCACTAATTGCACATATAATCTTAACAAGGTTGTCTACTTGAGTATGAGTCACTAAATTATTTATATCTTGGCCTACAGAAATTGAAATTAAGATATGCTTGTTGTTTTTGAAACTAGGCTCAATGAAATTTTTACCATAAAAAAATTAGAATTTAGTTAAAATTAGATTAGTACTAGTTTTTCTTCAAATCTTTCCTCTGTTCTTCTGCTACGAAGCTCTGACCTTTCTCAACTGAATATTATTTATCTTTCTGTAAAAAAAATTGTATAACATTTCTATCTATTTCTTTTGAAATTAGACTTATTAATATTTTTATGCATATAAATTTCATATCCTAACTATTTTTTTCAATTTTTAATTAATTTTCAAAGTCAAAATAAGGGATCACGAAATTTATCTGACTTTTTATCACTAAAATGCATATATCTCAGTCAATATGATCCTAATGCTTATATTGTTTCTTCCATACAAAACTAGATTTATTAAAATTCAATTTCATACTTTCTGCATCATTTAGATCTTCTACAATTTTTGGTGAATTTTTAAAGTTGAGCTACTACTACTATTTAGAAATTGTTTTAGTGATAATATTTAATTTTCTATGGTTCTTTGCATTAACTTTAATTTAAACATACATAATCATTATACTTTTCATTTATATTCATTTCTTTACCTTTTCTTATAATAAAAATCATATTTCTCTCTTTCACTTGAAACTTGGTGTTTCTACACATCATATTTTATCAAATACTTTCTATCTCTACTATTTCAATTAAAATTCACATTTTATGCATTTCATTCATAACATATTTAACTCAACTCATAAAGATATAAGTAAAGTTAATATGAAAACTTGCATCTTTTGATAAGAATTTCTTCTCTTTTACTTCTCTTCCATATCTTTCTCAACTTTATCACTATCTTTCTCAACTTCATGTAACACCCCTAACCCGTCTCTGTCACCAAATTAGGGTTTCAGAGTATTACCAAGCGATTCCAAACAATTTATATCAAAATATGTCATTAATATCATTCAATATAAATTAACGAAAACTCATTAAGAATCTTACAAAAATATGCAATTTGGGCCTCAAATAGGGCCTTCAAGGCCCTAAAATTAGTTTAGATACAATTCAAGACTAATTTGAAACAAACTAGAGGTTTTGTGAAAAAGTTGCAAAAATGTGAAAATAGGGGTCACACGGCCGTGTGCTCAAGCCATGTAACACTCGAACAAGGGACACACGGGCGTGTCCCAGCCCGTGTCCTCACCCGTGTAACTCACTGAGTAGGGTCACACGGCCGTGTCGCACACCCTGTGCCAGGTCGTGTAACTCTTTGAGTTGTCACACACGTCTGTGTGCTAGGCCGTGTAACTCACTGACTTGAAACAATAAATTTTACAAATGACACACGGTTGTATCGCTAGGCCGTGTGTGTCACACGGCCTTGTGAAAACTCGTGTCCCAGGCCGTGTGAACCAAAAAATGTACCTAAAATCAAATCATTTCAAGTAGAATTAATATCTAACCATTCAAACCATTTGGGCACACATTCAAGGGTTCCAAACATCATTCAAACATTCATAAGCATGCCATTTCAAACATCCTAAACCACCTAACCAATATGCCCATCAAAGGCACCATAATTGAATCAAAACATCAATTCCCAAAACATGTCACTATTGCCATATTTCCAAACATAATATCCTAGTTCAATTAGCTACCACACATGACCATTTGCAAACTATCAAAACATACCAAAAGTACCTTATTAAAAGCACTTAAAGTGACAATTATGACATAATTTGGTAAGGCATTAAAGTGCACCAAACCAACATAACTTCTAAAAGCTTAAACATATTAACTCATTCATTACACATCCAAGAACTACCAATTCAAAAGACCTATACATCTACCAATATTTAATAACTACATAGTTATCTATATATACATGCCACTACCCAAAAGATACAAAAACTACCAACTTAGATGGATAGTGTGAGCCAGTTGGTTGATCTTTCCAGTAATTCAATAGCGGTTATCTACAAAACAATCCACAAAAAAACCATAAGCTTACTGTAGCAGCCCGATTTAGGGGCTAGTAGGAATAGTGATCTCGGGGTCACTAATCTGAGACTTGAAAATTTTATTTTCATGTTATATTATGAGTTGGAGCATGATAGTATATGTGCATGAGAAATTTGGTGCTTTAATTTTAGCGATTTTACGTTTAATCGCGAAAAAGGACTAAATCGCATAAAGTGCGAAAGTTTCATTCTATAAGATAAAGGTACCAAATTGCCTTAGAATATAAATTGGAGGTCTTTAAAAGGCAATTAGACCCCCAATATATTCTTAGCCGGCCATGGACTAGCATAGGAGACAAAGATGGACAAAAAATTGGTCAAAGTAGTTGATAGTTGGTGACTTGTTTGACTAGTTTAATATTAGAATAAATAAAGACAAAATATCATCTTTCTCTCCATCTTTCTCCATCGAAATTTGTAAGAAAAATAGGGGTTTGAAAGCTCACAATTTTCAACAAGCTCTCCTCCATTCTAGTAAGTGATTTTGATGATTTTTCTTTATGATAATTGTACTTTTAAGACCCCTAGAACTTAATCTTTCAAATGAGAGGACTATTGTGCAATATGATGCAAAGTTTAGAGTTTTACCATGAGAGCTTTCATTGCTATTTGCTACATTTTTATGGAAGAAAATGAGTCTTAGTTGTTGGATGAACAACTTTTGTGAAAGGTGTTATCTTGAAAACACCTAATTTGGACCTTGATGAAAAGGTTACAAAATTGTAGTAAATATGTGAAATGTTGAGTTTTGATGATAGCTATAAGAGTATTAAATGTTCACCTAGGCTTGTTGAAGGTAGAAATGTGATTAGAATTTATTTCTGAGCCTAGGGGAAAAATGGTCAAATTGCCAAAGTCTAGGGGCAAAATAGTAATTTTGTCTAAGCATGATTATTGAAATGCTTTATTAATGATATGATTAAAATGAGCTAAATTTTTGTTATAGAGCAAGAAGAATCGAGGGTCCACCTCGATCGGGGAAAGAACAAAGTCTCGGACTAAATCGTCGAGCTAGCTCATTTTGAAATCGAGGTAAGTTTGTATGTGATTAATGAAATATTTATGTTAGCATAATTGAAAATGCTTGGTATCACATTGACGTATGATACTTCATTGAAATGAGAAATTGATGTTAAGCTTGATGTTGAAGTCCTAGTGGACTATAATTAATATCGGATTGCTATCATCAAGATGTGAATCAGATAAAGTCCCGTATAAGACCATGTCCGGGACTTGGCCTCGGCACCGAGTTAAGATCCCGTATAAGACCATACTCGGGATATGGCTTCGGAAGAGAATAAGAAACTCGTTAAGACCACATTCGAGATGTGGCATCGATAATTAATGCGAAAGTCCATGTAAGACCACCTCGGGGATATGGCATTGGCATTTAGAAGTAGCTCCATGTAAGACCACCTCAGGGATGTGGCATTGGCTTTGTCTTTACATGAACGACGTCGAATATACGTCTTTGACTAACCTTAGTGATTAAAGGGATAAGTAGATGAGTTTAGAAGTAGAAATGAGATTTGCACTAAAGTCATATGAATGAGTGAATACAGGTACTCGTGAATGAGTCACGAAGAAACGTTTACGACATATGGCATGGTATGTACTAAATAAGGGAAATTGTGAGTAAGTATGGCAAGGTGCCTATGACTTGTGTATGGTTAGTTAATATCATGGATGGATTATTTTATGATCTTATTGTTGCTATTTATATTCATGCAAACTTACTAAGCTTTATGCTTACCCCTTTCATTGCCCTTCTTCCTTGTAGTATTGCCAAGATAACTCGAGGATCATAGACGTAGGAGTTCAGAAATCACACTATCGACATCATTTTGGTATAATAATTTAGACTTATTTTGAGTATGGCATGTATAGGACTCGAGTATTTTGTTAAGTTGTAATTGTTAGCCAAAGTGTTGGCTATGTATGTTACTAAAGTCATTTTGTAAATGGCCTTAAGTTAGGCAAATTCTTTTGTTTAATGAAAGTGATTTTCTTGAAGTGTATGCCCTTGTGTATGAATGTTGAATTGAGTATTTAGATGTGTCTTTGGGTCATGGATTACGTTGAATGGAATTGGAGTACGTATGTTTGCAATGTAGGGTGGAAAAAGGGCTTGGTAGATAGCCTTCTAATTTTCTACATGGGTAGACACACAGCGTGTGTCTAGAGGCAGAGTGAGCGGCTGCACGGCTAGCACATGGGCGTGTGCCCAGGCCGTGTGAAGTCTGCACCATGCACTTGGAATTTAAATTGCCACACGGTTGAAACACACGGGCGTGTGTGTGGGCCGTGTGGATTAGTCAGAATGCCAAGGTTTAGCACACGGGCCAAGGCCACGGGCGTGTCCGGTAGTGTGTGAAATTTGTCGATTTCGACCACGGGTGGTAGACATGGGCATGTCTTAGGGGGGCACACGGGCGTGTCCTAGACTCACTGCAGGCGTGTAACCCTATTTTGTTGAAAAGTTTCTCGAACGTGTAAATGTCCCCGGAATAGTCTTGATACCTCTCGGAAGTATGTTTAGGGCCTATTAGGCCAAGTATAAGTAAGTGATGGGTTTAAACTAGACTTTGTAACCCTATTAGAGATGTTTAAGCAAGATTAGTTAGGTAATGCCTCGAACCCTGTCCCGACTTGAAGACGGGCAATGGGTGTTACATTTATTGGTATCAGAGCTACGGTTTAGTCAGTTCTAGGACTAACGTAGCGTAAGTACGAGTCTAGCTATACATGCCATATGTAAGGGTGTCTGAGTAATGATAGTGTGATGGCTCTTGACGTATGAAATTATGTTTTATGTAGAATATGGATTCTGATCCAGACCGAACTGCAGCCGGTGATGCTACGAGTAATGCGCCGGCTCCCGCTCAAGGGACCGCGCCAACTAATAGTAGACCCGAGACCTTGGGTCAGGGGGAAGAGGCTCGAGAAGCCTTTCTCCACATGATGAGCAACTGGTATACTGAGTATACCCGAGCAAATCCAAACGGTCAACCCCCTCCACCCCCCACCAATCCCTCAACCTGCTCTAGTAGCACCTCAAGTAGTTGAGGTGGTGAGAAGAGAAAGACCTCCGGTGGATAAGATCCAGAAGCAAGGAGCGGAGGAATTAGGGCAAATAAGGACGATGACCGGAGAAAGCGAGTGCGGCTCGAGAATACCATCGGGGTATTCGATGAGAGTTCCCGCACACACGAGGAGTGCTTAAAGTGTGCGATATCTCTCCGAGAGATTCAGCCTATCGATGGTGGGAACACTGCGGTGTCGGTGGTGCCAAGGAGAGAGTTAGTGGGAATTTTTCCAAGAGGAATACAGAAAAAAAGTACATTAGTCGGCGGTTCATCGACCATAAGAGGAAGGAGTTCTTGGAGGCGAAGCAAGGCCGTATGTTAGTAACCGACTATGAGCGGAGTTCGTAAGGCTCAAACAAGTATGCACGGAGTGCGTGTCTCAGAGAAAAGCATCATGTGCAAGAGATTCGAGGGCGGATTAAATGAAGATATACGTTTATACGTGGTAGTCCTCGAACTAAAAGAATTTGTAGTGTTGGTAGATAGAGCCTGTAAAGCTGAAGAGTTGGCTAAAGAGAAGAGAAGAGCTGAGAATGAGTCTCGTGACTTGAGAAAGAGACAACTGAATAAGTCTCACCAATCCTCATCTAAGAAATCGAGGGATTTCGCTACTTGATCAGTCACTTCAGCGGGGTTTTCAACCCGAAGTAAAGGCAAGCAATTTTTGGGGTCGAAAGGGCAGACCACATCAGTTGCTAGTGTGGGCAATGTCCGACCTAGTAAACCGGAATGCCCCCAGTGTGGCAGGCGCCATTCTGGTGAGTGTCGAGCTAATGGAAAAGCTTGCTTCAGATGTGGGTCCTTAGACCACTTTATCAGAGACTGCCCCAAGGAGGGCGAGAAAGAAAAGCCTCAGTATGCAAGATCGGGAAGTACTGCTAGGGGAAGACCACTGAGAAACCCGGGGAATGAGATGGGTAGCAAGAATCCATCTAGAGAGCAAGCTGCTAGATTCGAGGGTAGAGTACCGGCGAGGACATATGCCATTCGTGCTCGTGAAGAGGCATCTTCCCCTGACGTAATCACGGGTACCTTTTCTCTCCATAATACTCGTGTTATAGCTTTAATTGATCCGGGATCCACCCACTCATACATATGCATGAAATTAGTCTCTAGCATGAGCATGCCTATAGAGTCTACCGAATTCATAATAAGAGTGTCTAATCCCCTAGTCATTGTTTCCCGGTCGATCTTATGTTATTACCGTTTGATGAGTTTGATGTCATCCTTGGGATGGATTGGTTAGTTACTCATGGAGTAGTTGTGAACTGTGGGAAGAAGCATATTGAGTTGAGAGATGAAAATGGTAATCTTATTCGTGTTGAATCGGATAAGCCGGATAGGCTACCGTGAGTGATGTCAACCTTGTCGACTGGAAGTATTTAAAGAAGGGATACGAGGCCTATCTTGCCTTTGTGTTGAACACTAAAGAGACTGAATTAAAAATAGAGTCGGTACCCATAGTATGCGAGTACCCAGATGTTTTCCCGGAAGAGTTGCTAGGGCTACTTCCAGTTAGAGAGATCGAATTTGGGATTGAGTTAGCTCCGGGTACTGCCCCTATTTCTATTGCTCCCTATAGAATAGCTCCAATCGAGCTAAAGGAGCTAAAAGAACATTTGCAAGAGCTATCGAGTAAAGGTTTTGCAAGGTCGAGTTTTTTTTTGTGGGGTGCTCCCATTTTATTCGTAAAGAAGAAAGATGGTTCCATGAGACTATGTATAGATTATCGGCAACTTAACAAGGTAACTGTGAAGAACAAGTACCCGTTGCCGAGGATCGACGATCTATTAGATCAATTGAAGGGAGCCACGGTATTTTCCAAGATAGATTTGAGGTTAGGGTACTATCAGCTGAGAGTCAAGGACTCAGATGTGCCGAAAACCGTGTTTAGGACTAGGTATGGCCACTATGAATTTTTGGTCATGCCTTGTAACATCCTAAAATTGAGGCTATTTGAGATTGAATTATTTTTTTTGTGTGTTTGAATTGCTGTGATGTTATTTATGGAATAATAAGGCCTAATTAGGGGTCTCGAGTAGGCTCGGAATAGGAGAAAATTTAATTTGGTAAGCTTTAAGGTAGGGAGCCTTAGTAGGAAGGGGTTACAAGAATAAATGGAGGATTATCTGACACTAAAAAGACCTTGGAAAAGTGGCAAAATGAAGGCCACTTGGGAGCTGGAAGTAACGCCACAATGAGCAAGGGAGAGCCTGTGTTCGAGTCGCGAAAATCCCTCTTTTTGCTCTTTGAATGGGACGACATAGGGGGAGAGATTTTCTCTCTTTAAACTCTTTTTTTTTATAATAAGGATAAATAAGGATTTAACTAGATATTAGGTGAATAATCTAAAAAAGGTGGCAAGAGAAAAAGTAGGCATGTGTTAATTCAAATTCTTTTGAATTATTTCAAATTAGTGGCCAAAGAGAGAAACAAGGAGTTGGCAGAAATTTGAACTCCTCATGAGAGGAGTGGGACGGCAAGTATAGGGGGATAGTGCCGAATTTTTTTAAGTCTTTCCTTTCTAATTTTTGGCTAGTCTTCATCTCTTTTGTTTTTTTTTCATTCTCTCTCAAACCCGAAAACACCATTGCCATCTACCTCTCTTATTCTTTTTGACCCTTAGCCAAACACCTACTCTCTTTCCTCTCTTTTTCTTTTCTTTTCTTCTCAAAACCGAATCCCTATCTCCCTTTTCTCACTATTTTCTTTTCACTTTAGCCGAATTCTTTTCTCCTTATTTTGTGAAGTCTTGACCGAATATCAAGCAAGGGTAATCCCTTTTTAGTTTTTCCAATCGGTCATAGAAGAAGGTAAGTATGCCGAAACTCTTCTCCCATATTCTTTTCTCTGTCGACTATCAACAAGGGTAAGAGCCGATTTCGGCATTGGATTGCAAGTATGAACCACCTGATTTGGAATCGGTTGTTGTAGGGCCTTCGAGGTGTTGATCTAGTGAAGCCGTCACCTTCGAGTAATTGGTTGGTAAGTAGTGGTAAGGATGTGTTAATAGTTTAATCTCTTTAGTATTATAAGCCGAAGGCTATTAAGTGGCTACTAATGGTTGCCGATTGTAGGGTGGAAGCAGAGGTGTAAAAAGTGTACTAAGATTAGTACCGAAGGTATTAGGTAAGGTTTTTGGGTTCAATAATTAGCCCTTTGGATATTGTGGTTTTGCCGAATGGCCAAGGACACTAAACCTTTGAGTTTGGCCGAATATAGGAACAAGAGAGCAGGAGGTGGCCGATTGACTCTTTGGGATTTGGAGTTAGCATTTGAATCAGGTGTGTACATACACACTTTATGACTAATTAAAATGCTAAGTATTCTGTGTATGTTAACTCTGATTTGTAGATTTGGGATTTAGTACCATAAAAGGTATAAACAAGGAATTCAGGTAAGTCCTTGTTGTTATGATGCTTTGGGAAGCATGAAATATGTGGCTATGTGGCATATAACATATGGTTGTTGATAAATCATTCGATGATTGCTAAATAAACCTATGGGCATGAAATCAGTAAGTGCATATTATTGATTGATGTGGGTTCTTTGAGAGGAGAGGCGGTGATATTCGTGTCAGCGGACACGGTGGTTTGGTACCACATTGTGACTACGGTCACGGAGGTTTGGCACCTCGGAGGTTTGGCACCTCATAGCGTCTCGCCCCAGTGGCTTAGCACCACAAAGTGGGTTGGCCCTGATTTACATTATGGGATTGGCGTCGGTGATTTGGTATCACACGATGGGTTGGCCCCATCATTTGATTTGTGACTTCGAGAGTCACGGTGGTTTGGCACCACCGGTGGTTTGGCACCATAATATGACGGATTTCGTGACTTTAAGTCACGGTGGTTTAGCACCACCGGTGGTTTGGTACCACACGGGGTAGAGAAAGGTGTTTGGATGGCTAGGTTGGGTGCATGGTTTAGTGCATGTTAATTTGTTATAAATTGTGTATGTTGTTGCACTAAATGGGGAAGGGTTACACATTGAGTCTTGGTGACTCACCTTCTCCTTAACATTTTTCAGTGACAAGTAGATTGCGGATGAGGAGCTAGGATGGACTCGAGGTGGCCATGCAAAGGATTTGAATTTAATGAACTTGAATTTTAGTTTATTTTATTTTTATTGTTGGTTTTATTTTAATCAAGTTGTAATAAGGCCTCCTAGAATTATTTTTATTATTTTACATGTTTGAATGATTTGTTTCAAACTATTTAATGATATTGAAATAAGTTCACATGTTTCCTCAAAATTCCTACGCAAAGTGTTTTATCGTGCCATCGGGTACATTTAAAATCTATAATAACCCGACTTAATAAATATTTTTAAACAAACTAAGTATGGTTTTAGCAAGAGAATTAAAGGAAGGGTTTTCGACAAAACTTAAGTCGGCTTAAAAGGGAATTTACAAAGTTGTTTTCTCTCAGAATGAGACCAAAATTGAGTCGCAGATGTTTGGGCGGGTTTGGGATGTTACAAAATTGGTATCGAGCAGTTCAAAGCTCTGTGTGGGGCCCAAGGCCCAAAATGTTTTAGTAGGCCTTTTGGAATTATTTTTGGGTTTTGAACAGCATGCACCGAGTCTCCCAGCACCAATCCGCCTGGTAAGTACTTCCAACTTCTTTGTGAATTATTACTTGAAGAAAGGGTAGGTCCGGGACGTAGCTAGTATGATAAGTGTTTGAACCTTAGGACTAGTCTACCCCAACAAATACATAAGACTTAAGAAGCCTAATTAAACAAACCTACGGCCAAGTCGAGAGTTAGGGTGTGGTAACCTCAGTGCGCATGTCTAGGATTGGATCCGGGAAGAGCTTGGTATTTAGCGGTCCTCGTGACTCACCTCCTCTTCTCATGATTCCTACCTGGTGCGTAGCCGGTTCACCCTAACCAAGAAGACTCGGTCATAGGCTAAACATACTAAATAAAACCCGAAAGGGATTAGCCATGTTTTATGAAAACCCTAATTTTAAAATCATTAAAATATCTCTTTTAAATAGTAGGACAAATTTATTTTTGGAAAAAATTTTAAAATATTCTTGGCTTATCAAAATTACCAAAATGCCCCTAGTGACAAAATGACGAAAAATACCACAGGATAGAAGCGAATGAAATGCCAGAAGAGTGAATAGGTATGAAAAGTATTAGGGAATGGATGTGCTCTTCTATGTAAACTAGGATAGAGGACTTAAAACTTTGATTGATCGAAGGAATCCTATTGAACTTTTCATAAAATTTTTCATGAGTAACCAAGTGGAACAATTACTAATCCATAAAAATTTCTTAATCAGTTAAAGTGCGATAGTTAGAATGAGCTCTAGAGGACGTGGCCGTCGTGGACACTCAGAGAGGCGAGGATGACCGTGTCGAACCCTGTTAGGTCGGGTCAAGGGTCAGAAAATGAGGTACCACCGCCGCCACCACCACCTCCAACTTTTGGAGCCGAGGATCGAGATCGGAGCGGGGTGAGGCAAAGATGCTCAAGTCGTATTGCAAGTCCTTGAGATGGTGGCTGGGGCTAGTGGAGGTATGGGAGCTCGGAAATCAGTTCCCGAGCGACTCCGATCCAACGGAGTTGAGGTATTTCGGGAGTGTCGGAGTGGCACCCGGTCTTGGCGGAATCTTTGGTTAGAATCGACCGAGAGAATCATGGGCGATCTCGACTGACGGATGAGGAGAAGTCGAAAGGAGCGGTGTCGCTTCTAAAGGATGAGTCATATCGGTGGTGGCTCACCGTTCGAGATGGTGCTACGGCAGATGATCTTACTTGGGAGTATTTCAAAGCGCTTATCGAGAAGAAGTATGTGGGCACCGGCTACACCGATGCTCGGAGGAAAGCCTTTTGGGATTGGTACAAGGAAATAAGTCGATATCGAGTATGAGGCGAGTTCTTAAAGGTGAGTCGATATGCTAGAGGCATCGTGGGCACGAACATGAACGTTGCGTCCGCTTTGAAGACGGACTTAGAGATGAGTTAAGGTTCTTTGATTGCTCCACAGCGGGAGCGTGAGTTTGCCGCTACTGGTGGAAAAAGCTAAGGTAGCCGGAAGGAGTCAAGGAGTCGCAGAAACAGAACTATGATAGGAACAAGCGTAAGAGAGGCTTTTGGTCGTGCAGGTCGGTGGTAATGTTCAAAAAGGGGCTAGGCGAGTGGGTCAAATCGGCGGGAAGGCCCATGGCTACTAATCGAGAGACCAGCCAGTTGTAATCGGCGTGGAAAATCACATTGGGGAGGTTGTTGGGTGGTGAGAAGGGTTGCTTTGAGTGTGGGTCGTTGGATCACCGTGTAAGGGATTGTCCTCGGAAGTTAGCCAAGAATCGCCCGAGAGGGCAAAACCGCACTCGGGATAGAACTATGGGACCACAGAGAGGGTCGTGGTAAGGGTAGAGGAGGCGGTGGTCCTAATCGAGGTCGCGAATTCAAAGCGAGGAGGCGCAGCAACACAGAGGCAAGGCGGCTGGCTTAGTCTATGCGATGAGGCATCGCGAGGAGGGTGACGCACCGGACGTCATAACCCGAGACGTTCCTAATTTTTGGTCTCCCATATGTTGCATTAATAGATGTGGGTTCGACGCATTCATACGTTGCTAGTAGTGTGGTAGAGGCGTGAACCTAGACTTTGAGAGGCGCTTCTAGGGAAATGACCGTAATTAGCCCTCTAGGACACTCTGTAGTTGTAAACAAGCTATATAGGGATGTACCCCTAGAACTCCAAGGGGTCGTGTTTAGGGCCGATCTGATGGAACTGTCGTTTGGGGAGTTCGATTTGATTCTTGGAATGGATTGGTTGGTTAAGTATCAAGCAAGGTTGGATTGTCTTTGCAAAGCGTATGGTTCTTAAGATGGCTGGAGGTGATGAGGTGGTCATGATAGGTAATAGAAGAGATTACCTATCCAACGTGGTGTCGGCCTTGAAGGAGTGAGAAGATGGTCAAAAAGGGTTGTGAGGCGTTTACGGGTTCGAATATGTGCCTTGGAGGCTAAGGAGTCAGCAGTTGAGAAGGTTCGAACGGTAGAGGAGTTCACTGATGTGTTCCCAGAAGAACTTCCGGGTCTGCCTCCGGATCGAGAAGTTGAATTTGGTATAGACTTGTTACCCGGAACGGCGCCTGTGTCTATAGCACCCTACCGTATGGCGCCAAAGGAATTGGTGGAGCTGAAGGCTCAAATTCAGGAGCTCTTGGATAGAGGGTTTATCCGACCAAGTATATCTCCGTGGGGAGCACCTGTGCTATTTGTCAAGAAGAAAGACGGTTCAATGCGGATGTGTATCGACTACCGCCAGTTAAATAAGTTAATGATCAAAAACAAGTATCTGTTGCCTCGGATCGATGACTTGTTTGACCAATTGAAGGGTGCAGCGGTTTCTCGAAGATAGATCTTAGGTCAGGTTATCATCAACTTAAGGTGAAGGAGGTGGATGTGCACAAGACGGCATTCCGTACTCGGTATGGGCATTACGAGTTTTTTGTGATGCCATTTGGGTTGACCAACGCACCTGCAGCGTTCATGGACTTAATGAATAGGGTATTTCAGCAGTACTTGGATCAATTTGTCGTGGTGTTTATAGACGACATATTGGTTTATTCAAAGACGGAGGAGGAGCATGATATGCATTTGCGTATAGTTCTACAAGTATTGAGGGAGAAGCAGTTATATGCCAAATTCAGTAAGTGCGAATTTTGGCTTAGGGAGGTGACTTTCTTAGGTCACGTGGTATCAGCTGAAGGGATTAGAGTGGACCCTCGCAAGGTTAAAGCGGTATTGGATTGGAAACCGCCTAGGTCAGTGGCAGAAATTCGAAGTTTTCTGGGTCTGGCAGGGTACTATCGAAGATTTGTGGAAGGGTTCTCTCTAATCGCAGCGCCGTTGACTAAGTTATTAAGGAAAGGAGTTCCATTTGTTTGGTCGGAGAAACAGCAAGAAAGTTTCGAGAAGTTAAGGAAGATTTTGACGGAAGCTCGGCTCGCACGACCGAGGCGAGGAAGTTGTTCACGATTTATTACGATGCATCCCATACAGGGTTGGGATGTGTGTTGATGCAGGAAGGGAAGGTAGTGGCCTATGCATCCCGTCAGTTAAGATCGCATGAGGTTAACTATCCAACTCACGACTTGGAGTTAGCGGCAGTGGTATTTGCTTTGAAGATATGGAGACATTACTTGTATGGGGAGAAGTCGATAGTCTACACGGATCACAAAAGTCTGAGGTATCTTCCGACTCGAAGGACTTGAACTTGAGGCGGCACGATGGATTGAGTGTTGAAGGACTATTTGTTCAATTGAGTACCATCCGGGTAAGGCTAACGTGGTGGCCGACGCGTTGAGCCGGAAGGTCGCGATGCAGGACTTAAGAGCGATGTTTGCTCACCTCGGTCTATACGACGATGGAAGTCTTTAGCGTAACTTCAAGTTAAGCCAACTTGGATTGAGGAGATTAAGGAAAAGAAATTGGTGGATGATGGTTTGAACGCAAGGAAGTTGCAAGTTCAAGATGGTGGTTTAGAAGGGTATAGTTTGACTGATGATGGTGTACTATGTTTTCAAGGGCGGCCTTGTATGCCAAAGGATGTGGAGTTAAGGCAAAGAATTCTTCAAGATGCACATAGCAGCCCATACGCTATGCATCCTGGAGGTAGTAAGATGTATGGAGATTTGCGGAAGCAGTTTTGGTGGCCAGGGTTGAAGCGTGAGGTAACTGAATGCGTCGGTAAGTGTCTGACGTGTCAGCAGGTTAAGGCTGAACATCAGTTGCCATCAGGGTTACTTCAACCAGTGAAGATCCCGCAGTGGAAATGGGAGAGGATTACTATGGATTTTGTCAGTGGGCTACCCCTCACGCCCAGCAAGAAGGACACAGTTTGGTTGATTGTGGACCGTCTGACCAAATCAGCTCACTTCATACCGGTGAGAGTGGATTACTCACTTCAGAAGCTAGCTAAGTCGTATGTGTCGAAATAGTGAGGTTGCATGGAGTGCAGATCAATTATCTCGGATAGGGATCCCGCATTTACGTCAAGGTTGTGGAAAGCGTTGCATCAAGCTTTGGGTACACGATTTGGATTTCGATCTGACTTTCCATCCACGATCGACCAGGCGGTCGGAGAAAGGGTCATATAGATCTTAGAGGATATGCTAAGAGGATGTGTTTTGGATTTTTGGTAGTTGGGAGGAGTATCTACTGTTTATGTAATTTGCTTATAACAATAGTTATTAAGCAAGTATTCAAATGGCACCGCACGAAGCAATCGTATGGACGAAAATGCCGAACTCCTACATGTTGGACGGAGTTAGGTGAACGACAAGTTCGGGTCCAGAGTTGGTGACAGAAACTGAGGACAAAGTCAAGGTGATTCGGGCTCGTCTCAAGGAGGCATCGACGTGCGAGAAGTCTTATGCTGATCTTAAGCGTAAAGAAATGGAGTATGCCGTAGGAGATAAAGTCTTCTGAAAGTGTCACCTTGGAAGAAGGTGTTGAGATTTGGGCGAAAAGGGAAGCTAAGCCCAAGGTTCATTGGCCCATATACAGTGTTGAAGCGAGTGGGACCGGTAGCTTACCAGCTCGAACTGCCGACAGAGTTGAGTCAGATTCATGACGTTTTTCGTGTATCAATGCTTAGACAGTATCGGTCGAGATCCATCACACGTTGTGCGATGGGTGAGATTGAGGTAAACTCGGACTTATCTTTCGAGGAAGAACCATTCGGATCTTAGATCGAGATGTCAAAGTTCGCGTAGGAAGTCGAGAACGTTGGTAAAAGTACTATGGCGAAACCATTTGCGGAAGAAGCTACGTGGGAACCCGAGGATGTGATGCGCAAAGAATACCCCACCTCTTCTAATCGGGTAATTTCGAGGTCGAAATTTTTTTAAGGGGGTAGAATCGTAACATCCTAAAATTAAGGCTATTTGAGATTGAATTATTTTTTTTGTGTGTTTGAATTGCTGTGATGTTATTTATGGAATAATAAGGCCTAATTAGGGGTCTCGAGTAGGCTCAGAATAGGAGAAAATTTAATTTGGTAAGCTTTAAGGTAGGGAGCCTTAGTAGGAAGGGGTTACAAGAATAAATGGAGGATTATCTGACACTAAAAAGACCTTGGAAAAGTGGCAAAAGGAAGGCCACTTGGGAGCTGGAAGTAACGCCACAATGAGCAAGGGAGAGCCTGTGTTCGAGTCGCGAAAATCCCTCTTTTTTCTCTTTGAATGGGACGGCATAGGGGGAGAGATTTTCTCTCTTTAAACTCTTTTTTTTTATAATAAGGATAAATAAGGATTTAACTAGATATTAGGTGAATAATCTAAAAAAGCTGGCAAGAGAAAAAGTAGGCATGTGTTAATTCAAATTCTTTTGAATTATTTCAAATTAGTGGCCAAGAGAGAAACAAGGAGTTGGCCGAAATTTGAACTCCTCATGAGAGGAGTGGACGGCAAGTATAGGGGGGATAGTGCCGAATTTTTTTTAAGTCTTTCCTTTCTAATTTTCGGCTAGTCTTCATCTCTTTTGTTTTTTTTTTTCATTCTCTCTCAAACCGAAAACACCATTGCCATCTACCTCTCTTATTCTTTTTGACCCTTAGCCGAAACACCTACTCTCTTTCCCTCTCTTTTTCTTTTCTTTTCTTCTCAAAATCGAATCCCTATCTCCCTTTTCTCACTATTTTCTTTTCACTTTAGCCGAATTCTTTTCTCCTTATTTTGTGAAGTCTTGGCCGAATATCAAGCAAGGGTAATCCCTTTTTAGTTTTTCCAATCGGTCATAGAAGAAGGTAAGTATGCCGAAACTCTTCTCCCACATTCTTTTCTCTGTCGACTATCAACAAGGGTAAGAGCCGATTTCGGCATTGGATTGCAAGTATGAACCACCTGATTTGGAATCGATTGTTGTAGGGCCTTCGAGGTGTTGATCTAGTGAAGCCGTCACCTTCGAGTAATTGGTTGGTAAGTAGTGGTAAGGATGTGTTAATAGTTTAATCTCTTTAGTATTATAAGTCAGAAGGCTATTAAGTGGCTACTAATGGTTGCCGATTGTAGGTGGAAGCAGAGGTGTAAAAAGTGTACTAAGATTAGTACCGAAGGTATTAGGTAAGGTTTTTGGGTTCAATAATTAACCCTTTGGATATTGTGGTTTGGCCGAATGGCCAAGGACACTAAACCTTTGAGTTTGGCCGAATATAGGAACAAGAGAGCAGGAGGTGGCCGATTGACTCTTTGGGATTTGGAGTTAGCATTTGAATCAGGTGTGTACATACACACTTTATGACTAATTAAAATGCTAAGTATTCGTGTATGTTAACTCGATTTGTAGATTTGGGATTTAGTACCATAAAGGTATAAACAAGGAATTCAGGTAAGTCCTTGTTGTTATGATGCTTTTGGGAAGCATGAAATATGTGGCTATGTGGCATATAACATATGGTTGTTGATAAATCTGCTCGATGATTGCTAAATAAACCTATGGGCATGAAATCATTAAGTGCATATTATTGATTGATGTGGGTTTCTTTGAGAGGAGGGGGCAAAGTGATATTCGTGTCGAGCGGACACCGGTGGTTTGGTACCACATTGTGACTACGGTCACTGAGAGGTTTGGCACCTCCGCAGGTTTGGCACCTCATAGCGTCTCGTCCCGGTGGCTTAGCACCACGGTGGGTTGGCCCCACGATTTACATTATGGGATTGACGCGGTGATTTGGTATCACACGATGGGTTGGCCCCATCATTTGATTTGTGACTTCGAGTCACCAGTGGTTTGGCACCACCAGTGGTTTGGTACCACACGGGGTAGAGAAAGGTGTTTGGATGGCTAGGTTGGGTGCATGGTTTAGTGCATGTTAATTTGTTATAAATTGTGTATGTTGTTGCACTAAATGGGGGAAGGGTTACACATTGAGTCTTGGTGACTCACCTTCTCCTTAACATTTTTCAGGTGACAAGTAGATTGCGGATGAGGAGCCAGATGGACTCGAGGTGGCCATGCAATGGGATTTGAATTTAATGAACTTGAATTTTAGTTTATTTTATTTTTATTGTTGGTTTTATTTTAATCAAGTTGTAATAAGGCCTCCTAGAATTATTTTTATTATTTTACATGTTTGAATGATTTGTTTCAAACTATTTAATGATATTGAAATAAGTTCACATGTTTCCTCAAAATTCCCTATAAAGTGTTTTATCGTGCCATCGGGTACATTTAAAATCTATAATAACCCGACTTAATAAATATTTTTAAACAAACTAAGTATGGTTTTAGCAAGAGAATTAAAGGAAGGGTTTTCGACAAAACTTAAGTCGGCTTAAAAGGGAATTTACAAAGTTGTTTTCCTCTGTAACAGACCAAATTCGGTCGTAGTGTTTGGGCCGGGTTTGGGATGTTACATGCCTTTTGGTCTAACAAATGCCCCGGCGATCTTCATGGATTTGATGAATCGTATTTTTCGGTCATACTTGGATAAATTTGTTGTGGTTTTCATCGACGACATACTAATCTACTCTCGGGATGAGAACGAACATGCCGAGCATTTGATTATGGTTCTGCGAGTTTTGAGAGAAAAACAATTGTATGACAAATTCAGTAAGAGTGAGTTTTGGCTCAAGGAAGTGGGATTTTTGGGACACATTGTCTCGGGAGACGGGATTATAGTCGACCCGAGTAAGATTTTAGCAATTGTTGAATGGAAACCGCCGAGGAGCGTAACTGAAGTAAGGAGTTTTCTAGGCCTAGCTGGCTATTATAGGCGTTTTGTCAAGGGGTTTTCCATGATAGCTACCCCGATGACTAAACTTTTTCAAAAAGATGTAAAGTTCGATTGGACAGAAAAGTGTCAATAGAGTTTTGAGAAACTGAAGACACTATTGACTGAGGCCCCTGTTTTGGTGCAACCTGAGCCGGGAAGAGAATTTGTGGTTTATAGTGACGTGTCCTTGAACGGATTGGGTTGTGTACTCATGCAAGAGGGTAAGGTGATTGCTTACACCTCTAGGCAATTGAAGCCGTACGAGAAGAATTACCTGACTCATGATTTAGAGTTGGCCGCAATTGTGCTTGCGTTAAAAATTTGGAGGCATCATTTATATGGTGAAAGGTGTCAGATTTTCACCGACCATAAAAGCCTAAAATATTTGATGACTCAAAAGGAATTGAATTTGAGGAAACAAAGGTGGTTAGAGTTGATTAAGGATTATGAGTTGGAAATTGACTACCATCCGGGAAGGGCGAACGTAGTCGCCGATGCTTTGAGCAGAAAATCATTGTTTGCACTAAGATCCATGAGTACTCAGATGACCTTGTTGGATGATGGTTCCGTTTTAGCCGAATTGAGGGCTAAACCCTTGTTTCTGCAAGAAATCTGTGAAGCTCAAAAAGATGATAACAGTTTGCAAGCTAAGAGAATTTTATGTGAGTCGAGCGTGGAGTCCGAATTTCGGGTAAATCCTGATAGATGTCTGACATTTTGAGATAGGGCCTGTGTACCCAGAAATGACGAGCTTATTCATAAAATCTTGCATGAAGCGCATAGCGGATGTTTAAATGTACACCCAGGCAGCACGAAGATGTACAATGATTTGAAGAAATGGTATTGGTGGCTTGGTATGAAGAAAGACATTTTCGAGTTTGTATCGAAATGCCTGATTTGTCAGCAAGTGAAGGCTGAACATTAAGTACCTTCGGTTTTACTTCAGCCCATTATGGTTCCTGAGTGGAAATGGGACTGTATTACCATGGACTTCGTGACGGGCTTACCGTTGACTCCAAAGAAGAAAGATGCAGTATGGGTAGTGGTTGATAGACTCACAAAGTCAGCCCATTTTATACCAGTGCGAGTCGACTATTCGCTTGATAAATTGGCAGACTTGTACATGTCAGAGATAGTAAGACTCCATGGTGTACCGTTGTCGATCATTTCAGATAGAGATCCGAGATTCACGTCACAGTTTTGGAAAAAGTTGCAAGAAGCCTTGGGCACGAAATTAAATTTCAGTACAGCCTTCCATCCACAAACCGACGGACAGTCGGAGAGGGTAATCCAGATACTTGAGGACATGCTTCGATGTTATGTTTTAGAATTCCAAGGTAGTTGGAAGAAATACTTACCATTGGTGGAATTCGCCTACAACACAGTTTGATCAAGTTTGAAGATGGCGCCTTATGAGGCATTGTATGGGCGTAAGTGCCGCACGCCCTTGTATTGGTCGAACACGAGAGAGAAAGCAGATACGCACGGGTCGATTTGGTTAAGGAAACTGAAGAAAAAGTAAAAGTGATACATGATTGTATGAAAGTTGCCTCAGATAGGCAAAAGTCCTATTCAGATTTGAAAAGGAAAGAGATAGAATTCAAAGTTGGTGATAAAGTGTTCTTGAAAGTATCACCTTGGAGGAAAGTCCTCAGATTTGGCCGGAAGGGAAAATTAAGTCCACGCTTTATCGGACCTTATGAAATTACCGAGAGGATAGGACCGGTAGCTTATCGGTTGGCCTTGCCACCTGAACTAGAAAATATTCATGATGTCTTTCACGTATCCATGTTGCGCCGATACCGTTCAGATCCTTCACATGTCATTGTACCAACAGAGGTAGAGATACAACCGGACTTAACTTATGGTGAAGAGCCGGTTAAGATTTTGGCGCGAGAGGTCAAGCAGTTGAGAAACAAAAGCATAGCCCTTGTGAAAGTTTTATGGCAAAGGAACGGAATAGAAGAGGCTATATGGGAGCCCGAGGAAATGATGAGAAACCAATATCCCAACCTTTTTACTGGTAAGATTTTCGGGGACGAAAATCCTTAAGGGGGGAGAATTGTAACAGCCCGATTTAGGGGCTAGTCGGAATAGTGATCTCGGGGTCACTAATCTGAGACTTGAAAAATTTATTTTCATGTTATATTATGAGTCGGAGCATGATAGTATATGTGCATGAGAATTTTGGTGCTTTAATTTTAGCGATTTTACGTTTAATCGCGAAAAAGGACTAAATCGCATAAAGTACGAAAGTTCGATTCTATAAGATAAAGGTACCAAATTGCCTTAGAATTTAAATTGGAGGTCTTTAAAAGGAAATTAGACCCCCAATATATGCTTGGCCGGCCATGGACTAGCATAGGAGACAAAGATGGACAAAAAATTGGTCAAAGTAGCTGATAGTTGGTGACTTGTTTGACTAGTTTAATAATAGAATAAAGAAAGAGAAAATATCATCTTTCTCTCCATCTTCCTCCACCGAAATTTGCAAGAAAAATAGGGGTTTGAAAGCTCACAATTTTCAGCAAGCTCTCCTCCATTCTAGTAAGTGATTTTGATGATTTTTCTTTATGATAATTGTACTTTTAAAACCCCTAGAACTTAAGCTTTCAAATGAGAGGACTATTGTGCAATATGATGCAAAGTTTAGAGTTTTACCATGAGAGCTTTCATTGCTATTTGCTGCATTTTTATGGAAGAAAATGAGTCTTAGTTGTTGGATGAACAACTTTTGTGGAAGGTGTTGTCTTGAAAACACCTAATTTGGACATTGATGAAAAGGTTACAAAATTGTAGTAAATATGTGAAATGTTGAGTTTTGATGATAGCTATAAGAGTATTAAATGTTCACCTAGGCTTGTTGAAGGTAGAAATGCGATTAGAATTTATTTCCGAGCCTAGGGGCAAAATGGTCAAATTGCCAAAGTCTAGGGGCAAAATAGTAATTTTGCCTAAGCATGATTATTGAAATGCTTTATTAATGAGATGATTAAAATGAGCTAAATTGTGGTTATAGAGCAAGAAGAATCGAAGGTCCGCCTCGATCGGGGAAAGAACAAAGTCTCAGACTAAATCGTCGAGCTAGCTCATTTTGAAATCGAGGTAAGTTTGTATGTGATTAATGAAATATTTATGTTAGCATAATTGAAAATGCTTGGTATCACATTGATGTATGATACTTCATTGAAATGAGAAATTGATGTTAAGTATGATGTTGAAGTCCTAGTGGACTATAATGAATATCGGATTGCTATCATCGAGATGTGAATCAGATAAAGTCCTGTATAAGACCATGTCCGGGACATGGCCTCGGCACTGAGTTAAGATCCCGTATAAGGCCATATCCGGGATATGGCTTTGGAAGAGAATAAGAAACTTGTTAAGACCACATTCGGGACGTGGCATCGATAATTGATGTGAAAGTCCATGTAAGACCACCTCGGGGATGTGGCATTGGCATTTAGAAGTAACTCCATGTAAGACCACCTTGGGGATGTGGCATTGGCTTTGTCTTTACATGAACGACGTCGAATATACGTCTTTGACTATCCCTAGTGATTAAAGGGATAAGTAGATGAGTTTAGAAGTAGAAATGAGATTTGCACTAAAGTCATATGAATGAGTGAATATAGGTACTCGTGAATGAGTCACGAAGAAACATTTACGACATGTGGCATGGTATGTGCTAAATAAGGGAAATTGTGAGTAAGTATGGCAAGGTGCCTATGACTTGTGTATGGTTAGTTAATATCATGGATGGATTATTTTATGAGCTTATTGTTGCTATTTATATTCATGCAAACTTACTAAGCTTTATGCTTACCCCTTTCATTGCCCTTCTTCCTTGTAGTATTGCCAAGATAACTCGAGGATCGTGGACGTAGGAGTTCAGAAATCAAACTATCGGCATCACTTTGGTATAACACTTTAGACATATTTTGAGTATGGCATGTATATGACTCGAGTATTTTGTTAAGTTGTAATTGTTAGCCAAAGTGTTGGCTATGTATGTTACTAAAGTCATTTTGTAAATGGCCTTAAGTTAGGCAAATTCTTTTGTTTAATGAAAGTGATTTTCTTGAAGTGTATGCCCTTGTGTATGAATGTTGAATTGAGTATTTAGATGTGTCTTTGGGTCATGGATTACGTTGAATGGAATTGGAGTACGTATGCTTGCAATGTAGGGTGGCAAAAGGGCTTGGTAGATAGCCTTCTAATTTTCTACATGGGTAGACACATGGGCATGTGTCTAGACCGTGTGAGCGGCACGGCTAGCACATGGGCGTGTGCCCAGGCCGTGTGAAGTCTGCACCATGCACTTGGAATTTAAATCGCCACATCGGTTGAAACACACACGCGCGTGTGTGGGCCGTGTGGATTAGTCGAATGCCAGGTTTAGCACACGGGCCAAGGCCACGGGCGTGTCAAGGCCGTGTGAAATTAGTCAGTTTCGACCACGGGTGGTAGACACGGGCATGTCTTAGGGGCACACGGGCGTGTCCCTAGACTCACACGGGCGTGTAACCCCTGTTTTGTTGAAAAGTTTCTCGGACGTGTAAATGTCCCCGGAATAGTCCCGATACCTCTCGGAAGTATGTTTAGGGCCTCTTAGGCTAAGTATAAGTAAGTGATGGGTTTAAACTAGACCTGGTAACCCTATTAGAGATGTTTAAGCAAGATTAGTTAGGTAATGCCTCGAACCCTGTCCTGGCTTGAAGACGGGCAAGGGGTGTTACACTTACATAGGTTAGTAAGGACATAGTATAACATTTAATTAAAATATAATTAAACACGATTCACAAAGTTACCAGAATTAAAATCGGAAGCATGTATATGCTTTCAGAAGTACCGAAGTACAATCAGGGGCACATATGTGCATTCAGGGGTACCGAAGTACAACAGGGTCACATATGTGCATTCATACAATAATTATCTATAACATTTTAACTAAAGAACAATCATATAAGAATACAAGTAGAATTTCATTTACGTATTCGAATACTATGAACTTACCTACGATCTAATTTCGGTCAACACGCAGGGACTATTCCGCTATTTTCCCATTTCCTCGATTATTGTCTTTTTTATTCAAGTCTTGATCTATATAATAATTAAATACAATATCTTAATCTCATACACATTTCATATTCCATTAGATACATATGACACTTAAATTTCCATTAATTACACATTTTCCCTAAACTTTTATAGCTTTTGAAATTTAGTCCTCTAACCCGACAATAATCAAATTAACCATTTTCTCAATTTAGAAATTACAACCAAGTATTCTAGGCCCTTAAACAGTCCCTATTATACCTCAAATTCACCATCAAACCTTGAAAGTTTAAAATTTTAACAATTTAATCCTTAAATCAAAATCTAACAAAAATCACTTCACAAAACAACCAAATACCAGAATCAAAGTTTCAAACACATTGTTATCATCAAAAAAATTAAAGATTCATCAATGAAAACTTCTAAAATATTTAAAAGATTCAAAATCAAAGGTACTAGCTAGCTGGAACTAGTTGCAACGATCTTAAAAACATAAAAATTACAAGAAATAGGTGGAGAAATCACTCACATGCAAAGATTTGAGCTTGGTCGATTCTCCTAGCTTAAACAACCATGGATATTCGGTTGTTGCATGAAAAATTAAGGAAGATGATGAAAAATTCATGTTTTGTTTTTGTTTAATTATTGCTTATTTACCATTTTACCCTTTAAAATAAAGAAAAAATTCATTAAAACCATACTAGACCATCCACTTAATTTATATAAGGTCTAATTGCCTTATTGGCCCTCCCATATTTATTAATTAAGCTATTAAATCATCCAAATGCAATGATTAACAAATTTTGTACTTTTTACATTTTAGTCCTTTTTCTTAAATTAACTACTTAAATATTAAAATATCGTAACCAAATTTTAATACGACTCTGATGACTCTGTAAATATTCTATAAATAATATTTACGAGCTGACAGGATGGAAATTTGTGGTCCCAAAACCACTGTTCTGTCACCATTGAAAAATGAGCTGTTACACTTCATCACTATCCTTCTTTTTTCTTTTAATTTTCTTCACTTCTTTCTACTAATTTTGTAACATCCCCAAACCCGGCCCACAAGTCTCGTCCGGATCTGGTTATGTCACTGCGGAATGATGGTTAAAAATCTTTGTCTTTAGAGTAAAACTTGAAAATTTTGTTAACTTTCGGGAAGTAAGTCCATTAAAAATTATTAAATAATATAAGCTTGGTTTGAATTAAAACTTTATTATAATTTATTATAATATAAATCCTTTGTAAAAATATTACTAAATACGATATAACCTTTATCAACTATAAATAGAGTACTTTAATCAAAAGTGGCCCTTATTACATCAAATAAATTAAACCAAGTACTTCAAATTAAAATGCTTGAAATAAAAATATTCAAAACATCTACTTCTGCATGAAAATCTGCTCCTGCATGCATATACCTTTGTATCTACTCCAACTCGGTCCATTAATCACGACTCACCTGCGATGTTTAAAAAGTTGGGTGAGTCATACAGACTCAGTGTGTAATTAAACCACTGATATCCACCCACATGTTAGCCACAAATAAACCCAATTATAAAATGTATAAATATAATCATTTAAACATTACCACAATCTGGGCTTGGCCCACAATCAAATCATATCAAGCACTGGGCTAGGCCCTTTTCTCATCAATCCATCGATGTTGGGCTTGGCCCATTTCCACGTATGTTCTCAAAACATACAAATCCACAAGTCATATTGGGCTTGGCCCATTTCCACATCAATTCATAACGAAACCATGCAATCATGATACCCAACCCAATCCTAAGGTCCATCCGCTACACACCCCCTTATCCGACCTACACACACACCAGGGGACTATCGAGTCACCCTCTCCTTTTCCCTCCAAAAAGGCAACCAATGCCATCCACGATGTAGCGTATAGCTAACATCAAACCACGATGGAGCACACAGCAATCCATCAAGCTACGATATGGCATAAAGCCCATATCAATCAAGGTAACCACGCGAACCAAATCGCAAAGATCCACAACGCGACCTCAGTCAGCGCCAATCCACGATGTAGCACAAAGCTGACATCAACCACGTACTCGAAGTACACCCGTACCTTCTTTCAAAAACCCACCCATGCACATGTAACATAATATAATGCGTAGATGATGCATGTGCATGCTATTCACAATCATAGGCATACTCACATAGTTAAAATCAATTATCACATATTAGCCAATTTGCTACTAACCTGGTCGTCATCATACCCCTTTAGGGTATCCATTACACATATGGCACTGCATTCATTAGTAAACATATAACACAACAGATATCATACAAATCCCAGAAACAATGGTCTAACCACACACCTTATTACTTGGAGTTCTAGACTCTCGATCCTTGACGCTATCGTTTAGTGAGACTACGGCTATTTGCCTAACGTTTTCTGCTGTTGGCCCACACCCTGGTGGCCAATCTCGTACAACAGAAACGGATCTCTTCTTGAACTTTGGGATGGGAGCTTTCCCTTGCCCACCTTGACTTGTACTCGCATCCATAACGATATCTAATCAAAACTTGGTTAATACAGATCTCAAACGAATAATCATAAACTACTCATCCTTACCGACAGAGTCTTGAAATCCCAAAAGCTCCTTAATCACTGCTAAAACTCCTAAATGGTCAAGGTCAGAATCGGTTACCACAAATGCCAACTATGGCTTGTAACAAAAATCTATGAAAAGAGGACCCCTATGGCCGAATAGCACCTAACCCTTACCTTCCTTAAATCGAATGGAGAAGAACTAGGAGAGGTCGCCCTTGCTAGAATTAAGCCCAACCGCACTAGGATGCCAAGGATTTCAACAATGGTGCTTAGTATTAAAAGAGTTTTAGGCTTAGTCTAATGATTAGAGAATCAAAGTTGAAGGAAATAAAAGGTATGGAAATAAAGAGAGTAAAAGGAATTCGGCTAAGCCTACTTACCTCTTCCAATGATTGAAAAAACCCAAAGTGATCCACACCACACCTACTATTCGGCCAAGGTGACAACTAAATAGGAAGGGAATTTGGCACACCAAGAGGGAGAGGGAGAGATTCGGCAAAAGACTTGAAGAATAATTTGGCACTCTACCCCTATTTATAGCATTCACCACCCCCTTGAAGACTCCAAGATTGGCCAACACCCACTAATTCAAATCAATTTGAATTAGTTCAATTCAAAAACAATTTGAATTGCTCCACTTATCAAAAAACAAATAAATAATAATTATCCCACACTTCTAAATAACTAAATAGATAAATAAAAATAAAAAAACATTATCCTCATCTAAATAAAAGCCTTCTAGCCGTCCAACACCTTCAAAGTTGCTGCCAAAAAGGGATAAAAATTATAACTCCAAAACGCAACTCTCTTGGTTCGAACCTGGGACCAATCTGCTGCACGCCTAACCCCCAACGCCCAGGCCACTCGGCCATCTTGATTTTTATGCTAGAAACCCCCAACAATTATTTTTAACCCCTTCCTACTTCAGCCCATAACCACCAACAAAAATAAAAACGCCAAATGCTTCTCCGGCCCCTCGAAACCGCGACCTCCCTCCCCTCCAGCGCCTAAGTAGCGCCCAAGAGCCACTTTGCCAATTGGACTTTCATGTCCATCAACTTGGACATTTATTTTTAAGGCCTACTTAGCCCAGTCCCTTGACGTAAAAATAAAACAACATTACTGCCCCAGCAGCTCGAACCCTTGAGCTCTTAGGCGCCTCCTTCCCAAGACCTTAAGTAGAGCCTCTATGCCACTTTGCCACATCCTTTCTTGTGTCCTAAACTCCAGAAAAATATTTTAAGGCCTTCCTGCCCCATTTCCCCTTTTTACCCTAAAAATCTAAAAATTTTCTAAGGCATTCCTTGCCTTCTAGGGTTCTCCAAACCCCTAAAAATTCCTCCAACATGACCATAAGCCTACTAACTGCTCGGGTTATGCTCCAAGCGCATAACCCCTAAACCAGGGTGTTACAAATTTCTTGCTTCTAAGTTTTGGAACGTACTCTTTAAGATCCCTACTTCATCTTTCCTCTCTGGTGCCTATGGAAATTTCCAAGAATTTTGGGTGAAATGGTGGGGTTTTATGACAAAGGACTAAATTGTAAGAAAAGGATAATTTCTCCCCTTTTATAATGGTGGTGACTTTGGAACATGGAGAATATTAAGAAATTTCTTCATACTTCCATACAAATATATCATTTAATTTAAAAAATTAAAATATTTTATAATAAAATAATAAGATAATAATAAAATATTTCACCAATTATATTTCAACACCTAATATTCATCAATTATTATCATGATAATTCATGATAATTATCTTGATTGAGAAATGACAATTTTGCCCTTATAATCTCTCAATATTCATTTTTTATAAAATTGTAATTTTTTCCTTATTTTTTCACTTTTCAATTTAGCCCTCATTTACTGTAACACCCTCCACCCGTATTGAACACGAGAATAGGGTTACGGAGCATTAACGGACTTATAAATCAATTACACATACATTTACTCATACATTTTAAAATTTCATGCAATTATCAATCAACACATTCATATCGTCCCTAATACGAGCCTACGGGGTCCAAAACATTCATTCAGGGTGGTTCGGAACTAAACTGATAACTTTGAAATCTTTAAGAACACATAATTTTTTTTGTCAAAAACAGGGGACACACGCCCGTGTGGTCCGGCCGTGTGTCTCACACGGCCAAAGACATGCCCGTGTCACAGGCCGTGTGGACATTCGAAATGAAAGCACATGATCCGTGTCCCAGCCCGTGTCTGACCCTGTGTAACTCTCTGACTTGGGTCACACGGCCAACACACACGCTCGTGTGACTAGCCCGTGTGCCCTAAAAATGGTCATACACGCCCGTGTTCCAGGCCGTATACTAGGCCGTGCCAAACCTTTAGGGTATACTGACTTATGCCACATGGCCAAGTCACACGCCCGTGTGTGAGGCCGTGTGAAGCATACTGACTTGATTTCTAATTCAACACTAGGGGACACACGGCTGTGTAACCTTACCGTGCGTCACACACGGCTGATACACACGCCTGTGTCTCTTTCCGTGTGGACAAAAATAGGCTACTTACCAAGCCATTTTGCCACCCAAACTTACTCACATTTACATAACCCAAATGGCACAAATCACAGCATAAATAGGCATCCAATACAACCACAGCCAAGACTAAATCATGCCATTTCAATACCAACAACTAACTTGCCTATAATATCATGTTTTGCTCATTCAAATCATACTAATTTCACATTCACAAAACATTTATAAACCACATCATTGAGGAGCATTAGCACATATATATACATCACCATATTTGCCAAAATAGAACCAAAATAAGCCTTCTCTTATGGCTATACACCAAGCAAAATACTTATCATATACAAACCAAATTAAAAGGCTAATTTCATTACCAAACTATACATCGAAATGACCAACTCCTATACATGCCATATGACCAAAATATAATTTCAAAAATACCAAAGTGATAGTTGGATAGTGTGACGAAGTCTCCGACGATCATCGAATCCGAGATAGCTCTAAAATCATTATAAAACATGGTAAAATAAACAAAGTAAGCTTTATAGCTTAGCAAGCTTGTATGAAAATAATAAGCAAGTCTCACCATTCATTTACCATTCAAATTAAATGACATAATATGCAACAATACATTAATCTCAAGCTAACATGAATATAACCACATACTTGATCATAAACTCACAACTTCCTTAGACTCATTGCTGGTATAGTTTTTCGTACATACCTGTACTGATACATATTTATTTCTCAACATTTCACGTCTTTAATATACCCATTGAACCATTTGAAATAAAAGTTGGATACTCGAGAGTCTCGCACCCTAAGTGCCAATATCATGGCCTGAAGCCAACTCAATGTATCTCGCACCCGAAGTGCCAATATCATGGCCCGAAGCCAAATCGATGTAACTTGCACCCGAAGTGCCAATATCATGGCCCGAAGCCAAATCAATGTAACTCCTAATAACATGTCCTTCGTATCCTAATTCATTCCTAAGGTTCAACCGGGATTTCTAATGCCGAATCTTCGTCAAATGTGTCCGCAAGTTCGTAATTCACAATTTAAGCAATATCAAAACATTTAAAACACAAATATAACAATTTTTATTACATACGAACTTACCTCAGACGCAAAAACGACGAAATAGGTCGATTAGTCGAGTACTTTGTTTTTCCCTCCATTTAGATCCAGATTTCACTTTTCTTGATAATTAAGCCATGAAGTTTCCAAAATTTTAATCTATTTTAATGGCTTTCTCCAACCCTAAATTCAGCTATGAAGATGAAAAATGAAATAGATAGCTTTTTATTTTATTATTTTTACTTTAATTAACCAAATTACTAAATTAACCTTTAATTAAACATTTAAAACACCTAATAATGTGTCCATAAATGTCCACTCACCATTAAAATGGTCTAATTACCACTTAAGGGCTCTTACTTTAAGGTTCTATAGCTATTTAATACCTTTAGCTATTAGAACATCACTTTTGCATTTTACGCGATTTAGTCCTTTTTTATCAAATTGACTAATCAAACGATAAAATTTCTAATTGAAACTTTCACACAATCATTCAATCATGATGTAGACATTAAAATAATAATAAAATAATTATTTTGACTTCAGATTTGTGGTCCCGAAACCACTGTTCCGATTTAACTAAAAACGGGCTGTTACATTTACCTATTTATTTTACCCTTTATTCCATTCCACATTTGGTTTATTTTCAATTTTGGTCCTTCAAATTTTCTATATTTATATTTTGACCCATGAATTTTGAATATTTACATTAAGGCTACAACACTTTCACATTTTTACAATTTAGTCCTTACCTTAAATTAATACGTCATGTCATACTTCTTGATTTAGCTTTCTTTGGTATCTCATGGCCTTTACTTATACCTTCTTTCACTAAGAATCTATTACATACTGTTTACGACTAAGAAAGTTTTGGAGGTGTTACGCATGCATACATATGCATTTGCATGGGCCTTACTGGTCCGCAAGATGAATTGAGTGCATGTGTCTATATATATATATATATATATATGAATACATTTGCATGGCTCATTAAGTGGTGGTCTTGTTTTACCACCCACACCCATATAAACAATTATATATACTTTATAGGAATAATATTTGGTACATTGCTAACAGAATTTCTAAGCTCCACGAGTAGGGTTAAAGGGTTGACAAGTGTCCTATAAGGGTATACTATAATATGGAAAAAGTAAATATTTTTTTAAAAAGAGACACAGTCAGTTTTTTAAGATTGCTTGTGGAATAAAAAAATTACACTGTCAGTGTATCAAATACTAGCCCATTTTAATAGATGTAATTAGCATGCAATAATGTATGTTATATCATTGTAGATGTTCAAAGCTTTAATTTAGGATTAATTCTAGTTTGGGTATAAGTCTTTTGAGTAATTTGATTTATATAGGAAATTATATATTAATTTGATTTTTTTTTAAAAATAAGATGATTCGTCTAAGATTAAAACTAGATTAAATGGCATAAAATTGATAGCTTAGATCTAATTTTAATAAGTATGTGTGTTTTCCTATATTGAAGCGAAAGAGTCTAAAGATTTGTCAAAATCGAAGCTTATTATGGATTGATTGTTTCTAAGTAGTGAGTGCTTAAAAATTCAAGTTGTGATCCTTTCATTTTAAAATATTTTAATGTTGTAGTTAAATTATTAGCTTAGTGACTTTGATGTTTGTTAGAGTTATGACCCAAATTCTTATTAAAATAAAAGACAAGTGGCAAGATAGGGAGATACACGAGGGCAAAGAATCCGTATAGAAGTTTACTTCCTTTGTTTGATATTGATTTGAATAAGGTGTTTCAACCTTACTGCATTACTTCTATTAGATGTTGATTAGAATAAGGTTTTCTAAACCTATAAATATACGTAGTCTATACTCCTTGTAATCATTCGAATTTGACATAGTGAATTTTCTTCTCCTCTGCCCGTGATTTTTTTCCTGAAAGGATTTCCACGTAAAATCTATGTGTTCTATTTTTCTCTCTTTTCTTGCCATTATCGACATTCTATTTTTGACAATGTTATGATTCCATGCATTTTAATTTTTACTTGTGTAGTAGTTTATTAAATTGTTTTTAACAATAGCTACTATTGTTATTTTT
This sequence comes from Gossypium sturtianum, assembly GCA_025698515.1. NCBI lineage: Eukaryota > Viridiplantae > Streptophyta > Magnoliopsida > Malvales > Malvaceae > Gossypium > Gossypium sturtianum. The sequence continues at coordinate 90,860,604 of CM046954.1, forward strand.
TATTAATTAATTATTTTTCCTAAAACCATTGCTAAAATCATTACTTTAATAATTGATTAAATGCCCGATAAAGCTAGTTGGAAAGTTTTTTAATATAGTTGGTATGTCATAGAGTGTAGGGGTCTCTATCATTGTTTATTGTTAATTGTGCAAGCTTCCTTGAGTGTCCGAGACTATTGTCAATGTTGCACTTTGCGTATTTGGTGTGATGGTTGGTCAGTGATTAAGTTGTATTTATCATGTAATGAAGTATTTTCACTGTTGGTACTTGTGCCATTTTCATCGATCGTTTGGTGTTTGGTTGGATACTAGTGTGTTCAAATGTCTTCCCTTGTGTTACTTGGGTAAAATGATTAAATGAACTTAAACATTGAATTGAAACTCTATCGCTATTTATTGAATGCCTTGATATTGTTTCTTTTTTTATTTTAAATGTTATTTTGTGATTGATTCATGGTTGTATTGGGTCTCTGGAAAGTTCTATTGAATATGACTTTCACTCCTCAAATCATTCCACAATTATATATAGTTGTACCTAATTAGAATGCTTCATTTTAACTATATGTATTGGTAGTTTAAAATGTATTGGATCACTATTGAGCTGTAAAAATATCAACACTTGAGTTTTTAATTTCGTGTTTAGGTAATATTTGAATCGAATAGTTTGTGATAAAGCAACATCACCAAGGATTCTCTGCGATGCTTATTTCATAAATACCCCTGAAATAGTATACTTTGACATGTACTTAGGATTTATTAATTGGTCAATTTGGGGCTTTGATTTTTTTTTTGGAACTTATTGATCATTTGTTCAAGTTTCGTTAAATGATTTATTATGTGTATGTTTAATTTTTATGTTTTCATGTGATTAAATGAAAGGTTGATCGAGCGGGTCGCTCTAGCGATCACGGTGATGCTCCAGATGATTAGGCTTCCAGGCCGAGTTTCGGGATGTTACACTAAGTTTCCTAGGGCATATTACATTCACAAATATCTTATATCGATAAGGCCATTGGAAATCCAGAGTTTACAAAGTTCAGAGAATATTTAGACAATTTTTTTGTCTAGTTACACATATAGGCATGTTAAGTGCTTTCACTTATACTTTCATATTCATATATTTCCATAGGTCATATAACCATATTCTGTGTTATTATTACAAATTCAAACAAATGGAAGGACACAATGCCATTTATTTATTATCTAAAACATGGTCAAATCCAAAATGGGTCATTACGATTTTAAGTATAGCCAAACATCTAATTAAAGCAACACACAAGTTACCACATATTAAATTCATGTTTAAAATAATATGTCAACTCTATTGACAACTTTGAAAAAGTAACAAATTAACCATATAATTGGTCATATGTGACATGTTAGTACATTTTCTACATTAATATCACATTTCATAATATACCAAAATGATTTTTATTAATTATTCCATCGAAACCAAATTTTATAATACATTATTAGTTAATATGACATTTCATAACCAAGAATTACTAACACAACTTATCATTTACTTATTTTAAACAATTTTAAGCTATGAAACTTACACATTCATTACATAATCAATTTCTTATTTATACACAAGTTTTGTTACGATCTGATTTTCAATGGTATCGAAAAATACAGTTTCAGAACCCCATTTCTATAAACTAAGTCCGTAAATATTTAATATGAATATTTATGGAGGTAATATAAAAATATATTAAATATTGGTCTAGTAATTTTGTTGAATTAATAGTTAATTAAGGCTCAAAGACTAAATCGTAAAGTCCAATAGCTATAAGTTTTTAACTGGCCAGAGGTTTAGGAACTTAAATAGTAAATAGCCAAGGGTTTAAAATGGTAATTAAATCATTTTACTATAGAAATTAATGGATGATGATGGAAGATTCCACTTATGCTAGTTAAAGATGGATTAAGTTAATTAAAACATTATTAAACTACTTAAATTAAGTAATTAATGATTAATTATAGTATAAAAGATGAATGTTAGTGGAATATTTGTCATCTTCTCCACTCTTCAAACCGTCTACTTGTAACGCCCTGATTTATTAAATTCTATTTTTATGAATTTTGTCATAAATAAGTATTTGATTCAATGGCTAGGTGATGGGGATTCGTTCAGTTTAGGGGTAATATCGAGGTTCGTTGTGGAATTTGAATTATTATCTTTTTGTTGATTATATTCTTGAGTTTGTTGACAGCGGAGAATCGTGAGGATCGAAACTCCATCTTGTGGATTAGTGGTGTAGGAATCGTTCTGGAAGTTGGGTAAGTGTTTCTAAATTTGAGATTTTCGTTGTGACTAAGTGGATTATTTTTGTTAAATTGAGGAAACGTGGCTAATTAGAGCATTTATTGTCGATTTTTGGTACTGATGGTCTCGTAGTTGCTTCCGTATCAGAATCAAATTAGGTGTGTAACGAGAAACTCGAAAAATAGTGATTGGCGTAAGCCAAAATTAGGGCCTATCGACGCCCCACGGTCGTGTGCCAAGCCATGTGCAACACACGGCCATGTGTGAGACACGGTCTGGGACATTTTGGGCCATGTGGGCCACACGGGAAAGGCTAATTTGGGCGTGTGAGCCCAATTTCAGAATTTTTCCCTAGGATCGTACATGTCGTCCCAATCGATTTTGGGCCTTCTGTGGGGTCGGTATGTGTTATATAAGCCTTAAAGTATGAAGTCTGCTGCTAATCTGTTCATATGAATTGGACGTAAATAACGCCTAAATGCATGTAATGTGATACGATAGGTTTGATATGTTATGTATAAGCATGTTCAATATATGTTATACGAGCATGCATGATATGTATATTCTAGTATCTGTTATCCTGTTATATCTGGTATTCTGTTTGTATCTTGCTATGGGGCGAGGTATGTATTCTGTCGAGGAAGTATTCTGTGTGAGGCGTTAACTCGCCATTATACTGGCAGCACTGTTGCGATTTTTTTGAAAAATGTCGTAAGGACACTAAGTGGTGTGTAGGGCTGGGTGAATGTTCTATACCTGACATGGTGTGTTGGGATGGTCGAAGATGATGTGTAGTGGATGGAGGTAGGATTGTAATTTGCATGTGACTCTGATTCTGCATGAGACATTCATCAGTAGCTGATCTGTTATGTATTCAATTTGTGATTCTGTTTCTATTAGTTACAGACTGAGTTATAAAACTCACTCTATATTTGTCTGTTAGTTTCAAGTAACCCTTAGACTTATGCGGGCCAGTGCGACGGGAGCTCGGATATGTCCACAATTTCGTAAAACTCTATTTACATAAATTTGACTTCTTTAAAATTTCGTTTTGAGAGTTTTTTAATTTTTGGACTCTCTTAACATTTTGGGTTTATTTTGGATTTGGATTTTAATTTGGGATTTCTAGCATGATGTTTGGTAAAACGACTTTACTAAAACAATTGTTTTATGCAATCAATCGTTTTCGAGAAAACAAACTCAGTTTTCTAAAATAAAACATCTTAAGATCTTCCGTTGAAAATTATTCAATATAATTTTTTTTTTGAAAATGTAAACAAATTACAATTTTAATTAATAAGTATAACAACACATTTTTCAAATAAAATGGACTCTTTTAATAACAAAGATATACGATGTTTTCAAAAAGAAAAATTTGGATTTATAACTTTTCTTACGAACATTTCCAGATTCGGCCATAACTTCTAGGCCGGGTTTGGGGTGTTACATTTAGTGGTATCAGAGTCAGGTTACAAAACTCAGGTTGTGAAAAATTTTGGTTTCAAAATTGTATTTGTAAAATCTATTTTCTCGAAAAGAAGTTCTAAATGAATTAAAAAAGTAAGTATGTGGAATACCAAGTCTCCGGCACTAATCCTGTAAGTACTTCTAACATAGAAATACTTTAGTTAGAAAACTCTGAAACGATTAAAACTGCACTAAGTTAGTTAGAGACTGAAAATTCCTGAAATTTCTAAAACTACTTCTGATAATTATTTGAAGCATAAAATACTTGCTAATAAATACTAAAACTGATACATAAAACTTCATAATATAGATAATTTGAGAATACGATGAGTGCTCGTGGAACTCGTGGGCGCAGCCGGTGTCATAGAGGGACTCGAGTTGAGTCATCCTCGATGGGAAATATGTCTAATCTGAATACGAGTGAGACACCGGCTATACCTACTGCTAAGACTGGGTCTCAAGGTCGCTCGGCTGGGGACGACGCATTGTTCCAAGCCATGCTTTATAGTGTTGGAGAGGGTCGCTGGACCCCATTCTAGTTCTGGGAGCCGTGGGTCGGTAACTGAACGACTCCAGTCTAATGGTGCTGAGCTGTTTAGGGGCGTCACTAGAGTCGCCCCAACTATGGCCGAATACTGGTTGGAGGCCACTGAGAGGATAATGAATGATATCAACTGCACCCCTGAGCAAAAATTGAAGGGCACAATATCTCTGCTTCATGATGAGGCGCATCACTGATGGATAACGGTTGAGGAGGGTACTCAGCCAGATCTGATTACTTGGGATTTTTTTAAGACCTCCTTCTAGAGTAAATATATGGGGGCGAGTTATGTGGATGCTTGTAGAAGCGAGTTTATGAATCTAACTCAAGGGGATAGGACTGTGGCCGAGTATGAGGCTAAGTTTATGAGATTGAGCCGTTACGCTCGTTGGATGGTGGGGACTAAGTATGAGAAATGTGTCTGTTTTGAGGATGGTTTAAGAGATAATCTGATAGTTCTGATAGCTCCGTAAAGGGAGCGAGAATTCACCGTCTTGGTAAGAATAAGAGGGATTCAGATCCCTCTAGTTCTGTTCAGAGGCCTAGAAAATGGGCCAGATCTAATGGGCCTTCGAGAGTTGGGGTTTCAGTTGCTCCTACTGTGGCTCAGTTGTGTACAGACTGTGGTAAACGCTATCTGGGCGAGTGTTGGAGGAGGCTAAGAGCGTGTCTGCAATATGGGTCGATAGAGCACCGTATTAGAGATTGCTCATAGTATTTCGATCAGATGTAAGCTTCAGCTCTGGGTTTTGTTTAGCCTCAGCAGGCAATTCAGCAATCGCCTAGGGGCCGTAGTACGACCAGGGTGGTAATGGTGTGGGTAGAGGGAAGAGAGCACCGGGCAGAGGTGCTAATCAGACTGAGATGAGGCAGCCTGTGTTAGTTTATGCTGCTAGACTTCGTGAGGACAAAGACGTCACTGATGTGATTACCGATACGTTCTTTATTTATGATGCTTCTTATTTTGCATTGATAGACATAGGGTCAACACATTCCTATGTAGCTAGCTCTGTTTCTGTAAACTTGGGGATTTCTATTGAGAGCACTTCTGGTGAGATTACTGTACTTAGCCCGTTGGTTCAATCGGTTCGGGTTAATAGATTGTATAGGAATGTACGGTTGGAGGTGCAAGGGATTGTGTTTTTGGCTAATCTGATGGAGCTACCGTTTAGAGAATTTGATCTGATTCTGGGGATGGACTAGCTTGTAAAGCTTCGAGTTAGTTTGGATTGTGCTTTTAAAAGGGTGGTTCTGAGATTTAAGGATGATGTGGAAGTGACTATGATCGACGAGCGTCAGGATTACTTATCTAATGTGATCTCCACTCTTGTGATCGAAAAACTGGTTTGGAAAGGGTCTTAAGCATACTTGGATTTTGTGAGTGATTCAATTTCTATGGATTCGTCTGTTGGGAACAGTCGAACGGTTAAGGAATTTTTGGATGTTTTCCCCAAATAGTTACCGAGTTTACCTCCGAATAGGGAAGTTGATTTCAGTATTGAGCTTCTGTCGGTACAGTTCTGGTGTCCATTGCTCCTTAACGTATGGCACCGAATGAGCCTATGGAGTTAAATGCTTAGCTTCAGAAACTCACTGATCATGGGTTCATCCGTCCTAGTGTATCTCCGTAGGGGGCACCAGTGTTGTTTATAAAGAAAAAGGATGGTACTATGAAGATGTGTATCGACTACCGCCAGTTAAATAAGTTAACGGTGAAGAATAAGTACCCACTTCCACAAATCGACGATATGTTTGTTCAGTTTCGTGGGGATTCTGTGTTCTCCAAAATAGATCTCCGCTCCGGGTACCATTAGCTTAAGGTTAAGGAGGTTGATGTCCATAAGACTTCTTTTAGGACTCATTATGGGCACTACGAGTTCCTAGTCATGCCCTTTGGTTTGACGAATGCTCCAACTGCATTCATGGATCTTATGAATTGGAATTTTTAGCCGTATTTGGATCAGTTTGTCGTAGTTTTCATAGACAAGATTTTGGTATATTCCAAGACCGAAGATATTCATGATGAGCATCTTAGAGTAGTCCTTCAGATACTTCGAGAGAAATAGCTCTACGCTAAATTGAGTAAGTGTGAATTTTGGTTAAGGGAAGTAACTTGTAACATCCTAAAATTCGGGATTTTATGTTTTGTATTATATCATGCGTTAGGCTAGTTAAGAATGTTAATAGTGTATGTTTAGGGGTCCTAAGAAGACTTTGGGTTGAGTTGGGCCTTAGTAAATTTTTTGGGATTAAGCACTTTAAGGAGAGAAGGTAAGTGGCATCAAGACTTAAGGAATTAAGTGTGTATTTTGCTAGCACAAGTGGAGCTAGTAGCAGAGTGGTGTGGCGTCACATGAAGAGGCTTAAGGAGTGGAGTTCGAATCCCACCTAGCGTAATTTTTTTGGATTAATTTTTTTGTGCTTCTTTCTAAAGTGTCGGCCATGGCTATAAATAAGGAAAGGAAGACTTTCTAGTGATGGAAAGAAGACTAAGGAATATGGTAAAGAGGAAAGCAAGGGAAAAACAAGGAAAGAAATAAAGGAAAGGGATAAGGGAGGGGAACATGTTGGCCGATTTTGTGGAAGGTGTTTGAGAAAGAATTTTTGGTCAACCTTGATCTTTTTGGTAAAGAGATGCACGGTTTTGGTAGGGTGAATGAGGGAGCCGAATTTCATATAGCTTTTTAGAAAGTTTTGGTGCATGAGAGGCTTGTTTTCTTTTAGCATTTTGGTGTTTTCTTTTCCAATTCTTTCTCCTTTGCTTTCCAAAACTCTAAAGCCAAAATTGTTCACCTTTCTCCTTTGTTGCCGAAACACTCACCTCATTTTGCTCATTTTCCCTTTGTTAGCCGAAACTATCTAGCACTCTTTTTCCATCTCTCATTTTCTTTTTCACCATTTCTTCAATCCTTCTCTCTTCTTCTTAAACCAATATTTTGATGGCCGAATCTTGCTTGATCTTTTCTCTCTAAATAGCCGAAACTTTAATCACACTATTTCTTCTTCTTCTTCTTGCTTGCTTATTGGGCATTTCTTCCTTGGTCGATTTGGTGTTTTAGTGGGTGGCCGAATATTCCATCTTTGCCGATTCATTTCTAGCCTTAAGCCCAATCGGTGGAAGTTGGATCTATTATTGTTAAGGTAAGGAATTTCTTCAAGGTTCATTTCGATATATCTCAATGCTTGGTTATTCCGTTAAAATGGATCGATGGATTTGACTAATCGGTTATATTAGGGACTAAATCGCTCGTTCTTCTCTACTTGTTGATCCTACGGAAGTAGTGGTAAGCCGAATCCTATCCCTAAACAACTAGTCTCTCTCATAGTAGTATTTTACTGACCAAGACTTTTTCAATGGAGGCAAGTGGTAGCGATTTGAAAGGAAAAGCGATAGGAGGACAAAAAGGGAGTGGATTTGCAATTCCTACTCCTAAGTTCAAACGTAGGCGATATCAATGATTCGGGATTTCCCACCGAGTTGTGGACCATCATCCGGTGAGAATAGACAAATCGTGGTCGTTCACGATACTAAGGGTAAGCATTTTAGATCGTTGATTTAGATTTGGATTAAGAAAAATCTCTTATGTTAGTTAATCGAGTATTATGGTGATATAGGTTCTGACGATCAAGAAGGTTTAGTCCTTACCGTAATCAGGTGTGTAATCTCACACTGAAATCCCGTAAATTCGTGATTCACTATTATGTTGGAAAATAGATCGTTGTCGATTACAAATCTAATAACCGAGATATGGCATGAATCGAGTGACTTGCTTATTCAATACTATTTCTAAAGATCTGTCAAAATCGGTATTAATTTACTAAATTACGAACATGCCCCTATGGGCCGATTTACCAAAATGACCCTAGGGGCCGATTTACGAAAATGCCCCTATGGGCCGATTTACCAAAAGGCCCCTATGGGTCGACTTGCTAGAATGCCTTAGTGGGCCGAATTATTAAATTGCTTTAATGGGCCGATTCACTGAAATGATTCACTAGATTAATAGTCGTCATATTTATGTGGATATTTTATATTATTATGTATGTTGCATTTTTTTATATTTTGCATGGGATGGGAAAAATTGTATGGAGAGTAGTGTAGCCTGGTGGCATTGCCACAAATTGTTTAATATTGTGCTCAAATATGATTTCCGTGGCTTGACCACAAAACTATTATATAAATAGCAGTTCGACTGCAAATTGGTGTGAGGGGAGGGGTGGGTTGACTTGATCCCCACAGGTGTGATTGGCTGGTCGAGGTGTGATGGATGGATGGGTTGGGTTGCATACTGTTCATTTATATACTGCTATGTAAAATGGGCTTAGGCCCAAGGTTGTGCTAAGCGGGTTCAAACCCAGTGGTCGACGGTAAGGGGATTATACACTGAGTTCTAGTAACTCACCCCTTTTTTCTTAATCCTTGCAGGTAATGCTCAGTAATGAGGACTTGGGCCCATGGATGACTCGGTGGAGGCCATACTTTGGAAATAATGGTTTCGAACATCAGTGAACTTCTTTTCCATTTTATTTCGTTACTTTTACTATTTTGGGTTTAAAGTTGTAATAAGGCCTCTGGGATTTTTATTTTGTTTTATGTTTGACGTATTTATTTTCTTCCATGAATTGTTTTAAACGGGATTTTTTCTAAAATCATAAACAACGGTTTTTCTTAAAATTTATCAACAAACGGATTTCACAATAAATATGTACAAATAATTTAACTTGGATTTTTCCTGCAAATTATCAATAATATTTTCAAAAGTCACAGTTTTAAAAGATCACTAGTTCGACTATCGATTCTTCAATCAACCTTTCAAAATTAGTAGTATTTTTATCAAATATTTCTAATCAAATTTGTTTTCTTAAATTTTAACCTAATAACAACATCTTTAGTAAGAATCACAAGTTCTTTACTCGTTTTCTTCATGTGACATGCCAGATCTGGTCATACCGCTTGGGCCGGGTTTGGGGTGTTATATTTTATGGTATCAGAGCCCAGTTGCAAAACTCGGTTGTGGTTTGGGTACAAAAATGTTTTTTAAAACTGCTTGAAATTCGATTTATAAATACATATATTAAAGGAAGTATGGCACCACGGGTATCCGGCATCAAGTCAGTAAGTTTTGTTTTCATTTTGTGATTATTGTGGTATGACTGTAGTAAGAAAACTTCACAAAATAGAGAAACTCTAGAACTTTTAGCTTTAGGAGCTGAAACTATAGAGATTGAGACTTTAGGATATGTTTTGCGAAAACAACTTTACTTCTTATACTCCATAAAATATTGTTTAATAAACACTGAATAAGCATACTGATTCATAAGACTCTTAATTAGATTAAATCGATGTTAGTAAACATGAGCGCTAGAGGACGTGGACGCGGTAGACGTGGACGTGGTAGAGGCTGAGGTGCTAGAGTTGTATCTGAGGCATCGGGACATATCTTTCGAAATGGACGCACTTGCGCCACCAAATGTGATCAAGCCGGGTCACATGATCGAATGAGAGAGGACGACGCTATGTCCCAAGCGATGTTGCGAGTTCTAGAAAGGGTTGTTGGGGCTAGAACTGGGTCGGCAGCTCATGGGTCGATATCTGAGCGACTTAGATCGAATGGGGCCAAAGTTTTTAGGGGTATTTCAGGTGTAGCCCCTAGTGTAGCAGAGTACTGGCTTGAGGCGGTGGAGCGAATTATGGATGACCTGGATTGCACCACTGAGCAGAAACTGAAAGGGGTTGTGTCATTGCTAAGAGACGAGGCGTATCAGTGGTGGGTCACTGTTCGGGAAGGCACTCAGGCTGATCGTATTACCTGGGAATTCTTTAAGAAAGCATTTCAGGGAAAATATGTTGGGGCTAGTTATGTAGATGCCCGAAGGAAGGAATTTTTGAATCTGGTTCAAGGAAGTAAATTTGTGGCAGCATACGAGGCGGAGTTTTTGCATCTGAGTCGATATGCCCGGGGAATAGTGCCAACTGATCATGAGCGCTATGTGCGTTTTGAGGATGGATTGCGTGATGAGTTACGGGTACTGATAGCCCCACAGAAGGAAAGGAATTTTGCTACACTTGTGGAAAAAGCTAAGATTGCTGAGGAAGTTAAGCACTCGGAATGGCAAAATCGAGACAAGGATAAGGGCAGGAACAAGAGAGACTCTGGGTATTCAGGTCCTACTAGAGGATTTCAGAAAAGGCCCAGGAATGAGGGGCCAGTTCGAGTGGGGGCTCCAGCTACTACCAATCAGTCACAGCCTTGCGTGGATTGTGGAAAACTTTACTCGGGTGAATGCTGGAAGAGAACTGGTGGTTGTTTCAGATGTGGATCCAAAGACCATCGGTTTAAGGATTGCCCTCGAGAGCATGCTCAAACTCAGGTAGTTCGTAATAGATTTGTGCAGCCAGCAGGAGGCGCTTAGTAGCCGCTGAGAGGCCGTGGGCCAGGTCGAGGTGGTAATGGTGTAGGACGAGGTCAAGGTGCACCGGGTAGAGGTACAGGTAATAGGGGTAACACGAAGGCGAGACAACCAGGATTGGTCTATGCGGTCAGACGTGGAGAGGATGGTGATGCACCAGACGTCATAACCGGTACGTTTTTCATATCTGAAGTACATTTTACCGCTTTGATAGACATTGGATCCACCCATTCGTATGTTGCGTGTGCTGTGTCTGGAACTTTGAATATTAGATCTGAGATTACTGCTAGAGAAACAACTGTGATTAGCCATTTAGGACAGTCGGTGGTAGTAAATAAGTTGTTTAGAGATGTGCCCTTAGAAGTTCAGGGGGTAGTTTTTCTTGTAGATTTGATGGAACTGGCGTTCGGTGAGTTCGACCTTATATTGGGCATGGACTGGCTGGTTAAGCATCGTGCGAATTTAGACTGTGCTGCAAAGCGGATGGTACTAAGAACTTCAGAGGATAAGGAAGTGATGATGATAGGTGAAAGAAGAAATTATCTGTCTAATGTGGTATTTGATTTAAAGGCGGAAAGGTTGGTACGAAAGGGGTGTGAAGCGTTCTTAGCCTTCATTAGTGCTTTGGATGCCAAAGATTTGTCGGTAGAGAGTGTTAGAACGGTGAAAGAGTTTTCAGACATCTTTCTCGAGGAGCTTCCAGGATTGCCTCCGGATCGGGAAGTGGAATTTGGTATTGAGTTGTTGCCAGGAACGGCTCCGGTGTCCATTGCTCCTTATAGAATGGCGCCGAAGGAGCTAGTGGAACTTAAAGCTCAAATCCAGGAGTTGATGGATCGTGGATTTATTCGACCAAGTGTGTCACCGTGGGGAGCGCCGGTTTTGTTCGATAAGAAAAAGGACGGGTCGATGCGTATGTGCATTGATTATAGGCAATTGAATAAGTTGACGATCAAGAATAAGTATCCGTTACCAAGGATCGATGATCTGTTCGATCAGCTGCGAGGAGCTTTGGTTTTCTCGAAGATAGACTTGAGATCGGGGTATCACCAGTTAAAAGTCAAGGAGGCGGATATTCACAAGACTGCGTTCCGAACCTGATATGGGCATTACGAGTTCTTAGTCATGCCGTTTGGGTTGACAAATGCACCAACTGTATTTATGGACATGATGAACCGAGTCTTCCAACCCTATCTAGATCGGTTCGTGGTGGTGTTCATAGATGACATCTTGGTGTACTCAAAGACTGAAGAGGAGCATGATTCACATCTACGGGTAGTATTGCAGATATTAAGGGAGAAGCAGCTGTATGCCAAATTAAGTAAGTGTGATTTTTTGCTGAAGGAGGTGACCTTTTTGGGGCATGTTGTGTCTGCCGAGGGAATTAGAGTTGATCCCTGGAAGGTCGAGGTCAGATTGGATGGGGAAGCCACCGAGGTCGATGGGCGTAAATCAAGTTTTCTAGGTTTTACCGGGTATTACAAAGCGTTTCGTTGAGGGGTTTTCGTTGATTGCTGTACCCCTAGCTAAGCTGTTGCATAAGGGAGTACCGTTTGTGTGGTCAGATAAGCAGCAAGAGAGTTTTGAGAAATTGAAGAAGATTCACGGCTGAAGCGCCGAGATTGATTCAACCTGAGGCTGGTAAAGAGTTTATTGTTTATTGTGATGCATCACACACGGGTTTGGGGTGTTAATGCAAGGGGGAAAGTGGTGGCTTATGCATCTCGTCAATTAAGGTTGCATGAGGTGAACTATCCCACACATGATTTGGAGTTAGCTACAGTGGTTTTTGCTCTAAAGATATAGAGACACTATCTGTATGGGGAGAAGTCGATTATCTACACGGATCATAAGAGTCTGAAGTACCTCCTTACTCAGAAGGAGTTGAACTTAAGACAATAGAGGTGGATAGAATTGTTGAAAGATTATGACTTTTCAATTGAGTATCACCCAGGTAAAGCTAACGTAGTGGCAGATGCGCTGAGTTGTAAGGTAATATCGGATTTGAGAGTGATGTTCGCTCATCTCAGCCTTTATGAAGATGGTAGCTTGTTAGCTGAACTTCAAGTGAAGCCTGCGTGGGTAAGTCAGATTAAGGAAAAGCAGTTATTAGATGAAAGGTTGGGTTCTCGGCTTCAGCAAGTGGAAGATGGTGAGATAGGGGATTTTGGATTAAATAGTGATAGAGTATTGTGTTTCCGCGGAAGAGTTTGTATGCCCAAGGATTCGGAATTGAGACAAATGATTCTTTGTGAGGTGTATAGTAGCCCATACGCTATGCACCCCGGGGGAAACAAAATGTACCGAGACGTCCGTGAGCAGTATTGGTGGCCAGGGTTGAAACGGGAGGTTACTGACTTCGTGAGCAAGTGCTTGACATGTCAGCAGGTGAAGGCGGAACATCAACTGCCTTCAGGGTTGCTACAACCGGTGAAAATTCCACTATGGAAATGGGAAAGGATAACGATGGACTTTGTTAGTGGGTTACCTTTAACGCCTACTAAGAAAGATTCAGTATGGGTGATAGTGGATCGGTTAACGAAGTCTGCTCATTTCCTACCTGTTCGTACGGATTACTCGTTGCACAAGTTGGCCAAGTTGTATGTAGCAGAGATCGTGAGGTTGCATGGGGTACCGATGTCTATCATATCAGACAGGGATCCTAGGTTTACATCACGGTTTTGGAAGGCTCTACATGAAGCTTTGGGTACAAGACTAAATTTCAGCACGGTGTTTCATCCGCAGACTGATGGTCAGTCGGAGAGAGTAATCCAGATTGTAGAAGACATGTTATGGGGCTGTGTGATCGACTCCAGGGGTAGTTGGGAAGATTTTCTACCATTTGCAGAGTTTGCATACAACAACAGCTATCAATCCAGTATCCAAATGGCACCTTACGAGGCATTGTATGGTCGTAGGTGTCGTACTCTTACCTCTTGGACTGAACTAGGAGAACGATAGCTATTGGGTCCTGAGTTGATCTCGGAGACGGTGGAAAAAGTTAAGGTAATTTGGGCACGGTTAAAAGAATCTTCGGACAGATAGAAATCATACGCGGATCTGAAGCGGAAGGAGATAGAGTTCTCTGTGGGTGATCAGGTCTTTCTAAAGGTATCACCTTGGAAAAAGATCTTTAGATTTGGATGGAAGGGCAAGTTGAGCCCTAGGTTTATCAGACCTTACCATGTATTGAACCGTGTGGGTCAGTGGCTTACCAACTTGAGTTACCTCCGGAGTTAAGTCAGATACATAGTGTATTTCATGTTTCGATGTTAAGGCATTATGTTCGGATCCGTCTCATGTTGTACCAGTGGAGGAAGTTGAGATAAGACCTGACTTGTCTTTTGAAGAGGAGCCAGTACAGATTTTAGATCGAGATGTTAAGGTGCTAAGAAGAAAGTCGGTTCCGTTAGTCAAAGTATTATGGTGTAATCACAGATCAGAGGAAGCTACATGGGAATCAGAGGACACGATCCGACAGCAATATCCTCATCTCTTCTAATTAGGTAAATTTCGAGGCCGAAATTTCTTTAAGGGGGTAGAATTGTAACATCCTAAAATTTGGGATTTCATTTTTTGTATTATATCATGCGTTAGGCTAGTTAAGAATGTTAATTGTGTATTTTTAGAGGTCCTAAGAAGACTTTGGGTTGAGTTGGGCCTTAGTAAAATTTTTGTGATTAAGCACTTTAAGGAGAGAAGGTAAGTGGCACCAAGACTTAAGGAATTAAGTGTGTATTTTGCTAGTACAAGTGGAGCTAGCAGCAGAGTTGTGTGGCGTCACATGAAGAGGCTTAAGGAGTGGAGTTCGAATCCCACCTAGTGCAAATTTTTTTGGATTAATTTTTTTGTGCTTCTTTCCAAAGTGTCGGCCATGGCTATAAATAAGGAAAGGAAGACTTTCTAGTGATGGAAAGAAGACTAAGGAATATGGTAAGGAGGAAAGCAAGGGAAAAACAAGGAAAGAAATAAAGGAAAGGGATAAAGGAGGGGAACATGTTGGCCGATTTTGTGGAAGGTGTTTGGGAAAGAATTTTTGGTCAACCTTGATCTTTTTGGTAAAGAGATGCACGATTTTGGTAGGGGGAATGAGGGAGCCGAATTTCATATAGCTTTTTACAAAGTTTTGGTGCGTGAGAGGCTTGTTTTCTTTTAGCATTTTGGTTTTTTCTTTTCCAATTCTTTCTCCTTTGCTTGCCGAAACTTTAAAGCCAAAATTGTTCACCTTTCTCCTTTGTTGTCGAAACGCTCACCTCATTTTGCTCATTTTCCCTTTGTTAGCCGAAACTATCTAGCACTCTTTTTCCATCTCTCCTTTTCTTTTTCACCATTTCTTCAATCCTTCTCTCTTCTTCTTAAACCAATATTTTGATGGCCAAATCTTGCTTGATCTTTTCTCTCTAAATAGTCGAAACTTTAATCACACTATTTCTACTTCTTGCTTGCTTGCTTATTGGGCATTTCTTCCTTGATCGATTTGGTGTTTTAGTGGGTGGCCGAATATTCCATCTTTGCCGATTCATTTCTAGCCTTAAGCCCAATCGGTGGAAGTTGGATCTATTATTGTTAAGGTAAGGAATTTCTTCAAGGTTCATTTCGATATATCTCAATGCTTGGTTATTCCGTTAAAACGGATCGATGGATTTGACTAATCGGTTATATTAGGGACTAAATCACTCGTTCTTCTCTACTTGTTGATCCTACGGAAGTAGTGGTAAGCCGAATCCTATCCCTAAACAACTAGTCTCTCTCATAGTAGTATTTTACTGACCAAGACTTTTTCAATGGAGGCAAGTGGTAGCGATTTGAAAGGAAAAGCGATAGGAGGACAAAAAGGGAGTGGATTTGCAATTCCTACTCCTAAGTTCAAACGTAGGGCGGTATTGGCAGTTCGGGATTTCCCATCGGGTTGTGGACCATCATCCGGTGAGAATAGACAAATCGTGGTCGTTCACGATACTAAGGGTAAGCATTTTAGATCGTTGATTTAGATTTGGATTAAGAAAAATCTCTTATGTTAGTTAATCGAGTATTATGGTGATATAGGTGCCGACGATTAAGAAGGTTTAGTCCTTACCGTAACCAGGTGTGTAATCTCACACCGAAATCCCGTAAATTCGTGATTCACTATTATGTTGGAAAATAGATCGTTGTCGATTACAAATCTAATAACCGAGATATGGCATGAATCGAGTGACTTGCTTATTCAACACTATTTCTAAAGATCTGTCAAAATTAGTATTAATTTACTAAATTATGAAAATGCCCCTATGGGTCGATTTATCAAAATTCCCTTATGGGCTGATTTACGAAAGTGCCCCAATGGGCCGATTTACGAAAATGCCCCTATGGGCCGATTTACCAAAATGCCGCAATGGGCCGACTTGCTAGAATGCCTTAGTGGGCCGAATTATTAAATTGCTTTAATGGGCCGATTCACCGAAATGATTCACTAGGTTAATAGTCGTCATATTTCTGTGGATATTTTATATTATTATGTATGTTGCAATTTTTTTTTATATTTTGATTGGCATGGGAAAAATTGTATGGAGAGCAGTGTAGCCTGGTGGCATTACCACAAATTGTTTAATATTGTGCTCAAATATGATTTCGGTGGCTTGACCACAAAAATATTATATAAATAGTAGTTCGACTGCAAATTGGTGTGAGCGGCGGGGTGGGTTGTCTTGATCCCCACAGGTGTGATTGGCTGGTCGGGGGTGTGATGGATGGATGGGTTGGGTTGCATACTTTTCATTTATATACTGCTATGTAAAATGGGCTTAGGCCCAAGGTTATGCTAAGCGGGTCCAAACCCAGTGGTCGACGGTAAGGGGATTATACACTGAGTTCTAGTAACTCACCCCTTTTTTCTTAATCCTTGCAGGTAATGCTCAGTAATGAGGACTTGGGCCCATGGATGACTCGGTGGAGGCCATACTTTGGAAATAATGTTTTCGAACATCAGTGAACTTGTTTTCCGTTTTATTTCATTACTTTTACTATTTTGGGTTTAAAGTTCTAATAAGGCCTCTGGGATTTTTATTTTGTTTTATGTTTGACGTATTTATTTTCTTCCATGAATTGTTTTAAACGGGGATTTTTCTAAAATCATAAATAACGGTTTTTCTTAAAATTTATCAACAAACGGATTTCACAATAAATATGTACAAATAATTTAACTTGGATTTTTCCTGTAAGTTATCAATAATATTTTCAAAAGTCACGGTTTTAAAAGATCACTAGTTCGATTATCGATTCTTCAATCAACCTTTCAAAATTAGTAGTATTTTTATCAAATATTTCTAATCAAATTTGTTTTCTTAAATTTTAACCTAATAACAACATCTTTAGTAAGAATCACAAGTTCTTTACTCGTTTTCTTCATGTGACATGCCAGATCTGGTCATACCGCTTGGGCCGGGTTTGGGGTGTTACATAACTTTTCTAGGGCATGTGGTTTTTGCAGAGGGGATCCGAGTTGATCCTAGAAAGATTGAGGCCGTTCTTGATTGGAAACAGCCTAGGAATGTTTCTGAGATCTGCAGTTTTCTAGGTCTTGCGGGCTATTATCAAAGATTTGTCAAGGGATTCTCATTAATTGCAGCTCCTCTGACTAAGCTGTTGTGTAAGAACGCCTCTTTTGTTTGGACTGATGAGCAGCAATTGAGTTTTGAGAAGCTCAAATCTATTTTGACTCTGGCTCCTGTTCTGATACAGTCTGAATTTGGAAAGGAGTTCGTGGTATACAATGACGTGTTTCACGTCAGTTTGGGATGTGTTCTGATGCAAGACGGTAAGGTAGTGGCTTATGCGTCCCAACAGATTAAGTCACACGAGGGAATTATCTGACGCACGATCTCGAGTTAGCTGCTGTTGTTTTTTCCTTAAAGATTTGGATGCACTATTTGTATGGTGAGAGGTGTATTATTTACACCGATCACAAGAGCCTTAAGTATTTTCTTACTCAAAAGGAGTTAAACCTTAAGCAACGTAGATGGATTAAACTGCTTAAGGATTACAACTGCATGATTGAGTATCATTCTGGTAAGGCCAATATGGTGGCTGATGCTCTTAGTCGTAGGGTAATGACTGATTTGAGGGCGATGTTTGCTCGCCTAAGTCTGTTTGATGATGGGGGTCTGTTTGCCGAGTTCCAAGTTAAGCCGACTTGGATCGATCAGATTTGGGATAAGCAGTTGGGGGATGACTCTTTGGTTCTGCGATTTTGTCAGGTAGAGGAAGGAGGTATGTCTGATTTTGGGCTGAATAGTGATGGGGTTTTGTGTTTTCGAGGACGGGTTTGTGTACCTAGTGATTCTAATTTGAGGTAGTCTATTCTGTGGGAAGCACATAGCAACCCTTATGCTATTCATCCCAGTGGAAATAAGATGTATCGGGATCTTCATGAACTGTACTGGTGGCCTGGTTTGAAACTGGAGGTGACAAATTTTGTTTCTTGTTGTCTGACGTGCCAGCAAGTTAAAGCTAAGCACCAGTTGCCTTCGGGTTTGCTTTAACTCGTGAAGATTCCCATGTGGAAATGGGAGCGGATGACTATGGACTTCGTTAGTGGTTACCTCTAACACCTACTAAGAAGGATTCTGTATGAGTCATCGTAGATCAGTTTACCAAGTCTGCCCACTTCATTCCTGTTCGGACAGATTATTCTCTTCAGAAGTTGGTATAGTTATATATTTCAGAGATGATGAGACTTCATGGGGTACCAGTCTCAATTATTTCTAATAGAAATCCTCGCTTCACATCTCGGTTTTGGAGGAAGCATCATAAGGCTCTGGCTCCGAGATTGGACTTCAGTACTACGTTTCATCCTCAAACCGATGGTTAGTTTGAGAGGGTGATTCAAATACTAAAGGATATGCTTCGGAGTTGTGTGATTGATTTTTGAGTTAGTTGAGATGATTTTCTGCCATTAGCTGAGTTCACCTACAATAACAGTTTCTACTCCAGTATTCAGATCGTACCTTACGATTCTCTGTACGGTCGTAAGTTCCATACCCCTTTATGTTGCACTAAGTTGGGTGAGCGACGGGTTTTGGGTTCTAAGTTGGTTTCTGAGACTGAGGACAAAGTTATACTGATTCGAGATTGTCTTAAGGTGACTTTTGATAGACAAAATTCCTATGCGGATCTGAAAAGGAGGGACATTGAGTATTTTGTGGGTGACTATATGTTCCTTAAGGTATCTCCATGGAAGAAAGTTCCACGGTTTGGACGTAAGGGTAAGTTGAGCCCTAGATACATTGGGTCGTATCGAATTCTAAAACGTGTGGGACCAGTCGCGTATCAGTTAGAGTTGCCTCCGGAGTTAGACTGTATTCATGATGTGTTTCATGTCTCTATGTTGAGACGGTATCAGTCTGACCCATCTCATATTGTTCCGGTTGAGGAGATTGAGGTTGGATAGGATTTGACGTTCAAGGAGGAGCCAATTCAGATTATGGACTGTGACGTTAAGGTGTTGAGGAGGAAATCTATCCTTTTAGTGAAGTCTCTGTGGTGGAATCATGGCACTGAGGAAGCCACGTGGGAACCTGAGGACTCAATTCGTCAACAGTATCCGGATCTATTTGAATCAGGTAAATTTTGAGGTTGATATTTCTTTTAGGGGGTAGACTTGTAACGCCCTGATTTATTAAATTTTGTTTTCAAGAATTTTGTCATAAATAAGTGATAAACCAAAATAGTAACATATTCTAGGCCCACATTTAGTATGCTTTTGGATGAATTATCCCTTGATTTATGTAAAAAGGTGCTCTTAATCCTTTCTTTTCATGTCTTATACTCAGGAAAGCACCCAAGGATAAAAAGAACGAGAAACGGGCTCAAAACGGACCAAAACGGACCAATGAGGAAATCGACACGGCCTGGACTTGGACCCACACGGCCGTGCCAAGTCAATCATCTAGAACACAGTCTAACCCCGACTCACACGGCCGTGTCTCATTAAAGAAATCCGAACACGGCCTGGCCACGATTTATACGGGCGTGCGCCATGGCCGTGCCTCTGCTGTGGAAAAGAGCAATTTCATTCGGGAAAGGATACTTAGGGAGAAGAAACGTATTTCAAAAGCCTATAAATACACCCTAACTATGACCTGAAAAGGGGAGCCCAAAGCCATCGTCTAGGGGCGTCGTGCTAGGCCAGAGAAGGCAGATTTGTGGGGATTCACTAAGGGATAGCCAGTTGATCCATCTCAAGAAGCCAAAGCTATACTCAAGATGGAGGATCTCCTCTTCAATTCCTTCAGGGGGTTTTAGGGATTTCTTATGTTTTGTTTTATCTTTTCTCTTGAGATGTTTTCCTTTATTGTTATGAACTAAACCCTTCGGATACCCGAAGGGGATGAAACCTATGATGAATCTTTTTATTTGATTATTTGAATTATATGATAAATACTTATTTTGTTCTTAATTATGTGAGCTTAATCAAAATTTAATGTGCTTAGGTGGAGGAGGAATAGACCCTGCCTAAGAGTAGATCTAGCATAATTAAGCGGAGTTGATCACACGCCTAGAGATAGGGTGACGAGATTTTGCCGGATTAGGGTGAAACCTAATATGGGAATCCATAGATCGATTTGTTGTTATTCTAGGGGGTTATTATAAGAGAACGAGAGTTCCACTAATTAACCTAGGGTTAGACGTTATTCGCCTCGAGAAAGGGTTTAATATACGTTAGGGAGTCTTACGGATCAAACTAAGTGAATAAATCATATGGTTCAGTGTTAGATAACAAGTGAAGTCTAGGTGGATTATTCCTAGGGTATCGTCTAAATTAACTGAGTTTTTCCCAAGTTATTTTCCAAATTCATTCTTCTTTGTCTTAGAGTCTTTAGTTTAGTAGTTAATTAATTTAGATTAATAAACAACTTCAATTATTTTAGGCTAAATAATAAAAAGAAAGTTAGTATTAGTACTTTTAGTTCCTTTGGGTTCGATAATCCGGTCTTGCCTAAACTATACTACTTTGCTCGATAGGTGCACTTGCCTTTAATCGTTGTCGAGTTAGTTTCGTGTTCGATCATTCTTTTATAAATTTTAAAACTCGATTCACAATGATCAAGTTTTTTGCGCGCGCTGTTTGGGAACTAAAATATTAAGAAAACTCTATTTTTATTACTTTAGCCATTATTTTTATTTTTCACAATTTATTTTTATTTTTAGTTTTAATTTTAAATTTGCTAAATTCTCTTTCTTTCTTTTCCTAGCAGGTACCTCTAGTTTATGAACTAGAAGGAACCCGAGAGGACCTTTAGAATACGACAATGATATTGAAGCTACCGCTCGAAGAAATCGCAGAGAAATTAGGCGAGCCCTAAATTACCAAGGAGAGCGAGAAGACAGATCAAATCCTACTGAAGGGATGGACGAAAATAATCTTCCACCACAAGATGTGGGAGAAAATAATGCTCCTTGTACTATGTTTGATTATGCTAAACCGCATTTAACAGGAGCCGAATCAAGTATTGTTAGGCCTACTATAGCTGCTAATAATTTTTAATTAAAGCCTAACACTATACAAATGATTCAACAGTTTGTTCAATTTGATGGTTTACAGGATGAAGATCCAAACGCTCATATAGCTAATTTTTTTAGAATTCTGTGATACCTTCAAAATAAATGGCGTTTCTGATGATTCCATACGACTTCGATTATTTCCCTTTTCATTAAAGAATAAAGCTAAACAGTGGTTAAACTCGTTACCACGAGGGTCAATCACTACATGGGAACAAATGACTAAAAAATTTTTATTAAAATATTTCCCACTGGCCAAAACGGCCAAATTACGTAATGATATATCTTCTTTTGTGCAGATGGATTTAGAAACACTATACGATGCATGGGAGAGATATAAGGATCTCTTGAGGAGGTGTCCACACCATGGTTTACCTTTGTGGCTCCAAGTCCAAACTTTCTATAACGGTGTAAACCCCTCAACGAGACAACTAATTGATTCAGCCGCCGGTGGAACCTTGAATAATAGAACTCCCGAGGCACCTACGAGTTTATTGAAGAGATGTCATTTGAATAACTATCGATGGCAAGTTACAAGAACAAGGCCAACAAAAACAAATAGGAGTTTACAACCTCGATGCAGTAACCATGATATCAAATCAGGTAGAGTTGATGAATAAGAAGATTAATAGTTTGTGTTCTTCGCAGGTACATCCAGTCATGCAGTGCGACACAAGTGGAACTGTGGCGAATCCTGAGTACCCACCCTACAAACTGGGCACAGAGAGCGAACAGATGAACTATATAGGTAACAATTTTAGATCTAATAATAACCCATATAGTAATACCTATAATCCAGGTTGGAAGAACCACCCAAATTTTTCGTGGGGAGGACAAGGAAATCAGGGAAAACAGAGACAACAACCTCCTTAAACCTTCCAAAATCAGCCCTATTCACAAGAAAAGAAGTCGAATCTTGAAGAGACACTGAACAAATTCATGGCATCAGCAGAGGCCCACTTCCAAAAGTCTGAGACAATATTATATAATCAACAAACATCGATCAAAATGATCGAGAGTCAAGTTGGGGAACTTATTAAGTCAATTGAACAACTTACTGAGATGGTTTCCGAAATTCGATCAGCGGTTTTCTCTAAAGAAACAGAACAGGTAAAGGCAGTTACACTAAGAAGTGGAAAGGAGCTAGTCGAATCAGAGAAAATAATGCCACCCGTAGATGAAAAAGCAAAGGATATGAGAATTGAGGATGTAATTCCAGTACATAAAGAAAGTAAACCACCGATCCCATATCCAGCAAGGTTGAAGAAAGAACGATTAGACTCCCAATATGGTAAGTTTCTCGAGCTTTTTAAACAAATACATATTAACCTACCTTTTGTCGAAGCCATTTCACAGATGCCGACGTACGCGAAATTCTTGAAAGAACTCCTGATGAATAAAAGGAAGCTTGAAGAAATATCAATGGTGGAGCTTAATGAAGAATGTTCAGCCATCCTCCAAAACAAGTTGCCAACCAAATTAAAAGACCCAAGAAGTTTTACTATTCCTTATTTAATTGGCAGTTTAATTGTTAAGAAAGCATTAGCTGATCTAGGTGCCAGTATTAATTTAATGCCTTATAAAATGTTTAAACGACTAGATCTCGGGGAACCAAAACCCACTAGGATGAGTATTCAGTTAGTTGATAGATCTATTAAATATCCTAGAGGAGTTATCGAAGACGTCTTGGTAAAAATTGATAAATTTATTTTTCCTGTTGATTTTGTTGTGCTTGACATGGATGAAGACATTGAGGTCCCCTTAATTCTAGGGCGCCCTTTTTTAGCCACTACCAGAGCTGTTATCGATGTAGGTGATGGTAAACTTGCATTAAGGATAGGCGATGAGGAAATTATTTTTCAAATTTATGATGCCATGAGATATTCTAGAGAACAAGATGATTCTGTTATTTTATTGATACCACCGATCATATCATTCAAAAATCATTACAGAAATTCTACATGATGACACGATGGAACTGTGCCACACTCAAGAAGAGGGGAAGAAGATGAAGTCCACGAGCTAAATTCAAAAATGTCATCATCAAGACAAACGGAAAAAGAAATCATTGAATTCAATGACGAATTAAAACAAAACCCTCTCGTTGATGAACCACCTAAATTAGAATTAAAGCAAATCACAAAACATTTAGAGTATGCATTCCTTGGGGAAAATTATACGTTACAGTAATTATCTCTTTAGAGCTAGAACCTCGGAAAAAGAGGAGTTGATATGGTACTAAGAGAGCATAAAAAGCCATAGCTTGGAAAATCTCTCGACATTAAGGAATAAGCCCAACATTTTGCACCCACAAAATTTCAATGGAAGACGAGTACAAGCCATGCGTGCAACCACAAAGACGATTAAATCCCAACGTAAAAGAAGTCGTGAAAGCCGAGGTAATTAAACTTCTAGATGCTGGAATAATTTATCCTATTTCCGACAAAGACAAGTGGGTGAGTCCTGTGCGAAGTTGTCCCAAAGAAAGGAGGGATGACCGTGGTAGCTAACTAAAAGAATGAACTAATTCCTACCAGACACACAAAGTTGGAGAGTTTGCATGGATTACAGGAAGCTGAATGACGCCACTAGAAAAGATCACTTCCCTCTACCCTTCATCGATCAAATGCTAGAAAGGTTATCAGGACATATGTACTATTGCTTCCTAGACGGACTCTCCGGTTATTTCCAAATCCCAATAGCACTTTGAAGATCAAGAGAAGACAACGTTCACATGCCCATACGATGACGTTTTCTTATCGTAGAATGCCTTTTGGATTATGTAATGCTCTCGCTACTTTTCAAGCGTTGCATGCTAGCAATCTTTGATGAACTCGTGGAAGATATTATGGAGGCATTTATGGATGATTTCTCAGTTTACGGTAATTCTTTCCATCTTTGCCTTAAAAATTTAAAACGAGTCTTGATGAGATGTGAGGAAACAAACCTTGTTTTAAATTGGGAGAAATGTCACTTTATGGTACAAGAGGGAATTGTATTAGGACATAAAATTTCTAGTAAAGGGATTGAGGTAGATAAAGCAAAGATTGAAACCATAGAAAAATTACCTCCTCCTAGTTCAGTTAAGGCCATTAGAAGTTTTTTAGGACACGTAGGATTTTATAGAAGATTCATTAAAGATTTTATAAAATAGCTAAGCCTTTAACAAAATTACTAGAAAAAGATGTTCCTTTCAATTTTGATCAGGAATGTTTTGACGCATTCAATATCCTAAAGGATAAACTAATAAATGCTTCGATTATAATTGCACCTGATTGGAATCTACCCTTCGAACTAATGTGTGATGCAAGTGATTTTGTAGTAGGTGCAGCCTGGGACAACAAAGAGGCAAGCATTTTCACCAATCTATTATGCTAGCAGGACTTTGACACGCGCACAGAAAACTACACCACCACGGAGAAAGAATCGCTGAATGTAGTTTTTGCTTTTGACAAATTTAGACAAGATTTATTATTATCTAAAGTTGTCGTTTTCATCGACCACTCTCACTCTTCGTTATTTATTAACTAAACTCGATGCGAAACCACGACTCATAAGATGGATTTTACTTTTACAAGAATTTGATTTGGAAATACAGATAAGAAAGGAGTCGAGAACCTTGCGGTGATCACCTCTCTAGACTCGAAAACCCCATATCGAAGAGCTAAATGAAGGAGAGATAAACGATTCATTCCCGTAAGAAAACTCTTTTCGATAACTCATTCGAGGTACCATGGTTTGCGAATATTGCAAATTATTTAGCTACTAACATCTTGCCAAAAAATTAACACATCACCAAAAGAAGCGATTCTTTCTTCGATGCAAAAATTATTTTGGGAAGATCCCTTTCTTTTCGAATATGTGCGATTAGGTAATTCAAGATGTGTTACAAGAATGTAGCAAGCAAAATCATGGAACATTGTCATTCAGACCATCGGAGGACACTACATTGGCATCAAGACAAACACATAAAATACTCGAATAAGGTTTTTTACCGCCCACTCTATTTAAGGATGCCAACAGTATCGTTACCTCGTGTGATAAATGCCAAAGAATAGGTAATATTTCTAAACGTGATGAAATGCCCCAAACATATATGCTATCATGCGAAATATTTGATGTATGGGGTATTGATTTTATGGGACCATTCCCCAGTTCATTTGGAAATAAATACATCCTAGTAGCGATGAGATTACATGTCAAAATGGGTAGAAGCGGAAGCCTTACCTACCAATGACGCTAGGGTAGTAGTGAAATTTCTCAAGAAACTGTTTTCTCGATTTGGGACACCTAGAGCCATCATTAGTGATAGGGATACTCATTTCGCAATACTCAATTTGAAAAAGTTCTAAAGAAATATGGAGTACACCACAGTGATGCCTACCCTTATCACCCTCAAACTAGTGGACAAGTCAAGTAGCAAACCGAGAACTTAAGCGCATCCTAGAAAAGACCGTTGAATCAAATAGAAAAGATTGGCATTAAAAGTAGATGATGCCTTATGGGCCTATAGAACAACATTCAAAACACCTTTAGGGACATCTCCATACAAACTTGTATACGGGAAAAGCTGTCATCTACCATTCGAGCTAGAACATAAAGCTTTTTGGGCTATAAAATTTTTAAACTATGATCTTAAAGTTGCAAGAAGGAAAAGAATGATGCAGATGAACGAGCTAGACGAGTGGAGAACTAAAGCCTACGAGAACTCAAAACTATACAAGGAGGCAACAAAGCGACGCCATGATGCCAGTCTAAAAAAATCGAAACAATTCGAAGAGGGGGACCTGGTCCTGTTATACAACTCAAGGCTTAAATTATTTCCAGGGAAACTGAAATCAAGGTGGTCCGGCCCATTCATGATCAAAACAATTTTTCCATATGGCACAATCGAGGTAACTCACCCCACTAAGGGCACATTCAAGGTAAATGGTCACTGACTCAAAATATATAATGGTGAAGATTTTAGAGATATGAAAGAGGAGTTTCAGCTCCATGAGCCTTCCTTTAGAAATGAAAACAGGGTAAGTCTAGCTTAAGGCTATAAACGAGCGCTTTTCGGGAGGCAACCCGAGCACTAATTCACTAACAAATTTTATTCCTATCATTGTTTTGATTTTTAGCATCTAACCCCCTACTAAATTAGTTTAATAAAAGCATAGGTTTTAGACCACACGGCCTTGCACACGGGCGTGCCCGTGGCCGTGTGGAAGACAGGGGACGAACCATGGGCGTGCCAGTAGCCGTGCACAAACAGAGAAGAATTTATTTTCCCAACACGGGCTGCGATACCAGTCCACGCCCGTGCTAACTACCCGTTGCTAGGTTACTGACTTGTTGAGCATGGGTAAAACACGCCCGTGCCACCAAACCGTGCAAACATACTGACTTGTCGACCACGGGTAGAACACGTCCATTCTACATGACCGTGTGAATAAAAACACGGGCGTGCCTCTGAACCCACGGTCGTGGCCAATTACCTGAACGCGCCCAAAATTTAAAATCGTGAAAAACACGGGCACTTTAAAGCAGAACACGGGTGTGGCCCATGCCCGTGCCTCCCACCCCTATTTAAGAAACTCAACCGTTCATCTCCCCCAACCCCAACCCTAAATCAGTTTTCTCACCCCCTTCTTCCCAAAAATTCGGCCACCACACAAAAATCAACCACATTGTGACTCCCTCCACCGCCCACCCCTCTTAAATCCCCATACAACCCATTCCACGCCCGTACCACCACCGTGCTGCCGAACTCCACGCCCCTACCACCAGCGTGTTCGTGCTTCAAACCCGCACCACCACCGTGCCCAGCCCGTGTCTGGCAGAAAAACACCACCATTATACCGGGTTCCTTTCTTTAACTCAATTTTGACAAATTTCATATTATTTTCATAACCTTGCATATTATTTCAATATTAATTATTTTTATTTCGTGTAGTTTTAAGTCTAATTTTCTCATGTTTATTACATAATTGTGAAAGTGCTATTAGTAGTCATCATTGATGCTATCACAAATTCCGATTTTGAATTGGTTGCATTTTTTTTAGTTTTAAGAAGAATTCTTTCTCATGTTTATTATGTTACTGCTCATTTATGCTATTGGCTGCTTATTTGAGAATTTAGAACTTGGAATGCATTTTGGTACAATTTTTTTCAGGCACCATGTCGTCATCATGACCAAAACGATCCATAACCGCCCCAAGCAAGAAAAGAAAAGGGCCCGGATCATCTTCAGCAAGTGCTTCTTTCGAGCTACGAAACCAATTTCTACGTTTTCCCAAGGGAATCCAAGAGGATCGATATAAGGCACTACGAGAAGGACCGCTCGGAACCAGTAGGCGTATCGATTGGACCGCTTTATAACAAGTCAGCCTCGCAGACGATGTTCGAGCCTTGCTCACCACCGAGCCGTGGGATAAATTCTTCACAATCATAGAGCCGACATATTTGGAATTCACATTAGAAATCTGTTCTACTTTCCAACTACAGACTGTGGTGGCAAATTTTGATGATCCAGGAACAATACAATTTCGTCTCGGAGGTACCATACGACAACTCAACGTGCCACAATTTGGAGCCGCACTGGGACTGTACACCGACGAATTTGTAGAAGAGCATGACCTCTCCGAACTACATCGCCATATTCATTGCACCTCTGCAAGTTGTTGGTACGAGATAGGAAAAGGCCCTTACGATCCCAGCCGTTCCAAAGCGACAGCTATGACCCCACCTCTGAGGTACATCCACTCTATTTTGGCCCACACAATTACAGGAAGACGCAAAAGCATCGGCGTGGTGAATACACACGATGCCTACTACTTATTCTGCATGTCGAACGGACACGTTTTTGGCCTCGCCTACTTTATTGCCTGTGCGATTCAGCACCAGACAGAGTCACACAAGAAAGGGATTCCTTCGATGGGCCCTTATATCACACGATTAGCCCGAAACTTTGGCCTCCTAGAAACCGATGCCCAGAGCTCTTCCCTCACACTGATTGGGCAAATGGCACCTCAGGGCATTCAGACGATGCTGCATATGAGGATGATTAAACACTGTCGTGGGACTGATCCTCCCCAATATCGATTAGCCCCTTCCACTGACACAGAAGAACCCGAGGACATTATTGACGATGTCCCACAGGAGGCACCAGTCCCAGCCCAACGACCTTCTCATACAGCAGCTTCACTATCAGATCTCTCGGCACACTTTACACAGTTTGAGCGGTATTGCACTCAGTAGTTCACTGACACAGCGTGACGATTCGATGGGATTGAGGCGACCCTCCAACAGATATGCCAGCACCTCCACATCTCATCAACAAAACCACCTCAGGACCCGACCGATGACGAGGACCTTTGAGTCCTTTTATCTAATCTTTGTTTGCATTTTTAATGCTATTTTTATCTATCTTTACTTGTCTTAAGCTGAAATTTTTCTATATGCATTACAGATTATTATGATTATCATTGGCTATCTAACCTTCGAGTACGCCTAACAATTATTTAAACCGCCAAAATATCTAACTGATGACTTTGCAGTCTCAACCACGAACTCCTTATACACAAACAAATCACTAAGAGTAATTCACTAAATACATAAGTCATCCTGTACCATATCCTTCATCTCAAGGACTCCATCCGAAAATTCAGGAAGTGTTACTTTCCCCTTCTCTTTTGATTTAGTATTACATGATTTATTACATAACTTTGTACATTGAGGGCAATGTACGTCTTAAGTGTGGGGGTATGAAGATTTTAAACTTTTTTTCATTATTCTCAAATCCCTGAATTATGCCTTGTCTTAAAAGTAATTTTCTCATATTACTAATTAGGATGAAATTTCTGATGATTTATGATTTTTATTGATATGTTTTAGATTAAGTCATTGATAATTGTGCATTGATAATTAAATTCTAAGAATACTAGAGAATCAAGCATGATAAGTCTATTTTTCAGAAATTAAAAATTTGCTAGGTTGTCAAACTGAGTTTAAATATTATTTTGAAGTTTGAAATATACGAGGTTGACATCAAAATACCCATAATTTTTGTGATTTTTTGAGCCTTATAGAGCATATATTCTTTTTCTTGCTCACTTTATTGATTATGAGTATGTCAACACTGATTTGTTATTCTAGAACTTGCATCGATTATACATGTCGAGACCACATTTTTTTTTTGATTTGATACACAGAGATGATAAAGGCACCTAGGATCTAACCCACTTAGTCCATCAAAAGCCTACCTTCACAAATTAACCCCTAGTGAACCCCTTTTAATCCTAACAACCCTTTTTACTGACATAACCGCTAATATTAACCCAGAAACCCTTTGTTTTTGTTATCACCATTCCTTCTGACTACCCTTATATCGAGACTTGATTTGATTAGTTCCCTAATTATAAATTTTAGAAATTTATCCCTTATTATGTATTTAGTTTGTTCTTAAAAAAAAAGAGAAAAAAAAATCAAAAGTATATTCATTATTCATCATTAGTTGTGATTAAATGAGCTTATACGCTTAAATTCCAAAATATCAGAAAAAGAAGCTCGTATTATTAGTATTATTAGTTTTAAATTGATGTAATTATTATTATTAGTTCATTAATTCTTAGTTAGGTAATTTGTCAATTCAATCTCGATTCTAACCCTCTAATTTAGCCTTATTCCACACCTTAACCCTAGCCCCGTTACAACCCTAACAAAGACCTTTTGATTTGTGTTTCATCTCATATTTCAGTGGTGGAGATTTGATTTTCATGCAAGCCTATGGGATTAACTCTTCATGTTTGACTTTTGAGTGCCTAAATTCTGAACCTTAAACACTTTGAGTGATTTGAGTGAATCTTTTGTGAGGATGTCAATCCTTGTCGATTTCAAATTAAAAGTAATTATCTAGATAAGGGGAGATGCCTAAGTTTTCGAGCTACAAAATCTATGACTTATATTGTTTGAACTTATAGTGAAACACCCCAAACCCGGCCCACGAGCCTTGACCGGATCTGGTATGTTCCTCGAGAAAACATTTGAAAATCTGTTTATTACTTAGGAAAAATTTGTATGGTTTTGAAGAAGGATTTGCTTGTGTTGGGTTCAATTGAAAACTTTTGTTAATTTAGAAATCAGGGATTTATTAAAAAACCTTGTTTTTATATTGGAAGACATGCCGAATTTGTTAAGGATTTATCTTTAAATTGGAAATCATTTGTATTTAGAAATCAAAATATTTGAAGGTTTATTTTAAGAAGGACTACTTAAGCATTAATTTAATAAAGGATGTATCGTACCAAAATAATTTAAATGCTAGCGTAAACAGTTCATACTATAGCCTTATTACATCAAAAACAAACCCGAATAAATCCAAATACGCAAAAGAAAATAGAAAGTCCAAATTAAAAATGAACTCTGTGCTGAGCATGGCCACCACTAAGCTCTTGCCGACCCGGTCCATCACTGAGCGTCACCTGAAAAATATCCCACAACGGGGTGAGTCAAACCGACTCAATGTGTACAGCCAACACTAAATCCCAACGATTTAGGCATAACAATTCATACATATACAAATAGCAATTAAATATAATGATGCAATCCCGACCCAAACCTAGATGCCATCCGCTACACATCACCCGTACCAACCATCACACCGTGGGGATTACTAAATCGACCCACCCATCCGCTACACATCATCGAAGGCAGTCACTGCAGACGACGTGCTCATCGCCCTTATAAATTTGTGGCAGAGCCACCAGATAATAATTTTGTGACATAAGTCACCACATTCAGATATTGTGACATGAGTCGCCACATTTAGATATTATGGTATAAACCACCAAATCACTTCCCCTTTCATAATCACCCCTATGCCCCATGTCATACAAATATGCATAAACAATGTCATATTCCTTACTCACATTCTTATAGTTTCACGTA